>CM029449.1:22880258-23480258 GCA_017140165.1 Eucalyptus shirleyi
AAATCAAATTTGGTTGGCGATAACTCTTAACATTACCTAATCTAGCTAGGTGATGCACGCGCAAGTCCACAAACATATATAATTCGTTGTCTGACCTAACATTTGTAACTTCCCTACCCACAAATCCTTTAATTTGGCTTTCTCTTGGTATTCATAAGTAGCCTGTTACGAGCTTATATCGACCCAAATATATGCACATATTTCAGTATGACAATTTGTTCAATATTTATCTGCGCCAGCATCATCTGAAAAAAAAAAGTATCATGATAAGACAAAAAAAAAAATTAAATCTGCCTCGAAATGGAAGATTTCTAACGACGACCTGAAGAATCTCTCTCAAAAATGCATATGGCGCAGACCATGATGCTTGTGAACACGAACATAGAAAATTCTTTTTTGATGCGGGAAAGCTGAATATGAAAATGTAGTCCGGTAGAATTGGCAAACAAATCCCGTTTCCTCTTCTTTTAAGATCTGTAAAGTTTACTAGTGACCCCAAAAAATATATATATATAAATAAAGAAGGAGAAAAGGAGGTTAATAAAACTATGAACGGACATATTATATTGTAATTAGGTACTATCATAAGTCGGCTTTTGTGTGCCAAACTAAATCTATTTCTACCATTTCAATTTGAAATAAATCATCTACGTCATGATCAAGGAAGTATAGGAGATATATTTGTTGCACTCGCACATACAACATCGAGTTGGCTTTGCCTAAGGACTATTTGTCGTCTTTTTGTCAGCTATCAATAATACAAAGCCGGTAGATGGTCTTAACGGGAACTCCCATTTTCGTAAAACTAGATCCCGAGTTTCGCCAGTAGTCAAGATTTTTTTTTTTTTTTAATTGGAGATAAATCAGTAGTCAAGACTGAAGATGCTTTTAATTAGTCAAGTATGCAAAGTAGATTACCTTTTGTGTCTCCAAAACGGGAGACAGACATGGTAACACATCCATTGTATAATAATAGCATAGTAAAAATACAAAGAGGAGCTGACATATTGCAAGACTAACACCAAAACCAGAAGAGAATACAAGAAGTAGTTTGTCTTGTAAATGACGTAGACATACAAAACTCAATTTCAGTCTCGTATCATCCTTGGTCTTTTATAATTCTCGGGCCTCCAGAGCATTCAGAAAAAAGGAAAGAGAAAAAGGAAGCTTTTGCACGTGGTTCCACATGCATTCCTTTTTTCAATTCATAGGTCAATTAATAATTGATTGTTTGATTACCTTATCTTATTTTATTTACACAAAGCCAGACGGATATTTCGAATACAATATGCTAAAAGACAAAAGGTATAAGGGATTTTACATGGTATGAACACTAATTTAAATTAATAAAAGAAGTCTAATTAATCCTTGGCCAATGATTTATAATTTGTTTTTTTTTTTTCCTTTCAGTATTGTTGAGTGTCACTCTCCTAAAAATTATCAAAAAAGTCTTAAACATATTAGACGGATTCAATTCAGTTATAAATTTTTTAATTTACCAATTTAATCTTAAACCTTTTGATTATTTACTAATTCAGTCTTTTTGAATAATTTTGGCCCAAAATTATACATGTTGATGGCCCTTAACATGACGATTTTCATGACCTCCATCATCACAATCTGAATCACCGCTATTCCCCTATTGCCCCACACTCTCATGGTTTACTTGTTGACGTCATTTGTCGGTGAAGCCTACTTTGGTACCCTCATGACCGAATTCCCGAAATCCGATGGAGCCTGCATGGTGGAAATTTATACGATATTGCTGGCTGTCGTGTTGATGGTCCCCTTGTTCTTTTCGTGGAAATACAACCGATACAAATACCCACTCCAACGGGTTGCCGCAGAGAGACGCGCCGGCAACTTCCTTGAATTGAAGGATCGGAAATAGTTGGCGAGTCTAATTTACCCTAAAGCATTCTTCGCCCGTGTGCAATGTAATTTATGTTTCTAGTCTTGAGGTTGGCAATAACTAGACTCCTTTTTATCGGTTGCATGTAATGGACTCATCTATTAATCCCCTGATGCCGAGAGGCCTTTATTCTTTGCTTGAAGCCGAGACTTCAAATAGCTTTATTTTCCTAATTCAACTGCAATGCGGTGGAAATAAAAGCACTAAGTTGCAACTTGCAAATATGAATGCCCAAAGTATATGCGCACAAAATGCATAGATAGAAATCTCTTTAAGTTTTTTATTACTAGAAAGAGGCTGGCCGCATGATCCTATAAAACATAAGAAGTTAATACAGTTGCAACCCTTTCTCTAAAAGTTGTTACTAGATAAAGTAACCGAGAAAAAAAAAACCTGCCAATATAACAAAAGCCTAGCTAAACCTTAAAAACCAACTCTATCCTATGGTATCTTCTGATAAAAAATAAAATATATCAACTCATAAAAAAAGTTAAAATGATAGAAACAATAAACTCAAATATTATATACTAAGTGAATGTCTTAAACCAACTTACGTAAAGAAGGATATATCATATTTCACCATCCTAAATTCATCAAATAAAACACGTATATCCAAGTTTAAGGCATCCGGCATCATTCTTCCTTCATTAGAAAAAAGCTCAACCTCAAGTTTTTGATATGTCGGATTATGTAATAAAGCATATGTTCTAGAATCCTCTTGGAATTTGGAACAATATTTGCAGGGTCAATCACAATTTCTTGCTTTAAGAAAAGATCCCAACCGAACTGCAAGATCTATCCATCAATTGATTTTTCCAATTTCCTGTCACAATGAAATCAATAGTTGATTTTTCTGCTCTTTCCATTTTTAACCGCTTCAAATTTTTGCACTTATATCTCATTTGTATCTGAATTCAGATCAACATGGGAGGGGCTTTTCTCTAAAATCATCTCTCCATCATCATGAAAGACATGTTCATCCTGAGATTCTTCCTCAAGTCCAAAATCCTCCAACTCCTCCAGTTCTTAAGGAGGGAATTCGAAAACTTGCACTTCTTACTTGCTCTTGAGGCTCAACATCCGTATCAACGGCAATAATAGGAGAAGCGTCAATTGCTTTTTGGTTGTCGTTATTGAGAATAACATGAAGCTGGGTTGTTCAGCTCGATCATCAATCCACGAAAAAACGCCGGCTTAACTGACTTCACGTTTTATGCCACGTTCTAATCGACCTGCTATTTTCCTCTCAAGCTGCACTTGACCCCATAAAAAGCATCTACCTTCAATCTACAAGCTAAGATATTTGCTTGTCGATCTTTGGAAATATACATGCAGTGCAAAAGATGATCTCCATCTGCAGTAAAATCTTTCGGGGTTAAAAAATCCATTAAATAAGGAACCTTTGGTCTGTCATAATAATCGCGAGCCATCACATCCACACCTTCTGTGTCGACCAGCTTACTGTTTATGCCCCTCGAACCCCAAGAGATCCTTTTCCCACGACACAACTTCTTTGTCCCCACCTAGGTATCTCTCCGGCCCTAGGACTCAAAGTCAGTTTGTAACGGCGTCCATAGTCAACCGCATCAAACCGAATGGCTGCTCCAGGATCTGTTGAGATGCCTGCTCCAAGTTCTGTTAAGATGCTGGCCATCATAGCTCAGGCCCCGATCTTTGTCAATGAGGCAGTTTTCACAGTTGTCGTTTCTGCCAAACATCTCATTCCCATGATCTTCCAGGTTCTAATGTCGACCCGACACAATGAAGATGAAAAGCATGACTTGTAGCTCTTGCACATGCATGCCCGGAGCATACATGCATGAAGGGCCTAGAGAGAAGTCTCTTAATGCCTTCAGAGTGGTCATGACGCAGTTTCATTGTTGAGTGAAGGCAATGGATTTGAGACCCATATTGTCACCTCTACCTTTAAGATGTGATATATTACGAGACACTTTCTTGGATGATGGCTATCTATACTTCCCAAATTTTCATACATGTTAAGCACACTAACTATGCGCTCAACAAGACTATTTATATGCAAAAAAAGTTATGAGCCCATATGTGGTGTCAACATGACTTCATCTTCTATAAAAAAGCAGTCTTGTAGGAAATTATTTTTACTTTTGACATCACCCGCAATCCTGGCAAAGTCCTCCTAATACGGCCTGAGTTTCCTTGCAATTCAATTATGGATGGAATTTCAAAATAATCGGGATTAACATCCAGCCATAATCAACAAATCTTCACCTTAGCGAGAAGTCTAACTTCATCTTCATCAATTGTGGTTTCTCCAAAACAACTTTGGGCTCATCACTACTGCAGATGCTGACCAATTCCAAACAGTATGGGAACTCAGTAAATGGGATGTGGAGCTCTTCCTAGCAAGTACAGCATAATTAACATGGATTTCCTCTTTTGACTCAGCATACAAAAGTATATGCTAACGTGATCAGTGGCTTCAAATTCGCATTAAAGTTACGTCTCATAGAAATCCTCAAATCACAACCAGAAAAGTCAGGCTTGTTTTTAGCAACTTTTGGGCACATCAATTTGGAGCATTATGTCCAAATTTAACATGAATTGACCATAGCATGTTCCTATGCCACCGGATAACCCCAGCAAACTATCATCTTCAGCCACCACCGTTAATCCTCACTTCCACTGCCATTAACCACTAAACATTCAACGAATACAAACCAAGCAGTACCGATATGCACAGGAAGAGAACGTAAAAACTGGAATGTGGCTAATGAAATTTACTGGAAAATTGTCACGTGTATCAGTCATTTGAAACCATATTTCTCACCAGGAACCACTGCTAATCACCATTGAGTCACATAGAATGGACACAATAGTGGAAGGGGGTGGTCAGTAAAGTACTCAAAGACGATAAAATCAGATCATCATTAAGTGAAGGAAAATCTCGGTTGACAGTGAACGGACTAGCAAACACCACAAGTAGTTAGTATTTTTGAACAAAAATCAGCTGAGACATGATGGATTGCTTTCCAAATGATCGATAGCACAAGTTAACAATTGCAAATCTGGCTTATGCATTTCGTCAAACATATGGTGGGCATCTTGGAAGATGATTCTCTATGTGATACTAATGCAATTTAATCAAACAACCACAAGGACTTCAAACTTAACTTTCACTTGCGAAATAAGCAATGCAGAGAATGTTTGGAACCTTATGCTCATATGTCTTACTACAAAAATCAACACACAAACGTTTTACATGTATGTGAATTCTTCTGTTCTTCCTTCCATTTTCTATCACTTTAATTCCTCCGCCCAAATCTCATTTGTATGTGAATTCAGATAACATGAGAGAAGCTTTTCTCTAGAATCATCTCTCCATTGTCATGGAAGACATGCTTACCCTGAGATTCTTACTCAATCTCGAAATCCTCCTTGAAAAGGGCATTCAAAAACTTCTAATTCTTGCTTATGAGCTCAACAACAACCTTATCAATGGCAATTTGGTTGTTGTTATCGAGGGTAACATGAAGCTGGCTTGTCAGCTCAATCATCAATCCACAAAAATCGCTGCCTTAACAGATTTCACATTGCACTTTACCTGCTCTTTTCCGCTTAACCTGCACTTGATCCCACAGAAATTAAAAAAGCATCTCTCTTCAAGCTACAAGTCAAGAGGTTTGCTTGTCGATCTTTGGAAATATACGTGCACTGCAAAAGATGATCTGCAGCTGCAAGAAAGTCTTTCGGGGTTAAAAAATCCATTTCAATGAGGAATCTTGCAGGGAATTCATGGAATTCTCTGAGACAATGGTAATGGTCAAAATTCTTGGTGGTAATCTCCATCACAGGCTAGACCATGTTGACCTTTGATCTGTCATAATAATCGCGACCCATCACATCCACACCTTCTGTGGCAACCAGCATACTGCTTATACCCGTCAAACTCCTCGAAATCCTTTTCGCTTGAATATGAAGCCTTTGGATAAACAGTACATCCCATTACCTTGGACTGCCGAAATTGGTTCATGGAATGGTTGGCCCTGGGCTCAATTTTTCCACGGCGCTCTTTCTTTGTCCCCACTTACATTTCTCTCCAGCCCTAAGACTCAAAGTCAGTTTGCAATTGCTGCTCCAGGTTTTGTTGAGATGCTCGCCATCAAAGCCCAAGCCCCGATCTTTGTCAATTAGGCAGTTTTGACAGTTGTCATTGTTACCAAACATCTCGTTCCCACGATCTTCCCAGTTCTAATATCAACCAATGCCATGAAGACGAAAGCACGAGTTGTAATTCACGTGCATGGATGCTTGGAGCATAGATGCACAAAGTGCTTAGAGAGAAATCTCTGAATGCCTACACAATGGTCATGAAGGCGGTTTCGCTGTTGGTTGGAGGCAATGGGTTTGAGACTCATATTCCACCTCCACCTTTAAGATGTGATTTATTATGACTAATGCAGAAGTGTAAAAAATAAAAAATGAATCAAATAAGAAATAAATTGCAGAGATAAAATCTGAATGGTTTGACGTTATGCCTATTATATGGAGAGAGATTGATAAGATGGTTCCATTATAATAGGTAAAGAGGAGATCAGAATCATAAGTGTTTTCCAATCCTAGAATAAACCAAAACCCATAAGAATCAATCACAAGAAATGAATTTTATTACACAGTCACTCTCTTAAATGATGGTTCTCTATACTCCGTCTCTCTCCCAAATAAATAACAGATTTTAAGCACACTCACTATGCACCCAACAAGAGTATTTATATGCAAAAAAGATTATGAGCCCATCTGTGGTGTCAACATGACTTCATCTTCTATAAAAAAGCAGTCATGCAGGAAATTATTTTTCCCTTTTATTTCCTTGCGCTTCAATTATGGATCGAATTTCAAAATAATCAGTATTAACTTTGAGCCATAATCAACAAATCTTCACCTTGGCAAGACATCTAACTTCATCTTCATCAATTGTGGTTTCTCCGAAACAACTTTGGGCTTATCACTACTCAGATGCAGACCAATTCCAAATGGTATGGGAACTCAGTAAATGGGATATGCAGCTCTAACAGCCATGATGCCAACAAATTCCTAACCAGTGCTGCAAAATTAACATGAATTTTTTCTTTGAACTCAGCATACAAAAGTATATGCTAATGTGATCAGTGGCATCAAATTCGCAAAGTTATGGCTCATAGAAATCCTCAAATCACGACCAGAAAAGTCAGGCTTGTTTTCAGCAACTTTTGGGCACAACAATTCGGAGCATTATGTCCGAATTTAACATGAATTGACCATGGCATGTTCCTATGCCACCAGATAACCCCAGTGAACTATCAACTTCGGTCACCGCCATTAATTCTCACTTCCACTGCCATTAACCACTAAACCTTTAACAAATACGAACCAAGCAGTACCAATATGCGCGGGAAGAGAACGTTAAAACTGGAATGTGGCTAATGAAATCTACTGGAAAATCGTCATGCGTATCAATCATTTGAAACCATATTTCTTGTTGGGAACCACCGCTAATCACCATTGAGTCACATAGAATGCATACAATAGCAGAAAGGGGTGGTCGGTAAAGTACTCGAAGACGATAAAATCAGATCATCATTAAGTGAAGGAAAATCTCGGTTGACAGGAAATGGACTAGCAAACGCTACAAGTAGTTAGTAATTTTGAATAAAAATCATCCGAGACATGATGGATTGCTTTCCAAATGATCGATAACACAAGCTAACAATGGCGAATCTGACTTATGCATTTCGTCAAACAAATGGTGAGCAGCTTGGAAAACAATTCTCCATGCGATACTAATGCAACATTTCAAGCCAGATGCTTCTAGAAAAGGTTTAATTCCTATCAGTGAAGAATATTTTTTATTTTTTTGGTAAAGAATCAGTGAAGAATAGTTTCAATTCACAATTCAAGCAAATAACGACATGGACTTCAAGCTCAACTTTCACTTGCGAAATAAGCAATGCAGAGAGTGTTTCGGACCTTACGCTCATACATCTTACTACAAAAACCAATACACAAACGTTATACAGGTAAATTCACTCAAGACCTTTCTCGACTTGCTTCCACAACCAGCGAACACAAACTTCAATCCCGTGAACATGCTTCAATGACTTACTCAGTTACACAAACATTACGCACGACGGGAATTTTAAACGCCTGTATCGAACGACAACCAATCCAGATGCTAAGCATGATAACACTCCTCAGATTTGCCACACGAGTTTCACTCAGGCATTTCAACGAACATATGGCGGGCATCTCAGTTTAGTGATTTTAAAACCAATACGACCACAATATCATCGAAGGAGGCGGCTCAAATCAATAAATGGACCTCAATCGGAGATTATTTTCGCATAAAAACACAACTAGAGTTCTCGCGTACAAGGCAACGGAAAGAGAGCATAACCCATAATGCCTTGAAGAAAAGCAACAACAGAACAGACCTTGAGCAACGATCAAATGGGAGGGAGAATCGTCGGAGACGATGGCGATGCAACGAAAGATAACCCAGAGTCTTTAGCGAGAGAGACGCCCCATGGTCGTTTGGAAGTTTTTCAGAATAAAGGAAGGCCGGGCCCTCTTTCAAGTTAAGAATAATGCAGCTTTAAAAACGAGTATGATTTGTGTTTACTCATTTTACAAGCATTGCATATATTCAAACAAATCATAAGACATACACCATATCATAAATAATATAATATGGCATAGCCAGCATATGTCAATCTCAATTTATGCTCATGTAAAGAAGACTTCACGGGCACACTTTGCCAGGCAATGAGGTACGGAAATCATATTTCACTCTAATTAAGTCTCGAAAAATGCTTTAGCTACAATTAAGCCCCGAAATATAATCGGTCCATGCACATATACATCATGTCATGTCTAAATATGTAGGTTGACTATGAGCATCAAATTGAAACCACAATATAACATGCCGCCTTACATATCACCAATATAAATAACATTCCATCAAAAACATTTCTAGAGAAAATTCATTCGAGGCACCATAGTATTAAATGTTTGATTCGGATTTTAGAAAAAAAATGTATACCATACAGTACTTTACAGCTTGACTTCAATATACAGGCCATGACATAGTAGAGTTTTTCCTTCTCGGTAAATCGCGCCATGCAATTCTTGCAAAACACAACAAAAAGCAAAAGACCATAAAGTGAGAAAGCAAGAGACAAGCGTAAAATTACAAGTATGACTATTTCCTAAGAATCTGAGCTGTCAAAGAAATGTTGGGCCCCACTCACCCCCGACCTACCATTGGGCCCACCTGTACACTTGTTGACTCAGCTAAGTCAATATTCCTTGACCGTGGCACTATATAATATATGATTTTGCAAGTTCACTACTTTCACCCAGCAAAACCCCCTCTTCTGCTCCTACATTTCCCTATTAACACGATGGCCAGGGGTCTGCTCAAGAAAGACGAAAAAGAGGCTGGGGAGTCTCAGCTTCATCAAGCAATAGCAAATGATGATGTTGATGAGCTACATAACTTAATTGTGGAGGAGCAAAAGCTCTTAGATTGCGTGTCTGAAGACCCCTTCCCAAATACTCCTCTACATCTTGCTGCGGCTACCGGATCAACCCAAGTGGCCATGGAGGTGGCAACCTTGAGGCCTGAATTTGCTCGGAAGCTGAATCCGGAGGGTTATAGCCCCATGCATTTGGCTTTGCAACATGAACAATACCAAATTGTGAGGGCACTGATGAACTTTGACCCTGAGTTGATCCAAGTTTGCGGACGAGGTAGGATTACCCCTTTGCATTACGTTGCCGAAAAAGAGGGAGACAAAGAGCTGGAGCTTCTAGCTGAATTTCTTTGTGCTTGCAAATCATCTATTGAAGACTTGACGAGCCGATGTGAGACTGCGGTTCACATTGCCGTTAAGAACCACAATTTCAAAGCATTCAAGGTTTTGTTTGGATGGCTTAAACGAGTCTATTTGACAGAAATTTTGAATTGGAAGGACCAAGATGGTAACACCGTCATGCACATTGATGTATCTGGAGAGCCGCAAAAAGAGGTATAGTTCATCGATTTCTTGGTTGTTCGTGCTTTTATTCTTTGATCCTTGAATTTGACAATCTCTAGTCCCGGAACAAATGTTATGATAATAAAATACCAAGAGTTGAAAATACATGATGTCAGAAACATTCAGAGAGGGGAGATTTGAACAGGGTCGCCTTGTTTGTTTGTTTGTTTTTTATGGAGAGAAGCAAAGGGATTAGGAGGGGTGGACATCACGAGAGTGTAGGCTCCACTCTCATATTGAATCCAATTTTCGCATGTGGATCCATTCTTGTTTACTTGGTGATTACTCTAATCATTTTATATCTCTTCAAATTACTCCATAAAATGTATGATAAATTTTTTTATGCCATTCAGATGGGTTGGAAAAATTAGATCAAGAAGTACTTTTTAAAAAAAAAAAATTAAAAAAAGGGCAGATACTCATATTAAGATAGTGATAATATTAGTAAGTAGGTTACGTTTTATTATTTTGTTTAATTTAATAGTCACATATGAGCCTCTATGAAAACCCATTTAGCGTTGGACAAAAAATTTAACACTGAATGATATTAAACTTGTAAGATAATCAGTATTTGACTTAAAAGACTCAATATAGTCAAAATACTAACTTAAACTAGTGATCCGTGTAGCAAATAGTAATTAGAATCTTCACAATTATATCGTTAAAACCTATCAATAGTAATCACATTTCCATGTTTGGCAAGAATTAAGGATTTTCAGTGATTTTTTTTTAGCTATTATCAAACAATTTTTTACTTCTATTTTCAAAGCCTAAGATTACGCGTGCTAGCGCTTGTTTTTCAGATTTATCAAAACAATCCCATAGTTTCATTTCAAAAGCTGCTACAAGTAAAACTCTTTTAAGCTCGTGATGCTTCTAATTTGTAATCATTTTGATTGGCCTGACTTTGTTTTGGTTGGAGGATATAGAGAAATTGGAAGGGAAGAAAAGGAGCGATATAGAGATCGCCTTGTTTGCAGTTTAGACAATGGCAAGAAAATGTACGATTAAAATCATTTCTCTTGGACCCCCATAAAACTCAGTTTTTAGTGAGCTCTAGATCTCTCTAAGTTGGATGGTTTTGTATGAATGCTTCTCTTCCAACTTTTTCTATCATAATACACTCCTACCTTACTCAAAAGTATTTTAATTCATCCTTTCCTAGTATTTTGTTTTTCCTTATTGATTAGCAAGGCCTCTTTCCTCCTTTCAAAATCAGTCCATTGAACATATTTTATGAGATGGAAGCTAGTGAAATGGAGGCTAATGAGGGCAATGCAACACAATCATAAATAATCAATTTGTGGATGGGAAAATTACTCCCCGTTAGTTAAATCTTATGCATAAAGGATATAAACACACGTCTATGGTAATCGTTCTCTTCATAGCAAAAGGACTCTTGTACAACATGAAACCTTTTAGTTGACTTGGTCAAGTCCTAAACTTTCATGAAACATCATAGTCAATTGTGTTAGCACTTTCATGAATTTGCCCATGTTAAAATTCACACAAGCAAATCCTAGTTATCATGTAATAACTTCGAGCAAGATGACTAAATTGCACTTTTTGAAACATTTGGGGCTTCATTACATGGGTTGAAATGATTGCATTTGATAAATAAGGTTTCATAAACTTGTTCCCATGGGACATTAGTCGTTGCATCACTAGTATCACTCAAACTTGCGTGTCATGAGCTCACTTTATGCACAATAGCAAAGCTTGTGACTAAGCAGTGATTGAAATTGAAGGGATACATACTTCATTTTGTTCCCTTTGCATTTCTTCCAGATCATACTGGCGTTGCTTGGATATATCGATTTAGATGTGAAGAACTTCCAGGGTAAGACGGCTTGGGAAATCTTGCAAGATTATGGGAAGAGGTCAGGCATTGAAGGATCTATAGTAAGATCTCCTACTTGCGACTCTCTCTGTCAAACAATGTTTTACTTCTATTTTCAACGCCTAAGATTACCTAGGCTTGTTTTTCTAGATTTATCAAAGCAAGCCCCGAGTTTCATTTCAAAAGCTGCTAGTGGTAAAACTTTTTTAAGCTCATGATGCGTCTAATTTGAGTTCATTTTGATTGGCCTAATATTGTTTTGGTCGGAGGACATATGAAAATTGAAAAGGAAAGAAAGGAGTGATATTAAGATCACCTTGCTCACTGTTTAGAAAGTGGCGAGAAAATGTAAAATTAAAATCGTTTCCCTTCAGACCCCTACAAGACTCAGTTTCTAGCAAGCTCTAGATCTCTCTAAGTTGGATGGTTTTGGATGAATACTTCTCTTCCAACTCTTTCCATCGTGATACACTCCTACCTCACACAATAGTAACTTAATTCATCCTTTTCCAATATTCTGTTTTTCCTATTGATAAGCAAAATCTTTTTCCTCCTTTCGAAATCAGTCCATCGAACATATTGTACAAGATAGAAGCTAGTGAAATGGAAGCTAACAAGGACAATACAACACAACCGTGTGGACCAAAAAATTACTCTTCAATTAGTTGAATCTTATGCATAAAGGACATAAACACACATGTCTAAGGTAGTCTTTCTCTTCATTGCAAATGGACTTTTGTGCAAAATGAAATTGATTCTTAATTTCAGTTGACTTGATCAAGTTCTAAATTTTTGTGGAAAATCTTGGTCAATTGGATTAGCACGTTTGTGTGGATTCACCTATGTTACTACTCACAGGGCAATTCCTAACTATCATGAAATAATTTCGGGTAAGATGACTAAATGGCACTTTTTGAAAACATTTGGGATTTCATTACTTGGGTTAAAATGATTGCATTTAATAAATAAGGTTTAGTAAACTTTTTTTTTTTTTTGGATTACTTGAGTATCATAACTTTCGTATTGCATTCATTTGAGTGATATATTTTTTTTTTCGATCACTTGAATCCTATATAAATTTTCCATCGATTACTTGAGTATCATAATTTTTTCTAAAAAGGCCCACTATGAGTGCCTTACCTCGTCAGATTTCTAACACTTTCATGAACCTTTTTTTTTAAGTCATGGCATTCAAGTAATCGATTAAAAGTAATGGCACTTAAATGATTTTTTTTTTAGAAGTTATGACACACAAGCGAATGAAGAAAAATTTGTCCCTTAAGTGAGTACCATAAGAAAGTTATCTTGTTCAAAATAGTAAAGCTAGTGACAAAGCAGTAGTTATAATTCAAGGGATATACACTTCATTTTGTGCCCCTTGCAGTTCTTCCAGATCAGAAAGTGGAGGGTTGAGAATATCAAAATAAATGTGAAGAAGACGGCAATGAAAATCTTCCAGAATCTTGTGAAGTTGTTATGCTGTGCAGAACACGTGGGAGGACCTCCTACTCCCGACCTCTCTCTATCAAAGTTGTTAAGCAAGGAATTAACTATCTTTGAGAGGTTCAAATCTTTGCCCATCGTCCAAGATGAGTCCGCTCTCAATATAGTCCTTGCAGTGGCCACTTTAATGGCAACTGCCACTTACCAAGCCGCACTCAGTCCTCCAGGAGGATACTGGGGGGATAGCTCTCCAAATTATCCAGCCAAGTCCACTGTCGTTTCTGCCAATTCCAGCGCCATTGCTGTTGAAACACCACACGAAGCCGGAAACACTGTCCTGACTGGCTCGAAACTCTACCGGTTCATGGTCCTCAACAGTACGGTTTTCATGGCCTCCCTCATCGTGATCTGGATCACCGCTCTTCCCCTATTGCCTCTCACTCTGGTGGTTTACGTTTTAACGGCATTAGTTGGTATTGCCTACTTTTTTACCCTTATGATCGAATTCCCGGAACCCGTTAAGTTCGCAGGAGCCCGCATAGGGGGTATTTACAAGAGCTTTCTGCTCCTCGTGTTGGTGGTCCCCTTGTTCCTTGCGTCGACCAACTACATATACCAAAGAAAATTCCAAAAGTTTGCCACAGGGAGACGCGTCGGCAACTTCCTCAAATTGAAGGATCGGAAATAGTTGGCGAGTATTATTTGCTCTACAGTATTCTTCTCACGTGTGGAATAAAATCTATGTTTCTAGTCTTGAGGTTGGCAAGAACTAGACTTTTCTTATCTGTTCCATGTAATGGACTCATCTATTAGTCCCTTGATCACAAGAGGCCTTTTCTCTTTGCTTGAAGTCGAGACTTCGAATACCTTTATTTTCCCGATTCAACTTTGATGCAGTGGAACCAAAAAGCCCTAAGTTGCAACTTGCAAACATGAATGCCCGAAGGGTACCTGCATAAAATGGGTAGACGGAAATCTCTTTGGTTTTTTTTTTTTTTTTAAATTTCTAGAAAGAGGCAAATTGCATGATCCTGTAAAACATAACAAGTTAATACAGTTGCAACCCCTTCTCTAAGAGTTGTTACTAGATAAAGTAACCAAGAGAAAAGAACCGAGAATATAACAAAAGCCTAGCTAAACCTTAAAAACCAACTCGATCCTATGGTATCTTCCGATATATATCAACTCATCTAAAAATGCTAAAATGATAGAAATAATAAACTCATATATTATATACTAAGTGAATATCCTTAGCCAAATTACATAAAGAAGGAAATATCAGATTTCACTATCCTAAATTCATCAAGTAAAAGACGTAAATTCAAACTTAAGGCGTCCAGCATCATTCTCCCTTTATTAGAAATAAAAGCTCAATCTTAAGCTTTTGAAATGTCGGATTATCCAATAAAACATGTGTTAAAATCCTCTTGGATTTGTAACCATATCTACAGAATCAATCAAAATTTCATCCTTTAAGAAAAGATCGCAACCGAACTTGCATGATCAATCCATCAATTGATTTTTCCAATTGCCTGTCATAATGAAATCAAATTTTGTTCTTCTGTCCATCTTTCCATTTTCTATCGCTGCCAATTTCTCCGCCCAAATCTCACTTGTATCTAAATTACAGATCAACATGGGAGGGGCTTTTCTCTTAAATTTTCTCTCCATCATCATGGAAGACATGCTCCCCTGAGATTCTTCCTCAAGCTCAAAATCCCCCAAATCCTCCTGTTCTTAAAGATGGAATTCAAAAACTTCCACTTCTAGTTCTTAAGGCTCAACGACAGCCTTATCGACGACAATTATAGAAGCGTCAGATGTTTCTGGTTGTCGTTATTGAGGATGACATGAATTTGGCTTGCTCAGCTCGATCATCAATCCATGAAAATCGCCGCCTTAACAGATTTCACATTTTATGTCACGTTCTAATCGGGGCTTCACCTGCTTTTATCCCCTTAACCTGCACTTGGTCCCACAAAATGAAAAAGCGTCTCCCTTCAATCTACAAGCTAAGAGGTTTGCTTGTCGATTCGTGATAATATACGTGCAGTGAAAAAGATGATCTACATCTGCAAGAAAACCTTTCAGGGTTAAAAAAATCCATTAAATAAGGAACCCTGCAGGGAATTCATGGAACCCTCTGAGACATTGGGAATGGTCACAATTCTTGGCGGTGATCTCCAGGACAGGCTCCACCATGTCGACCTTCGGTCTGTCATAATAATTTCACCCATCACATCCACGCCTTTTGTAGAGACCAGCATACTGTTTATGCCCGTCGAACTCTTCGAAATCCTTTCCGCTCGAATATGAAGCCTTTGGATAAACAGGACATCCCGTTACCGTGGACCGCTGAAATTGGTTCATCGAATGGTTGGCCCTCGGCTCAATTTTCTCACGGCACTCTTTCGTTGTCCCCACCTAGATATCTCTCGGCTCAATTTTCACGTCCTAATCGGCGATTTACCTACACTTTTCTGCTCAACCGGCACTTGATCCCAGGATAGAAAAGCATCTCCCCTAAATCTATCAGCTAGGAGATTTGTTTGTTGATATTTGATACGTACATGCAATGGAAAAAGTGATGTCCATCTATAATGAAATCTTTCAGGTTCAAATGTACATTCAAACGGGGAATCTTGCAGCAAATTCATGGAACTCTCTGAAACAAGCGACTCTGTTTACATTTATACCGATTTATGAGCATGTGAAACATAGTAAATATTGGCACGGCTGCACGGAAAAAGCCCATAAAATCAGAGGCAAGTTATTGAAAGTACATACATTTGCACCAGCCATTCTCAGTAAACAAGCACATTATACCAGGGCTACTGCATTTTCCAGAACACCAGCAGAAAGCAACCCTGTCAGACAGAGCTAGTTGATTCTATCGCTTTGACTCCAGACATCAAGTCATTTTTTAATCATCAATCGTTGCTTTGCTTTGGTGGCATAGCACAACACTGCAAATACAAGACACATGGTTTCGACAGTTACTGCTCCGCGAAGGTGGCTCCACCTGGTAAGATGCTTAGTTTACATCTTCGTTCTGGATAACATAGTAATATGATTTCACAGTCGCATCACCTTCTGTGGCTGAAAGACGGAGGCCTCCCAAGGAAATTAAAAAACATGGTCTGAAGATGAGGACTCGCAAGCCAAGGAGTCGCCAAGTGCCTGCGTGCATTCCAAATTAGTCAAGGCAGCTCAACAGATCTTCCTCAACAGAGTTCCGTTTCTCAACGCTCACGTTCACAATCCACATTAAGATCAATCGAGCAAGTTCGTTCCCACTTCTCTCGCCCCTCGATTTGTCTGCCATAGACGGAAAAACTGATTAAATAGCAATTCATATTCGTTTTGGGATCATAAAAGAAGAATTGCTTCGACTTGCCGAACGCTTGGTCGCCATTTTCCTCCCACAAATGTCGTAACAAAAGGACAAGGCAGAGATAGTTTGCTTTAAATTAGGAATTTATATGGTCCTATTAATTTAGTCTTTGCTGAATTCATGGATGACATGAGCAGGCTTGGATTAATTGCCTTGTGGCGACTTCATCTCAAGAAACACTTTGATTTGAGCAGATTTTAATGAGCAGAGCCTAGCACATGTACGTTTCATAGTTGATATCATTTGATTTTATGAGAAGTCATTGGGCTCATATAATAAGGTATCTTTATTAGGAACCGAGCCAAGTCCCGCCAAAAGAGTCTAGCTCACAATCAACATGACCTATGTGTTACGTAAAAAGATTAATTTGTTAGGTAAAGGCATGGTTAACACTTAACAACTTTCTACTAGTCCCTCTCACGTGTAGGCTGAATCTTTGTCTATGATTAAGCATATAAGTATATAATAAATGAGACTAGTAAATGTATGTAAATATTTGAATTCAAGACCTTCTATTTGATATGTGAAAGATTTATTGGGAGCACTATTAGATGTTGTAAAAACTTAAAATTGTTAAATGAAGGGGTGTTTGATTTTTAAAGATTCTAACATTAACATGCTCTCATCGCCCTTTCCTTTTTCCGTTTATGGTCAATTAACAATTGATGTTACGATGATTGATTTACATAAAGGCAGACGAATATTTCGAATACATATCCACCCAAGGCTCCATGCATAGAGCTGTGAGCTCCACGTGCTCTCAGCATGAAGGCAGCAGACGAATATTTCGAATCGAATAGGCTATTAAACACATCATACCACACACAGTTCCATGCATAGAGCTGCGAGCTCCGCCTGCTCTCTCTGTTTCGCTTCATATAACAGAAGAAGCTACAAGGCACAGATGGTGCAAAAAATGGAGATACTTCTTTTTTGGGAAAATCAATTCTACTGGCAATTGAAATGTTTGTTTTTCACGAACGTTTGCAGTATGGTGACTTCAAATATGCCAATGGACCTAATTTTACGAATCAACAACATCAATTGTCTTCTCTATAAGGTACAGGTTCTGAAAGCCCTACTCAACATAAATATTAGGACAACAACTCAATCCTGCTGACTTTAGTTTGAATCATATGGAGGGGAAATAGATTTACGTCCGTGTAAATCACATAGCAGATGGTGAAACTTCATGAAATTCTTGGACACAATCTCATCTTCAAATAGAGAAAGGAATGCATCTAAAACTCATTAGTGTACACAACCTTTTATGTTACTTGAATAGTGTATGTTGATTTATTTTAGCTCAGTTAATATAGAGCCTGAAGTAAAGAGTAAACTAACTAATTTTCATTAAAATGTATCGTGTTTTCATTAAATTGCATCGCATATGGACATTAGGAGTATTAGCATTACTAGTATTAAAAAAATTAAAATTAAAAATTATAACAACAATTTTTAAAAATAATAAATTTTTAATTTAAAAAAGAAAAAGAAGAGAAAGCATCCGGGCGGGGCTAGGGCCAGCCTTAGCCCAGTACCTCCTTCATTTCCCTTTTCTTTTCCCCCACGTGAGCCGGCCCAGCCAAATCTCGTTGATTTATAAGTGGACTTGTCCAAATAAAGGATGAAGTAGGTCCGATGCTATTAACTCCTCAAATGTATGATTAAATTCTGCAAATTATTTTCTTTAGTTTGGGATGAGCAATAACAAGTAAGGTGTGACTAATTTTCTATTACCTTGGAAAGATTCAATGAGTTGATGGGAAGGAAGTGGCACTATTTATTTTGCTTTGAGCTTTATTCGTTCTTTGTTTACATGATAAAAGGAAAAAAAGAAAAGGAACACAAAGTTACGATTCCTATAGAATGAAGTTAAGAATAATGCAACTTTAAAACGAGTATGCATCGCTTTACTCATTTTACGAGCATTACATATATTCCAACAAATCTTAAGACATGCACCCTATCATGAACAATGTAATATCACATTGCCGGCATATGTCAAAATCATCATATGCTCATGTCAAGAAGACTTTACGGTCACACTTTGCAAGGCGATGTGGCATGAAACTCATATTCGCTATTGTTAAGTCTCGAAAATCACTTCGCTCTAATGAATTCTCGGAAAATACTTTAGCTGCGGTTAAGTCCAAAACAGAATCGGTTCGTACACATGTACATCATGTCATGTCTCAATATATAGGTTGACTATGAGCACCAAATCGAAACCGCAATATAACATGCTGCCATACATATCACCAATATAAATAACATTCCATCCAAAACATTTTCAGATAAAAATTCATCGGAGGCATCAGAGTGTGTTTGATCCAGATTCTAGAAAAAAATGTATACCATGCAGTACTTTCCAGTTCGGCTTCAACATGAGGGCCATGGCACATTAGATGTTTTCCTTCTCGATAAATCGCATCATGCAATTCTTGCGAAACACAACAAGAAGCAAAAGAGCAAAAGTGGGAAGCAATAGAGGAGCGTAAAATTACAAGTCTGATGGTTTCCTGAGAATCTGACCTGTCATAGATATTTTGGGCCCCACTCACCCCCAACCTGCCATTGGGCCCACCTGTACACTTGTTGATTCAGCTAATTAAATATTCGTTGATCATGGCCCTATATAATATATGATTTTGCAAGTTGCCTACTTCCATCGATCACATCACCCAGTAAAGCTCCCGTTCTACTCCTTCCTTTCCCTGGAAAAACGATGGCCAGTGGTCTGCCCGAAAAAGAAGAAAGAGAGGCTAGAGAGTCTCGGCTTCAACGAGCAATAGCACGTGATGATGTTGATGAGCTATATGACTTAATTATGGAGGAGCCAGAGCTCTTAGATCTTGTATCTAAGAACCCCTTCGCAAATACTCCACTACACATCGCCGTGGCTGCCAGAAAATCGGCTGTGGCCATGGAGATAGCCATCCCGAGGCCATCGTTCGCTTGGCAGCTGAATCTGAATGGTCATAGCCCCATGCACTTGGCTTTGCAACACGAGAATTATCATACTGTGAGGACACTGATGACTCTTAACCCCGAGTTGATTTGAGTCCGAGGACGATATGGGTTCACCCCCTTGCACCATATCACCGTGAAAGAAAGAGATGAGGAATTGGAGCTCTTGGCCGAGTTCCTACATGCTTGCCAATCATCCTTTTAACTCCTTATCAAATCCTATCATGATCATCATACTGATCTATTCTATTAGAAAAATTGTTAATCAATTCTAAATCTATTATGTTGATACTAATTCAATTTCAAATTTTCCAATTTTACTAATATATTCTTAAATTTTTGCATGAAATGCTAAAATAATTATTGTAGCCACCTTTCACTAGAAGTCACTGACATGACAGTGTGTTACGCAGGACAACTAGCGATAGCTAGTAATGATTGAATTGTCATATTAGTGATTTCTAGCAAAAATTGAATGAAATGACTAAATTCAAATTTTGTGCTAAGGTTTAGGATTAAATTGACAAAATTGAAAATTTTAGGATAAAATTAATATTTGTACAATAACGTTATCACTCATTGAGTAATTTGCCCGATGATTTTCTCTCTTGTTGAACTTCTCACATCGCAAAAATATTTTAAGAAAAGACTTCGCGTGGTTGGTCTCCCAATTTTTTTATATTACTTGGACTTCTTTCTCTATTTATAGCGTTAGAGTTTGGTTTAATCAAAGGAAACAAAAGTTTGTTTTATTTATTGCCACAACTTTCATATGCTTGTTACGTGAGGGAGACTGAATGAGTGAGTGAATTTGTCAGTCCAAACGTAAAACTTGTCTTTAAACGATATGGATTGGTTCACATAATCAGAAGGAGATATCGTACAATTTGCAATTAATGACCTGCGTGAATGTTTGCACCATTTTTCATAAAGAATAATAAAAGCGAATAGAGTACATAATTGTTATTTAGAAAACGAAAATAACACGCAAATTATAAGGTACGTTTGGTTCACTAAAAAAATTTTCATCAATTAAGTTTTCAAACTTTCACATGTTTAATTTATTGAAAATGGTTAGTTAATGGACAAACATTTACGATAGGAAAACGCCTACATTTAAAATTCGGAAATGAATTTCCGAGTTTAAATAGTGAAAATTACTTTTCCAAGTGTAACAAGTCCCTTAGCAACGCTAAAATAACTTTCTCTACTTCCATCTTAAGGTAGAGTTTCATGTCTTTTTTAGCATATTGTCAAATAAACAAAAACTAATTGTTTTCCTTCAAAATGATTTCTATGGAAAGCATTTTCTTTTATCATGAAATTTTCTACGAAATAAACACGCCCTCAAGCTTTGTTTGTTTGGTGGAAATTGAATGGTTAAGAAAGTTTTTTTTCCTAAAAATAATTGCTCGTGACATTGGAAATAATTAGTTAATGAAATTTTTTTCATTATCAACAATAATTTATATCAAAACATATTCGTACGATAAAATTATTTTTCGTTAATTTATGTTTATAAACAATACAAATGATCATTTTTAGAAAAAGACTTTTCAAATTATTCATTTTTCACAAAACAAATTAAGCCTTAACTTAAGAAGTATGTGATACAATTAAAGTAGTTCATATATGATGTGATACTGTCGTACATCGGTATCATATAAAAGTACGATTTGTACATCAGAATGAGGACAGGATAATTGGGAAAAAAGAAAAAGTTGACGCATTTAGGTAAGGGAGCACAAATGGTGTCGGAAAAAAAATTAATTTCTATACTATTTCTTTCTAAGAGAGTATTTTATATTAACTTTGAGAAAATGAGCGCTGGAATAATTGTCTAGCATAAAACAAAGAAGAAATGAATTGATCGAACATACCGGATTTTGCATGTAGTAACTATACTAACCGTGAAATGAATCAAAGGGCAATATAATCTATGGTTAATAGGGAAAGAAAAAACCAAGCTTGATAAAGACGAAATGGTATCCAAACCCAAAGAAAAGAGGCAGAGAAAGCCACAAGCAAACAATTATAAGATTCAAATGAGGATCGATCTTAAAACCTATCGATAGTAATCGCAATTCCATGTTTCGTAAGAAAGTAATCATATTCAGTGATTTATTTTTAGTCATTGTTGGATAATTTTTATTTCAATTTTCAGTGCTTAAATTAGGGAGATCGGCGCTTATTCTTCAGTTTTATCAAACGTCATAGTTTCATTTCAAAAACTGCTAGTGGAGAAACTATTTTAAGCTCGCGATGCTTCTAATTTGGAATTGTTTTTAATTATCCTTAACTATGATTTGGTGGGAGGATATAGGGAGAAAGGAAGGAAGGAAAAGAAATGAGGGATATAGAGATCACCTTGTTTACGGTTTAGGCTGCGCATGATAAAATTTCTGTTTCTTGATTTATTTATTTCTCTGTTCTGGGGAACAGGTTTGAAACAGAAATCCGTTTGGTAACGTAATTTGATTTCTCTATTTCTGAAACAGATTTCTATTCCAAAAATAGATTTGAAGAAGAAATCATAAGCTAAAATTGAGAAATCAATTTCTGTTTCTGAAATTTTGTCATGCGCACCTTAAGGTTAGGGGGGGCATGATAACCAAAATTTCTGTTCCAGAAATAATTTTTCTATTCCAAACCTGTTTCTGGAATAGAAACTTGTTTGATAAATTTACTCAGTTTTTCTATTTCTGGAATAGATTTCTATTCCAGAAATTGATTTGGAAGAGAAATCAGAAGTAGAAATTTTTTACTTCTGATTTCTAGAAGAGAAATCAAAAATAATTTCTCTCACTAAACCCTAATTTCAGTGAGTTCTCCCTCATCTCCTCTACGTCTTTGCCTCCTCCTCCTCCTCCTCCTCCGCCTCTCCTCATTTTATTAAAAATAAAAATAAATAAATTCATTTTATTCATTTAAAAATAAAAATAAATTTATTAAAATAAATTTATTAAAAATAAATAAATTATTTTTATTTATCATTTTGTTTTTAGTTTTTAAAAATAAATTTATTAAATTTATTAAAAATAATTTATTTATGATATATAAAAATAAATTATTTTTATTAAAAATAAATTTAATAAATTATTTTTATTAAAAATAAATTTAATAAATTTATTTTTATTTGCCTTGAGTGTTTTGCCAAATAAATTTATTTTTAAGGATATTTTAATTTTAAAATAAAATGATATTTTATTTTATTCTTTATTTTTTTGTTACTAAATCATTTTTATTTTTTATATTAAAGGTCGTCGGTCGTTGCCGTCGCCGTTCGAAAGGAAGAAATTTTGTGTCGTTATCAAACTGTTATTTTTGCTTAGAAACTATTCTAGAAATAGAAATAGAAAAATCTATTTCTGTTCCAGAATCTATTTCTGGAATAGAATGATTGTTATGCACGCCCTTAATTACTAGGGAGAAAGAGGTATAATTAATATCATTTCCCTCAGTTGTTCGGGCGCTCTGCATCTCTCTAAGTTGGATGCTTTGGATTAACAATATCCTTCCAACTCCTTCCACCAGAGTCACTCCCACCTAACACACCAATAATTTGATTCATTCTTTTCTCTTATTCTGTTTTTCCTTATTGATTAGCAAAATCTCTTTCTTTTCATCCGAACATATTGTATGAGATAAAAGCTAGCAAGGACAATCCGATGCAAACATAAAATAATCACCCTGCAATGGGAAATCACTTCTTGATCAGTTATATCTCTCACGTAAAGGGTATAAATATAAATCTTTAAGGTAGTATTTCCCTTCATAGAATTAAAAAAAAACTCCTATATACGATGGTGTAATTAAATTCTAAATTTTATGTTAAATTATAGTCATTCAGGGTTGTCACTTTTGTGAGAATTTGCCTATGTTACAATTCACATGAGTAATTCATAGCTTTCACATAAATGATGGCACTTGATAAACATGGTCAAGTAATTCTGTTCCCTTTGTACATCAGTCATTGCATCACTAGCATCATTCAAAGTCACATGGCACGAGATCACTTTATGCCTTGTGGTAAAGCAGTGAGTGAAATTGAAATTGAAGGGATGCATACTTCATTTGTTCCCTTTGCATATTTTGCAGGTCATCATGCTGTTGATTAGGTGTATGAACGTCAATGCGCGTAATCTCCAGGATAAGACAGCTCTAGAAATCTATCAAGAGAATCCTACGGGCCATCAAGATGTTGAGATATTACTTCAACGAGCAAGCCGTTCTTCTAAGAACTACTCTCTATCAAGGTTTTTCAGTCTGGAACTAACTACAATTGAGAAATACTCATGGCTTATGAGCCTCCAAGATGATGCTGTTCGTGACATGATTCTTGTAGTGTCCACCTTAATTGCAACTGCAACTTACCAAGCTGCTCTCAGTCCTCCGGGAGGGTACTGGCAGGATTCCTCTTCGAAACTGCAGGCCAATTCCAGCAGCATTGAACTTGGAAAACCTCATCAAGCCGGAAACATTATCCTGAGCGGCCTCAATCTGTATTTGTTCACGATCCTCAACGCCACGGCTTTCTTAGCCTCCATTGGCGCAATCTGGGCCACCATTATTCCCCTAGTTCTTGGCCCACGGCTCCACATTACGATGGTTTGCGTTGCTTTGGTAATTCTCGGCCTTGCCTACCTTGTTTCCCTCATGGTCGAATTCCCGAAATCCAATTCGTTGGCAGTAATTTTGCTAGGGGGAATTTATATGTCCGCGCTGGGCGCCCTTTTGATCTTCCCCATTAAAATGTGGGTATCGCACCGCGGAGTTCTCCAACGACTCGATTCCACAACGAGATGCGTTGGTCTCTCGCTGGGACCGAAGCGGAAATAATTCGCAAGTATTATTTACTTTAAATATTGCTGTCAGGTATGCATATAATCTATGTTTCTAGTCTTGAGATTTGCAAGAACTACACTCTTTTTATTAGTTTCATGTAATCGACTCATCTATTAATTCCTTAATCCATGAAGACCTCTAATCTCTCTTTGAGTGGGGACTTCGAATAGCTGTTTTTCCTAATTCAACATCATCAAATGACGCAGTGGAATTGAAAAGCACTTAGCCGTAACTTTAGGACGTGAATGCCCAAAGCGTACACGCACAAAGCGCACAGACGAAAATCTCTCCAGCTTTTGTGTTTCTATGGTATCTTCCAATAAATAAGGAATCTTAATGCATTTATAAAATCAAAATGACAAAACGGTAAAATTCAAATATTATATACAAAGTGAATATCCTAAACTAAATTAAATAAGGAAATATCAAATTTCAAAATCCTCAATTCATCAAATAGAAAACGTAAATTCGAACTTGAGGTGCCCCCACACCGTCCTCTAGTAAAAAAAAATGCTTGACCTCGAGATTTTGAAAATATTGGGTTATATAATAATGATTACCTGCTACAATCGTCTTCGAATTCGGAATCATATCTGCAAAATCACTAAAAACTTCTTGCTTTAATAAAAGATCCAAACCAAACTTCATGATTGATCCATCAATTGATTCTTTAGATTTCCTGCTATAATGAAATCTCGAATTCGTTGTCACTCCTTTCATTTTGTATCGCTTCAATTTTCTCCGCTAGAATCTCATTAGTATCTATACTGAGATTCACGTGAGAGAGGCTTTTTGTCTGAATCACCTCTCCATCGTCATGAAAGACATGCTCCCCTGAGATTCTTGGTCAAGCTCAAAATCGTCCCAGATTCACATTACGATAGTAACATGAGCAATTCACATTGGTTGCATGTGAACATTACATTTTGCTAGTTTATGTTTCGTTCTTTTTCCCACTAGCCAAATAGTTTCAGTTTCTTAATGTTACTCTGGATTGCAATTGAATCGCTGCAATTGCTATAAAGATCGAGAGAATAGTACTAAAGTTAGTGGAAGTATACTAATTAAATAGCGACTGTTACTCTGCCCAGTGTTTCGGGAAGTATCAAATTTGAGGTCTCCGAAACCATTCCCACGGTTTAATTAATAATCATTGAAAATACGTTGATTACAAGGGTTGACGAATCATATGCAACTAAGCTCGAAAGGCTAGAAAAATGTTTACCATGACAGATTCAACATCAAAATTCCAAAATAAAAAGAAAGCAATAGACCGAAATACTACATAGAATTACCAAGAATTATAAGATTGAATATGAAAAAGATAATATATAGATTTCACATCATCAATTTTGCTTTCCACAGCTTCTCTTTAGAAGGTGGCTTCTTTCAAGATGTAAAAAAGGTGAAACTCGAGACTACTAAATAAACCTTCGTCCGTCGCTCTATATATTATTAATACTTAAATTTTGACAACCCTTTAGTTACATTATTGCATAGCAAATTAGGTTTGATCCTGGCCCCTAACAAAAAATATTGTTAAATAGCATTTGTATATTAGGATTATTTCTATAATAAGCCCACATAAATTGCATTCTAATTGGATAGGAGCTAACGGACTTAAGCAGTGGAATTTTGAGCTTAATTGAATTTAGGGGTGATCATGGTTTGGGTGGAGCCGGTCTAGCACTTAACCCGAGGGTCAACCCACACATTATTGTCCCCAATTTTTGGGATCAAGGACCGACTCAGTTGAGCCTGGGACCGAGGACTAGATGGACCCTATGGGTTCAGTTTAGTTCTAGGGTCAATCCGGGACTAATCAATAATTTTTTTGTATTTTTTTGGTATTCCATGAGAAGACAAACCTATTATTTCAAATTACATATCCATTAATAGGGACGAGTTGCGAGATAAGGGCGAGCTGCGAGGCGAGTGAATAGAGGCAAGCCACGAGATGAGTGGCGAATGGCGAGTGTTGCTCACAAGCGAAGAGGTTTCTAATCAGGGCTTTGTTTCCTTCTGATTTACTCGGTGACGATAGAGGCTAGCAAAGAGAGGTGAGCAATGTGAGCGTTGAGCACTGAGTGATAAGTGGCGTGGGCATTGAGCAGCTAGTGCTAAGTGGTGTAAGCGTCGCGCGACAAATAGGGCGAGGTTGCTCATGAGCAAAATGTTGTTTCTTTCAAGTAAAAATTGAAGAGAATAAATAAGAAAGAATATGATAAAAAAAGAAAGGAGAACAAGAGTACTGGAGGAGGAAAATGCCATTTAATGCCATTTAACGCTGTTTAAGTCAGGGTAACGTTGTTTAAGTAAAGGTTTATTCTTTAGAATAGATATAAGAATATTATGTATAATATATTAGATATAATATATATATATATATAGTCAGGATTGGTCCGAGTTGGACTAATCCTAAACTCTCAAGACCGAAAATCAACTTGCACAATACTAGTTCAGGGATTTTAGGACTAAGGACCAACCTAGTTCTCTTGGGAATTGGATTAGGATCGGTAGAGTTGAGTCGGTCCAAGGACAGTCCAATGTTGACTTTGGACTGATGCTCATCCCTAATTGAATTATTTGGGCTGAGCCCACAGAGTATAAAATTTGGACAAGCTCAATGAATACCTTTTGCGGCCAAAAATTACATGTGAAGGACATATGGGGGGAGTAAATGAAGCTAGATTGCATTGTTTTGAACTAAATATATTTGAAAATTTTGATCATGGGGAAAATAAGAAAGAGGAATACCTTGGTTTCCTATCATGAATAAATCATATACCTCTTTGATTCTAATTAGGAGATAATGATATCACTTGTTCTCGCAAGAATACCCTAATCTCATCCTATATAAATCAACTTGTCCTTAATATGGGGAGGTTGGCAATACACAATAGAAAAGAAAACGGATGCAATATAACACACAAAAAAAGAAAAAAATTACATGCATGAGCTCTCTCTCTACCTCCCAAGAAAATTCTTATGCGCAGTTTTACGAAATCAACGAGTGCGCATTTGTTAACGGTTAGACCGTGCTCAAAATTTGTGGAGAATGAGATAAAAATTATTATTGAGTTTGCCTGGTGGATATAGTGAAATAATATTTGAAAGTATGCCTTCGAAGGAGAAATCAGACTGATCGGTGTTAAAGAATCCAACATGCGGTCGCACGAAAACAATGAATGTGTGTTCGTTCTAAATTAGAATGCATTGAAATTTTGAGGAGCCTCCATGAGACCTAGTTCTTCAACCCCACCAGAGGAATCTAACGTCAAAGATCAAGAGGTCCCCTTGTGATGTCCATAGTCCTCAACTCTACCGTTCGCCAATTCTTGCCACTCGCCGCCGTGGGTAACCCTTTGTTGGCCGATTGGCATCGGAAGTTTGGGTCTCAATTTAGGTAATTTCGCTAAAACATTTTTCAATTTCAATATTCAATTGCCTAAATTGGGAGTATTAAGATTCTAACTTGATTAGGTGAACATTTTTGGTATTTCATAAATAGGAAATTTCCTTATTTGACGTTACTATAGCAATATATAACAATCTTCTCCTACAACAATCCCCAATTATAGAGCAAATCTCTTAGTCAAATAACTTCCTCGATTACCTCGGTTAACACCAGGTACTTTGTTTTAGTAGTCAATAAAGCAACTATCCACTGTTATTGTGCTTTCCAACCAACGACCTGCAAAACTGAACTTACAACCTGTTGGGGACCTCTGTCTATTCAAGTGACCAGAAAAATGTAAATCTACATAAGTTGTTTTATTAAAATTTAATTTGATATGTTGCATCTTCTCAAGAATATAAATATGAAATGTGACGTTATCTCATAATTTTGAAGGCTCTCAAATGATCGATTAAATAGCAATTCATATTCGTTTTGGGAACATAAAAGAAGAATTGCTTCCTTTTGGGTGGACTCTTTAGTTTTCTTTCTTTATCTCATGTGGAAGGTCAGACGGTAGGTTGAGCCGCTTGCAGACATGCCGAACGCTTGGTTGCCGTTTCCTTCCGCAAATGTGGTACCGAAAGGACAAGGCAGAGATAGTCGTCTTCAAATTATGAATTTATATGGTCCTCTCAATTTAGTCTTTGCTGAACGCATGGATGACATGAGCAGGCCTGGATTTCCTGCCTTGTGGCAACGTCATCTTGAGAAACAGTTGACTTGAGCAGATTTTAAAGACGCCGGAGCCCAGCACATGCACGTTTCATTGGTGATATCATTTGATTATATGAGAAGTCGTTGGGGCTCATACAATTAGTTATATTTATTAGGAACCGAGCCAAGTCCCGCCCGAAGAGTCCAGCTCACAATCAACACGACCTATGTGTTCTGTAAAAAGATTAATCTGTTAGGTAAAAACGGGGTTAATACTTAATAATTTACTACTAGTCCCTCTCACGTGTTGGCCAAATCTTTGTCTATGATTAAGTACATAAATCTATAAACAAGGAGACAAATAAGGATCCGTAAAGATTTGAATTTAGGACCTTCTATTTGATCCATGAAAGATTTACTGGGACCACTATTAAATATTCTAAAAACTTAAAATTGTCAAATGAAGGAGTGTTCAATTTTTACAGATTCTAACATTAACATGCTCTCATCGCCCTTTCCTTTTGCGGTTTATGGTCAATTAACAATTGAGAAGTGCTGAAATAATGATAGGAAATTTACCATGACAGTTACGGCACTTTTTAGGCCTCAAATTTCTCCAAGGAAACCTGGAAACTCTTTTGTCCGGTTTCCACTCTTAGGTTGTTCACATCTTCCTTTTACTTTTCTTTTTGGTGCTATGAATCTTCTCTTTCGGCAGTAATTTTTTTTTCTAAAAAGTTCTTCTAGTCGTTTTTCCCCCTAAAGTCTATGAACTTGTTATTGAGCAAATGTATAAACGATTTACAGAATGTCTAAACATCTTTACTATAAGACATAAACAAATGTTGAATTTTCTATTAACAACACCTCTACAATTAAATATATTTCACACTTGCAGTAGTGAATTAAAATATTCACCAATGAACACAATTGTCAAAATAAAGAGATAAATACCTAATTTGCATAATTTAAAACTTTAATAAATTCCACTCAAGCCACAGCAACCCTAATTAACTCAAAAATCAAAATTATGATCATCTCATGAGTAACTAAAGATGAATTTTATTTAAAAATTTAAGTATATTGAATTTGTTTAATTAAAATTTTTTGCCTCGATGCTTTTCCCTTTTTGTATTGCCACACTTTTTCTCCGTACTAGCCAACTTCAAAATTTTCACTTATTTGATAATTCTCTGAAGTCTCATCATATTATGTTAAAATACGTGTGTGGGTTGCTAATTTGATTTTTATTGTATGTAGAATTGGTGAAATTGATTTCGCAAGTACTTTGCAATAGAATTGAGTTTTATATTTATATAGTTAAACAAAGTATTTAACGGGCCAAGCAGGAATTTTCATTTTCTTTATGAAAAAAAAAATCATGGTTGATATTTCAGAATTTTCTATCAAGATTTGTTTCCCAAATTTGTTCCACCGGTTGTCCATTCCCATTGAATGGGAGTTAATGGTCCACAAGGCACCGATATTCCCTCTGAATAACCGTGCCGTTCTCCTATCAGTGTCCTTAACAATTGATGTTGCGACAACTGATTTACACAAGGGCAGACAAATATTTCGAATACATATCCACCTACAGCTCCATGCATAGAGCTGCGAGCTCCGCATGCTCTCTGCATTTCCCTTCCTTTTTAAGGGCTCTCTAGATCTTGGTCTTGTTGTGTTCAAGCGATGATTTTTTAACACGAAGGCAGCAGGCGAATATTTCGAATCAATTAGGCTATTGAACAAATTATACCACACACAGTTCTGTTGTAATTATGGTTATAATTATGGTTAATGGATTAACGAAAGCCAATAAATTAAGATACGTTTTTTTTCTATTCACGTATCTCTTTTTGGATTCATGAATTTCCTATAGTTTTATGTTCACGTATCTATTGAATTCATGAATTTCCTAGATTCATGTATCTTTTAGTTCATATATTTATTGAGTTCATGAATCTCTTGAATTCATGTATCTTTGAATACATGAATATCTTGGATTCACGTATCTCTTTATTCATGAATCTTGTGGATACAAGCGTCTATTTAATTCATATATCTCTTCTGTACATGAACCAGAAATCTCTATAAATAGATGGGAGCATAGAGCTTCATTAGGGGTTTTTTGGTTTTTGGTTTTTCTAACTCGATTCCAAAAGAGCTTTGATATACGTTTCAACTTTTCAACTCTTCTTTTTTTTCTGGGTGTGCTGATTCAATTGAACGGTTCGACTGAGTCTTGTTTGCATAGTGCTAATCCAAACAGGTTCGAGGTATTGTATCTTGGGAGGCATAGTTCGTGAATATGCGGAGCACCATTGGCAGGAATTAATCGCCTTAAGGAGATTCGGTTATCCGTATCTCACCTCCAATTTTATATTATATCTTATTTTCTTCTTCTCCAAGATTTGTAAGTCTACATAAAAAGAATGATATTATATAGCTGTTATCGTCTTCTTTACATTGATATTCTGATTACAACAAACAGTTTGTGTTTTCTCTAGATATAATTTCCAACAAGTTCCATGCATAAAGCTGCGAGCTCCACGTGCTCTCTGTTTCGCTTCATATTAAAAGGCCAGACACGTTTTACTCAGAAGAAGCTACAAGGCACAGATGGTGCAAAAAATGGAGATACTTCTTTTATGGGAAAATCGATTCTACTGGTGATTGAAATGTTTACTTTTCACGAACGTTTGCACTATGGTGACTTCAAATATGCCGATGGACCTAATTTTACAAATCAACAACATCAATTGTCTTCTCTATAAGGTACAGGTTCTGAAAGCCCTACTCAACATAAATATTAGGACAACAACTCAATCCTGCTGACTTTAGTTTGAATCATATGGAGGGGAAATCGATTTACGCCCGTGTAAATCAAATAGCAGATGGTGAAACTTCAAGAAATTCTTGGACACAATCTCATCTTCAAATAGAGAAAGGAATGCATCTAAAACTCATAAGTGTACAAAAAATTTTATGTCACTTGAATAGTTTATGTTGATTTGTTTCAGCTCAGTTAATACAGAGCCTGAAGTTGCGGTTTCCTCTGCTACCAAAATGTGCTGCTCCCTGAACACGATAGTGGCTCTTTATGGTATGCATGACAATCATCTCATGTACTTGCCCCGTCATTTTGAGATGGTAAAGTTGGTGCCACTGGCAGTTTGTTCATTGCACTCAAGCCGCCATCTTGTTGAAAGAGTTCACTAAGTGAGATTTTTATGCAGTTAATTCTTTCACTATCATTTTCATTATTGTTAACACCTAAATTTTTCTTCTTTTACTTAGAACTTAATTACGTAATAAAATTAGGAGTTAGTCTTCAAAAAAGAAGTAAAGAGTAAACTAACTAATTTTAATTAATATGTATCGTGTTTTCATTAGATTCGCATATAGACATTGGAGAATTAGCATTACTAGTATTAAAAGATAAAAAATAAAACAAAACAATTTTAAAAATAATAAATTTTTTAATTTTTTTTAAAAAGAAGAGAAAGCATCCGGGCGGGGCTAGGGCCAGCCTTAGCCCAGTACCTCCTTCATTTCCCTTTTCTTTTCCCCAATGTAAGCTGGCCTAGCCTACTTTTTATTTCTCCCCAGCCCGGCCCTCTCTTCTTCCCTTCTCCTTCCCTGCCATTGGCCGCTTGCTTCGCGACAAATAGGAAGAAAAGGACAGAAGGACAGAGGCAAGGACGGACAGACGCAAGGCTGCCCGCAACGCTCAACCGAGAATCTCGTGCGGTGCGGGTCTATGAAAGGCAGCTGTCGTCGCTAAAAAAAAAACAAGGGGGTAAGAGCTGAAAAGGAGAGGAGGCGGCGTTAAAGGGCGGGGGGAATTTTTTTGGGAGTGCCGAGAGAGTCCAGAGGGCCGAGAATGAGGGAGCCTCTAGCCGGCGTCCTTGAGTCAAACTAGGAACCCCCAACCCTCTTTTTGCCATATTTTCGGGCATACCGAGCGGGAGCTCGCGGCCGTTCAGCTCACGCGAGCTCCAGCCACCGTCCGTCTCTTGCTAGGTCCTAGTGCGCATCCTGGTTTGGCTGTCGAGAGTCCTGACACAGATCCCGGTCCCGTTGGGGCTGGGAATCTTTTGTTTTCGATAGAGCACTCCACATGTTCGATAAAATGTTTGAACAAGATCCAGTCTTGTTTCATTGTTTTGAACCGGAATTGAGTCATCTAGGGACCGTCCTACCTAGTCGAGGTTTTCCTGCGATTTTTTAGCTTCCCAGATGTAGCTGACGCCACTCGACTCGTGGCCGCTCTTGTGGCGACCCACGAAGACTGTAGATCTCTTTTGTTCCGAGGCACGGGCCACGGCTCTCGTGGCCATTAAGTCATCGCCGGTCGGACGAGGGCAAAGCATTAGGTGTTGTGCCTCAGCTGGACTGAGAAGGGCGGCATCCTGCTGCCTAGGGGTAACCAGGACCCACCCGAACCGCTTGGAGCCGGTGGTTCTTGAAGGAACCGGTCCAGTTCTCGATTCCATAGGCGGATCCATCCACCCGCTCACCCGGACCGAACCGATTATATTAATATAATATATTAATTTTTAATATTAAAAAATGAAATTACAAATTAACAAACCCAAATCAAATAATTACAAAAATTAATTAAAGTGGGAAAAAAGTCCAAAGCGCACCAAATGGAGAGGCACTGATCTCTAGTCAATCCAAATGGAGAGGCGTTAAAGCTAAAAAGTCCAAAGTGCACCTTGACAAAATGTTGAGCAATAGGTGGGCAAAAAACAAGCATGTGAAGAAGCAGGGGTTGCAGGAGGAGGAGAAGAAGAATAGGTCAGGCGGCAAAGAACCAGCAATTTTGGTTGAAAACCAAAGTTACTTCTCGTCAAGATCGGAGCTTTCGAGAAAATGATATTATTATTATTATTGTGAGACCGGTTCCATGAATCTATCCGGGAACCGGACCGGACCAGCTCGGGTCCGGTCCGGTTCCCGGGTGGATCCATGTAACTAACGGATGAAACCGGTCCTTAACGGGCAGTTCCTGGTTCTAGGTCGGGAACCGCCCGCCTGGATCATGTACACGCCTACTGTTCTCACGCCACCTCTGTCACGACTGGTCTGCTGCGAAGCAGCAGGTCGTGAGCTAGGTTAGTGGGCCAGATCAGGTGTTGTAGCTGGACGTTCCTTGTCGACGCTCGGTGTAGAATATCAGTCGGTGGCCAAAGAAGTGTTGGTGTTAAGAGTTTTAGTTTCTAGAAATAGATTGCAGACAGATGGAGGGAGACGTTCGGTGAAGAAGGCGTGAAGAAGAAGATGGTGCAGGGGAAAAAGACAAAACAGAAGAAGACAAAACAGAAGAAGACAAAAGAGAAAAAGAAAGAAAAATAGAAAAATCATTAAAAAAACTAAAAAAATTAAAAATCTTCTTTCATATTTTAAGCCGATTGGGTCGAATCCGGATTTGAGTGGAGTCAATGGTCGGATAGGGTAAACCCTGTCCGAACCCTTGCCTCAAGTGTAATAATAATAAATTTAAAATTTTAAAGATTCGAAAAAATATTAGAAAAATTACAAATTTAGAAAATGATAAAAAAATTCTAAAACTTTAGGAAAAAATAAAAAATCTAGAAAATTAGAAAATCAATAAAAAAAATTAGAAATTTGAGAAAGTCATTAAAAAGATGGAAAGTTTGAAAAAATATTAAAATATTTTTAAAAAATCAAATTAGAAATTTCCAAGAGAATTAAAATTCGAAAAATATTAAAAGTAAAAGAATTAATAAATTTTTTAGAAAATATAAAAAAATTCTAAAATGTTGGAAAATTTGAAAATTCATAAAAAAAAAATTTAAAAACCAAAAGGTTCAAAAGAAAATTAAAACTCTTTGAAAAGTTTAAAAATAGAATTTTGGGCTAGACAAGCCTTTCGATATGTGATTGTGTTCAAGGTTGACCAAGCCCTTGGGGCTTTACCCTAGTGTTTTAATTTTCCTTAGAGAGAAATACCTTTGATTGCACAATATTGATATATTGATTTTTGCTTCCCTTTAGTCTAGTTAAGATTAGCATTTATCTTTTCCTTAATGTTAATCTTTGCTCTCCCATGCAATTTATTTAACAATTTCCTTGGTCGTTCATTGTTATTCTAATAATTGCGCACTCACACGATCACATCACTTATTAGTGGATTGGTCTAAAATTAATCCAAATTGCTTAGCAAAAATCTTTAAAAAAAAACGAACATGATTATGTATCGAAAGGGTATTAATTAGTTAATTAGTGTAATCAAGTTCCCAACCCTAAATTTTCTGGTTGTGTAAAAAATGAGGTACACTCTCATGCTTTACTTGGTTCCTAGCCAACCTTAATAGGCTAATTACGACTCTTTATACAAAATGCTTATAAACACCCTAATGTCGCGAGAGATATGAGCTTGGGGAAGCCCATGCCTGATCATGAGGCGTAGGCTTGTCCTTTAGACAATACCCTCAATCTATTCCCTTTCTCGAGAGGTAGGTCGCAACACTTACCATATGTCTTTTATGACTAAAGATTGAGTTTTAATACTCATGAGATATGAGATTCTTAACATAAGATATTTAAACCCTCCCCAAAATTAGCTAGTAGGTATGTTATCTAATTTCACAATACATAATTACAACACGTGATTATAATTCACGAGAGCATTCCATAAACTTCTGGGTCAAAAGCCTTAAAATTAACAACAAGAAAGCTATTATAGCAGCTGTTTGATTTATGATTATAAAAACTCAATTGTCAATTATATTAAAGAGGAACAAGTGATGAAGAATCCACCCGTGAGTCACTGGTTTTTGGATATGGGCGTGATCTTCTTGGCAGTAATAGGGATAAGTGTAAAAAAGAGGAGTTTAGGTTGGGCAGTTGTTTAGTTGAAGACTTAAAATTTTGGCTTGGCCGCTTGAGGACTTGAATTTTTTTTCTTTTTTAAAAAATCCAGTCAGATGTCGAGTTCACCGGTAGTGGAAAGCAATCAGCAGAATTTTATATTGCACACAGTTTAAGTAATTGCCACGATATTGATCATGTTAAATTTTAGTAAGGCAACCAAAAAAGAACATGCGGATTACGAGGTTTAGCAATGTGTCTACGTCTTCGGACAAAACTCTCGACTCTCTTATTTTTGTCATAACATTCTTCTGCATTTATACACAAGGTTACCGTAACAAAAAAAGGGAAATTTCAAAATAGGAAAACTATCAATACAGAGATTTGCCCACAATCTGTCCTTTCCTTGAATAGGAGAGCAAATCTCGCCAATATCGCCAATACTCCCTCTCAAGCTGGAGCAAAGACATCATCAGAGGTCAACTTGTTCACCATATCTTGAAATACTCCATTGGGTAAAGTTTTGGTGAATACATCAGCAAGGTGATCCCCACTACGAATATATGGTCTCTCTATTGTCTTGTCTTGAACCTTTTCCCTTACAAAGTAACAATTGACCTCTGTGTGTTTAGTCCTTTCATGAAAGACCAGATTTGAAGCAATGTGTGTTGCCGCCTGATTATCACAAAATAGCTTTGTAGGTTTAGACATGGCATCACAACCCAATTCTTGAAGTAATAGATGAAGCCACACGATCTCACTAGTGGCAGTAGCCATGGCTCGATACTCAGCTTCTGCACTAGATCTAGCCACAACTATTTGCTTCTTACTTTTCCAAGTAACAATGTTCCACCAACAAAGGTACAAAAACCCGTGGTAGATTTTCTATCCATGGGTTCCCAGCCTAATCAACATAATCCATACTTCGAATTCCTTGCAGAGTTTTCAGAATTAATGGAAACCAGCGGGATGTGAATAAAGCATCTATTCAAAAAATAAAATGTGTTTGCATGTGGAAGCTATTGAGACATGCAGATTAGTTCTTAATAGTGATTTCATTTTGAATTTAAAAAGAACCTTTTATATTCCTAGTTTCTCTAGGAATTTAATTTCGATTTCAAAACTTTTACCATTGGGATACTCCTTTGAATTTTTAGGTTCAATCTTCAGCTTGTCGTATAAATCTAAAATTGTTGGAAATGATATTTTGTCTCACGGTCTCTTTCAAATTAATTTACAAGACAATGTTACTTATAATGCGATGCACGTTCATGATAATGTTGACATAAAGCGATGTATTGTGACTGATGATTCATATATACTGTGGCATCAGAAATTGGAACATATCTCCATAGATAGAATTAAGCGACAAGTAAATGATGGAGTACTTGGTACTCTAGATTCTACTGGTTATGACACTTATGTGGATTACATAAACGGAAAGCAGACTAACAAGTCAAAGAACTGTGTCAAGAGGAGTACAAAAACTTTAGAAATTATACATACAAATATTTATAGTTTAGATGTGGACTCAAATGATCAGAGACACTTCCTCTATTTCAAATATGATTATTCACAATTCATGTATCCCTACTTGCTTCGTAATAAGCACAAAGCACTGAATGCCTTTAAGGTATTTAAAACCGAAGTAAATGACTAGTGCGATAAGCAAATTAAGATCATGAGATTAGATGGATAAGGAGAATACTATGGTAGAAACACAGAAGATGGACAAGCACCTAGTTCATTTGCAAAGCTTCTTGAAGAGCATGGGATTATTGCCCAATATATTATGCCTGGTTCTCCATACCAAAATGATGTTGCAGAAAGAAGAAATTGAACTTTATTGGACATGGTGTGGAATATGTTTAGTAGCTCTAAGCTTCTTTAAAAAAGGCTCTTAAAACGGTTGTATACATATTAAACCAAGTTTCAATCAAGGCCATCCCTAAGATGCCTTTTGAGTTATTCAAATGTTAGAAACCAAGTTTGCAACATGTATGCATATGAGGATGTCCGTCTAAAATGAGGGCCTATAATTCATAAGAAAAGAAGTTAGACCTAAGAACTATAAGTAGGTATTTCGTTGGATATGCAGAAAATTCGGAGAAATGCATGTTTTATTATCCATGTCATGCCACTAGGTTTATGAAATCGAGAAACACTAAGTTTCTTAAGAATGACTGGACTAGTGGAAGTGATCAATTTAGGGACCTTGTCCTTAAAGAAGACTATTCAAATACTCAATCTTCCACTTTAGATACTAGATTGGTTGTTGTTTACAATACTCCTTTAGTTTAACTAGCTATTGAATAACCAATCATTTAAGATCCACAACTTATTGATATTGATCCAGTAGACCCAGCTATTCAGTAATTATTGAAAACTGTTGAGCATTCAGTTGAACAATTGATTCCTCAGGAGAATGTTGATGCAACATTAAGAGGGTCTACTAGAATGAAATAATCAGCAATGTGACATCCTCAATACGACTCCTATCTACGAAGCGGAATTTATGATGGTAATCGACAAATGGCAGAAAAGCTATGAATGACCACCTTTAGATGAAAACTCAATTTTTCATTAGTGAGCCGCCAAATTTTGGAAATGTAGAAACATGCCGCAAATGAGGAATCACGAGGACCCAAGTCTCGGGCGGGCCCAATAGGCCTCATGCCTACAATGGGTGGCCCAAGGGGGCCCACTAAGCCATCCAAGCCCACATTTGTTGTCATCCAAAGAGGAAATGGCCAAAATGCCCTCTTAGTCTAGCCAATAGTTGAAGAGGCAAGAAGCAATCCTAGTCATTGATCTTGGATAAAGCACATAGCCAAATGGAGGCCCAAGATGTACTCTTGCTCCCTAAGTTTGGAGCAATGATGGCATTAAGACCATAATTCAAGAAGACATTAAATGTGATAGGCAACTTCTTTTCCAAGTTTTCTTATTCTTCTTCTTCTCTCATTTCCCTCATTGCTCTCACACACTCTCTCTCACCCCCTTGCCGAATCCCTCTCTCCCTCATTCACTTTCTCTCAACTCCCTTCACCTCACCTCATCTCACACCCCCATCTCTCTCTCTCTCTCTCTTGGTTGGTGTCCCTGTCCATCGTGCCGAGCCGTCATTCACTTCACCATGGACTGCGGTCCATCGCCCCTGCTAAGCCGCGCCCTCACCACCTCACAGTGAGCTGCCACCTCACGTCCTTGCGCCTCCTCATGCTCATCATCACCGCCTCACTAAACCACCACCATGTCGTTCCATCTGTGACATCCCAGATTTTCAACCCTATTTTCTACTGAATAAATAGGGCATTTCATTGACACGTCTATAGAGCTGTTCTTAGAGCTGATTGCTCTTGAGATAACTAGACTATCTGGGGAAACCATTAAGGAATTTTAAGGCAATAGACTTGAGAATTTAACCAGGAATCGGTTTCTCAACCATGCTCATCTTTAGAAGCCATTACAGCATAGTTAAAAATCGATTTGAAATCAGAGATAGGTTGTTTCGACTGAGATATGTGATTGATCATGGGTGACACTACTAAATTGGAAAGTTCTCGTCAACTGACACTAAATTGATTTTCTTATTGTTTTGGTACCCTGTGTGGCACCCCGAAGCGCCTGAGGTCACCACAGACATCAAAGAAGAACCTTAGTTCCTAGGCATTTTAAAAAAAAAAAAAAACGGTCCCAGCGCATCTTATTTGCGGAAGTATAATCAAGTCTTACTAATTCTCCCTCCAACAACCATGATACAATTGCACACCACTAAACACCATAAGAAAAGATAAAGCCCAGACACTTTTATTTACATATTTTCATGATGGATTTTTCTCGGGTCAGTACAACAAAAGAAAGGCCAAGACTTTTCACTACACTCGGCCATAACCCCAAAAAGAGACAACTCGACCCACTATGTCGATCATGCAAAATCCTCCATCCACTAGTGTCGGCTATTGTCCAAAAAGTTGTAGCTCCTACTCCTCACGTACGGGCCGTCACACCCATCCCGGTGCGTCAGGCGGTGGTGGCGGCAACATCCCCCGCATCACTTCGTCTCGACGAATGTGAACAGATATGACTGGTCCCCCAGCCAGGCCCACATCATACATCACTAATGCACGAACCCGAATAAACATCAGACCAGAGATGGTGAGACAGTCAATCTCCACACACTCAACCTCCACGTCCGAAGGAAGGCCGTAAAAGACGCCCCGCGTGACAGTAGGGAGCGGCATCTTTCTAATATGAAATGTTGGTCCTCGAAGGGGTGAGTACAGCCACTCAACAGGTAAAGGACCCAATAAACCACTCAATGCATCACACAATACAATCATAACAATCATAGCATAACACATGTCATTCATACATCCATGCATAACTTACCTTGAAGCCATGCATATGTCATCACACCACATGTACATACATCCTCATGTAATCATCACCATCATGTCATACATGTACCATCATGCCATAGGTGTACATATATCCATGCACTTACCATCATCATATCACATATACCATCATGCCATAGGTGCACATACATCCATGCACTCATCATCATCATGTCATATATGTACCATCATGCCATAGGTGCACATACATCCATGCACTCATCATCATCATGTCACATATACCATCATGCCATAGGTGCACATACATCCATGCACTCATCATCATCATGTCATGCATACATGTTACCATCATGCATAATTCAATTTCAATTTCCCAATTTCATTCTTTCATTTTGGGCTGCCACATTTCTCTTTCCCGAGACCAACATTTGCATCCCACATTTATCGCTCGCACCCCAACTAGCATCGCGAGGAACCTCCAGCACAAACCTCTGGGCATCTCTTACCCCAACTGGCATCACGAGGCATCCCCCGACACAAGCCTTTGGGCTTCCAGCTCCCCCACTCTCCGGGCATCTCGAAACTCCCGAGGACCCTCTGGCATGCAGCCATTTAAGGCCACCGGGCATCCAGCATTTACACTCCTTGGCCAGGCATCCCGATACTCCCGGGGCATCGTCGGCTCACTCCTCCGACGGCCTTCTCACTTATCATAGTTCACATTTACAATTATGGCTCAATTTCAACATGGCATATGATTGATGGCAAACAAGATCATTTTCATCATTTGATTCTTATATGCATTTCCAAACATCATCATATATGCAGCAAGATACAATCACTTATGACAATACAATTCATGGGATCCATACAACTTAGAATAATCCATACATCATGACTTTTGAGATTTACCAAATTCCAGCTTGCACAATTTCGGAAAACATATAAATTGAATATCCATATGATCTTCAAAAATCATAAAATCAGAACATGTGATAGACAAGACATAAAGGTAGCAACTCCATGAAGAACACATGCCCAAAAGAGCTTCACACAAGAAGATATAGCTCGCACAATACAGCATGCAAAAATTCGGATAAAATCAGATTGCACAGTTCTTGAAATATTTCGATTAAAATACCCGAATGACCTCCAAAAATTATGAAATTTTACCAGGTTATAGTCGAGACCCTAAGGTAGATTTTTCATGAAGACATCAAGGCCAGATTTGTCCTAGATAATTAACTATAGACGGTCGAAGCTCCTGTTCCTAGTACCGAACAGTCCAGTTTAGATGTCTCTGAAAAATCGAGGTTTCGACTAGTTATCTTTCTTCATTTCCTCTGAATTTTTGATATGTTTTGTCTCAAGGGATCCAATACAACTTTTATTAAGGGATCTAGGTGAGATTCTCAAAGGATAGTCACCATATAGTCCACGAAGTCTCGGGAGTCTAGTACCATACTTCCAGATCTGCCGTCTTCAAAAGAAAATCGTTTCACTAGGCTAAACTTTCTCATTTTACCTCAAATTTGAGTTGTTAATCTTCAGGATGTTCTCTACAACTTTTGTGAAGAAGTCGAAGTGAAATTATTGGTAAAAAGTGACATGCAACACACACAACCACCAAGAGGTCAACAAAACAGTTCCAGATCTAGCGTTTTCGTAGAGGAAGGGTTTACCCCTCAAAACTCAACCATTTATTCTCAAATTTTAGTATGTCGTACTTTGAGGTGTTGTCTACAACTTTTGTGAAGAAGTCGAGGGCAAAATCCGACTCAAACCACGCATGCAAGCCTCTACAACGTTCGGAGTCAGGCGGTATAGTTGAAAACAGGATGTTATTTCAAGAACAATACACTCAAGTTTCGGTTTCTCACACCCTAAACGACCAAGATTTATCACCATTCAAACACACATGCAAGAGACAACATGCAAGAGCAGAATATGGATCCCAACTCGCCTCCAAAATCGAGCAAACAACGGCACACGGACGGCGACGAACTAGCGGATGGACGGGCGATGGACGAGTGGACCTCCTCCTTCGTCGGCTTCTCCCTTTCTCTCTCGGTTCCTCACTCTCTCAGCACCCTCTCTCTCTCTCTCACTTGGCTTGGACGACAACCCCCCATAACCGGTCACTCTCTCCCTTTTATTCCCCCTTAATCACAATCATTAGCCATCATTAGAAGCCTCCCACAATGGCCAATGGTGTGACTTTCCTTTTTGCCACTTGGCAAAACCCATGCATAATGGGCTTGGAAGAATTGGGCCGGCCTCTCCCCCTCTCCTTGGTCGACGGCAGCCCTCTCCATGAGCTTCATGGGCCGGCCTTTTGGCCCATCAAAGGTCCACACTCTTTGGCCTAAGACCTAAGCCTAATTAAATCAAAATTTAACCCCTTTTTAAATACTAATTAAATCCTTATTGAACCAAAGTACTATAGTGTAAAAATTTACATAACTATACTCTTGAAATCACCAATCCATAAATTCTAATTCACAATGCCTATGGCCAAAGATAGGTCGTCCTTTTCCAAAATTTATTCATTAAATTCAGCCATAGATCTTAATACAAGACATTGATTTGAGCACCCCTAATGATTGGCAAGGAATTCTAGGATGCCACACCCTGTGCCCGTATTTCAATTCTCGAGATTTTCACGACAACTAAGAGCTGCCAATGAGTCGTGTGAGTTTATTGTGGCTCGAAGAAAATCGACCATGGGTCATTTGTACTAAAAATTTCTGAAAGTTACCCGTTAGTTTAGGTCACGCTAAAAACGCGCCAAATGGAAATTAACTGTGAATTCAAGTCCAATTTTAGAAATTGAAAATTCTGTCATGTCATAATAAATTCTAGGAGTGTCAACTCAGTCTTAGAATAATTTTCTGCAACCCGAGACTTTTTGAGAAAAAGTCGTCTTAGGGCCGTTTTTGTTCAGAAAATACTAATGATCATTTTTGGTCGCAAATTTGTGAAGCAAATGGGTTATATTGGTAAGGAAAAATACCGAGAGGATCAATGGAGGGTCATTTTAATTTATAAAGGCCATACGAGATTGAATTAAAGAAAAAACAGTCCAATTGAGAGAGAATTGTTGCAAATTCGTAACTCCCCCATCCACCACCATTTTGGACCACTTAAAGGTTGTAAAGTGAAGTGTCTTGGTGGCTGAATTGCAGCCAAGGGATCTTAGCTTGGTGGGCAAGTTCAAGGGGACAAGCTTGTGGAAGAAGTTGGCTTGGTGGAGCCCTTGTCTCCCATCTCTCTCTTATCTCTTTCTCTCCTTCCTTGGCTAGCCAAACCCCTCACTCTTTCCTCCTCCCGGCTTGTTCGACCACCATAGCCACCGAAGAAGCAGCCGGAGCAAGCCCCTTGCCGCCAAGACCACCTGCATCGTTGCCATGTCCGTGCACCACCGCCCGCGAGAGCCACTCGCGGGCCGTCTCCCTTGCCGTGCCTCTCACCGCCCAACAACTCTGTTCCACCGTTCCAGCAGCCCCCTCAGCCGTGTCGGAGCTGTTCTTCGCTATTCCTCCACTGGTAAACCCTCGCCAAGGCCCGATTTGGCCTTTTCACCCTTTTTCAATCAATTCCTGTGCTAACCAAGCTTGTTTCCCTTCTGTTTCAGCAAGAACAAAACAGAAACTTGGTGGGTTTCCAGCATTGTTCCAGGCTCGTTTTGAGGTGGTTTCCAGTCTCGAAACCTAGGCCTGCTTTGAGGAGAATCGGTCCCTATTACGTTCCCAACATTTCGATCTGATCGGATTGTTAAATGAGTGAGTTTAACTTACTGATCCCTGCTTAGTTTGCTAATGATGTTTAGGGATTGATTAGAGTTAATTAAGTGCAATTAGGTGAATAGATTAGATTAGAACAATTAAATCAGGGATTTACCTATGCATGTTAGGCAAATGGTTAGTGCAATTAGCAAGTAGACAAGTCATATTACTTATTGAACGAAACTTGGAATTTTTCCGGATCCGTTTCGGCTTCTAATTAAGCAATATGGGCCTAAATTGGATTTATTGCTATTTAGTAATTAATATTTGTAATTATTTATTTATTTTCTAGAAATTAGACTAGGATAACCGGCGATCAGAATTTTATGTTGATTATCGTAGTGCAGTCCGTTTATTTAATTGAGTATTGATTTATGCCGAATTGATTTATTGTGATTTTCGGATTATTTTCCTAAATTAATTAATTTTGGGTAATTAATTGGAAAATAACCTGGCGTCGGTTGACAGCACCAAAATTTTTTTTAGTGGACTATAGAAAATGGTGGGATTTGTGGAAATGAAATTATTGTATTTTGGCTAAGGCCAACCGTGTACTCATACACAGCTATTTTTATCGGATATGATAAAAATGACAAATTGATTGTACGATTGGAATATCATATCTCATACTAGCTAGGTGACTCTATTTGTCATTTTGGAGAAATGACGGTATGCAATGTCGGCTCGGTGACCCTATAGGTCATTTTGGAGAATGGATGACATGCCATAACGACTCGGTGAATTAAAATGTCATTTTAGAGAATGGACATTATGATGAATATACTCGGTGACTTAGTATGTCATTTCGGAGAATAATTCGTATAATATACTAGCTCGGTAACTCGATGGGTTATTTTAAAGAATGGACAACATTGATTGAAATGACCAAGAATGATATGTTTGACATGTAATCGACTAGATCGATTGATTGATATTTCAATATGTAGTGGTTGATTGGGTGCCTATTCGAACTATGCTAATTTGCAGGTGGAATATGAGGTCAAGGTAAGTCCTCTTACTTGTGTGTGCTTAGGCAGTCCATAGTATATTGGTTTTCTAATCGGTCTTAGGAGGGTAGAACTCACTGAGACGTAGTCTCACCCCGTTGTGGGACAACAGTTCAGGTTCCTAGATGGTAGCACCTCCACCTCCTCGTCCTCCTATGCATTTTGGTATTCCCAAAGAGATCACTGAGGTAGGATACCACTTCCCGATATACCACCACCTAGAAGGGCTAGAGTATGTGTTGGTAGAGTCTAAGGTCTGGGTGGACGTGAATAGAGATGACCTGATACCCCATGAGTATTGATCATGGTATCGTCACTATCATGATAGGTGAAGAGAAGGTCCCATCCTGGAAGGTGATGTGCCTCTGTACGTTCTAGAGGCAGCATTTGGGTTGGGGATGGCAAACCCTAAGGATGGGTCGGTAGTGGATGCCAAGGATCCCAAGCTCGAGGGTGATCCTAAGTCACTAGCATACTCAACTGAGAGTGCTAATTGGAGTGAAGAGGAAGGGGAGATAGTTGAGCAAGAGGATGGACCGAAGGAGGATCGGGAGTGGAAAGAGCCAAAGGAGGAACCGATGAAGAACCGAAAGAGGAGCTGGAAGAGAATCCAGAGGAGGATCTTGAGTACAATCCAAATGAGGACTGAGACCCCATCCTGTTTCGCAAACTCTGAGTTTTGATTAGATGTATAGTAGATCAGACTTGTGAATAATATTGTATTATTTACTATGTGGTTTGCTGTGTATAAAAGTTTGGTTGTGGTTTTTCAGTTGTGAAAAATATAGCCCTACTTTTCTATCCGATTGTGTTATTGTCTAGGGATTTCTTATAAGCTTATGCATGTATATTAAAATGAAAGGGTTAGTGATGCGTCTTGGGACATCGCTATTAATCGACCATATGAGGGATGGGCGTGCGTTCGAGGATCGAGGCGTGACACCATCCTCATGCTGTTGCTGCCTCACCACTGGTGCCTCAAGACTGTGAGTCCCACACCCTTGCGCTGCCCTCATGCTGTGAACCTCACCACTATCGCTCGCCGTCAAAATCTTTGGACCGTGAGTAATTTCCTAACTCTTGTTTAGGGCGGCAATTACACTTAGGATTAGGGCTAGATTAAGGTTAACGATAGTTAAATTAGGTGATAATTGCAAGTGATAAGCTATCATGATAAGTGATGAGTGCTAGTGATAAGGGCAAGTGATAAGCTATCATGATAAGTGATAAGTACCAATGATAAACTATCATCATAGGTGATAATTGCAAGTGATAACTTATCAAAAATGTGATAAGTGCTTATTATATTTTAATTTTAAATATAATAAGTATTTCTTAAATTCCAATTTTTAGAATGCTAAGTGCTTATTATATTCTATATTTAAAGGACATATGTTAAAAATTATAATTGCTTTCAAAATATTATTTTGAAAAGTGAGATGCTAAGTTGATAAGTGAATTCATCGTGTGATATGATATGTTACGACATTGATGCATGATTATTTTGGTGGATAAATAATCATTGGGTGATCACGTGAAATTATTTCATGGCATTTTTGTGTGCAAATATTGTTAGTGGACAACGTGTGAACACCAAACACCCTTGCATTCACTAATGAGAAAGATCAATAGTGGCTTGAGTGGTTGATGTGCTTGTATGATCATATAATGATTCCATACTTATATGATTACGAGGGATGATACCCAATGGATTTCGAATGCCTCCACGTTAATGGGATACCATCCACGGATGGATTTCGAAACAAAGCTCCTTAATTGGAATGTCGTCTTCGAGTAAGGTCGAGACATTGTCATACCCGATGGGGCAACACAATGCGAGTAATGCCAAAAGACCACCAATGCGAGTGTTGGTCATAACCAAGAGCGGTCGTAATTATTGATACTTGATTTTTAGTGGACCCGTCTTTAAAAGGTAAAAATCGAGATTAGGGTTTTCGATCTCGACGGAGCTTGTCTCTTGACCAAAAAAAAATGTCATTTTTCATTTCTTCCTTTTGTTTTGTCATTTTTAATTGATTTCCTATTCATTTCTAGTGAAAACTCGAAAAGTCAAATGGTTGGCTTTTGGGTTAACCCTTTGATCAAAAGTTAATCCTGCGTCAAAAGTTGACTTTTTGCACAAAAAGATGTCAAATAGTCTTAATTTCACTTTAGCCAAGTTAATTTTCAAAAAATGTCAAAGATTTGACACAAAAATCAACCTTTTAGGAATAGTCAACTAAATGGTTGACTTTTAGTCAAACATTTGACCAAAAAAAAATCCACAAAATACTTCATTTTAGTGTTAATTTGACTTTAGTGTCAAAAATTTTCTGAAAATCGATTAAGAGCCTTGTTTTCTGAAATTTTCGGTTTTAGGCTCGAAATCAACCAAAAACAAAATTACTTTCATTGTAGTTATAAGTAGGCCCGGTTTCTTTTAAGACATTTGGTCTATGAACTATTTCTCATTCTTTCGTCCACTCAATTTCGAGAGTTGTGTCGAAATGCGAATTACCATTTTTGGCCCTAATTAGGGGGTCCGACTCAGTCCTTCATGATTTACGAACAAATGTTGTTATTCCACTCATTTTCTTAAGATAAGTTAAATTCTGGGTCCGTTTTGAAAAATTCACTCGAAAACCTCCCAGTTTGAGGAATTTCACTCTATTGGATAAAGGAAACTAAGCTATTAAGCTTCAATTGAAGAAAATCAAGTTGACCCATTTGACACTAAGATTTAATTTCATAAATCAATGTCCAATTTCAGTCTCAGACCTCTATTCATTTTTGGCCTAAGAGTCGTGACATCAATTTAAGGTCAATTTGGATGTAATAGATTATCCTAAGCAGGGGCAATTAGTCGAATAGGTGAGTCGCAATATTAATTGAATACAATTTCAATTAATTTGTAATTTCGAGTGAGAAATTGCAAAATTGTCTGTTTTGGCCTATAATGTTCAATTATGTGCACTCATGGTTTAGGTCCACGATTTTTCGTGATCATCAAGCAAATATGTCAATAGAAAACCAATAAATTGTATTTACGTGACTTAATTGACCTAACCTAATTCAATTAGAATTGGACCGTTTTCTCCTCAAATTTGGTAAGTTTTCTTTTCAATTAACCAAAAAAATAATGGCAACTCTGGAAATTTGGAGCAAGGCACAAGTTTGAGGGAGAAATTGTCCTTAGAATGCTGTTATGGTGGCTTCAATCAAAACACAACACTCACCCTCTATCTCTTTACAATAGCAGGACACTCACACTTAACACACATAGTCTTCGACAATCCTTCTGAAGACATTAAAACGAAACAACAAAAGTGAACAAGGCAAAAGAAAAAGCACACACGCAATAAATGCATGAAGACAAGCATAGCAATCCATGGAGAATTTCTTCAAGGACTTTGTTTGCATTCTTTATCTTCTTGCTTGAGTAGCTCTACTCAATAAATGCTTATAGCATTTTGGTCTCCAACCTTCTTCAAACGCCTACCATAAATTGTGCTTCCCCGATTAGTTTTCTTCTTCTTTTGACACCCACCATAAATCAAGGCCTTTTGAAGAATTCTAATGACAAAATCTGGAGCTAAGCAACCAATGTGCTCAAATCGTCGATAATCAATTTTATATTATTCTAACAGATTTCAGGTTACACCTGAGAACCGGCCTACATTTTCTTTTTGTAGTTTTACTTAGTTTGGGAAAGATGGTATTCGGACACAGCTATGTTTCTTCCTTTACAAGAGATCCAAGTATTCCCTCTAGCGAGCCAATCCTGCACATACAGTGAGGCTTAGTATCGCTATCAATTTATTGCAAGACTAAAATGTCATGATATCTAGAAAAATATATAATTCTGTTAGCCTCGAGTATCAGATGGTGCGATGATTTTTAGAAAGTAGATCCAAAGCCCAGAGGCTATAGGTTTCGAAAAAGTGATTAGATGCGTTGATATAAGAACAAAACTAGTTCCTCAAATGTCTTATCGCAACATCTAAACTACAGGTGAAAGCATTAAAGATTCCAAATTGTTGATACCCAGAGCAAGAAAAAATAAAAACAACACCATCCTTCTGCTTCAGAAATTTCACTTGATGCTGAATGCAAAGTGAAACCTCTGTGAAGCTTGTTTTGGCCAACAAAGAACGAATCTATTCATAGTAACAGCCAAAGAACGAGCACATGCAACTCACAATTATTGACTATTGTCAGAACACTACCAAGTTTCATTAAGACCACATTGTTTCCAATATGGAAGATCATAGATTTGAATTTCACACAAGGAAACGGGAATACCGTTCCTTCCAATTAGACAAGAACCTCTGCCAACTCTACCACACACGCTCACATGGAGTCTTTCCAGTGAAAAGACACCAAATTTTTATTTGCTCACCCCCACTCGTGACTCACCTCTCACTAAAAAACCCAAAAAACCAAAAAAGCAAAAGAAAAGAGAGAGCACTGAAAGGTACTAAAAGCACCATCTTCACTCCTCAAAAGTTGTTCTCTCGAAAAGTAATTGTTCAAGTGGGAAGAGTTTTTCCGCTTTTCAAGAAACCTTTCGGCAATAATATATTGGCCTTACCCCACCACACTAATGATCCTCACATGGGGTCAAGTGATTATCCCTTAGATGGCGGAGGAAAATTACCATAGATATTATTCGATGAAGCGATCCAAGTTGTTTCATGGTAGACCTGGGAACTTAATTGGCCAGTTTCAGTGTAGACCTAGGAACCGTCCTACATCTTTTTGTGTTTTTTATTTCGTACTTAGCTTGAGGAAGACAATATAGGCACGCAGCTATGTTTCATCCTCCACAAGAGATCCAAGTATTCCCTCTAGCAAGCCAATCCCAAGTGTCCACTAAGGTTTATAATGTTGTTACTGATTGTTCTCCATAGCTATCAATTTATCCCATGAATCCCAAGATGTTATGATATCCAGAGAAATATATAATTCCATTCGCCTCAAGTATTGGATCAGGCAATGATTTTTAACAAAATAGATCCAAAGCCCAGAGGGTGAAAGGTTCTAAAAAGTGATTAGATGCATTGATATAAGTACAAGAACAAGTTCCTTAAATATCATATCACACATCAAACTACGGGTGAAAGCATTCAAGATATCAAACTGTTCAGATACCCTAAGCAAAAGAAATAAAAGAACAACACTTTCCTTATGCTTTAGAGATTTCACTTGATGATGAATTCAAAGGAAACATCTGTGAAGTTTGTTTTGGCCGAAAAAGAACGACACTTTTGACAGTAACAGCCAAAGAGCAACCCATCCAATTCACAGTTGTTGTCAAAACACTCCTCTATTTCTTATAGGTCACATTGTTTCCACTACAGATAGATCATAGATCTGAATTTCACGCAAGAAAAGGAAAATTCCACTCCTGCCAATCAGACAAGAACCTCCACCAACTCTAGCACACAGGCTCACATACTAACTACTCCCATTAAAAAGACACGGAACTCCAATTTGCTCACCCCTACTCGTGATCACCTCACATTAAAAAACACGAAAACAGAAAAGCAAAGAGAAAAGAGAGAGCACCGAGAGGAACGAAAAGCCTCTTTTATTTTCACTCCTCAAAAGTCGTTCTCTCGAAAAGTCGGTGCGGAAGCGGCAAGGGTTCTTACGGCTTTTAATGATCACCCTACCCACCACCCTAGTGCTCCTCACGCAGAGTCACGGGATTATCGCGTAGATGGCGGAGTAAATTTAGCTCGGATGCCATTCCACGAAGAAATTGAAAACGAAACCAACGTAGAGAGTATCTCGGAGCGGAGCGGAGAGTGGCAAATAACGAACGAAGTGAAGATCGATCCGCTGAAGGGTAGAGTGAGTAACTTTGAAGGAGAAATGAGAGAGAGGCGGCAAGATATCTGAAAAAAGAGGGACTGGCTAAATTGCATTCGACACGGTATAGAAATTTTTGTTTTAGACCAAGGTATGAGTTTGTATACTGGTCAGTACAAAGCCAGAAAGAATATTCAGCCGATTCCTTTCCAATGAGAACTAGACACGCCTCCCATATCCCCATGTGCTTTCTTTGGTTAGTCTATGATTTATGAGTTGGACTGGGCCTCCATGTGTTTGTCTTTGTGTGGTTTCTGAGCTAGGAGCGCTTAGAATGGAAGTTATACTCTATTACTAAAAAATAATAGCTAGCTACTATATAATTTTGCAAGTTCACTACTCCCATTTCCATCCATCATCAACGAGCAAAGCCCCTCTGCTCTAACATTTCCCTCCTCAAACAATGACCCTTCAAGACGCAATAACACATGATGATGTTGGTGAGCTATATAGTTCAATCGAGAGCAATGAAATGCTCTTAGATAAGGGATGCACAGGCCCCTTTCCACATACTCCACTACACCAGGCGGCGGTCGAGGGGAAAACTAACGTGGCCATGGAGATAGCCATGTTAAAGCCATCATTTGCTCGAAAGCTGAATAAAGGGGGTCACAGCCCCATGCACTTGGCTTTGCAAAATAAGCATTATGACAACGCAAGGGCATTGATGACCCTCAATCCCAAGTTGATTCGAGTCCGAGGACGAGGTGGGATCACCCCTTTGCATTTAATAGCTGGTGAAGAAGGAAACAATGAGCAGGAGAGCAAGGAGCTCTTGGAACTCCTAGCTGAATTCTTATCTGCTTGCAAATCGTCCATCGAAGACTTGACAAGTCAATATCAGACTGCAGTTCACACTGCCATCGAAAAGAACAACCTCAAAGCATTCAAGGTTTTGCTTGGTTGGCTTAAGCGGGTCCATTTGACAGAAATCTTAAAATGGAAAGACAAATATGGTAATACCGTCTTACATATTGCTATGTCTCAAGGGCAGCCCAAGGTATGATCCATCGATTTTGTGGTTGTTCTTGCTTTTATTGTTTGATCCATGAATTTGACATTAGCTAATCCAAGCATAAATGTTATGATAATGAAACACTAGGGGGTTGAAAGTTCATGAATTTAGAAACATTTAGAGAGAGGAGTTTTGAATAAAATTTTGTGCAACGGTAGATTTTATTGTATTATAATTTAACGGTTAACATTTGTCGGTAAATGTCAATCGGCCGGTTGACATGTGAAGTTGTACAATATGGTATTGTAAACTGTAGAAGTGTCCATAAATTTGCTTGCTTGGAGTGATCCACCGGAAACACAAGAAAATGACCAGCAAAAATGATTGATCATGGGATCTAGCATATTATAGGTGAATATTGTGATAGTTACATCTTATTGAAGCCCCCACAAGAAAAATAACACATTTTTAAGTCACTTGCGATCACTAACATATATTATCACCATATTTTTTAACTTCAGATATCTCTATATAAAAAATAAATTTATCAAAAATTTCAATCTAAATCTTATACCAATTAACTAAGTGAAAAACCCATATGTTAAGTGCATTATCATATTGTAATATTTATTAAGAACAAAAATTGTTAACTGTCGAATTATTAAATAAAAAAGTTCACAATTGTCGATTTGATCTCTCTCTCGTTCTGTTAAAAAAGTTGACTCTCATATGTTTGTTACGTAAGAGAGATGGAACGAGTGAATAAATTCATCCGCCCAAAGATAAATTTCATCTATAAAGAACAGGGTTTGTTTCAAATATGTCAGGAGTGATCCTACAACTTGCAATTAATGACCTCGTGATTACTTAAGCCGTTTCTCAATCAAGAAATGATAAAAGTGAACAAAGTTTAATACTAAAATAGTACACAAAATGAAGTTCGGGAAGTGTGGGATTCCAATCAAAGTAGTTCTGATAGTATATGATAATCTTTTTCGGTAAAGTATTTCTAATTATTATCAAATAAACTTTTATTTCAATTTTCAGCACTTAAGAATATTGGTCTTGTCTTTTATTTTTCAGTTTTATAAACACAAGTCCACAGTTTCATTTCAAAAATTGCTAGTGGGGATACTGTTTCAAGCCGAGGATGCTTCTAATTTGAGTTTATTTTAATTGTCCTTATCAATGCTACGGTTGGAGGATATAGGGAGAAAGGAAGGAAAACAAAGGGGTGAAATGGAGATCACCTTGTTTACAGTTTTTTCAGTGGAAAGGTATATGAAAAATTGTTTCCCTTCGAACTCCTATAAAACTTAGTTTAAATGGTCTTGGATGAATACTTTTCTTCCATCGCTTTCCATCATAACACACTCCTACCTTGCACAAAAGTAACTTAATTCATCCTTTTCTAGTATTTTGTTTTTCCTAATGATTAGCAAAATCCCTTTCCTCCTATCGAATTAGTTCATTTGAATATATTTACGAGATAAAAGCTAGTGGTATGGAAGCTAACAAGGACAATCTGACAAAACCATACAAATAATCACTTCGTGTACAGGAAAATTACTCCTCGATTGGTCGAATCTTATGCTTAAAGGTTATAAATACACTTGTCTAAGGTAGTCTTTCTTTTCATAAAGAAAGAACTGATATACAAAATGTAATTGAATCATAAACCTTCCGATTGACTAGATTAAGTCCTAAACTTTTATGAAAAATCATAATCATTTGGGTTAGTACTGTTGTGAATTCGCCATTCTTACAACTCATATGGGCAACTCCTAGGTATCACATAATAATTTTGGGTTAGACGACCAAATCTCACTTTTTGAAAACGTTTGAGACTTCATTACATAGATTGAAATGATTGCATTTCATAAATAAGGTTATGTTCCGATGGTACATTGGTCGTTGCATCGCTATCATCCCTTAAAGTTATACATAATGAGCTCATTCTGTGCATATTAGTAAAGCGAGTGACAAAACAGTGATTGAAATTGAAGGGATGCATATTTCATTTTATTCCCTTTTCATTTCTTTCAGATCATCAAGCCGTTGATTTGGTATATCAACGTAAACACAAAGAACTTTCAGAATGAGTCGGCTTTGGAAATCTTCCTAAGGAATCCTAGTGGTGATGTACGTCTTGCGGCAAGCTTATGGTGTGTAAAATGTCGAACAAGAGTTTTTGCCAGCAAACTCTCTTTATCACAGTTTTTAAGCATGGAGCTAACTGGATATGAGAAGTTAGTACTTGAAACTGGCATCACAGATAAATCTACTCGCGACATGGTCCTTGTAGTGGCTACATTAATTGCAACTGCGACTTACCAAGCGGTGCTCAGTCCTCCGGGAGGATTCTGGCAGGATAACTCTTCAAATACCCCAGCCAATTCCACGGTCGTTGCTGCCAATTCCAGCGCCATTGCGGTTGAAAAGCCACATAAAGCCGGAGAAATTATCCTGAATGGCTCGAATCTATACAAGTTCACGGGCCTCAACAGTTCGGTTTTCGTGCTCTCCATCTTCGTAATCTGTCATACCGCTGCTCCCCTGTTGCCCCGCACCATGCCGGTTTACTCCTTAACGCTTTATTTTGGTGTTACCTACGTTGTCGCCCTTACAATCGAATCCCCGAGACCCGATGCGCGCGAAGGAGATTTTATAATAGCAATTTTTTTGAGTTTGCTGCTTTACTTAATGGCGGCACCCCTGATATTCTATTTCTTGTACGGCCGAATCCGACGCGGAATCGATGCCCCAGGGAGACGCGTCTGCAAGGATCGGAAATAATTTGCCAGTGTTATTTATGTTTTAAGTATTCTAATCGCGTGTGCAATATAATCTATGTTTTCTACTCTTCTTATAAGTTGCATGTAATGTACTCATCTATTATTTTCTTAATCATGAGAGGTCTTTAATCTCGCTTCAGATTTGAGATTTCAAATAGCTCTTTTCTAATTCAACTTCATAAAATGATGCACTGGAAGCAAAAAATCCTGAGTCTCTACTAGCATGTACCAAACGCTCGAAGTGTACATGCACGAAACACAGAGCAAAAATTTCTCAATTTAAAAAAAAAAAAAATTCTGAAAGAGAGGTAAACTGAGTGATGTGATAAAAGAAAGCAACAAATAATCACGGTTGCAATACTTTTTTTTTTCTGGAAATTACAATTCAAAGAAGTAACGAATTAAGAAATATCAAGAATATAATAAAAGGCTAGCTAAACCTTAAAAATCAACTAGATCCTATGGTATCTTTCAATAAAAATTATAATATATCAACTCATTTAAAAAGTTAAAACTAATAGAAACGATAAGCTTATATATTATATACCAAGTGCATATCCTAAACCAACTTAAGTAAAGAAGGAAGTATCAGATTCCCCATCCTAAATTCATCAAATAAAAGACTTAAATCCAAACTAAAGGCATCCCACATCATTTCCCCTTTATTAAAGGAAAAGCATATGTGCCAAAATCCTCTTGAAATTTGGAACCATACCTGCAGAATCAACCAAAATTTCTTGCTTTAAGAAAAGATCCCAACCAAACTGCAAGATCGATCCATAAAATTGACTTTTTCAATTGCCTGTCATAATGAAATCAATTTTGGTTCTTCTGTTCATCTTTCCATTTTCTATCGCTTCGAATTTGCATCTGAATTCAGATGAACATGAGAGGGGCTTTTCTCTAAAATCATCTCTCCATGGTCGTCGAAGACATGCTCACCTTGAGATTCTTCCGCAAGCTCAAAATCCTCCAAATCCTTCTTCTTGAAAAGGGAATTCAAAAACTTCTACTTCTTGCTTCTGAGCTCAACAACAACCTTATCAACAGCAATTATAGAAGCATCGATCCTGTTTTGGTTGTTATTATCGAGGATAACATGAAGCTGGCTTGTTCAGCTCGATCATCAATCCACAAAGATTGCCGCCTTAACATGTTTCGCATTACGCTTTACCTGCTCTTTTCCGCTCAACCTGCACTTGATCCCACAAAAATTTAAAAAGCATCTCTCTTCAATCTACAAGCTAAGAGGTTTGCTTGTCGATCTTTGGAAATATACGTGCAGTGCAAAAGATGATCTACAGCTGCAAGAAATTTTTTTGTCTTGCAGGGAATTCATGGAGTTCTCTGAGACAATGTTAATGGTCAAAATTCCTGGTGGTATCTCCATGACAGGCTCCATCATGTCAACCTTTGGTCTGTCATAATAAATTCGACCCATCACATCCACACCTTCTGTGGCGACCAGCGTACTATTTATGACTGTCGAACTCCTCCAAATTCTTTTCGCTCGAATATGAAGCCTCTGGATAAACAGGACATCCCATTACCTTGGACCGCCGAAATGGTTCATCGAATGGTTGGTCCTGGGCTCAATTTTTCCACGGCACTATTTCTTTGTCCCCATCAAGGTTTCTCTCCAGCCCCAGGACACAAGTCAGTTTGCAATTGCTGCTCCAGGTTTTGTCGTGATGCTCGCCATCAAAGCCTGGCCCCAATCTTGGTCGATGAGGCAGTTTTCACAATTGTCGTTTTACCAAACATCTCGTTCCCACGATCTTCCAGGTTCTAACATCAACCTGATGCATTGAAGACAAAAAGCATGAGTCATAACTCACACACATGCATTGCACGGAGCATACAGGCACGAAGGGCCTAGAGAGAAATCTCTTGATACCTACAAAGTGGGCATGACGGCGGTTTCATTGTTGGTCGAAGGCAATGGGTTTGAGACCCATATTGCCACCTCTACCTTTAAGATAGTGATTTATTACAACTAATGCAGAAGTGTAAGAGATAAAAAAACGATTTGAATAAGAAATAAATGGCAGAAATAAAACTTGAATGGTTTGACATCGTGCCTACTATATGGAGAGAGATTGACGAGATGGTTCCATTATAATCGGCAAAAAGGACATTAGAATCATAAGTGTCTTCCAATCCAAAATAAAACCAAAAACCCATAAGAATCAATCACAAGAAATGAGTTTTATTACACCGTCACTTGTTGGATGATGGATCTCTGTACTGTGTGTCTCCCAAATTTTCACACATATTAAGCACACTCACTATGCACTCAACCAGAGTATTTATATGCAAGAAAAATTATGAGCCCATATGTGGTGTCAACATGACTTCATCTTCAATAAAAAAGCAGTCTTGTCGGAAATTATTTTTCCTTTTTACATCACCCACGATCCTATTGGCAAAGTCCTCCTAATACGGCCCGAGTTTCCTTGCGATTCAATTATGGATCGAATTTCAAAATAATCAGGATTAACTTCGAGCCATAATCAACAATTTTCACCTTGGCGAGAAGTCCAACTTCATCTTCATCAATCATGGTTTCTCCAAAACAACTTTGGGCTCATCACTACTGCAGATGCTGACCAATTCCATATGGTATGGGAACTCAGTAAATGGGATATGCAGCTCGAACAGCCATACTGCCAACAAATTCCCAACAAGTACAGCATAATTAACATGAATTACCTCTTTCGACTCAGCATACAAAGGTACATGCAAACGTGATTGGTGGCATCGAATTCTCATTAAAGTTACGTCTCGTAGAGATCCTCAAATCACGACCAGAAAAGTCAGGCTTATTTTCAGCAACTTTTTGGCACATCAATTCAGAGCATTATGTCCGAATTTAACATGAATTGACCATGGCATGTTCATATGGCACCAGATAACCCCAGAGAACTATCATCTTCGGCCACCGCCATTAACCCTCACTTCCACTGCCATTAACCACTAAACGTTCAACAAATACGAACCAAGCAGTACAAATATGCACAGGAAGAGAACGTTAAAACTGGAATGCAACTAATGAAATTTACCAGAAAATCGTCACGCGTACCAGTCATTTGAAACCATATTTCTCCCCAGGAACCACCGCTAATCACCATTGAGTCACATAGAATGCACACAATAGCAGAAAGGGGTGGTCAGTAAAGTACTCGAAGACGGTAGAATCATATCAGATTAAGTGAAGGAAAATCTCGGTTGATAGGAAATGGACTAGCAAACACCACACGTAGTTAGTATTTTTGAACAAAAATCATCTGAGACATGATGGATTGCTTTCTAAACGATTGATAACACAAGCTAACAATTGCAAATCTGACTTATGCATTTCGTCAAACAAATGGTGAGCATCTTGGAAAATCATTCTCTATGTGATACTAATGCAACATTTCAATCCAGATGCTTCTAGAAAAGGTTTAATTCATATCAGTGAAGAATAGTTTCAATCCCGATCACAATTCAAGCAAATAACCACATGGACTTCAAACTCAACTTTCACTTTCGAAATAAGCAATGCAGAGAGCGTTTTGAACCTTATGCTCATACATCTTACTACAAAAATCAACACGCAAACGTTTTACAGGTAAATTCACTCAAGACCTTTCTCGACTTGCTTCCACAACCAGCGAACACAAACTTCAATCCCGTGAACATGCTTCAATGACTTACTCAGCTACACAAACATTACGCATGACGGGAGTTTTAAACCCCTGTACCGAACAACAACCAATCCAGATGCTAAGCATGGTAACACTCCTGAGATTTGCCACAAGAGTTTCACTCAGGCATTTCAATGAACAGATGGCCGGCCTATCAGTTTAAAGATTTTAAAACCAATACGACCGCAATATCATCAAAGGAGGCGGCTCGAATCAATAAATAGACCCTCAATTGGAGATTATTTTCGCATAAAAACACAACTAGAGTTCTCAGCCTCAGTCTCGCGTACAAAGCAACGGAAACAGAGCATAACCCAGAGTCGTCAGAGACGATGGCGATGGAACGAAAGATAACCCAGAGTCTTTAGCGAGAGAGACGCCCCATGGTCGTTTGGAATTTTTTCAGAATAAAGGTAGGCCCGGCCGTCTTTCAAAAATGGGCAGATGACAGAATTGGGCTGCACGAGAGGGATTGCGTTACAGTGGGTCTGGGTGATGTGATATGTTATAGATGAATATTGTGATAATCGGACCGGATTGAGGCCTCCACAATAAAAAAATATAACACATCCTTTCGTAAGTCAATTATGATCAGTAATATATATTATCACGTTAAAATATTTCAATATTGAACAACACCTACATCTAATAATGTAAATTTTTAGAATAATTGGCAATGGTTTCATAAAATCTTATATAGTATCCGAGCATAGGCTAAGGCCAAAATTCGCCTTACATGTGTAGAGGAGTATTAAAATATTTAAATATTAAAATATGTCTTCATATAGTGGAGTTTTAGAATATTTAAATATATAACGCGTTCATGTAATAATTTAAGCTTTTAGAAAAATTAGCATGATTCCATAAAATCTCATAGATATTTTGCAACTTCAATTCTCTCTCTATAAAATTTCAACCCCAAGTTTTTGCCGATTAAGTATGTGAAAAAACCCATCTTAATATTGTAATATTTATCTAGAACAAGAATAGTTAAATATTGAATTCACATTCAATAAAAGTTCACAATTTGTCGGGCTTGTCCTTTTAACTCCTAATCGAGACCCGTGACAATCATTATATTGATCTACACACGTTTTACTCTCTTGTGAAATGCCCGCCATCCCATAAAAATATAACAAAAAAGACTTCACGTGGTTGGAATGAGTGAATAAGTTCATCAGCCCACAAATAAATTTTGCCTTCAAAGAATATGGATTGGTATAAATAAATCAGACGGGATCGTAGAATTTGTACATTAGAATGTATACGGCATAATTGGCAAAATAAATTGACTTATTTACAAGGGAGTACAAATATGGTTGGACAAATATATATATATATATATATATATATATATATATATATATATCTATTTTTCTACCACATTAGGCAATATTAACTTTGAAAAAAGTAAGCGCCAGGATTATTGTCTAGCATAAAACAAAGAAGAAATGAACTGACCGAATTGCATGTGGTGACTTTACCATCAGTGAAACGAATCGAAGGGCAATTTAACGTACGATTAATAGGGAAGGAAAAATCCTAACTCGATAAGGACGAAATGGTATCCAAACCCAACCCAAAGATAAGACTCAAATAAGGATCGATCTTAAAAACTATTAATAGTAATCGCAATTCCATGTTTCGTAAAGAAAATAACCATAATTAGTGATGCATTTTAAATTATTATCAAATAATATTTTTTTTCTATTTTCAGAGTTTAAAAGGACGTTCATGCTTATTTTTCAGTTTTATCAAAACAAGTCAACAGTTTCATTTCAAAAACTGCTAGTGGCGAAACTATTTTAAGCTAGTGATACTTCTGATTTGAGTTCAATTTAATTGTCCTTAACAATGCTTTGATTGGAGGATATAGGGAGAAAGGAAGGAAAAGAAAGGAGGGATATAAGGAAAACCTTGCTTATTGTTTATTTAGTGGAGAGAAAAGTATGATTAAGATTGTTTCTCTTTGAACCCCCTATAAAACTTAGTTTTTGATGGTTTTGGATGAATACTTTTCTTCCAACTCTTTCCATCATAATACACTCTTACCTTACATAATAGTAACTCAATTCATCATTTTTCTATTGTTTTGTTTTTCCTGAAAAATCTCTTTGCTTTTTTTTTTTTTGCAATCAGTCCATCATTTGAATATATTATACAATATAGAAGCTAGTAAAATGGAAGCTAACAGGGACAATCCCACACAACAGTAAAATAATCACTTTGTGAATAGGAAAATTACTCCCGAATCGGTTGTTTTTCATGCATAAAGGATATGAGTACACCTATCTAAATTAGTCTTTCTTTTCATAGAAAAAAACTTATGTACAAAATGCAATTGAGTTATAAATCTTTCAATTGACTTGATCAAGTCCTAAACTTTTATGAAACATTATAATAATTTGAGTTGGCAATTTTATGAATTCACCTATGTTATAACTCATATAAGCAATTCCTAAAAGTGGAACCAGTGTCTAGGCAGTTCAATTCCTATTTCCAAAGGGGGAATTGGATTGAATGGGTTCGCCCAGCTCCACTCGAGCCAATTATTTATTTATTTATTTTATTTCTAAAATGTAAACCTAATAATCTAAAATCCATCACACACACCTCCTCTTGCTCTCCTCTTTTGGTCTTTTCGAATTCGCCCACGACGCTCACGCCTCCGCTTTAGCTAAACTCACGTTGGGGGCAGGTTTGACCAAATTATGCTTTCAATTAGAGTAATTTTATTTATTAGAATCTAGTTTAGATAAAAGTGATATAGGCAAGATTCTCATTTGTGAGGGAAATCTATTTAAGTAACGTGAGATTTTGTTTTACACTAGTTCAAAGTGTTTCATAGTGAGATGAGAATATTATGGATATGTTCTAGACATGCTTATTTACTTTTGCAAAGTGAAGTCCTTAAAATGACCAGTTCCACTAGATTAATAGGCAATCGAACCAGACTTGGTTCCGAAAATTGGGAAGCGGTCCCTTCGGTTAGTTCCCAATTCTTGCATGGGATCAGACTGAGAATCGATCACCCTTAATTCTTAGCTATCATGTAAGTAATTTCAAGTGAGAAGACTAAATCACACTTTTTTAAAACATTTGGAACTTCATTACATACATGGGGTAAAATTATTGCATTTCATAAATAAGGTTTGGTAAACTTGTTCCCACGATACATTGGTCGTTGCATCAATAAGTATCACACACACTTATATGTCATGAGCTCACTTTGTGCACAATGGTAAAGCCAGTGACAAAGCACTGATTGAAATTGAAGGGGTATATACTTCATTTTGTGCTCCTTACATTTCTTCCAAATCATCAAGCTATTAATTGGGTATATCAAAGTAAACGCGAGGGACTTCCAGCATGAGACGGCTCTAGAGATCTTCCATGCGAATCCTAGTGGCGATCAAGATCTTGGAAATAGGTTTCGCCGTGCAACGCGTGCAGCAAGAGCTCCTATTCCCAACCCCTCTCTGTCACAGTTTTCCAAGCATGGAACTAACTCGCTATGAGAAGTTCACATTTTGGTTCGGCCTCTGAGATGAACTCGCTCATGACATAAATGTTGTAGTGGCTACCTTAATTGCGACTGCCACTTACCAAGCTGCGTTCACTCTCCCTGGGGATACTGGCAGGATAACTCTTCAAATCCCCTAGCCAATTCTAGTGGCACTGCTGTGGAAAAACCAGATAAAGCCGGAAAAGAAAATTCTGAGTGGCTCGAATTTATACCAATTCACGGCCCTCAACAGTACGGGTTTTATGACCTCCATAGTCACAATCTGGATCACAGCTATTCCCCTATTTTCCCACACTATCATGGTTTATTTGTTGACGTCATCTGTCGGTGCTGCCTACTTTTTTTTTTTTGATCAGAAAAGATAATATATATTGATAGAGAGTCACGTGGGAAAGACAAAGCAACCCTGAGCAAGGGCGTCTTTACAGAGAATATCGAGCATAACTTGGGGAGGGGAGACAAACCAAGCGGAAGAGAGGGATCCGCGGCCATGGGCCTTTGCTGCCCAATCTGCTAGGGTATTAGCCTCCCGACGGCAGTGCTGTACACGGAGATGAGAGAATCGGCGAAGGAGATCAAAGCACTCGGTGAAGAGGGCGCGGCACTCCCACGGCGGCAGGCGACCCCGATTTAGGGTTTCAACGAGGACGATGCTGTCGGACTCCACAAGCAGGTTAGAATCTGTTAACTCTTGCTGAATCAGATCGTTAAGAGACAAAATTAATGCCTGAATCTCGGTCTCGAGAGCAGAGGAGGCAGAGACAGAGCGAGTGATTCCACCAAGCAATCTACCCGAGTGGTCGCGGGCCATACTAGCAATCGATCCTCTGTGAGACGCCGTGGGAAAGGAGCCGTCCAGATTGATCTTCATCGTGCCCTGCGGGGGGGGGGGGTGGGTTGCCAAGACCGATTAGGGCTCAGCCAAGAGGAATGGCCCTTGAAATCCTTTTGATGGACTCGTTTCTGGAGAGAGGCCAGGGCAAAAGCAGATTCTATAATCTGATATGGGGACATCCGAACGCGGCGAAAGATGAAGTTGTTCCGCGCCTTCCAGATTTCCCAAAGAAGGCTTGCGACCTGCTCAAAGTCTGGTAAGCCTCTGTTTTGATCGAGGAAATTTGCTAACCATGAGTCCATTCGGGTAGGGGTATAAGCAAAAATATTGAGTTGAACTTTTGAATGAGTCCAAATGCGTTGAGTCCAAGGGCAATGCAAGAAGAGGTGTTCTGAAGTTTCTGGGGAGGCAGAGGAATAGAGACCACAGACTGGGGTTTGAATGATCCTTCTGCGGAATAGATTGTCCCTAGTTGGTAATGCATTATGACATACTGACCAAAAAAAATTACGAATCTTGGGTGGAGTTTGTGCTGTCCATATCTTTTTCCAAACAAGTTTGGGTGGTTGGTAGGAAGATGAAGCCTGAGAGTTTACCTGCTGGTGTGTGGTGCTGCCTACTTTTTTAGCCTTATAATCGAATACCCGAAACCTGATGAGTTCGCAGGATATTTCATAACTGGAATTTATATGAGCTTGCTGGGTGTTGGGCTGGTGGTCCCTTGGGCTTGTGGTCTAAGCACAACCGATTCATAAGCGGAATCGATGCCACAGGGAGACTCGTCGGTCACTCCCAAGAATTGAAGAATCGGAAATAGTTTGCAAGTATTATTTACTCTTTTTAAGTATTTTTCTTGCCGATGCAATATAATCTATGTCTCTAGTCTTGAGGTTTGCAAGAACTAGATGTTTCTTATTAGGTGCTTGTAACGGATTCATCTATTTGTTCCTTGATCCTTGATCCCGAGTGGCCTTTAGTCTTTGCTTGGAGTCGAGACTTGAAATAGCTTTTTCTCCTAATTCAACTTCAATGCAGTAGAAACAAAAAGCACTGAGTTGCAATTCGCAAACATGAATGCCTGAAGCGTACACGCACAAAAAGCACACAAGATCTCTTTTGGGTTTTTATTTATAGAAAGAGGTGAGCTGCATAATCCTATACAACATAATAAATTAACGCTGTTGCTACCCTTTCTCTAAAAATTATTGCTAGATAAAGTAACGTAAAAAGAAAGACTCAGTATAACAAAAGCCAAGGTAGACCTGAAAAAAAAAAAAAAAAAAAGACCCTATGGTATCTTCCAATTAAAAAAATAAAATTTGCCAACTCATTTAAAAATTTAAAAATAATAAAAAATAAACTCATATGTCATAAACTAAATGAATATTCTAAACAAACTTAATTATAGAAGGGAACATTACATTTCATTATCCTAAATTTATCAATTTAAAAAAGTAAATCTGTTCTGAAGGCGTCTCACATCATTTTCCCTTAATTAGGAAAAAAAAGAAGAAGAAGAAGCTCCACCTCGAGTTTTTGAAATGTTAGCTTATCTAATTAAGCATAAGTGTTAAAATCTTCTTGGAATCTAGAACCATATCTGCAGAATCAATCTAAATTTCTGGCTTTAAAAAAATCCCAACCAAATTGTGAGAAGAATCCATCCATTTTTTTTTTTTTAAATTGCTCTACATGCTATCTGCATTTCACTTCATAGGCTTTTCAAGTCTCGGCTTTTTTGCAATGTGATCCTCTCTCTCTCTCTCAATGGAAGCTAGGATGTCACTTTCTTATGTCAACAATGAATCACATTTTGCGGCAACTTCTTTAGGACGTTCTTGGATTCTTTTTGGTATTGATCTAGTTTACTGCATATAGCACAGTAGAAGAAAATATGAAATAATCATTTGGTTGTGCAGATACTTTTGGGATTAATATGCTGAAGGCAGTTAAATACGAGCATGTACATCACTTTTGTTCTAGAGTAGTTTAAATTTGTGGACAAAGTAAAACAATTTCTTTTTTATGACAAGATTTCACATTCTTATTAGAACTTGATGAGCATATGTCATTTTACTCTACGCATTTACTTCAAGATATGATTTGAACATTTTGTTAGGTGAAATGCCTAATTTTTTCACATAACTTTTGTGAAATGAAATGCCTAGAATCAAGCCATTACTCAGTGGGAATTGGCCACCTTGGAAAAGTCATATATTTCTTCAAAATGCATGTAAGAATCCGAGTAAAACAAAAAGGCCCATGTGTAAAGTACTTCTACCGACTTGGTAGCTTTTTCTTCTTCACCATCTTCTGCATTTTCCCTTCCTGTGTAGCTTCGAATACGCAAATCTTGCGTTTCACCTTAAATTCTCCATCTCACTTTCTTCATCTTACTATTTCTCAGTCTTATCGACATAATCCTTCATCCATCTTCCTCTGCATGTCATCATCGGCTGCTCAATTTGACTAAATTCGCTTGATTTCTAAATGGGCTGATTGTCTCGACTGTTCTCCTCTTTTGTCTTCGAATGGCTGGTCTTTTCTCTATCTGGGTCTTCTCTTGAGCCTTTCTATCACTGCTACCTTCCGAATGGACCACCCGAATGCTGAAGATGATGCTCGCCTGGCAGCTTTATGTAGTCGAATGGGACGCCTTTGGTCCGCTCAGTCAATTGAGATCTGTGATGAGGGGGTACCTCGTGCAACAATTGAAGAATGTCAACTCACCCTGGTTGGTAAGCTTCTCAATAATCCAACAGTAAATTTTCCGGCTTTTCAGACAACCATGAAAAAAGCTTGGCGTACTGAACTTGTGGACTTCTCACAAGCTGATTCTGGACTTTTTATTATCAAGTTTAAATCATCTGATGTCATGCATCGAGTTATTGATAACGGACCTTGGTTGTTTGGTAATCATCTCCTTATCTTGAAACCCTGGATCGCCAATACGCCACTATCTTGTTATGATTTTAGTACTTGTGGTTTCTGGGTCCAAATTGTTGGTTTGCCTTTGGAACGCTGTACAGAAAATATCATTCGTAGGGCAGCAGGTCATATAGGAAAAGTTACAGAGGTCAGTATTAATAATAAAGATGGCATTCTGCTTAAATCAATGAGAGCAAGAGTAGAAGTGGACCTCCAACAACCGCTGAAAACAGGGATCATCCTTAAGCTTGAAGGGAGAAACTTCTGGTTGGATTTTAGATACGAACGCCTATCATATTATTGCTACTCCTGTGGTATACTGGGACACTATGCTACGGCATGTAAAACCTTTCCCTGTGATGAAACCAAATTAGATGAAATCAGCTTTTTATATGGATCTTGGCTGAAAGCTGAGGCACGGGAATATAGCCCTTTTTGGCGTACCTTTTATGATACAGAGGTTATCCCTGAAACCCCTCAGAGTTCTTCTGCAATTATTCCTGTGTTGGAATCGGTTCAGCCTGTTCCTTGTCACTTCCTTGCAACCATCGATTCCTGTTGCCCCTGATACTTCAGCATCAAAGAATAAGGGTAAACTCCCTATGGACACATCAGTTAGGGATCATGATGTCCCTGCAAAAATTCATGTTACAAAGGAAGGTAACTCCCTGGAGCAGCAAGCATTTTCGGTTCATTCCCCTGCTGCTACATCTCCTCACGTGAAAAAGAAACTCAAATCCACACACCTGAATGCAAGATCAGGTCCTCTTAAGAAGATTAAACGCTCCCTGCATCAAGAGGTTCGACTTCGATTCATGAGGAGCGGTTGACGAATCTACTTTACAAGACACACCTATCTCTGAGGCAGACTCTTCTTCCTGTTGGGCCCTGGTGGCTGGCCCTAAAAAGCCACCAGGGGTACAATGAAGCTTATAAGCTAGAACTGTCAGGGGTTGGGCAACCCCCTGACAGTTCACGCACTTAAGGTCTTAGTGACCCAGGAAAAGCCCGATATTGTTTTTTTGATGGAAACTAAAAATCAGACTAAGCATCTCTTATCAATTCAACGTAAACTTAACTTTTCAGAAGGTTTTTTTCAAGAGCCACATGTGTATGGCCGGAGGCTTAGCTCTTTTTTGGAATAATAAAGTATCTATGAACATTACTTTCCAGTCTTTTGATATGCTAGACTCCATCTGCACTGACCTTGATTCTGGCATTACTATGCGACTGACTTGCTTACATGCTCCTCCTCGATATCCTCTTCGACAAGACCTGTGGACAGTTTTGAGACGCATCGTAATTTCAACTCACTTCCCGGTTATGTACAGGGGATTATAATGAAGTTTTATACCCTTGGGAGAAAGTTGGCAAATGTCAGGCAGAGTCTTATAGAATGAGGTCTTTTAGAGATGTTATTAATGACTGCTATCTTATGGACCTTGGCAGCAAAGGTTGTGCCTTCACTTGGTCTAACAACAGACAGGGAGATGCTATGGTAAAAGCAAGATTAGACCGAATGCTTTGTACAAAAAATTGGAGATTGGCTTACCCTTTTGCTGAAGTTCTTGCCCTTCCTGCTCTCGGCTCTGACCACAGTCCTCTGCTCTTGTCCACTGAAACGCTTTCCAGCTGCAAACGGCGAAAGTCCTTCTACTTTGAAGCTTTTTGGCTCCAACATGCTGACTGTCGCTCCATAATTGCTGAATCTTGGAATTCTTCTCAGCTTGGCAAAGTGACGTTTCCTCAAAAGCTACTTTCTGTTTCTATTGCTTTATCTCAATGGAGTCGCTCTACATTTGGGAATGCTCAAACCCAGATTTCTCATCTTAAGAATCAGCTTCAATATCTTACTAATCGGCCTCATTTTCACCCAACTTCTGATGAGATTACAGACCTGAAAGTCAAAATATATGAGTTATGGCAGCAAGAGGAAAAGTTTTGGGCAATGCGATCTCGGGTTAATTGGCTTAAATGGGGAGATAGGAACACTAAATTTTTTCATGCCACTACGATTAATAGACGTCAACATAACAAGATAAGGATGCTTCAGGATGATCAGCAGAACTGGATTCGTGACCTTACTGCTCTTAAAGATATGACTCTTAACTATTTTCAGCAGTTATTTACATCTTCAGGGCATAGAGATTATGGTCCAACTCTACATCTTTGTAATCAAATTGTGACAGCGGAGATAAATGAATCTTTAATGGCAACAATTACCTGTGAGGAGGTCCATGATGCCGTATTCCAGTTAGGTGAAACGAAAGCTCCCGGTCCAGACGGCTTGAATGGTCAGTTTTATCGCGCCCATTGGGATATTCTGCAAGAGGATCTCATATCAGCAGTGAAGCAGTTCTTTCATACAGGCCTTTTATTACCGGAGTATAATCGCACTGCAATTTCTCTCATTCCTAAGACTCCTCACCCAGAACGTTTAGATCAGTTTCGTCCTATTAGCCTCTGCAATTTTATCTATAAGATTATCTCTAAGGTTCTGGCCAACCGACTTAAGCCCTGGCTGCCACAATTGATCGCACCAGAACAAACTGCATTTGTTGGAGGTCGCCAAATACAGGATAATATCATTGTGGTTCATGAAGTCTTACATCAGCTTCGAATTAGAAAACGTGTTAAGAAATTTTATGCAGTGCTGAAACTAGATATGCAGAAGGCTTATGACCGGGTGGAATGGGATTTTCTCTGTGATTATCTACTAAAAATTGGTTTTCATGCTCAATGGGTCAGTTGGATCTTTCAATGCATCTCTACAGTGTCTTATAGCGTCAAATTCAATGGAGAATTTCTACCTTACTTCCATCCTACTAGAGGCCTCAGACAGGGAGATCCGTTATCACCGTACCTGTTCATCCTGATGACTAATGCTTTAACATCTCTTATCAAGCATGCAGTGGATAATGGCAATCTTAAAGGTATCACTTTTAATCGATGGTGTCCTACTCTTTCCCATCTTTTTTCGCGATGATGCCATATTTTTCCTTGATGCCAAACTCATTGAATGTCAGAATCTATCTGCTGTTCTTAATGAATATTGTCTAGCAACGGGTCAGTCTGTAAATCGAAATAAATCAGGGTTATTTTGTAGCCCAGACTGTCCTACTGCCTTGAAAGAAAATCTGGCAGCAGCCCTTAGAGTTCCTGTTTTACATCACACAGGCAGATACTTAGGAATTCCTTCAGATTGGGGTAAATCTAAAAAGGAGTTATTTTCTTGGCTGATGGGTAGAGTGCATTCTAAACTTGAAGGCTGGAAGGAAAAGCTTATTTCTAAAGGGGGAAAAGAGATTCTAATTAAATCTGTTGTACAAGCTATACCTCACTACGCCATGTCAATTTTTAAAATCCCTGCAGCTATTTCCCGAGCAATTGATCAAAAAGTAGCTAAATTTTGGTGGCAGTCTGACTATAGTAGGAGAGGCATATATTGGAGGAGCTGGGAGTGTCTTAAGAGAAGAAAAGATGACGGGGGGATTAGGTTTTCGTGATCTTATGGTGTTTAATAGAGCTCTCCGGGTAAACAAGCTTGGCGTTTAGTCCAAAATCCAAATTCATTGTACAGCAGACTTCTTAAAGGTCTATATTTTCATGATAAAGATTTCTGGCATGCTACTAAAGGAGCTAGACCCTCTTGGGGTTGGCAGAGCCTTTTATTGGGTCGGGAATCTATTGCGGATAAAGTTTTATGGTCTGTTGGAGATGGTACTCAGATTAAAGTTCGTGAGGATCCCTGGTTACCTAGTGGTGTTATTGGAGGTCCTGCTCCTAGGGATGAACCTGTCTGGGTTGCTGGTTTTATTTCATCTGAATCTAATTCATGGGATACTTCTCTGTTATCTCATCATTTTGACACCCGCACAGTTGAGGAAATTCTATCTATTCCTATTAGACCTATTTGCACCCAGGATAAATTAATCTGGAGAGGAAGGCAGGATGGTATTTTCACAGTCAAAAACTGCTATAATCAACTCCGAACACAGCAATATAATTCTAATTCTAACCAGGCCTCATCCTCCTTTCAGCCACCCCGCAGATTATGGAATGCGATTTGGAAAATCCAAACTATGCCTAAAATAAGGGCATTTCTCTGGTCTATTTGTAACAATGCATTAGCAACTAGAGAAAACCTCTACAAGCGCCATATTTTGACAGAGCCAACATGTCATCTATGTGAACACCATGTACCTGAAACCCTAGAACACCTTTTCTTATTATGTCCTTGGACCCATGATGTGTGGAGAAATCCAGCTCTAAATATTAATTTTTCTACATCAGCGGCTCATCGCATTGAAGACTGGCTATTGCAGTTTATTGGCAGAAAGAAGGACTTACCGGACTTGGGTGCAGTTGCGATTGTTCTCTGGCAGATCTGGAAAGCCCGCAATGATGCTCTATTTCGTCATAAGCAGGTGAATGCTGAACGAGTTGTGTTGATGGTGCTCATGGAAACCAATTCCAGACATATTTTTATCTCCTCGAAGCCGTGCTCTTCCTTGCAGTCATGCCCTGTTTCACATCTACATACGGTCAATCATCGATGGCGTCCACTGCACTCGGAGTAATGAAACTCAACGTTGATGCGTCTTACCTTTCACCGACTGACGAAGCTTCGGTAGCTGGAGTGTGTCGGGACTCGACGGGCCATTTGATCGATGGCTTTACCTCCTCGATTCGTGCCTCCTCAGCCCTGCAAGCCGAGGCGATCGCCTTCAACTCTGCGTTGAAATTTCTTCTCCAGCGAGGTCTTGAGACAGATCGGATCATCGTGGAGTCGGATAGCTTGGTTTGTGTGGAAGCAATTTCTGACCCTGAAAAACGCCCATGGGAGCTTCGCCCCATCCTCGACGAAATTTTCACTCTGAAACTTCGGTGCCCTAATCTCCAGATCATTCACTGTCATAGAGGAGCAAATGTTTTAGCGGACTGTCTTGCAAAGGCCCATCGGGCCTCTTTACTTCCACCGAATTGGGTTTCCCAATTACCTATTTTCTTGCAAGATCTTGTATTATCCGAACTGCCTGTAAACTCTTTGTTATGTGCTTAATATATGGTAGTTTTCGACCAAAAAAAAAAAAAAAAAAAAAAAAAAAACCGCAGAACAATTGGTGGCAATTTCTCATATGATCTATCCTTAAGAACACCTATCGAAGTGCTTTTTAACAATTTGAACAAATAGCCAAACATGAGATGAATCTTCAGATATAGGGTCGATTTGCTCGCTTTTTGTTCATCCTTGTACTTTGGATTTGGACTTTTCATCCATTTCTCAATGTTTGACGCTGAAGGGGCAGAAAAATGCAAACACTACAAAAATTAAAGCCGGAATGACTTTTAAAATCGAAAGGGAAAATAAAAAGGGAAAATTACTATGATAATCCTCTAAAGCGCCTAGTTTGAGAAGGTGATATAGTTTTTTATTCCATATCCTAACACACACACACACACACACACACACACACATAATTGTCACGAGGAAAAATAGCCAAAATTTCAATGGTAGCGATTAAGATCAACAAAATAGGAGTAAGTGAATCTATACAGAACTCTCATTTTCTTTTGTTGTTCAGCCACCTAAGTTTCAATCAAATTGTGATTTCTGTTTTATGTACGTCCCGTTCTCCTCTTGATTTTTGTTGGGATTTAAAGTCAAAAAGGAACTTTTTTGCATTCTCGATATAATCTAAATTTTAAACATTTAAGGAAAAAATTACTTGTTCACTTTTATACATTGTGAAAATCTTAGGTAATTAAGATTAAGAAAAATGTTCAAAGTGCAAGCACCGACAAATTTGAACAAGTAAAGAGTTAAAACTAAAATCCCTTCGAACGAACTCCAGATCTATCCACAGTTTTAATTCCATTTGTGCGAAATCTTCAACTTGCACCATGCATTTAGCACCGGGGTCCGGATCAATGGCCCCTAGCTTGAACTGTAGCTAATTCTGCGACTGCTTTAATCCAAGCCAAAACAATAACAAAGTTGAGGAGGTCGCAGCTGTCGAACATTTTATCCAACATTGGAAAGAAAGACAATGACATGGCATGATTCTTATAAATTGTGCAATTTCACAATAAATGATGATTTGTATTTGAGTTCAACCTGTTTTTTCTAAATTGACTTGGATAACACAGATCAAACTACGGTTCGTAAAGATTTTTTAGATATGCGTTTGTGTATCACAAAATAGTATTTTGCACTGAATAGAACCTTGTAGGCTTATGATACACCCGTTGTAAGCACCATTGATTGCATGAGATGCATATCTTGCCACCAACACACTTGTGTGGTGGAAGACGTCATGCGGCACTGTGGATCTAATACTAATCCATAGATTTAACTGTCTTATGCCAAACTAAATCTATTTCTATCGTCTTGATTTAAGTGATTTTGATGTGGTGCTCCAAGAAACAAAACCAAGTTGGCTTTGCCTAAGGTCTTTATGTTGTCTTTTTGCTAGTTATCAATAATAAAGCCTAGAGATGGTCTTGACGGGAACCCCCGGTATTATATCCTTAGCCCCTGAGTTTTGCCAGTAATCAAGATTGAAGATGCTATTTATTAGTCAAGGATGTAAAGTAGATTGCTTTTTGCGTCTCCAAGGATTCTTCTTTTTTTTTCTCTGTTCTTTCCCGGACAAAGAACGGAATAAAGACATGGTAATATATATACATATTTATATATTTAACATAGCAAAGTGAAAATACAAAAAGGAGCTGACATGTAGCAAGACAAACACCACAAAAAGAAGAGAATAGAAGAAGGAGCCTGTCGGGTAAACGACATGGAGCATTTGCACCTGCAGGTACATATACTGTATATACCCCTCGCCATATTATAAAGGCTAGGGCTGTTCGTGGGGTAAATGGTCCACGGAGGAACAAGCGCTCTTGGCCTTGCCTTGATATGGAGAACTCATTTTCAGTCTCCTGTCATCCCTTAGGCTTTATAATTCTCGGGCCTTTAGAGCATTAGGAAAAAAGGAAAGAAGAGAAAGGAAGCCTTTCGCATGTGGTTCCACATGCACTCCCTTTTTTCAGTTCATAGGTCAATTGATAATAGATGGTCGATTTTTATTTTATTTTATTTTTTCACATGAAGGCCAGTCGAATATCTCGAATACAATATGCTAGAAAACAAAATATATCCACACACAGCTCCATGCATAGAGCAGCGAGCTCCACATGCTATCTATATTTCACTTCATTTTTAAAAGGGCTTTTCAGATCTTGGCTTTATTGCTGTGTGGTCCTCTCTCTCTCTCTCTCTCTCTCTCTCTCTCTCTACAAACTAATGGAAGTAGCATATAACTTTCTTAGGTCAACAATGACTATGAGTCACTTTTTTGCTGCAAGTACGGTATGATGTTCTTGGATATCTATTTTTGTAATTTTTAGAATTAATATGTTTGGTGCAGTTAAAATACACGGGTGCCACATCATTTAGACGACAAGATTTATCTGTGCTATATCCATTCTGATTAATAGATTTTAAGCTACTTCTTAGTGAGACTTGCCCAGCTTTGAAGAGTCATTTTGGTTAAAGAAAAAAGGCCTAATATATACGCAAAATCTAAACCTTCATATCAATTTGTGGTAATTTTTCAATAATGAGTAGCCACGCGCATGCGACAAATTAGTCCCACATGTAGATTGGCGAACGCATCAAAATTTATTAGTTGATGTGTGAGATGAATCTTCATATTTAGCTTATCCTCTTGGTTCATCAAAATTTGTACATAAGAAATAATTTTCACTATGGAAAAAACCAAGATTCCAATAGCAGTGAATAAGATTAACATAATAGGAGTAAGTGGATCAAGATCAAAGTCTCATTTCCTTTGGTTCTATTTGTTGATATGTACATGTAAGTCATGTTTAAAAAGTTCCACAATAAAAAAAAAAAAAATGGTGTGGTATGAAGTACTTAATATATTTTAGTTAGTCCATTATTCCTTAGTTTAAATTTCTTAGTGAATGTGGGTTCAACTAGATATGTTGATGAGTTTGAACTAAGATCCTATCTTAGCAATTTTCTCAAGTGAAAGTATTGGATTTCTACTGTGCTTCCCAATTGTTCTTCCACCCAAGCTTCGATCAAACTATGATTCCTGCTTTGTGTATGTCCGCTCTGCTTTTGGTTTTTGTTGGGACTTATGAATAGTTAAGAGTAATTTTTTCACTTTCTACTCCATATTTAAAACATTATGCAAATATTGGGAAAATATGGAAATTATTACGTGCATGAAGTTTTCGGCATTCAAGATCAGATAAAAGTCGAGTTGCATCCATTGCTAAATTTGGAATAAAGCAAAAAGTCAAAACTAAAATCACTCCATTGAAACTCTATATCTATTTATGCTTCCATTTGTGCAAAATCTTCAACTTGCACCAAGCGACAGGGTTCAAACCAATGGCCCCCCTCCCGAACTATAGTTGTTTGTGCAACTGTTGAATCAAAGCCCAAAGAAAAATAAAATCGAGAAGTTACAACCCTCAAACACTATATCCTAACACTGCAAAAAAGAAAAAATGATATGGCACGAGTCTGAAAATTGTCCAATTTCGTGGAAAATAATAATTTACATTTGACTTTGACTTATATTCTAAATTGACATATACAAGACAGATCAAACTAAAGATTATAAAAATATTTAGACATGTATTTGTGTATTAGAAGATAAGATTTTGCACGAGATTGAACCTAGTAGGCTTGTGATAAGCGTCTTTGATTGCACGAGACGCCCATCTTGCCACCAACGGGCTTGCTTGGAAGTCGTCGTGCGATGCGCTGGATTTAATTCTAATCCATAAAAGACGGCAGGTGAATCTATGAGAGCAATGACTTGTTTAGTCGGGCATGGACGGAATGAGCTCTCTCATGGGCCAAGCACAATCTTTTGCCATGAACATTAACTCCATGACCCAAAAATTGATACTGGGCCTGTTTATGCGTGGCCCAACAAAGTCAGTCCAAGAATGGTAGGTCACATTGATGCCTAAAAAGTAAAGACAAGCCTTAGCTAGAGAACCCACAAGGATTCAATGAAGAACTTGACCGAACGGATTCAACCAGGTTTTTTATGATGATAACATAAGCAATTCACATTGATTGCATATGAACATCGAATTTTGCTAGTTCAAGTTTCTTGTTGTTACTTTGGGTTGCACATGAACCACTGCAATGGCCATAAACATCGGTAAATTAGTACTAAAATTAGTCAAAGTATCCTAATTAAACAGCAAGTTTTACTCTGCTAGTGTGTTTCTTGACGTATCAAATTAGAGGTCTTTAAAGTGATACCTGCAAATTATTTTTAGTCATTGAAAATACGCATATTACATGAGTTGATGAATCATACGCGACTAAGGTTGATACATGCTAGAAAAGTGTTTACAATGATAGAATCAACATCGGAAATCCAGTGTAAAAAGAAAACAATGGGCTGAAATAATAGATATAATTATCAGGAAACATAATGTCGCATGTAACAATAGATATTATATAAATTCAACATCATCAATTTTGCTTTTAACATCTAGTCTTTAAAAGCGACCTTTCAAGTGACTTACCACCAAACGAAAGGTTGGATGTAAGAAGATAGAACTCAAAAATACCAAATAAACCTTAGTCCATTGCTATATATCATTACCTATCACGAAAGTATGATATGATAGAATCGTGTATGAATAATAAATGGTCAAAATCGTTGGGAGTCTAGAAATCCAAGGCAATTTGGTGATGTGTCTACTACACAGGGAGAGATCAAAAAGATGGTTTTATTATAATCATCAAAGAAAATATTAAAATGTTTTGATACACATTCACTCATAAGTGTTCCCAATTTTAGATTAAACCCGAATCCACAAGAATCAATCATAAGAAATGAGTTTTATGACCTTGTCATTCTTGGATGATGGTTCTTAATGCTTTTTGTTGGGAAAACATCCCTATGGTATTTTGATGATTCCAGAACAAACCTTGATGTGGTGATGATTCCAAAACAATTCTTAATTATCTTCGTGACAAGTGCAGATGTTCTTCGTAATGATGTGGTGATAATTTTAGGAAAAATGTGATAATATTGATGGTCTTTGTGAGTTCACTGAAGATGGATTGGATCATGAGGATGAGGATCTTGACAGGCAGAGAGCAAGAGAAGTATAATAAGGTGCTTAGGAGGATTTGAAGGTACCATGGCCGGTCTGTCGTTAATGTAAACTTGTTGGAAGGTGACATATTCATAAGGATCATTGGATGATTGATAGCAAGTCGTTTCGCACAATTGCATCGACCGATGACCGTTGGATGGTAGGATATAGCCATTGACAGGCTAAGAATCCATAGCATGAGAACTAGAAATGAGTTAGAGCAATGTTAACTGTCAATGACATTGAAGGGAAGCAAACGATGAAGAAATCGTCACGATGACTCACTAGTTTATAAATAAATATGATAAGTGCACTTTGGAAGTACCAAATTTTGTCACAGAAGTGTAATTGAGTTTAAAATTTTCAAAAAGTGCAATTAATGAAAGGACTTGATTGAACTAATTTGATAAATTTTAGAATTTGATTGCACTATTTAAAAGTTGTAGAACTCAATAGTACTTTCATGACAAGTTTTACGACTTAGTTGCACATTATAAAAGTTTTATAAAACAAATACATTTTTTATGATAAGTTTTAGAACTTTCAATGCACATATCCTTGAATAATTTGTCAAATTTTCTCGTACATCCATGATTTAAAGAGCTTTACTTTCCAAGCTAATTCGATACTAAGCTTGAAACTCAAAATACTCATTTATTAAATTGTTATAGTAACGAGTAGAGAACTCACCTCCATATATTGAATCGAATCATAGAACCAATGCAAGGTCATAGCTCTAGACATAATGGTGTTTTTAGTTTTATAAGTGGACTTGTTTCAAATAAAGGAGGAAGCAGGTGCATTTTATTAACTCCTCAAATGTATTATTAAATTTTGCAAATTGTATTTTGTAGTTTGGGATTAGTTACAAATAGAGGTATGCAACTGGATCGGTTCTACCCTATAACCAGATTGGACCACTTGAAAAATAGATTTGGGAATCAGATATAGTTGGAACTGATCCAGGACTATATTTGGGAACAGGTTCCAAGTGAATATCCATCTAGGCACTAGACCAAACCGCCCTATTTTGAAACCAATTAATGCCAAAACCCTAATTTTTTACCTAAATGCTAACATCAGCACTCTATCTTTTATCCTCTTGGGAACTCCTCGCCAATCTTTCCTCTTCTACTATATTTTTATAGATGAATGGGGAATGTAGTTTTATAATTTAAATTTATGTTGTGTGTTTGAATTTTTTTTTTCTTTTATAATTATATATGACTACGTGTTAATTTTGGTGGATAGGGATTTCCCTTCATTTTTTACTTTGAATCTTTTTATTACTCATAACCTCATATGATTTTGTTGTGAAAAATGAATCAGAAAAAGGAAAAACATTGGTTCTTGGATAGACCCTAGAAATGGATCGGAAAAGCAAGTATGTTCTATAACTGGTTTTAGGCAAATAGGGTAGGTTCCGAGGTCCAAAAATTGGAATCGATTATATCATGGTAGGTTCCATATTCCAACTCTAGAACCTATCCACTCGAGAATCGATCACCCCTCATTACAAGTAAGGCATGAATGCTTTTCAATTACCTAAGAAAGATACGATGGGTCATTGATAGGGAAGGGTCACTGTAACTTCTTCTCCTTCTTCTTCTTTTGCCCCCTTTATTTATTTGCTTTCAGCTTTATTCGCTCTTTACTTTAAATGGAGAAATACAAAAGAGGAAAAAAGGAAATTGACAGGGAGCGGTGAGCAAAATCACTATCCTATTAGATCAAGCAAAGAATAATGCAGCTTTAGAGATAAGAATGCATCCATTCACTCATTTTACGGATGTTGCCTAATTTATAAATTTATATCCTATGTGCATTAGGAATTAGATAGCAATTTAAGAAAGTATAAACTTTATTTATTGCATCTTAAAGATTTAATAAATATTATTTCCTAATTTGTCAAAGCCATCATGTAAGTTTCTGCAATTTCTTATTTTAACTCATAAAGAAAAGCTCAAATAATACTACATCCATGTCTCATATAGATCACATTTAATAGTAGAATAAATTTATTAATTACATAAAATGCATGTTGCATGTTGCGACCCATCTAGAGAGTTACATGTCTTAATCTCTCAATGTTTTAATAATCAAATTGTCAAGATAGGATCAATTAGCAATGACATTTCACGCTTATTCATACTTCATATCATGAAAAGAAAAACAAAAAAAATTAATTGACATTGCATTTAGAAATCATGTTAAGGTCATGCATACATTATTTGGTCTTGAGTTAACATTTTGCAAAACACTTGATATGGCGGATTTAATGAAGCTTTTCTATTGTTTAGAGCATTGGGGTTTTATATTTCCTTAGGTAATTTATTTATTGCTTTGATTATTGAGTGTCAGTATGCATACCTACATAATCATCCATCACATGATAGTGGTTTAGAATTAAAATTAACTTGGACTGCTTGCAAAATATTTTTTTAAAAAAGAAAAAAAAACGTACCGAAAGGGCATTAGATTTGTCTAGCGTAATCAAGTTTCTTTATCAATGAATCTCTGATTCGCAAAGTAAAATATTCTCCCACAATTTAGACTTTTAATTGACCAATAATAAATTAGTGGTGACTTCAAACTGAATTAATTTGAATGTTTGATTAAATTAAAAATCTCAAGGTTGTGATTGATATGGATTTGAGAAAGTCTATGCTAAGTGTTTGCTTAGTGATCCAATAGCTATTCTTTGGTTTTTTTTGTCTTTTTCTTTTTTTTTTGGGGGGGGGGGGGTGTTCACAGGAAGGGAGAAGGAAAAGAAAAAAAAATATAAGTGGTGACTTTATCTCATAATTTTGAAGGATTGATCGATTAAATAAAAATTCATAAACGTTTTTCGAACAACTGCTTCCACTTTTGAAAATGTGCACTCTCCAAATTGGGTTCGCACTATATTTGTCTTCTTTCTTTTCTTTTGTGCGCAAGGGCGGGCAATAGGTTGAAATGGTCTGTCTGGTGATTAATTTAGTGTCTACTGAACACATGAATGACTTGAGCAGACTTGGATTACTTGGCCTGTGCCAACGTCATCATAAGAAAAAAAGGACACTTTTAATGAGGCTGGAGCCTAACACATTGAAGACATGATCACACGGACATTAAATTATATGATGTCTTTGCCTATGGAATTTATGTTGTCTTTTGTTAGCTATCAGCAATAAACCCTTTATATCAAGATTGAAGGTACTATTAAGTTATTAACTAGTCAAGGATGCAGAGCACTTTTCTCCAAGAATTCTCCAAGAATTCTCCTTTTTTCCACGACAAAGAACGGGATAAAGGCGTGATAGTACAAACGTTTTCCATGTGATAGCAAAGTGAAATTACAAAAAGAAGTTAACTTATAGCAAGACAAACACCCAAAGAAGAAAAAGAAAAACAAGAAAAACAAGAGAATAGAAGAAGGTCGTCTGGTAAATGACATAGAGCATTTCCATTTGTAGGTATATGTTACTCTATATACAGTATATGAAAAAATATTTATTTAAAAATATCATCACATAAACTATTTTTATTTGCTATAAATGCTTATAATATGTTTTCACAATAATTGGCAACTCAAATTCATGTGGTTTGATTGGATTTATAATCATGTTAAGTCGTGCAATTGAAAAACACCTATATTTTTATTGACCATGCTATAAAACTTGCATATAATAAATTCATGTCAATTCGTGTTGCTTTTGAGTTCGCCTTTATAATCGTGCATAAACATATTAATTTGTGTCAGAAATTACCAGCCCTGTAGCATCAATGATAAAAAAAAGGTTTAAGGTAACATATGTCTCAAGTTTAGTTTTAATCCTTGTTTTTTGAATCACATAGTAGTGACAAGGTTGAGATAATTTTAAACCTAGAGTAGTCATCACAATTTGGATATTACTTTTTCATGCTCAATAATCTTTGTCGGCATTAGAACTTTGCTTTTTTTCTTTTTCTTTAATCGACTGCCAGCAATTTGCTTTTTGGTCTTCCAAGTAGTCATCGCAATTTCGACTTTTAGAAAACAAAGAGAGACATTATTCTTCTTTTCGCAAATCGTTTATATGCATGCTTATTTAGCTAGTGACATATTATTAAGTTACTGATGGAATTTTTTTTTTAAAGTATCAATACTTGCACGTGAGACGAAGTGTTGAAATATTATTTGAAATCGCTTAACAATGGAAACTATATGTTCTCTATATTCATGCAGTCCCCTCTATTTATCAACTTAAACTTTTAGAATAATTGAGAGTACTCCTACAAAATCTTACATGGTATTGGAGCAGGAAATCCTAGTCTATGCGTGGAATATTTAAATATGAAATCACACTATCCCTTTTGTATATGCGTGTTCAAACCCAAATGTCAACGATAGGCTTATGCATGAGAGGGGTGTAGAAATAATATCCCATATTAGCTTAAACTTACAGATTGGACTTTCTAATATATACTTCCAAGATTCGTAATGGTACTAACTTTTATTCAAAATTACCAACCTTAATTTAAGTGACTTGCCCATTTTTCTCCCATTAAGTCACCAACTAATTCTAGCTTAATGTTTGAGTCACCTATTTACTTTTCTTCGATCGCTTCGAAATTACCAATTGTTGCAATATTTACCAATATTTATATGCATAGCTTACCGACGGATAATGTTAATAAGTATTATATGAATTTACTAATGAGACCCAGACCTTTGGAGTGTCAAAACTTGGCACGGGGGGACACTTAAGTGCCAAAGTTAAGAAAGTGACACTTAAGTGTTAAAATCGGAGCCAAATGGATTAATTAAGTGCCAAAGGCGAAATTTTTTTGCCAAAATGATGACGTGGTGATTTTCTAGCGAGGTAAGTATAAAATAACATTGTTTTACACACTGACGTGGCTAAACAAGTGCAAAAACAACGTCGTTTTGCTGTTGATGTGGGTAAATAATTGATGTAAATATTAATTAAATTAAATTTAAAACTAAATTTCTTTAAAAAAAGATGATGGAGATCGCAGGCGACGAGGGCTCCTCATCGTCATCAGCCTTTCCCGGGAACAGTGGGGAGGAGGCGGTGGTGAGGGCTTCACATTGGCCGCCTGCAATCTCCATCTTTTAATTTTTTAAATAATTTAAATTTAGTTTTAAATTTATTTTAATCAATATTTATATTAAAATTAAAATAAGAGACAAAACAAATACTAATTTTTTTTTTTTTAAAGGAGGAAGAGGTAAAAGGCGAGAGCTTGGCCCTTGTTGCCGCCTCCCTACTATTGCCAACCCGCCGTCCCTGGGAAGGGCCATCAACGGTGGGGGAAAGGTCGGTTAAGGTTAGCAGGCCCTGGCCAAGGGCCAATGACCTTTGTCGAATGGTAGTGAGGGCCTGTGAGCCCTCACCCTAGATCTGGGCGAAGGCTTGTAGGCCCTCAACATTAGTTGGCTAAGTTGCTGAGCCCTATCGGCGATGGTGGGGGATGGTGGCGAAGGCTGAGCCCTGGCGTCCTACAACCAATTTTTTCTTTAAATTTTGTTTTAAATTAAATTAAATTAATATTTATATTAAATTTCAAATTTGCGCCAAAATGATGTCGTTTTAGCGTTTTTTTGTTGAGTCAACTTTTCGGCAAGCTACATAGGCAAGCAATATTAATAAAAAATTGCTATGTAGAATTTCCGGCGGGGTTTGCTGGACTTGACACTCAGATGTCCCATTTTTCAAAAAAAGTGACATTCAAGTGTTATTTTCCTAACTTTTGACATTTAATTATCTTCTCGTACTAAGTTTTGGCACTTGGGCTATTCTTTTTGTCAATTGCTAACTATTATTAGAGTTCACTTGACCTTTATTAATCACCACATAATTACTAGTTGTTCCAATAGTTCACAACATGTATTTCCAAACTTATCATTGGGTTATATTTATCAATTCTTATACAAAATTACCAATATATTTCAAAATTACTAGTTCTCTTAACGACTTACTATCATTTATATATGGAGCTTAAATTATAAACTCTTATTGGAAACAAGCTATTTTAGCTTAAATATCTAACCCCTTGTCAAAATAAACTAGTAGCCATGTGAACTAATTTTGCATTACGGTTTTGCAATACGTAGTTATTATTCACGAGAGCATTCTTGGAACTTTTGAGTTAAAAGGTTTTGAGATTAAAAATACTTGAAGCCATCTGATATATGATTATGGAAAGCTCAATTGCCAACTTCATTAGAGAGGAGAAATGATGAAGATTCCTCCATTAATTCACAGTTATTAATAAATTGTCAAATTTGTCATGCACCCATGTTTTTTTTGGTCTGGATGCACCCATGATTCAACGAGCTTTATTTTTGAGCTAATTCAATGTTAAATTCGAAACTCGAAATCTTCATTTGATAACTGTTTTAGAAATGAGTAGAGAGCTTGCCTGCATATATTGAATTGAAGCAAGAACCGATGCGAGGTCTTGAGCTTGAGGAGATAATTTTGTTCTTACGGTTTGATAGAATATTTAAATATTAAACCATGTATTGATATAATAGTTTAAGTTTCTAGAACAGTTGGTAGTGATCTTACCAAATTTCATATAGAATTAGAGTAAAGGGTTTTGAGTTTAAATATTTTCAGTCCTTATTTACCTACCCAATTAAATTTGCCCACGTTTAGTACAAGGCAAAAAGATCAGACGAAGCGTGAGGGGGTGATAGAATTTTTACAATAGTTGGTAGTGATCTCATCAAATCTCGTAGGTTTATAAGTGGACTTGTTCAAATAAAGGAGGAAGCAAGTCCAGTGCTATTAATACCTCAAATGTATGATTAAATTCTGCAAATTATCTACTTTAGTTTGGGATCAGCAATAACAAGTAAGGTGTGACTGATTTTCCATTACCTTGGAAAGATTTTAGGGGTTGATGGGAAGGAAGTGGCGCAATTTATTTTGCTTCCAACTTTATTAGCTTTTTATTTACCATGAAAAAAAGAAAGAAAAAAAAAGAACACAAAATCACCATTCCTATGAGATCAAGTTAAGAATAATGCAGCTTTAAAAACAAGTATGCTTTGCATTTACTCCTTTTACAAGCATTGCATATATTCCAAAAACTCATAAGACATGCACCATATCATAAATGTCAACCTCATCTTATGCTCATGTCAAGAAGACTTCACGGTCACACTTTGCTAGGCAATGAGGTACAAAAATCATATTTTGCTCTAATTAAGTCTCCACTTTAGCTACAATTAAGCCCCGAAGTAGAGTCAGTCCATACACATATACATCACGTCATGTCTAAATATGTAGGTTGACTATGAGCATTAAATCGAAACCACAATATAACACGCCGCCTTACATATGACCAATATAACTAACATTCCATCAAAAAACATTTCTAGATAAGATTCATCCGAGGCACCATATTATTAAATGTTTGATCCGGATTTTAGAAAAAAATGTATAAACCATACAATACTTTACAGCTTGACTTCAATATACTGGCCATGACATAGTAGAGTTTTTCCTTCTCGGTAAATCACGTCATGCAATTCTTGCAAAACACAACAAGAAGCGAAAGACCATAAAGTGAGAAAGCAAGAAAGAAGCATAAAATTACAAGTCCGACGATTTCCTAAGAATCTGAGTTGTCAAAGAAATGTTGGGCCCCACTCACCCGTGACCTACCATTGGGCCCACCTGTACACTTGTTGACTCGGCTAAGTCAATATTCCTTGACCGTGGCACTATATAATATATGATTTTGCAAGTTTGCCACTTTCACCGAGCAAACCCCACTTCTTCTACTAGATTTCCCTATTAACACGATGGGCGGGGTCTCGCTCAAGAAAGAAGAAAAAGAGGCTGGGGAGTCTCAGCTTCATCAAGCAATAGCAAATGATGATGTTGATGAGCTACATCACTTAATTGTGGAGGAGCGGGAGCTCTTATATAGCGTGTCTGAGGACCACTTCCCAAATACTCCTCTACATCTTGCTGCGGCTGCTGGAAAAACCCAAGTGGCCATGGAGGTGGCCACCTTGAGGCCTGAATTTGCTCGGAAGCTGAATCCGGAGGGTTATAGCCCCATGCACTTGGCTTTGCAACATGAGCAATACCAAACTGTGAGGGCACTGATGAACTTTGACCCTGAGTTGATCCAAGTTTGCGGACAAGGTAGGATTACCCCTTTGCATTACGTTGCGGAAAAAGAGGGAGACACTGAGCTGGAGCTTCTAGCTGAATTCCTTTGCGCTTGCAAATCATCTATTGAAGACTTAACGAGTCGATGTGAGACTGCGGTTCACATTGCTGTTAAGAACCACAATCTCAAAGCATTCAAGGTTTTGTTTGGATGGCTTAAACGAGTCTATATGACAGAAGTTTTGGATTGGAAAGACCAAGATGGTAACACCGTCATGCACATTGCTGTATCTGGAGAGCCACAAAAAGAGGTATAGTTCATCGATTTCTTGGTTGGTCGTGCTTTTATTCTTTGATCCTTGAATTCGACTATCTCTAGTCCCAGAACAATTGTTATGATAATAAAATACCAAGAGTTGAAAATACATGATGTCAGAAACATTCAAAGAGGGGAGATTTGAATGGGGTCACCTCGTTTGTTTGTTTGTTTTTTATGGAGAGAAGCAAAGGGATTAGGAGGGATGGACATCACGAGAGCGTAGGCTCCACTCTCATATTGAATCCAGTTTTTGCATGTGGATCAATTCTTGTTTACTTGGTGATTACTCTAATCATTTTATATCTCTTCAAATTACTCCATAAAATGTCTGATAAATTTTTTTACGCCATTCAGATGGGTTGGAAAAATTAGATCAAGAAGTAGTTCTTTTTTATTTATTTATTAAAAAAACTAAAAAAGGCAGATACTATATTAAGATAATGATAATATTAGTAGGTAGGTTACATTTTATTATTTTGATTAATTTAATAGTCACATATGGGCCTCTATGAAAACCCATTTAGCGTTGGACAGAAAATTTAACACTGAATGATATTAAACTTGTAAGATAATCAGTATTTGACTTAAAAGACTCAATATAGTCAAAATACTTACTTAAACTAGTGATCCGTGTAGTGAATAGTAATTAGAATCTTCACAATTATATCGTTAAAACCTATCAATAGTAATCACATTTCCATATTTGGCAAGAATTAAGGATATTCAGTGATGTATTTTTAGCTATTATCAAACAAATTTTTACTTCTATTTTCAACACCTAAGGTTACCCATACTAGCGCTTGTTTTTCAGATTTATCAAAACTATCCAATAGTTTCATTTCAAAAGCTGCTACTGGTAAAACTCTTTTAAGCTCGTGATGCTTCTAATTTGTAATCATTTTGATTGGCCTGACTCTGTTTTGGTGGGAGGATATTGGAAAATTGAAAGGGAAAGAAAAAAGTGATATTAAGATCACCTTGTTTAGAGTTTAGACAGTGGCGAGAAAATGTACGATTAAAATCGTTTCCCTTGGACCCCCATAAAACTCAGTTTTTAGTGAGCTCTAGATCTCTCTAAGTTGGATGGTTTTGTATGAATACTTCTCTTCCAACTCTTTCCATCATAATACACTCCTACCTTACTCAAAAGTATTTTAATTCATCCTTTCCTAGTATTTTGTTTTTCCTTATTGATTAGCAAGGCCTCTTTCCCCCTTTCAAAATCAGTCCATTGAACATATTTTATGAGATAGAAGCTAGTGAAATGGAGGCTAACGAGGAGAATGCAACAAAATCATAAATAATCAATTTGTGGATGGGAAAATTACTCCCCGTTAGTTAAATCTTATGCATAAAGGATATAAACACACGTCTATGGTAATCGTTCTCTTCATAGCAAAAGGACTCATGTACAACGTGAAACCTTTCAGTTGACTTGGTCAAGTCCTAAACTTTCATGAAAGATCATAGTCAATCGCGTTAGCAGTTTTATGAATTCGCCCATGTTAAAATTCACACGGGCAAATCCTAGTTATCACGTAATAATTTCGAGCAAGATGACTAAATTGCACTTTTTCGAAACATTTGGGGCTTCATTACATGGGTTGAAATGATTGCATTTGATAAATAAGGTTTCATAAACTCGTTCCCATGGGACATCAGTCGTTGCATCACTAGTATTACTCAAACTTGCACGTCATGAGCTCACTTTATGCACAATAGCAAAGCTAGTGACTAAGCAGTTATTGAAATTGAATTGATACATACTTCATTTTGTTTCCTTTGCATTTCTTCCAGATCATACTGGCGTTGCTTGCATATGTCGATTTAGATGTGGAGAACTTCCAGGGTAAGACTGCTCGGAAAATCTTGCAAGATTATGAGAAGAGGTCAAGCATTGAAGGATCTGTAGTAAGATCTCCTACTTGCCATCTCTCTCTATCAAACAACGTTTTACTTCTATTTTCAACACCTAAGATTACCTAGGCTTGTTTTTTTTCAAATTTATTAAAACAAGCCCCTAGTTTCATTTCAAAAGCTGCTAGTGGTAAAACTATTTTAAGCTCGTGATGCTTCTAATTTGAGTTCATTTTGATTGGCCTAATACTGTTTTGGTCAGAGGATATAGGAAAATTGAAAGGGAAAGAAAGAAGTCATATTAAGATTACCTAGCTTACAGTTTAGACAGTGGCGAGAAAATGTAAAATTAAAATCATTTCCCTTTAGACCCCTACAAGACTCAGTTTCTAGCGAGCTCTAGATCTCTCTAAGTTGGGTGGTTTTGGATGAATACTTCTCTTCCAACTCTTTCCATCGTGATACACTCCTACCTCACACAATAGTAACTTAATTCATCCATTTCCAATATTCTGTTTTTCCTATTGATAAGTAAAATCTTTTTCCTCCTTTCGAAATCAGTCCATCGAACATATTGTACAAGATAGAAGCTTGTGAAATGGAAGCTAACATGGACAATACAACACAACCATGTGGACGAAAAAAATTACTCTTCAATTAGTTGAATCTTATGCATAAAGGACATAAACATTCATGTCTAAGGTAGTCTTTCTCTTCATTGCAAATGGATTTTTGTGCAAATGAAATTGATTCTTAATTCTTTCAATTGACTTGATCAAGTTCTAAATTTTGTGGAAAATCTTGGTCAATTGGATTAGCACGTTTGTGGATTCACCTATGTTACAACTCACAGGGCAATTCCTAACTATCACGTAAATAATTTTGGGTAAGATGACTAAATGGCACTTTTTGAAAACATTTGGGATTTCATTACTTGGGTTAAAATGATTGCATTTAATAAATAAGGTTTAGTAAACTTTTTTTTGGGATTACTTGAGTATCATAACTTTCGTATGGCATTTATTTGAGTGATATGACTTCTTTTTTTTTTCGATCACTTGAATCCTATATAAATTTTCAATCGCTCACTTGAGTATCATAATTTTTTTTAAAAAGGCCCACTATGAGTGCCTTACCTCATCGGATTTCTGACACTTCCGTGAACATTTTTTTTAAGTCATGGCATTCAAGTAATCAATTAAAAGTAATGGCACTTAAATGAATATTTTTTTAGAAGTTATGACACACAAGTGAACGAAGAAAAATTTGTCTCTTAAGTGAGTACCATAAGAAAGTTATCTTGTTCAAAATAGTAAAGCTAGTGACAAAGCAGTAGTTATAATTCAAGGGATATACACTTCATTTTGTGCCCTTTGCATTTCTTCCAGATCAGAAAGTGGAGGGTTGAGTATATAAAAAAAAATGTGAATAAGGCGGCTATGGAAATCTTCCAGAATCTTGTGAAGTTGTTACGCTGTGGAGGACACGTGGGAGGACCTCCTACTCCCGGCCTCTCTCTATCAAAGTTGTTAAGCAAGGAATTAACTATCTTTGAGAGGTTCAAATCTTTGCCCATCGTCCAAGATGAGTCCGCTCTCAATATAGTCCTTGCAGTGGCCACTTTAATGGCAACTACCACTTACCAAGCCGCACTCAGTCCTCCAGGAGGATACTGGGGGGATAGCTCTCCAAATTATCCAGCCAAGTCCACTGTCGTTTCTGCCAATTCCAGCGCCATTGCTGTTGAAAAACCACACGAAGCCGGAAACACTGTCCTGACTGGCTCGAAACTATACCAGTTCACGGTCCTCAACAGTACGGTTTTCATGGTCTCCCTCGTCACAATCTGGATGACCGCTATTCCCCTATTGCCTCACACTCTGGTGGTTTACGTTTTAACGGCATTAGTTGGTGTTGCCTACTTTTTTACCCTCATGATCGAATTCCCGGAACCCGATAAGGTCGCAGGAGCCCGCATAGGGGGTATTTACAAGAGCTTTCTGCTCCTCGTGTTGGTGGTCCCCTTGTTCCTTGCGTCGACCAACTACATATACCAAAGAAAACTCCAAAAGTTTGCCACAGGGAGACGCGTCGGCAACTTCCTCAAATTGAAGGATCGGAAATAGTTGGCGAGTATTATTTGCTCTACAGTATTCTTCTCACGTGTGGAATAAAATTTATGTTTCTAGTCTTGAGGTTGGCAAGAACTAGACTCTTTCTTATTTGTTGCATGTAATGGACTCATCTATTAGTCCCTTGATCACAAGAGGACTTTTCTCTTTACTTGAAGTCGAGACTTCGAATAGCTTTATTTTCCTGATTCAACTTTGATGCAGTGGAAACAAAAAGCTCTAACTTGCAACTTGCAAGCATGAATGCCCGAAGGGTACCTGCATAAAATGCGTAGACGGAAATCTCTTTGGTTTTTTTATTTCTAGAAAGAGGCAAATTGCATGATCCTGTAAAACATAACAAGTTAATACAGTCGCAACCCCTTCTCTAAGAGTTGTTACTAGATAAAGTAACCGAGAAAAAAGAACCGAGAATATAACAAAAGCCTACCTAAACCTTAAAAACCAACTCGATCCTATGGTATCTTCCGATATATATATCTCAACTCATCTAAAAATGTTAAAATGATAGAAAGAATAAACTCATATATTATATACTAAGTGAATATCCTTAGCCAAATTACGTAAAGAAGGAAATATCAGATTTCACTATCCTAAATTCATCAAGTAAAAGACGTAAATCCAAACTTAAGGCGTCCAGCATCATTCTCCCTTGATTAGAAATAAAAGCTCAATCTTAAGCTTTTGAAATGTCAGTTTATCCAATAAAGCATGTGTTAAAATCCTCTTGGATTTGTAACCATATCTACATAATCAATCAAAATTTCATCCTTTAAGATAAGATCGCAACCGAACTTGCATGATCGATCCATCAATTGATTTTTCCAATTGCCTGTCATAATGAAATCAAATTTTGTTCTTCTGTCCATCTTTCCATTTTCTATCGCTACCAATTTCTCCGCCCAAATCTCACTTGTATCTAAATTACAGATCAACATGGGAGGGGCTTTTCTCTTAAATTTTCTCTCCATCATCATGGAAGACACACTCCCCTGAGATTCTTCCTCAAGCTCAAAATCCCCCAAATCCTCCAGTTCTTAAAGATAGAATTCAAAAACTTCCACTTCTAGTTCTTAAGGCTCAACGACAGCCTTATCGACGACAATTATAGAAGCGTCAGATGTTTCTGGTTGTCGTTATTGAGGATGACATGAATTTGGCTTGCTCAGCTCGATCATCAATCCATGAAAATCGCCGCCTTAATAGATTTCACACTTTATGTCACGTTCTAATCGGGGCTTCACCTGCTTTTATCCCCTTAACCTGCATATGGTCCCACAAAAATAAAAAGCATCTCCCTTCAATCTACAAGCTAAGAGGTTTGCTTGTCGATTCGTGGAAATATACGTGCAGTGAAAAAGATGATCTACATCTGCTAGAAAACCTTTCAGGGTTAAAAAAATCCATTAAATAAGGAACCCTGTAGGGAATTCATGGAACTCTCTGAGACAATGGAAATGGTCACAATTCTTGGCGGTGATCTCCAGGACAGGCTCCACCATGTCGACCTTCGGTCTGTCATAATAATTTCACCCATCACATCCACGCCTTTTGTAGCGACCAGCATACTGTTTATGCCCGTCGAACTCTTCGAAATCCTTTCCGCTCAAATATGAAGCCTTTGGATAAACAGGACATCCCGTTACCTTGGACCGCTGAAATTGGTTCATCGAATGGTTGGCCCTCGGCTCAATTTTCTCACGGCACTCTTTCGTTGTCCCCACCTAGATTTCTCTCGGCTCAATTTTCACGTCCTAATCGGCGATTTACCTGCCCTTTTCTGCTCAACCAGCACTTGATCCCAGGATAGAAAAGCATCTCCCCTAAATCTATAAGCTAGGAGATTTGCTTGTTAATATTTGATACATACATGCAATGGAAAAAGTGATGTCCACATGAAATCTTTCAGGTTCAAATGTCCATTCAAACGGGGAATCTTGCAGCAAATTCATGGAACTCTCTAAAACAAGCGACTCTGTTTACATTTATACCGATTTATGAGCATGTGAGACATAGTAAATATTGGCACGGCCGCACGGAAAAAGCCCATAAAATCAGACGCAAGTCATTGAAAGTTCATACATTTGCACCAGCCATTCTCAGTAAACAAGCACATCATACCAGGGCTGCTGCATTTTCCAGAACACCAGCAGAAAGCAACCCTGTCAGACAGAGCTAGTTGATTCTATCGCTTTGACTCCAGACGCAAGTCATTTTAATCATCAACCGTTGCTATGCTTTGGTGGCATAGCACGACACTGCAAGCGCAAGACACTTGGTTTCGACAGTTACTGCTCCGCGAAGGAGGCTCCACATGGTAAGATGCTTAGTTTACATCTTCGTTCTGGATAACATAATAATATGATTTCACAGTCGCATCACCTTCTGTAGCTGAAAGACGGAGGCCTCCCAAGGAAATTAAGAAACGCGGTCTGAAGATGAGGACTCGCAAAGCCATGGAGTCGCCAAGTGCCTGCGTGCTTTCTAAATTAGTCAAGGTAGCTCAACAGATCTTCCTCAACAGAGTTCCGTTTCTCAACGCTCAAGTTCACAATCCACATTAAGATCAATCGAGCAAGTTCGTTCCCACTTCTCTCGCCCCTCGATTCGTCCGCCATAGACGGAAAAACTGATTAAATAGCAATTCATATTCGTTTTGGGATCATAAAAGAAGAATTGCTTCGACTTGCCGAACGCTTGGTCGCCATTTTCCTCCCACAAATGTCGTAACAAAAGGACAAGGCAGAGATAGTTTGCTTTAAATTATGAATTTATATGGTCCTATTAATTTAGTCTTTGCTGAATTCATGGATGACATGAGCAGGCTTGGATTACTTGCCTTGTGGCGACTTCATCTCAGGAAACACTTTGATTGGATCAGATTTTAATGAGCGAAGCCTAGCACATTTACGTTTCATAGTTGATATCATTTGATTTTATGAGAAGTCATTGGGTTCATACCACAGAGCCAAGTCCTGCCAAAAGTCTCGCTCACAATCAACACAACCTATGTGTTACATAAAGAGTAATTTGTTAGGTAAAGGCATGGTTAATACTTAATAATTTTCTACTAGTCCCTCTCACGTGTAGGCTGAATCTTTGGCTATGATTAAGCATATAAGTACATAATAAATGAGACAAATAAAGGTCTGTAAAGATTTGAATTCACTACTTTATTGTTAAATGAAGGGGTGTTTAATTTTTAAAGATTCTAACATTAACATGCTCTCATCGCCCTTTCCTTTTTCCGTTTATGGTCAATTAACAATTGATGTTACGATGATTGATTAACATGAAGGCAGACGAATATATCGAATACATATCCACCCACAGCTCCATGCATAGAGCTGCGACCTCCACATGCTCTCAGCATGAAGGCAGCAGACGAATATTTCGAATCGAATAGGATATTAAACAAATCATACCACACACAGTTCCATGCATAGAGCTGCGAGCTCCGCCTGCTCTCTCTGTTTCACTTCATATTAAAAGGCCAGACACGTTTTACACAGAAGAAGAAGCTACAAGGCACAGATGGTGCAAAAAATGGAGATACTTCTTTTTTGGGAAAATCAATTCTACTGGCAATTGAATTGTTTGTTTTTCACGAACGTTTGCAGTACGGTGACTTCAAATATGCCAATGGACCTAATTTTACGAATCAACAACATCAATTGTCTTCTCTATAAGGTACAGGTTCTGAAAGCCCTACTCAACATAAATATTAGGACAACAACTCAATCCTGCTGACTTTAGTTTGAATCATATGGAGGGGAAATAGATTTACGTGCGTGTAAATCAAATAGTAGATGGTGAAACTTCATGAAATTCTTGGACACAATCTCATCTTCAAATAGAGAAAGGAATGCATCTAAAACTCGTAAGTGTTCAAAACTTTTTATGTTACTTGAATAGTTTTTGTTGATTTATTTCAGCTCAGTTAATATAGAGCCTGAAGTTGCAGTTTCCTCTGCTACCGAAATGTGCTGCTCCCTGAACACGATAGTGGCTCTTTACGGTATGCATGACAATCATCTCATGTACTTGCCCCGTCATTTTGAGCCAGTAAAGTTGGTGCACTGGCATTTTGTTCATTGCACCCAAGCCGCCATCTCGTTGAAAGAGTTCACTAAGTGAGGTTTTTATGCAGTTAATTCTTTCACTATCATTTTCCTTATTGTTAATACCTAAATTTTTCTTTTTTTACTTAGAACTTAATTGCCTAAAAAATTAGGAGTTAGTCTTTAAAAAAGAAAAAGTAAAGAGTAAACTAACTAATTTTCATTAACATGTTTCATGTTTTCATTAAATTGCATCGCATAAGACATTAGGAGCATTAGCATTACTAGTATTAAAATAATAATAATAATAATTAATTTTATTTAAAAATAATAATTTTTTAATTTAAATATATTTTTTTTAAAAGAGAGAGAGAGATAGAGAGAGCATCCGGGCGGGGCTAGGGCCAGCCTTAGCCCAGTACCTCCTTCATTTCCCTGTTCTTTTCCCCCGCGTGAGCCGGCCTAGCCCACTTCTTTTTTTTTTTTTTTCCCCCAGCCCGGCCCTCTCTTCTCCTCTTCTCCTTCTCTGTCGTTTGCCGCTTGCTTCGCGATAGACGGGAAGAAAAGGACAGAAGGGCAGAGGCGAGGACGGGCGGACGCGAGGCTGAGCGTGACGCTCGACCGAGAATGTCGTGCGGTGCGGGTCTGCGAAAGGCAGCTATCGTCGCTGGAAAAAACAAGGGGGGTAAGAGCTGAAAAGGAGAGGAGGTGGCGTTAAAGGGCGGGGGGATTTTTTTGAGAGAGAGGGCGCCGAGAGCCTCTAGCTGGCATCCTTGAGCCAAATCGGGAAGCCTCAACCCTCTTTTTGTGGCACCCCTCAACGGCCCCCGATCCATTAGGGTCGCCACAGTTTGCTTACCTTTCACTTTCCCTATTAACATATCATTCTGATGCCATTTCAATTGCAGTTGGTCCATACAACCATGGGGGTTTACACATTTTTTTTTTGATTGGTCCCTTGCGCAATTCATATAGCAGAAGCACATCCATCAACTCACTTCCCTATATACGGAAAACGATGCACACCTACTAAACATCTTATATAAGTTAAAGCCGTACACTTTTATTTACATAAAGCAGATTGACATCTTTAGTCGGTACATCGAAATGCCATAGTTTCCTATACATGGCTATACTTCAAAAGATGACTGACATCTCCTCCAGCAGTCGTATACTTAAAGTCCATCGATCAGTGTCGGCATCTAAAAGCTCCTTTCTTTGCTATCCTCCTCCTCACAGTCATATCCAATCACTCGATCCATTTACTAATATGAAATGTTGGTCCCCAAAAGGGGTGAGTACAACCACTCAGCAGGTAAAGGAATCCAATAACCACTCAATGCATCATACAAGTCATACATGCATTGCAGGCATTACTTACCTTGAAGCCATGCATATACTATTATGTATCATCACCATAATCATAACACATACATATGTATCATCATGTCATACTCATATCATCGTCACCATGACATTATTATATCACACACATGTCATCATCATCATTTACATGACACCATCATACCATACACATGTCATCATCATTGTGGCATCATCATATCACACATGTCATCATCATCATGACATGACACCATCATACCATACACATGTCATCATCATCGTATACATGACACAATCATACCATACACACGTCATCATCATCGTGGCATCATCATATCACACATGTCATCATCATCATGGCATGACACCATCATACCATACACATGTCATTGTCATCGTACACATGACACCATTATACCATACACATGTCATCATCATGTCACATATGGCATCATCCTTACCATGCATCCATGCATATGATATCATCATCATTACCATGCATTTATGCATCATATCATGCATATATCATCATGCATCATGTCATGCATATATCATCATGCATGATTTAATTCCAATTTCATCTTGAACCGCCACATTTCTCATTCCTGGGATCAATGTTTGCATCCCACATTCATCACTCGCGCCCAATCTTGGCATTGCGAGAACCATCTGGGCATGTATCCAAGATACAACCGGGCATCTAGCACCCCCACATTCCGGGCATCTCGTATCCCAACTGGCATCACGAGGCATCCGGGCATGTATCCAAGATACAACCGGGCATCCAAAGGGCATCGACTTATTCGAACCTCTGGGCATCTCGCACCCCACCTAGCATCACAAGGAATCTCTAGGGCTCGCTATGAAAATGGTTATCCCTACCCTCCGGGCATGCATAATGATACAACCCCTCACCCTCCGGGTATGTATCATAATACAACCGGGCATTCCGACACTCTCGGGGAAAACCTCTGGGCATGTATTCATAATACAACCAGGCATCCAAAGGACATCGACTCATTCGAACCTTTGGGCATCCCGACTCCCAGGGCATCGTTGGCTCACACCTCCGACGGTATCATCATCACCACGATGCATATTCTCATACATCTCATTTCTCATCTTCAATTATAGTTCAATTTTAACATGGCATGTGATGTGATGGCAATCAAGATCATATTCATCTTTGAATTCATACATGCATCTCAAATCATTGCCATGCATGCACCAAGACCTCATCATACATGCAACAAGGTACAATTATTCATAAAATAAAATTTATGGACTTCGTACCAATTAAAATAATCCATTTATCATGCCCTTTTTATATTTATTTAAATTCCAGCTTGTGCCACTTTCGAAAATATTAAATTTAAATATTCATATGATTTTCAAAAATCATAAAATTAAGGCAAGTGATAGACAAGACAATAGGATAATGATTTCATGCAAAATACATGGCCAAATAGAATTCCACACGAATTTATAATTCACACAAATTCAGCATGTAATTTCGGATGAAATCAGAATGCACAGTTTCCGAACTAATTTTATTAAAATATCCATATGACCTCCGAAAATTACGAAATTTTACCAAGTTATAGCCAAGATATTTTCGTACATCTTTCGTGAAGACTTCCAAGCCAGATTCTTTCTATATTAGTTTCTACAGTCTCACGAAGCTTCTGGATCCATCACCGAAATGTCCAGTACATGCTTCTCCGAAATACTGAGTTTTCACCTACCTATTCTTCTTCGTTTCCTCTGAAATTTGGATATGTTTTACATCAAGATGTTCTATACAAGTTTCATGAAGAGATCTAAGTCAAATAACCAGAGTATAGTCGTCATTTAGGTCCATGAAGTCTCGGGTGTCCTGTAATACATCTCCAGAATTACCGTCTTCAAGATCTAATCGATTTTCTAGGTTATACTTGTTCATTTTGCTTCAAATTTGAGTATGTTGTATTTTAAGATGTTCCCTACAACTTTCATGAAGAAATCGAAGAGAGATTCTTAGCACAACTCAACATGCAACCACAAATCCATCAAGAGGTCAGTGAAATCGTTCCAGATCTGAGGTCTCCGTAGGATGAGATTTTAACCCCTTAAATCTACATCATTTTCCACCAAATTTTAGTATGTTGTATTTTAAGATGTTAGCTACAACTTTCATGAAGAGATCGAATCCAAAATCGAACTATAAACATGCATGCAAGCTCTCACAATATTCTGATTCAAACAGTTCATACGAAAATATTCCAGATCTAGCATCTCCGTAGGATGAGAGTTTAACCCCTCAAATCTCTATAATTTTACACAAAATTTGAGTATGTTGTATTTTAAGATGTTATCTACAACTTTCATCAAGAAATCGAAGCCAAAATCGGACTCCAAACATGCATGCAAGCTCACACAACATTCTGACTCAAACCGTTCGAGCGAAAACAGCCATAGCATTCAAGAACAATCCATCCATACTTCGGTTTTCTTCACTTAATCACCCAAACTCGACACTATATCAACCATACATGTAACAAAAACACAAGCAAGAGCAGCAAAGGACCCCCAACTTACCTCTAGACCACACGAACAGCGGCACACCGGCGACGGACGAACGGCGTGCGGGCGGCGACGGCTCCTTCTCCTCCTCTCTCGGCCTCCCTCTCTCTCGCATCTCACTCTCTCTCTCGCAACTCTCTTGGACGACAGCCCCCCATCATCAGCCACTCCCTCTCTCTCTTCCTTTTTGGTGGCTTATATATTGCATGCACCCCCTCTTTGCATGGGGGACACTTGTCCCTAAGAAGGAGACAAGTGTCTCCTTGGTTGAAGACACTTGGAGGAAGCCATGCGGCTCCTCCTTCCCACTCCATGCGCGACAATGGGCCAGGCCTATGGCCCACTTTAGGCCCATCTCACTTGGGCCCTAGGTCCAAACTTAAATGGCCCAAGTTTTTTTTTATAATATATCTTAATCATCATTTAAATAAATATCTAATTGCATAAATAATAAGGCCATTAAACTTATAGTCACAAATCCATAAATTCCAATTTATTATGCACATGGCCAATGATAGAATTTTCTTTCCTATCACATAATTATCCCTTAAAAGCTTGGCCATATATCTTATTTCAAATTATGGATTAAATGGCCATAAAATAACTTGATGGTACTTCCATCACCTATTCATAGACTTTAATGCAACTAGACGTCGTTATGAATTTTGGGATGCCACACTTTTTGCCATATTTTCGAGCATACCAAGCGGGAGCTCGCGGCCATTCGGCTCACGCGAGCTCTGGCCACCGTCCGTCTCTTGCTAGGTCCTCATGCGCGTCCTGGTTTGGCTGTCAAGAGTCCTGACGCAGATCCGGGTCCCGTTGGGGCCGGGAATCTTTCGTTTTTTGATAGAGCACTCCACCCATTTGGTAAAATGTCTAAACGAGATCCAGTCTTGTTTTGTTGTTTTGAACCGGAATCGAGTCGTCTAGGCACTGTCCTACCTAGTCAAGGTTTTCCTATGATTTTTTAGCTTCCTAGAAATAGCCGACGCCCCTCGACGCGCGGCCGCTCTTGTGGCAACCCACGGAGGCCACAGATCTCTTTTGTTCCAAGGCACAAGCCGCGGCTCTTGTGGCCATCGAGTCGTCGCCAGTTGAATGAGGGCAGAGCATTATGCTCGGCTTGATCGAGGCGGCGCCGTCGTGCCTCGGCTAGATTGAGAAGGGTGGCACCCTGCTACCGAATAATCACTTTGTGAATAGGAAAATTACTCCCGAATCGGTTGTTTCTCATGCATAAAGGATATAAGTACACCTGCCTAAATTAGTCTTCCTTTTCATAGAAAAAAAAATCATGTACAAAATGCAACTGAATTATAAATCTTGATCAAGTCCTAAACTTTTATGAAACATTATAATAATTTGAGTTGGCAGTTTTATGAATTCACCTATGTTATAACTCATATAAGCAATTTCTAAAAGTGGAACCGGTGTCTAGGCATTTCGATTCCTAGTTCCAAAGGGGGAATGGGATCAAATGGGTCTTCCTGGCTCCACCCAGGCCAATTATTTTTTATTTTTTATTTATTTCGAAAATTTAAACCTAATAATCTAAAATCCATCACACACACCTCCTCTCTTTCGGTCTTTCTGAATTCGCGATGCTCACGCCTCTTTAGCTGAACTCACATTGGGGCAGGTTTGACCAAATTATGCTTTCAATTAGAGCAATTTTATTTATTAGAATCTAGTTTAGATAAAAGTGATATAGGCAAGATACTCATTTGTGAGGGAAATCTATTTAAGTAATGTGAGATTTTGTTTTATATTAGTTCAAAGTGTTCATAGTGAGATGAGAATATTGTGGATATGTTCTAGACATGCTTATTTACTTTTGCAAAGGGAAGTCCTTAAAATGATTGGTTCCACTAGATTGATAGGTAACTGAACCGGACTTGGTTCCGAAAATTGGGAAGCGATCCCTTCGGTCAGTTCCCAATTCTTGGATGGGATCGGACTGAGAACTGTTCACTCTTAATTCTTATCTATCATGTAAGAAATTTCAAGTGAGAAGACTAAATCACACTTTTTGAAAATATTTGGAATTTCATTACATACGTGGGGGAAAATTATTGCATTTCATAAATAAGGTTTGGTAAACTTGTTCCCATGGTACATTGATTGTTGCATCAATAAGTATCACTCACACTTATATGTCATGAGCTCACTTTGTGCACAATGATAAAGCTAGTGACAAAGCATTGATTGAAATTGAAGGGGTATATACTTCATCTTGTGCTCTTTACATTTCTTCCAAATCATCAAGCTGTTAATTGGGTATATCAAAGTAAACGCGAGGGACTTCCAGCATGAGATGGCTCTAGAGATCTTCCAAGCGAATCCTAGTGGCGATCAAAGATCTTGCGAATAGGTTTCGCCGTGCAGGGCGTGCAGCAAGAGCTCCTATTCCCAACCTCTCTCTCTCTCACAGTTTTTAAGCATGGAACAACTCGCTATGAGAAGTTCACATTTTGGTTCGGCCTCTGAGATGAATTCACTCGCGACATAAATGTAGTAGTGGCTACCTTAATTGCGACTGCCACTTACCAAGCCGCGTTCACTCCCCCTGAGGATACTGGCAGGATAACTCTTCAAATCCTCTAGCCAATTCCACTGTCACTGCTGCCAATTCCAGTGGCACTGCTGTTGAAAAACCAGATAAAGCCGGAAAGAATATCCTGAGCGGCTCGAATTTATACCAATTCACGGCCCTCAACAGTACGGGTTTTATGACCTCCATAATCACAATCTGGATCACTGCTATTCCCCTATTTTCCCACACTATCATGGTTTATTTGTTGACGTTATCTGTCAAAAACTAAATGAATATTCTAAACAAACTTAATTATAGAAGGAAATATTAGATTTCATTATCCTAAAGTTATCAATTTGAAAAAGTAAATCCGTTCTTAAGGCATCCCACATCATTTTCCCTTTATTAGGAAAAAAAAGCTCCATTTCGAGTTTTTGAAATGTTAGGTTATCTAATTAAGCATAAGTATTAAAATCTTCCTGGAATCTAGAACCATATCTGCAGAATAAATCTAAATTTTTGGCTGTAAGAAAATCCCAACCAAATTGTGCGACGAATCCATCAATTTTTTTTTTTTAATTGCTCTACATGCTATCTGCATTTCACTTCATATTTAAAGGCTTCTCAAGTCTCGGCTTTTTTGCAATGTGGTCCTCTCTCTCTCTCTCTCTCTCTCACTCTCTCAATGGAAGCTAGGATGTCACTTTCTTATGTCAACAATGAATCACATTTTGCGGCAACTTCTTTATGACGTTCTTGGATTCTTTTTGGTATTGATTTAGTTTACTGCATATAGCACAGTCGAACAAAAATATGAAATAATCATTTGGTTGTGCAGATACTTTTAGGATTAATATGCTGAATGCAGTTAAATACGAGCATGTACATCACTTTTGTTATAGAGTAGTTTAAATTTGTGGACAAAGTAAAACAATTTCCTTTTTATGACAAGATTTCACATTCTTATTAAAACTTGGTGAGCATATGTCATTTTACTCTACGCATTTACTTCAAGATATGATTTGAACATCTTGTTAGGTGAAATGCCTAATTTTTTCACCTAACTTTTGTGAAATGAAATGCCTAGATATCAAGCTATTACTCAGTGGGAATTGGCCAACTTGGAAGAGTCATCTTTTTCTTCGAAATGCATGTAAGAATCCGAGTAAAAGAAAAAGGCCCATGCGTAAACGCAGAACAATTGGTGGCAATTTCTCATATAATATATCCTTAAGAACACCTATCGAAGTGCTTTTTAACAATTTGAACAAATAGCCAAACATGAGATGAATCTTCAGATATAGGGTCGATTTGCGGGCTTTTTGTTCATCCTTGTACTTTGGATTTGGACTTTTCATCCACTTCTCAATGTTTGACGCTGAAGGGGTAGAAAAATGCAAACATTCCAAAAATTAAAGCCGGAATGACTTTTAAAATCGAAAGGGAAAATAAAAACGGAAAATTACTATGATCATCCTCTAAAGCGCCTAGTTTGAGAATTTAACATAATATTCTTGTCAATAATACGCGAAAACTTAGATTAGAGAAGGTGATATAGTTTTTTATTCCATATCCTAACACACATACACACATATAATTGTCACTAGGAAAAATAGCCAAAATTTCAATGGTAGCGATTAAGATCAACATAATAGGAGTAAGTGAATCTATACCGAACTCTCATTTTCTTTTGTTGTTCAGCCACCTAAGTTTCAATCAAATTGTGATTTCTGTTTTATGTACGTCCCGTTCTCCTCTTGATTTTTGTTGGGATTTAAAGTCAAAAGGAACTTTTTTGCATTCTCGATATAATCTAAATTTTACACATTTAAGGAAAAAATTACTTGCTCACTTTTATACATTGTGAAAATCTTAGGTAATTAAGATTAAGAAAAATGTTCAAAGTGCAAGCACCGACAAATTTGAACAAGTAAAGAGTTAAAACTAAAATCCCTTCAAACGAACTCCAGATCTATCCACAGTTTTAATTCCATTTGTGCGAAATCTTCAACTTGCACCATGCATTTAGCGGCAGGGCCCGGATCAATGGTCCCTAGCTTGAACTGTAGCTAATTCTGAAACTGCTTTGATCCAAGCCAAAACAATAACAATGTTGAGGAGGTCGCAGCTGTCGAACATTTTATCTAACATCGGATAGAAAGACAATGACATGGCATGATTCTTATAAATTGTGCAATTTCACAATAAATGATGATTTGTATTTGAGTTCAACCTGTTTTTTTTTCTAAATTGACTTGGATAACACAGATCAAACTACAGTTCGTAAAGATTTTTTAGATATGCGTTTGTGTATCACAAAATGGTATTTTGCACAGAATAGAACCTTGTAGGCTTATGATACACCTGTCGTAAGCACCATTGATTGCATGAGATGCATATCTTGCCACCAACGCACTTGTGTGGTGGAAGATGTCATGCGACACTGTGGATCTAATACTAATCCATAGACTAAGACCGCTATCATAGATTAACTTTCTTATGCCAAACTGAATCTATTTCTATCGTCTTGATTTAAGTGATTTTCATGTGGTGCTCCTAGAAACAAAACCAAGTTGGCTTTGCCTAATGTCTTTATGTTGGTTTTTTGCTAGTTATCAATAATAAAGCCTAGAGATGGTCTTGACGGGAACCCCCAGTATTATATCCTCAGCCCCTGGGTTTTGCCAGTAATCAAGATTGAAGATGTTATTTATTAGTCAAGGATGTAAAGTAGATTGCTTTTTGCGTTTCCAAGGATTCTCCTTTTTTTTTTCTCTGTTCTTTCCCAGGCAAAGAACGGAATAAAGACATGGTAATATATATACACATTTATGTATACAATATAGCAAAGTGAAAATACAAAAAGGAGCTGACATGTAGCAAGACAAACACCACAAAAAGAAGAGAATAGAAGAAGGAGCCTGTCGGGTAAACGACATGGAGCATTTGCACCTGCAGATACATATACTGTATATACCCCTAGCCATATTATAAAGGCTAGGGCTGTTCGTGGGGTAAATGGTCCACGGAGGAACAAGCGCTCTTGGCCTTGCCTTGATATGGAGAACTCATTTTCAGTCTCCTGTCATCCCTTAGGCTTTATAATTCTCAGGCCTTTAGAGCATTAGGAAAAAAGGAAAGAAGAGAAAGGAAGCCTTTCGCATGTGGTTCCACATGCACTCCCTTTTTCAGTTCATAGGTCAATTGGTAATAGATGGTCTGATGATTTTTTTTTTTTTTTTACATGAAGGTCAGTCGAGTATCTCGAATACAATATGCTAGAAAACAAAATATATCCACACACAGCTCTATGCATAGAGCAGCGAGCTCCACATGCTATCTATATTTCACTTCATTTTTAAAAGGGCTTTTCAGATCTCGGCTTTATTGCTGTGTGGTCCTCTCTCTCTCTCTCTCTCTCTCTCTCTCTCTCTCTACAAACTAATGGAAGTAGCATATAACTTTCTTAGGTCAACAATGACTATGAGTCACTTTTTTGCTGCAAGTACGGTATGACCTTCTTGGATATCTTTTTTTGTAATTTTTAGAATTAATATGTTTGGTGCAGTTAAAATACACGGGTGCTACATCATTTAGACGACAAGATTTATCAGTGCTATATCCATTCTGACTAATAGATTTTAAGCTATTTCTCAGTGAGACATGCCCAACTTTGAAGAGTCATTTTTTTCTTCAAAATGAGAGCATGCGTGCGAGAGTCCTAGTTAAAGAAAAAAGGCCTAATATATACGCAAAATCTAAACCTTTAGATCAATTTGTGGTAATTTTTCAATAATGGGTAGCCACGCGCATGCGACAAATTAGTCCCACATGTAGACCAGTGAACACATCAAAATTTATTAGTTGATGCGTGAGATGAATCTTCATATTTAGCTTATCCTCTTGGTTCATCAAAATTTGTACATAAGAAATAATTTTCACTATGGAAAAAACCAAGATTCCAATAGCAGTGAATAAGATTAACATAATAGGAGTAAGTGGATCAAGATCAAAGTCTCATTTCCTTTGGTTCTATTTGTTGATATGTACATGTAAGTCATGTTTAAAAAGTCCCACAATAAAAAAAAAAATGGTGGGGTATGAAGTACTTAATATATTTTAGTTAGTCCTTTAATCATTACTTTAAATTTGTTAGTGAATGTGGGTTCAACTAGTTATGTTGATGAGTTTGAACTAAGATCATCTTAGCAATTTTCTCAAGTGAAAGTATTTGGTTTCTACTGTGCTTCCCAATAGTTCTTCCACCCAAGTTTTGATCAAACTATGATTCCTGCTTTGTGTATGTCCTCTTTGCTTTTGGTTTTTGTTGGGACTTATGAATAGTTAAGAGTAATTTTTTCACTTTCTGCTCCATATTTAAAATATTATGCAAATATTGAGAAAATATGGAAATTATTACGTGCACGAAGTTTTCGGCATTCAAGATCAGAAAAAAAGTCAAGTTGCATCCATTGCTAAATTTGGAATGAAGCAAAAAGTCAAAACTAAAATCCCTCCATTGAAAATCTATATCTATTTATGCTTCCGTTTGTGCAAAATCTTCAACTTGCACCAAGCGATAGGGTTCAAACCAATGGCCTCCCTCTCGACTATAGTTGTTTGTGCAACTATTGAATCAAAGCCCAAAGAAAAATAAAATCGAGAAGTTACAACCCTCAAACACTATATCTAACACTACCAAAAAAAAAAAAAAAATGATATGGCACTAGTCTCAAAATTGTCCAATTTCGTGGAAAACAATAATTTACATTTGACTTTGACCTATTTATTCTAAATTGACATATACAAGACAGATCAAACTAAAGATTATAAAGATATTTAGACATGTATTTGTGTATTAGAAGATAAGATTTTGCACGAGATTGAACCTAGTAGGCTTGTGATAAGCGTCGTTGATTGCATGAGACGCCCATTTTGCCACCAATGGGCTTGCTCGGAAGTCGTCATGCGATGCGGTGGATCTAATACTAATCCATAAAAGACGGCAGGTGAATCTATGAGAGCAATGACTTGTTCAATTGGGCGTGGACGGAATGAGCTCTCTCATGGGCCGAGCACAAGCTTTTGCCATGAACATTGACTCCATGGCCCAAAAATTGATAATGGGCCTGTTTATGCGTTGCCCGACAGACTCAGTCCAAGAATGGTCGGCCACGTTGCCTAAAAAGTAAAGACAAGCCTTAGCTAGAGAACCCACAAGGATCCAATGAAGAACTTGACCAAACGGATTCAACCAGGTTTTTTATGATGATAACATAAGCAATTCACATTGATTGCATATGAACATCGAATTTTGCTAGTTCAAGTTTCTTTTTTCTTCTGCCCACTGGCCAAATGGTTTCAGTTTCTTGTTGTTACTTTGGGTTGCACATGAACCACTGCAATGGCTATAAACATCGGTAAATTAATACATTAGTCAAAGTATCCTAATCATCACTGACTGACTCACTAGTTTATAAATAAATGTGATAAGTGCACTGGAAGTACTAAATTTTGTCACAGAAGTGTAATTGAGTTTAAAATTTTCAAAAAGTGCAATTGATGAAAGGACTTGATTGAACTAATTTGATAAATTTTAGAATCACTATTTAAAAGTTGTAGAACTCAATAGTACTTTCATGACAACTTTTACGACTTAGTTGCACATTTTAAAAGTTTTATAAAACAACTACATTTTTCGTGATAAGTTTTAGAACTTTCAATATCCTTAAATAAATTGTCAGATTTTGTCGTGCATTCATGATTTAAAGAGCTTTACTTTCCAAGCTAATTTGATACTAAGCTTGAAACTCAAAATATTCATTTATTAAATCGTTATAGTAATGAGTAGAGAACTCACCTCCATGTATTGAATCGAAGCATAGAACCAATGCAAGGTCTTAGCTCTAGACATAATGGTGTGCTTAGGTTTATAAGTGGACTTGTTTTGAATAAAGGAGGAAGCAGGTCCATTGCTATTATTAACTCCTCAAATGTATTATTAAATTTTGCAAATTGTATTTTGTAGTTTGGGATCAATTACAAATAGAGGTATGCAACCGGATCGGACCACTTGAAAAATAGATTTGGGAATCGGATATAGTTGGGACTAATCCAGGACTATATTTGAGAACAAGTTCCAAGTGAATATCCATCTAGGCACTGGACCAAACCACCCTATTTTGAAACCAATTTTTAAAGCTAAATGTCAAAACCTTAATTTTTTACCTAAATGCTAACATCAGCACTCTATCTTTTATCCTCTTAGGAACTCCTCGCCAATCTTTCCTCTTCTACTATATTTTTATAGATGAATGGGGAATGTAGTTTTATAATTTATGTTTTATGTTGTGTGTTTGAATTTTTTATCTTTTATAATTATATATGACTACATGTTATTTTTGGCAGATAGGGATTTCCGTTCATTTTTTACTTTTAATCTTTTAATTACTCATAACCTCATATGATTTTGCTGTAAAAAATGAATCAGAAAAAGGAAAAACATTGGTTCTTGGATAGACCCTAGAAATGGATCGGAAAAACAAGTATGTTTTAGAACTGATTTTAGGCAAATAGGGTAGGTTCCGAGGTCCAAAAATTGGAATCGATTATATCATTGTAGGTTCCATATTCCGACTCTAGAACTTTTCCTTTTTTTTTTTTTTTTTTGGTGCTATAACTCTAAAACCTATCCACTCGAGAATCGATCACCCCTAATTACAAGTAAGGCATGAATGCTTTTCTTTTTAACTAAGAAAGATACGATGGGTCATTGGTAGGGAAGGGGCACTGTAACTTCTTCTTCTTCTTCTTCTTCTTTTGCCCCCTTTATTTATTATGCTTTTAGCTTTAGTCGCTCTTTACTTTAAATGGAGAAATAAAAAAGAGGAAAAAAGGAAATTGACAGGGAACGGTGAGCAAAATCACCATTCCTATTAGATCAAGCAAAGAATAATGAAGCTTTAGAGATAAGTATGCATCCATTCCCTCATTTTACGGATGTTGCCTAATTTATAAATTTATATCCTATGTGCATTAGGAATTAGAAAGCAATTTAAGAAAGTATAAACTTTGTTTATTGCATCTTAAAGATTTAACAAATATTATTTCCTAATTTGTCAAAGCCATCATGTAAGTTTCTGCAATTTCTTGTTTTAACTCATAAAGAAAAGCTTAAATAATATTTCATCCATGTCTCATATAGACCACATTTAATAGTAGAATAAATTTATTAATTACATAAAATTCATGTTGCATGTTGCGCCCCATCTAGAGAGTTACATGTCTTGATGTCAATGTTTTAATAATCAAATTGTCAAGATAGGATCGATTAGTAATGACATTTCATGCTTATTCATACTGCGTATCATGAAAAGAAAAACAAAAAAGAATTAATTGACGTTGCATTTAGAAATCATGTTTAGGTCATGCATACATTATTTGGTCTTGAGTTAACATTTTGCAAAACACTTGATATGGTGGATTTAATGAAGCTTTTCTATTGTTTAGAGCATCAGGGTTTTATATTTCCTTAGGTAATTTATTTATCACTTTGATTATTGAGTGTTAGTAAGCATACCTGCATAATCATCCATCACATGATAGTGGTTTAATTCACATGATAGTGGTTTAGAATTAAAATTAACTCAGACTGCTAGCAAAATATTTTCTTTAAAAAAGAAAAAAAAAACGTACTGAAAGGGCATTAGATTTGTCTAGCATAATCAAGTTTATGTATCAATGAATCTCTGATTCACAAAGTAAAACATTCTCCCACAATTTAGACTTTTAATGGACCAATAATAAATTAGTGGTGACTTCAAAATGAATTGATTTGAATGTTTAATTAAATTAAAAATTCCAAAGTTGTGATTGATATGGATTTGAGAAAGTCTACGCTAAGTGATTGCTTAGTGATCCAATAGCTATTCTTTGGTTTTTTTTTTTGGGGGGGGGGGATTTCACGGGAAGGGAGAAGGAAAAGAAAAAAAAAAGGAAGGATAGGATCAATAGGAAAACAATAGAAAAGGGACAATAAATTTGAACAGCATTAGCATTGTAGTAAAGTATTAACCTATCTAGAAGATGAATATAAGTTGTGACTTTATCTCATAATTTTGAAGGATTGATCGATTAAATAAAAATTCATAAACTTTTTTGGAACATAAAAGAAGAATTGCTTCCTCCTTTATATCACCAGTAATCAAGATTGAAGATACTATTAAGTTATTAACTAGTCAAGGATGCAAAGCACTTTTCGTCTCCAAGAATTCTCCAAGAATTCTCCCTTTTTCCCCGACAAAGAACGGGATAAAGACATGATTATACAAACGTTTTCCATGTGATAGCAAAGTGAAAATACAAAAAGAAGTTGACATATAGCAAGACAAACACCCAAAAAAGAAAAAAAAGAAAAGAAGAAAAACAAGAGAATAGAAGAAGGTCGTTTGGTAAATGACATAGAGCATTTCCATTTGTAGGTATATGTTACTCTATATGCAGTATATGGAAAAATATTTATTTAAAAATATCATCACATAAACTACTTTTTATTTGCTATAAATGCTTATAATATGTTTTCACAAGAATTGGCAACTCAAATTCATGTGGTTTGATTGGATTTCATAATCATGTTAAGTCGTGCAATTGAAAAACACCTATATTTTTATTGACCATGCTATAAAACTCGCATATAATAAATTCATGTCAATTCGTGTTGCTTTCAAGTTCGCCTTATAATCGTGCATAAACATATTAATTTGTGTCAGAAATTGCCAGCCCTCTAGCATCAATGATTAAAAAATAGGTTTAAGGTAACATATGTCTCAAGTTTAGTTTTAATCCTTGTTTTTTGAATCACACAGTAGTGACAAGGTTGAGATAATTTTAAACCTAGAGTAGTCATCACAATTTGGATATTACTTTTTCATGCTCAATAATCTTTGTCGGCATTAGAACTTTGCTTTTTTTTTTTTCTTTAATCGACTGCCAGCAATTTACATATATTGAATCGAAGCAAGAACCGATGTGAGGTCTTGAGCTTGAGGAGATAATTTTGTTCTTACTGTTTGATGTAATATTTAAATATTAAACCATGTGTTGATATAATAGTTTAAGTTTTTAGAACAGTTGGTAGTTGTTTTACCAAATTTCATATAGAATTAGAGTAAAGGGTTCTGAGTTTAAATCTTTTCAGCCCTTATTTACCTACCCAATTAAATTTGCCCATATTTAGCACAAGGCAAAAAGATCAAACAAAGTGTGAGGGGGTGATAGAATTTTTACAATAGTTAACAGTGATCTGACCAAATCTCGCAAGTTTATAAGTGGACTTGTTTAAATAAAGGAGGAAGCAAGTCTAGTACTATTAATACCTCAAATGTATGATTAATTTCTGCAAATTATCTTCTTTAGTTTGGATCAACAATAACAAGTAAGGTGTGACTGATTTTCCATTACCTTGGAAAGATTCGAGGGGTTGATGGGAAGGAAGTGACACAATTTATTTTGCTTCCAACTTTAGTAGCTTTTTATTTACATGAAAAAAAGAGAAAAAAAGAACACAAAATCACCATTCCTATGAGATCAAGTTAAAATAATGTAGCTTTAGAAATGAGTATGCTTTGCGTTTACTCATTTTACAAGCATTGCATATATTCCAACAAATCATAAGACATGCACCATATCATAAATAATATAATATCGCATAGCCAGCATATGTCAATCTCATCTTATGCTCATGTCAAGAAGACTTCACGATCACACTTTGCCAGGCGATGAGGTATGAAAATCATACTTCGCTCTATTTAAGTCTCGAAAAACGCTTTAGCTACAATTGAGCCCTGAAATAGAATCAGTCCATACGCATATATATCATGTCATGTCTAAATATGTACGTTGACTATGAGCATCAAATTGAAACCACAATATAACACGCTGCCTTACATATCACCAATATAAATAACATTCCATCAAAAACATTTCTAGATAAAATTCATCCGAGGCACCATAGTGTTAAATGTTTGATCCGGATTTTAGAAAAAAAATGTATACCATACAGTACTTTACAGCTTGACTTCAATATACGGGCCATGACATAGTAGAGTTTTTCCTTCTCGGTAAATCGCGTCATGCAATTCTTGCAAAACACAACAAGAAGCGAAAGACCATAAAGTGAGAAAGCAAGAGACAAGCGTAAAATTACAAGTTTGACAATTTTTTGAGAATCTGAGCTGTCAAAGAAATGTTGGGCCCTACTCACCCCCGACCTACCATTGGGCCCACCTGTACACTCGTTGACTCAGCTAAGTAAATATTCCTTGACCGTGGCACCATATAATATATGATTTTGCAAGTTCGCCACTTTCACCTAGCAAACCCCCTCTTTTGCTCTTACATTTCCCTATTAACACGATGGCTAGGGGTCTGCTCGAGAAAGAAGAAAAAGAGGCTGGGGAGTCTCAGCTTCATCAAGCAATAGCAAATGATGATGTTGATGAGCTACATCACTTAATTGTGGAGGAGCGAGAGCTCTTAGATCGCGTGTTTGAGGTTTCCTTTCCAAATACTCCTCTACATCTTGCTGCGGCTACTGGAAAAACCCAAGTGGCCATGGAGGTGGCCACCTTGAACCCTTCATTTGCTCGGAAGCTGAATCCGGAGGGTTATAGCTCCATGCACTTGGCTTTGCAACATGAACAATACCAAACTGTGAGGGCACTAATGGACTTTGACCCTGAGTTGATCCAAGTCTGCGGACGAGGCAGGATTACCCCTTTGCATTACGTTGCTGAAAAAGAGGGAGACAATGAGCTGGAGCTTCTAGCTGAATTCCTTTGCGCTTGCAAATCATCTATTGAAGACTTGACAAGCCGACGTGAGACTGCGGTTCACATTGCTGTTAAGAACCACAATCTCAAAGCATTCAAGATTTTGTTTGGATGGCTTAAACGAGTCCAAATGACAGAAGTTTTGAATTGGAAAGACCAAGATGGTAACACCATCATGCACATTGCTGTATCTGGAGAGCCGCAAAAAGAGGTATAGTTCATCGATTTCTTGGTTGTTCGTGCTTTTATTCTTTGATCCTTGAATTCAACAATCTCTAGTCCCGGAACAAATGTTATGATAATAAAATACCAGGAGTTGAAAATACATGATGTCAGAAACATTCAAAGAGGGGAGATTTGAACGGGGTCACCTCGTTTGTTTGTTTGTTTTTTTATGGAGAGAAGCAAAGGGATTAGGAGGGATGGACATCATGAGAACGTAGGCTCCACTCTCATATTGAATCCAGTTTTTGCATGTGGATCCATTCTTGTTTACTTGGTGATTACTCTAATCATTTTATATCTCTTCAAATTACTCCATAAAATGTATGATAAAATTTTTTTTATGCCATTCAGATGGGTTGGAAAAATTAGATCAAGAAGTAGTTCTTTAAAAAAAAAATTAAAAAGGCAGATACTCATATTAAGATAATGATAATATTAGTAGGTAGGTTATGTTTTATTATTTTGTTTAATTTAAAAGTCACATATGGGCCTCTATGAAAACCCATTTAGCGTTGGACAGAAAATTTAACACTGAATGATATTAAACTTGTGAGATAATCAGTATTTGACTTAAAAGACTCAATATAGTCAAAATACTCACTTAAACTAGTGATCCGTGTAGTGAATAGTAATTAGAATCTTCACAATTATATTGTTAAAACCTATCAATAGTAATCACATTTCCATGTTTGGCAAGAATTAAGGATATTCAGTGATGTATTTTTAGCTATTATCAAACAATTTTTTACTTCTTTTTTCAACGCCTAAGATTACCCATGCTAGCGCTTGTTTTTCAGATTTATCAAAACAATCCCATAGTTTCATTTCAAAATCTGCTACTGGTAAAAATCTTTTAAGCTCGTGATGCTTCTAATTGTAATCATTTTGATTGGCCTAACTCTGTTTTGGTGGGAGGATATAGAGAAATTGGAAGGGAAGAAAAGGAGTGATATAGAGATCACCTTGTTTAGAGTTTAGACAGTGGCGAGAAAATGTACGATTAAAATCGTTTCCCTTGGACCCCCATAAAACTCAGTTTTTAGTGAGCTCTAGATCTCTCTAAGTTGGATGGTTTTGTATGAATACTTCTCTTCCAACTCTTTCCATCATAATACACTCCTACCTTACTCAAAAGTATTTTAATTCATCCTTTCCTAGTATTTTGTTTTTCCTTATTCATTAGCAAGGCCTCTTTCCTCTTTTCAAAATCAGTCCATTGAACATATTTTATGAGATAGAAGCTAGTGAAATGGAAGCTAACGAGAACAATGCAACACAATCATAAATAATCAATTTGTGGATGGGAAAATTACTCCCCGTTAGTTAAATCTTATGCATAAAGGATATAAACACACGTCTATGGTAATCGTTCTCTTCATAGCAAAAGGACTCATGTACAACATGAAACCGTTCAGTTGACTTGGTCAAGTCCTAAACTTTCATGAAACATCATAATCAATCACGTTAGCACTTTTATGAATTCGCCCATGTTAAAATTCACACAGGCAAATCCTAGTTTATCACGTAATAATTTCGAGCAAGATGACTGAATTGCACCTTTTGAAACATTTGAGGCTTCATTACATGGGTTGAACCGATTGCATTTGATAAATAAGGTTTCATAAACTCATTCCCATGGGACATCAGTCATTGCATCACTAGTATCACTCAAACTTGCATGTCATGAGCTCACTTTATGCACAATAGCAAAGCTAGTGACTAAGCAATTATTGAAATTGAATTGATACATACTTCATTTTTTGTTTCCTTTGCATTTCTTCCAGATCATACTGGCGTTGCTTGCATATGTCGATTTAGATGTGGAGAACTTCCAGGGTAAGACTGCTCGGAAAATCTTGCAAGATTATGAGAAGAGGTCAAGCATTGAAGGATCTGTAGTAAGATCTCCTACTTGCGACCTCTCTCTATCAAACAATGTTTTACTTCTATTTTCAACGCCTAAGATTACCTAGGCTTGTTTTTCCAGATTTATCAAAACAAGCCCCTAGTTTCATTTCAAAAGCTGCTAGTGTGGTAAAACTTTTTTAAGCTCGTAATGCTTCTAATTTGAGTTCATCTTGATTGGCCTAATACTGTTTTGGAAAATTGAAAGGAAAAGAAATGAGTGATATTAAGATCACCTTGCTTACAGTTTAGACAGTGGCGAGAAAATGTAAAATTAAAATAGTTTCCCTTCAGACCCCTATAAGACTCAGTTTCTAGCGGGCTCTAGATCTCTCTAAGTTGGATGTTTTGGATAGATACTTCTCTTCCAACTCTTTCCATCACGATGCACTCCTAACTCACACAATAGTAATTTAATTCATCATTTTCCAATATCCTGTTTTTCCTATTGATAAGCAAAATCTTTTTCCTCCTTTCGAAATCAGTCCATCAAACATATTGTACAAGATAGAAGCTAGTGAAATGGAAGCTAACAAGGACAACGCAACACAACCATGTGGACAAAAAAATTACTCTTTGATTAGTTGAATCTTATGCATGAAGGACATTAAACACACGTCTAAGGTAGTATTTCTCTTGATTGCAAATAGACTTTTGTGCAAAATGAAATTGATTCTTAATCCTTTCAGTTGACTTGATCAAGTCCTAAATTTTTATGAAAAATCTTGGTCAATCGAGTTAGCATGTTTGTGAATTCACCTATGTTACAACTCACAGGGCAATTCCTAACTATAATGTAAATAATTTCAGGTAAGATGACTAAATGGCACTTCTTGAAAACATTTGGGATTTCATTACATGGGTTAAAATGATTGCATTTGATAAATAAGGTTTAGCAAATTTTTTTTTTTTTTGGGGATTTGTTGAGTATCATAATTCTTGTATGGCATTCATTTGAGTAATATGACTTCTTCTTTTTTTCGATCACTTGAGCGCTATATAAATTTTCAATCATTTACTTGAATACCATAATTTTTTTTTAAAGGTCCACTATAAGTGCCTTACCTCGTTAGATTTCTGACACTTTTGTGAACATTTTTTTTTAAAGTCATGGCATTCAAGTAATCCATTAAAAGTAATGGCAAGTAAATGAATATTTTTTTAGATGTTATGACACACGAGTGAACGAAGAAAAATTTGTCCCTTAAGCGAGTGGCATGAAAAAGTTATCTTGTTCAAAATAGTAAAGCTAGTGACAAAACAATAGTTATAATTCGAGGGATATACACTTCATTTTGTGCCCTTTGCATTTCTTCCAGATCATAAAGTGGAGGTTTGAGAAGATCAAAATAGATGTGAAAAACACGGCTATGAAAATCTCCCGAAATCTTGTGAAGTTGTTATGCTGTGGAGGACACGTGGGAGGACCTCCTACTCCCGGCCTCTCTCTATCAAAGTTATTAAGCAAGGAATTAACTATCTTTGAGTGGTTCACATCTTTGTCCATCGTCCAAGATGAACCCGCTCTCAATATAGTCCTTGCAGTGGCCACTTTAATTGCAACTGCCACTTACCAAGCCGCACTCAGTCCTCCAGGAGGATACTGGGGGGAACACTCTCCAAATCTTCCAGCCAAGTCCACTGTCGTTTCTGCCAATTCCAGCGCCATTGCTGTTGAAAAACCACACGAAGCCGGAAACACTATCCTGACTGGCTCGAAACTCTACTGGTTCATGGTCCTCAACAGTACGGTTTTCATGGCCTCCCTCATCGTGATCTGGATCACCGCTCTTCCCCTATTTCCTCGCACTCTGGTGGTTTACTTTTTAACGGCATTAGTTGGCGGTGCCTACTTTGCTACCTTGATGATCGAATTCCCGAAACACGATAAGGTCGTGGGAGCCCGCATAGGGAAAAGTTACATGAGCTTTCTGCTTATCGTGTGGGTGGTTTCCTTGGTCCTTTCGTCGAACTACTACAGATACCAAATCCGACTCCAAAAGTTTGCCGCAGGGAGACGCGTTGGCAACTTCCTCAAATTGAAGGATCGGAAATAGTTGGCGAGTATTATTTGCTCTATAGTATTCTTCTCACGTATGGAATAAAATCTATGTTTCTAGTCTTGAGGTTGGCAAGAACTAGACTTTTCTTATTTGTTGCATGTAATGGACTCATCTATTACTCCCTTGATCACAAGAGGCCTTTTCTCTTTGCTTGAAGTCGAGACTTCGAATAGCTTTATTTTCCTTATTCAACTTTGATGCAGTGGAAACAAAAAGCACTGAGTTGCAACTCGCAAACATGAATGCCCGAAGCGTACACGCACAAAACGCATAGACGGAAATCTCTTCAGGTTTTCTTTAATTCTAGAAAGAGGCAAACTGCATGATACCTTAAAACATAACAAGTTAATACAGTTGCAACCCCTTCTCTAAGAGTTGTTTCTAGATCAAGTAACCGAGAAAAAAGAACCGAGAATATAACAAAAGCCTAGCTAAACCTTAAAACCAACTCGATCCTAATGATAGAAATAATAAACTCATACATTATAGAGTAAGTGAATATCCTTAGCCAACTTGCATAAAGAAGGAAATATCAGATTTCACTATACTAAATTCATCAAGTAAAAGACGTAAATCCAAACTTAAGGCATCCGGCATCATTCTCCCTTTATTAGAAATAAAAGCTCAATCTTAAGTTTTTGAAATGTCCAATTATCTAATAAAGGATGTGTTAAAATCCTCTTGAATTTGTAACCATATCTACAGAATCAATCAAAATTTCATCCTTTAAGAAAAGTTCGCAACCAAACTTGCATGATCGATCCATCAATTGATTTTTCCAATTGCCTGTCATAATGAAATCAAATTCTGTTCTTCTGTCCATCTTTCCATTTTCTCTCGCTACCAATTTCTCCGCCCAAATCTCATTTGTATCTAAATTTCAGATCAACATGGGAGGGCCTTTTCTCTTAAGTTTTCTCTCCATCGTCATTGAAGACATACTCCCCTGAGATTCTTCCTCAAGCTCAAAATCACCCAAATCCTCCAGTTCTTAAAGATGGAATTTGTGACATCCTGAAATTCGACTCCGTTTCGATAAAGTAAAATGGGCATTTCGTCGACGTGTTTACGGTCCTTTTTCTCTGAGCTGATCACTCACGAGTTAACTAACCTATTGAGTGAAGCCGTTAAGGGATGTATCTGCAGTAAAATCCCTAAACGCTACTCAATTGGTTGGATTGGACTGAAATCGCGTTTGATTGATTCTAACCATGAAAGTTAATTTGGTCTCGGGAATCGAATATTCGAGCGTGTCACAATTCATTTTTAGGATCTTGTCTCATCGTCCGTCAAATTATTGACGAGTCCAAAATTTCAATAAAGAAATTATCGGAGGAAATATTGAAGACCGAAAGAAATTAAAAAGGGAATGAGAAAAGGAAAATAATAGAGGTAATAAGAAAATAGTGTTTTCTTATTTAGAATATTATTTTCTTTTCCCTTTTTCTTTCCCTCTCTCTCTTTTCTCTCTCTTCTCTCTCCTCTCCCCTCCCCCTTTGTGCGGACACCTCCCACCGAACACCCACTTGCCAAATTCAATTTGGCTTCTTCACCCTCCCAATTTGACTGGTCAAACCCTTTCCCCTCTCTCTCTCTTATCTCTTCTTCTCTCTCCTCTCTCTTCTCTCCTACTTTTCCCCCCACGTGACCGAAAGCCCCCCTTCCCCTCGTTTCTTGCTTGTGAAAAACCAGAAACGAGGAAGAAGAAGCCGCACGGTTGCAGCTCGTCGGAGCCGTCGCCGCCCGCACTGCCTCTCGGACGCCCGTCCCGCCGCCGCACCGCCGCCCGTGCACACCGCGCACGCCCCCGCGTCCACCGCTTGCTGCCGTCCTCCCTCGTGCGACCTCACCCCTGCTCCGCCTCTGTCCAGCTCAATCCGGCTACCTCCGGCCACCGCCTACCTCCGTTCGGCCACCTCGCAGCCTCCCGGCGTCCCCCTCACCCTCCGCCGGCCTTCCCTCGCCGCCCTAGCCGCCGGATTAGCTCCGGCAAGCCTTGAACTGCAACCCACGAAATGGGTTTCCAGCTGGTTCGGGCCCGTTTTGGGCCGTTTCCGGGCCTCGAATTCGAGCCGTGCTTTGGGAAGAATCGTTCCTCGCGTCGCCGCCGTCGAATTGATCCGATTTGCGCGCAATTTAGCGAGTAATCTCACTAATCCAGATTAGTTGGCTAATTATGCTTAAGGTTGGTTTAGATTTAATTAATTATTTTTAGGTTGTTAGATTAGAATAAATAAGCAATTATTAGCCAATTGTGATGCGAATTAGATAAATTGAATGTGTAATTAGCAAGTAAGCATGGTCTACTATTTATTGGAAGTGTCTCGGGATTTTTCCCGACCCTTAGTGGGCTCCAATTAGGCTTTTCGAGCCTAAGTGGAATTTTTAGTATTTAAATATTAATTTTCGGAATTTAATTAAATAATTATTTATTTTCCGAAAATTCAACTGAGATGGTTTGGAACCGGAAAATTATGCTAATGACCGTGGTGAAGTCCGTTTATTTAATTGAGTTTTAGTTTGTGCTAAATTGAATTTTTAATATTTATTAATTAATTTTCGAAATTAATTAATTAAATAATTATTTTTCGTAAATTAGGATTTTGATGGCCGACGACCGAAATCTCGTGCTAATCGTCGTGGCGCAGTTCGTTTATTTATTTGAGCTCTATGTTGTATGGAATTGAATAAATTGTGATATTTTATGGATTTACCCTAAATTGATTTGGAATTGATTGAGATTGAATGATTGATTGGTAGATGGCCGAGTATGTCTGTTTAGCATTTATAATGCTTTGATTGAGTTGTAAAGTGGATGGAGTTATGAGAGAATTGGAAATACTCTGGGATTGATCCAATCAGACACGATGTATAGACCTACGTGGTTCGGTGATGGAGATATCACTGGCGAAAACGACGCTTTAAAGAACGCACGTATCGGTCTAGTACATACATTATTGTGGACCTACGTGGTTCGATGATTGAGATATCACTGGCGAAAACGGCGCCTTAAAGAACACACGTATCGGTCTAGTACTCATATTGTTATAAGCATGTATGGTTCGGTGATTAAGGACACCACTGGCAAAAACGGCGCCTTAAATAACGCATACACTTGTCTATTAAATACATGGTTGTAGGCATGTGTGGTTCAGTGATTTGGGATATCACTGGCGAAAACGGCGCCTTAAAGAACGCACACAATTGTCTATTGAGTACATGGTTGTAGGCATCTGTGGTTCGGTGATTTGGGATATCACTGGCGAAAACAGCGCCTTAAAGAACGCACACAATTGTCTATTGAGTATATGGTTGTAGGCATCTGTGGTTCGGTGATTTGGGATATCACTAGCAAAAACGACGCCTTAAAGAACGCACACAATTGTCTATTGAGTACATGGTTGTAGGCATGTGTGGTTCGGTGATTTGGGATATCACTGGCGAAAGCGGCGCCTTAAAGAAAGCACACAATTGTCTATTGAGTACATGGTTATAGGCATGCGTGGTTCGGTGACTAAGGATATCACTGGCGAAAGCGGCGCCTTAAAGAACGCACGCAATTGTCTAGTGAATATGTCACTTTGGCGAACTTGGCGCCCGAGAGTATTGACTTAGAATGGTCCGTCTGACATGTAATCGACTAGATCGATTGATCATTGCTTTGATTTGATGTTGTGAATTGATTGACTGAATGGAAATGACCGTGAGTAGTCTTGTTGGCATATAATCAACTATATCAATTTGTTCGATGCTTCTATCGGTGATATGACTGTTTGGGAGCCTATTATGAATTGTACTGACTTGCAGGTAGGATCAGAGGCCAAGGTACGTCTTCTGCCCTGTGCGTGTATAGGCAGCCTATAGTATAATGGTTTACTAATTGGGCTTAGTGGGGTAGAACTCGCTGAAACGTAGTCTCATCCCAGTTTGGGGAAAAACATTTCAAGACCCCGTTGAGGAGCTGAGGAGGAATCTGAGAAGGAGAATTCAGAAGTGAAACCTGAGTAGAAGGATTTTTGGAAGAAGAAGATAATACCGAGAGAGATTTTGAGTATGACCTGAAAAGATTGAGATTCCATCTTCTTTTGTGAATTCCAATTGATGTGAATAGTTATGAAGTTCTCTAGTTGAAGTCATGTACAAAAGTTTGGTTATAAATTTCAATATGAAAAATATGGCCCTGCTTTTCTATCCCATCGTTTTATTGTCAGGGGATTTTAACTGCTTCCGCATGTGCTTAAAAATGAAAGGGTCGGCGATACATTGTCTTGGGATATCGCATTATATAATCGACCAAGTGAGACGGATGTGTGCGTGCTTGAGGATCGGGGCGTGACAGAATTCAAAAACTTCCACTTCTAGTTCTTGAGTCTCAACGACAGCCTTATCAATGACAATTATAGAAGCGTAAGATGTTTTCTGGTTGTCGTTATTGAGGATGACATGAATTTGGCTTGCTCAGCTCAATCATCAATCCATGAAAATCGCCGCCTTAACAGATTTCACAATTTATGTCATGTTCTAATCGGGGCTTCACCTGCTTTTATCCCCTTAACCTGCACTTGGTCCCACAAAAATAAAAAGCATCTCCCTTCAATCTACAAGCTAAGAGGTTTGCTTGTCAATTTGTGGAAATATACGGGCAGTGAAAAAGATGATCTACATCTGCAAGAAAACCTTTCAGGGTTAAAAAAATCCATTAAATAAGGAACCCTGCGGAGAATTCATGGAACTCTCTGAGACAATGGAAATGGTCACAATTCTTGGCGGTGATCTCCAGGACAGGCTCCACCATGCCGACCTTCGGTCTGTCATAATAATTTCACCCATCACATCCACGCCTTTTGTAGCGACCAGCATACTGTTTATGCCCGTCGAACTCTTCGAAATCCTTTCCGCTCGAATATGAAGCCTTTGGATAAATAGGACATCCCGTTACCTTGGACCGCTGAAATTGGTTCATCGAATGGTTGGCCCTCGGCTCAATTTTCTCACGGCACTCTTTCGTTGTCCCCACCTAGATTTCTCTCGGCTCAATTTTCACGTCCTAATCGGCGATTTACCTGCCCTTTTCTGCTCAACCAGCACTTGATCCCAGGATAGAAAAGCATCTCCCCTAAATCTATAAGCTAGGAGATTTGCTTGTTAATATTTGATACATACGTGCAATGGAAAAAGTGATGTCCACATGAAATCTTTCAGGTTCAAATGTCCATTCAAACGGGGAATCTTGCAGCAAATTCATGGAACTCTCTAAAACAAGCGACTCTGTTTACATTTATACCGATTTATGAGCATGTGAGACATAGTAAATATTGGCACGGCCGCACGGAAAAAGCCCATAAAATCAGACGCAAGTCATTGAAAGTTCATACATTTGCACCAGCCATTCTCAGTAAACAAGCACATCATACCAGGGCTGCTGCATTTTCCAGAACACCAGCAGAAAGCAACCGTCAGACAGAGCTAGTTGATTCTATCGCTTTGACTCCAGACGCAAGTCATTTTAATCATCAATCGTTGCTTTGCTTTGGTGGCATAGCACCACACTGCAAGTGCAAGACACTTGGTTTCCACAGTTACTGCTCCGCGAAGGAGGCTCCACATGGTAAGATGCTTAGTTTACATCTTCGTTCTGGATAACATAATAATATGATTTCACAGTCGCATCACCTTCTGTAGCTGAAAGACGGAGGCCTCCCAAGGAAATTAAGAAACGCGGTCTGAAGATGAGGACTCGCAAAGCCATGGAGTCGCCAAGTGCCTGCGTGCTTTCTAAATTAGTCAAGGTAGCTCAACAGATCTTCCTCAACAGAGTTCCGTTTCTCAACGCTCAAGTTCACAATCCACATTAAGATCAATCGAGCAAGTTCGTTCCCACTTCTCTCGCCCCTCGATTCGTCCGCCATAGACGGAAAAACTGATTAAATAGCAATTCATATTCGTTTTGGGATCATAAAAGAAGAATTGCTTCGACTTGCCGAACGCTTGGTCGCCATTTTCCTCCCACAAATGTCGTAACAAAAGGACAAGGCAGAGATAGTTTGCTTTAAATTATGAATTTATATGGTCCTATTAATTTAGTCTTTGCTGAATTCATGGATGACATGAGCAGGCTTGGGTTACTTGCCTTGTGGCGACTTCATGTCGAGAAACACTTTGATTTGAGCAGATTTTAATGAGCGGAGCCTAGCACATGCACGTTTCATAGTTGATATCATTTGATTTTATGAGAAGTCATTGGGTTCATACCACAGAGCCAAGTCCTGCCAAAAGTCTAGCTCACAATCAACACAACCTATGTGTTACGTAAAAAGATTAATTTGTTAGGTAAAGGCATGGTTAATACCTAATAATTTTCTACTAGTCCCTCTCACGTGTAGGCTGAATCTTTGGCTATGATTAAGCATATAAGTACATAATAAATGAGACAAATAAAGGTCTGTAAAGATTTGAATTCGCTATTTTATTCTTAAATGAAGGGGTGTTTAATTTTTAAAGATTCTAACATTAACATGCTCTCATCGCCCTTTCCTTTTTCCGTTTATGGTCAATTAACAATTGATGTTACGATGATTGATTAACATGAAGGCAGACGAATATATCGAATACATATCCACCCACAGCTCCATGCATAGAGCTGCGACCTCCACATGCTCTCAGCATGAAGGCAGCAGACGAATATTTCGAATCGAATGGGCTATTAAACACATCATACCACGCACAGTTCCATGCATAGAGCTGCGAGCTCCGCCTGCTCTCTCTGTTTCGCTTCATATTAAAAGGCCAGACACGTTTTACACAGAAGAAGAAGCTACAAGGCACAGATGGTGCAAAAAATGGAGATACTTCTTTTTTGGGAAAATCAATTCTACTGGCAATTTTTTTTTTTTTTTTTTGGTCAAAAGAGATACTGATGCATTAGATTAAGTAGTCTTAGAAGACAACGATGGGTTACATTCTGAAACTAAAATATACCATAGAGATAGAGGGGGAATATGAACCCAATTTGGAGGAAGATTCTTTGCACGATGAGTTCGTACCAGCCAATCAGCGGCTTGATTTGCCTCCCGAGGACAGTGGATTACTGTTATGTTCTGGCCCAGACGGAGTTTTTGTTGGCATCGCTGAATTTTCTCTCTTAAATTCCATGGTATCTCGGCCCGGCCCATGACGCAGTCCACCACCAGTAAACTATCGCTTTCACAGATAAAGTGAAAGACTTCACTTCGTTCCTTCACGTGCGAAGACTTCCAGCGCGAGATAAAGTCTAAGCCGTGTAAAAGAGCTTCCACTTCTGCTTCAACCGACGATGAAGCCCTAGCCTCTACCGCAAAGCCATCGACTGCAGAACCCTCATCATCTCTTGCGATTCCGGCCACTGAGCAGAGAAATTCTCCCGGTACCCATGAGGCGTCGACATTCACTTTCAATTGACGTTTTCCCGGTGGAATCCAGACCTCTGGTAAGCGTTCAGATGTGGTCTGATTAGGGTTTTTCTTTCTTCCTCTGCTGAAGGCTAAATTCTGGGTTTGTGCGAGATCAAGGACGTCCGTCGGGCTTGGGGTTTTTCCTTTGAAAATCTGTGCGTTCCGAGCCTTCCAGTCTGCCATAGGATCCCTGCGATGAGCTCTCTTTCAGGTAAGCCCTTTTGTGGTTCAAATGCTGCCGAAAGCCACTGATCTAGCCTTTTGATTTGTTTCCACATATTCGTCCCACGTAGCCATAGGTTTTTCCAGATTTCTTTAGTCCACTTGCAGAATAGGAAGAGATGTTCGGTGGTTTCAATATGCGTATGGCATATCTGACATAAAGGGTCGGGGCTGATCTTCTTTTTGTAGAGGTTCTCCCTTGTGGGAATGGCACTGTGACATATACTCCAGAGAAAGGTTCTGATTTTTGGTGGGACAGAGAGAGTCCAGATCTTCGTCCATAACGACCGTGGGGGTTGGTAAGAGCACGATGCTTTCTGTGAAATTGATCGAGTGGTCCGTGCGTGGATTCTGTTATATCCGCTTTTCACCGTGAATTCTCCTTTGCAATTTCCTGTCCATATTCTACTGTCTGGTTTGGCATCTTTACTCAAGGGAATAGCTAGAATTTCGCTTGCTATTTTCTCTTCAAAGTACTGATGAATAAGGGTCTGATTCCAAGTTCGGGTTTCTTCGTTTATCAAATCTTCAACCATTGTTGGATCTGTTTGGTTTACTGATTCCCCTGTTAACTCCTGTGATAACCAGTTATCCTCTCTTATTTTGATTGATTTGCCATCCCCAACTAACCATTTGACATCTGGTTTCATAGAGTCGCGCCCCAACATCATGCTTTGCCATCCCCACGAGGATCGCTAACCCTTCTGTGCACTCCATATATCTCCATGAGGAAAGTATATGCCCTTTAAAACTTTACTCCATAACGCATCCGGGGATTTGTGTAGACGCCAGACCTGTTTACCCAGCATTGCAGAATTGAAGGTAATTAAGTCTTTGAACCCCATCCCTCCTTCATCTTTTCTTGTCTTCATAGCTTCCCAGTTCTTCCAGTGAATTCCTGACTTTGAGTCTCCTTTCTGCCACCAGAAGGACGCTATTCGCCTTTCTATTGCTCTGCAAATGGACAGGGGTAGCTTGAAGATCGACATGGCATAGGTTGGTATGGCCTGCACCACGCTCTTAATCAAGACCTCCTTCCCTGCCTTGGTAAGTAATTTTTCCTTCCACCCCTCCAGCTTTGAGTTCACTCTGGTTAATATCCATGCAAATAATTCTTTTTTAGATTGTCCCCATTCTGTAGGGATACCTAGGTATTTCCCTGTTTTCTCAAAAATAGGCACCCTCAGCTCTTGAGCCATATTCCTCTTAAGTAGTGGAGGACAATTCTTACTAAAGTGAACGCCTGACTTGTTTAAGTTAATAACTTGCCCCGTTGCGTAGCAATACTGATTAATTGTAAGTGTCAAATTCTGACATTCCTTTAAAGTCCCATCCATAAAGAAAATAACATCATCCGCGAACATAAGGTGAGAAAGCTTAGGACAGAACCTGTTGAGCTGGATACCTTGTATGCTGCCTTTTGCTACCGCTTTTTTCATCAACCACGTTAAAACGTTAGTGATTAGGATGAATAAATAAGGCGACAATGGGTCTCCTTGCCTTAGACCTCTGGAAGGCCTAAAAAACGGGGTAGGTTCTCCATTAAGTTTAACACTGAAGGACACTGTAGTGACGCATTGCATTATTAAAGTCACCCATTTCTCTGAAAAACCCATTTGCAGCATGCAATCCCGAAGAAAATCCCATTCAATTCTGTCATATGCTTTCTGCATGTCTAATTTCAGTACCGCCTGATGTTTCTTCTTTCTTTTGGTGATGCGCAGCTGGTGTAGCACTTCCTGCACTATCAGGATATTATCCTGTATCTGTCGCCCCTGTACAAAGGCGCTCTGTTCAGGTTCGATTATCTCTGGCAGCCATTGCTTCAATCTATTTGCAAGTAGTTTTGATATGATTTTATAACTGAAATTGCAAAGACTGATAGGTCTAAACTGACAAATTGTCTCAGGGTTTTTCACTTTGGGAATCAAGGCGATATAAGTTTGGTTTAGATGAGGATTCAAAACACCGGTATTGAAGAAGCTCTGTACCAGGTGGAAAAGGTCAGTCTGAATAATATCCCAATCATGTTGATAAAACATACCGTTAAACCCATCAGGGCCAGGCGCTTTCAATGCTCCCAATTGATGAACTGCTGTTTTGATTTCCTCCATTGTGGGATTAGCCACCAGCGATGCATTTATGCGATCATCAATAAGAGTGTGGCATTGGTATAATACGGGCTGATAATGACGTACCCCTGCTGTTGTATATATATTTCTGTAATAATTTGTAATGTGATTCCTGATTTCTGCTGAATCCCGACACCATCTGTTATCTTCGACTTTCAGCATCGTAATCTGATTTCGACGCCTTCTTTGAACTGTTGTAGCATGAAAGAACCGTGTATTTCTGTCTCCCCACTGAAGCCATTTAATTCTCGACCTCAATCCCCAATATTGCTCCTCTTGCTTTCTTAATGTGTCTATCTGGTGGATGATGCTTTTCTCTTCCTTTCTACTTGAATGTGGCTGATTGGTCATTGTTGTGAGGGCCTGAGTTAACTCTCTTATCCTGCTGGGTGCATGAGCAAACTTTTTTCGACTCCACTGTGTCAATTTTTTTGCTGTCTCCTGAAGCTTGTCTGAAAAGGTTGGCTGAGGATAGGCTGAGTTAGTCCACACGTTGTAAATAACATCGTGATATTCTTCATTTTCTAACCAGAAAGCCTCCATTTTAAATTCTTTTCTTCTTCGCTTTTGTGCAGGGTATAGCCTCAGAACAAGAGGGCTGTGATCCGAGCCTATCGCTGGAAGAGCATGGATTTCTGCTTCATGGAAGATTACGCGCCATTCCAAGGTACATAACGCCCTATCCAATCTTTTTTTCACAAGATCGTCCCCTTCTCTGTTGTTTGCCCACGTAAATGCGCATCCTTGACTATCCATATCCATCAGGGATAACTCATTAAGCATGTCTCTAAATGCTGTAATTCTTTTGTTATCTGCTTCCCTTCTCCCAACCTTCTCCCACACATATAGAATCTCGTTGAAATCACCCATGCATATCCATGGGTTAGAACTGTGGGGTTTCACTATCTTCAGATGCTGCCATAGTTGTATCCTCTCACCAAAATTTGTGGACGCATGAATAAAAGTGATCTGCATCACTAAATGCCTGGCTGGTTCAATGCATTTAACATCAATATATTGTTTTGAACTGCTTTGCACTTGCAATGATACTTCCTCATTCCACATTAGCGCTAATCCCCCTGCTATACCCGTCGGGTTTTCTAAAAAGAAGTGCTGAAATTGAAGTTTCATGCATATACTTTCCACCCTCGTTGCTTTGTTTTTGGTCTCCATTAGAAAAACTATACTGGGCCTTTCCAGAGCAATTAATGCTCTTAGCTCTTGAATTGTCAGGGGATTGCCCAGCCCCTGACAATTCCAGCTAATAATTTTCATATCTTTTTTGGTGGCTTATTAGGGCTAGCCACCAAAGCCCAATCGGTGCCATCCTTAAGCAACTTCACTGGGGTTTCCGTCATGCCTGAATCATCGATGATAAGAGGTATAGGTTCAGGTAGGCATTTCTGTTTTTTAGTTTTCTGCACTTTCATATTCTTTTTGCTACTCTTTCCTATCTTCAAAGAATTCTGAATTGGAGCATCTGAGCAAAGAATCTGTTTTCCATGATCTTTGATAACCTGCTGATTTGTAATAGGGGTCTCCAATATCTCCGGCTCCATGGGACTTTCTGCTCTTCTTTTACTGCATGCTTCAAGACGCATTTCTGTATCTTTCTCTCGTATTATTAGATCCTGCTTGCTGCCTTGAGAGGGTTCTTCGGGTATGGTTTCTTCTATTGCAATATCTTCTTCTATGTTGCCATAAAAAGCCTCCCAATAAGGGCTGTGATCACTGACTTCTGCTTTCAACCATGGTCCGTAGGAGCCAATTTTGTCAATTGCCCATGGAGATTCTGCATAAGGGATTTCTGAACAATCTTGTGCATAGTGGCCTATCCTGCCACAGGAGTAACAATAATGGGGTAATCTTTCGTATTTATATTCAACCCACAACCATTTATGGCCAATATCCAGGATGGTTCCTGCTTTCAGAGGAGTAGTTAAGTCTACTTCCACTCTGACTCTTCCTCCTTTTTGCTGCAGGTTTCCCATGGTTTCAAGCTGAATTTCCTGGACCTGGCCGAGCTTTTTCCCCAATTCATGGTAAACTGTTTCCACCCTCCAACCAGGGGGAATTCCTCCAATTCTGACCCAGAAGGCTGCTCTTGAAAAATCATAACAGTGTTCTGTAATTTCAGGCTCGCACTGTTTTAGTACAAGTAGATTACTGGAATAACACCAAGGTGCAGATTTGAGGATTTTGTCCTTTTCCACCTCTGATTGAAATACAAAGGTAAAGAGCCCTGTTCCTTTTTGTGCACATTCTACTGCCTCCACTTTCCATGCTTTCTTTATGGTTGTGAAGAATGCTGGAACATTGACATTGGGTCTTGAGTAAAGTTTACCCAAAATTGTTCTCTTACATTCATCTCTTTTCTGTAAGGATATCTCCGGATTTACTTCAACCACATCTTCCTCAGACCATAGATGACCTAATCGTTTACATAATGCTGCAACCCGCAACTCATTGTCATCTTTTCTGTCCATGCTGTGTAAAGACCATAAAACAAGTTGATGGCAACAGTCAATAGTTCTGAATATTTCTGAAATCCCGCTTATACATTTTATCAAACATCTTGCTGACGGAGAGCTCAATACTATTTTCAGTTGATCTCCTTATCAGAGCTGGATCCACACCCTTTCACAGAAGCAACTACGGTGAATTTGTTCCAAAAAGTACAGATCAGAATCGTATTTAAACCACCCACCTAGAAGCATCTACCATGATCCATAAGTATAGATCAGAATCGTGGTCAACAACCCACCATTGCACCAGAAGTCCAGAACCAGAGTACAAACTTCTTCATCCGGATACCATTAACGCAGCCCACAGATCGAGAGGAAAGGAAATCCTAACCTTGCTTGGAATCACAGAAGTCGGAGATCCTACCGATCCAGTAAAGCTTCTGCACTATGTAATGATTAGACAGCCACCATACTCGACGAAACTAGCTTGCAAAAACATTTTTGGGGTTTTTGTTTTTTGTGAATCAAACAGTTACAAGAACAAAAGGACTAGAAATTTGATGGATTTTAGTCAAATTCTAGGGTTTGGGGAGGAGACATCGCTACCAAAGGGTAGAGAGAGCTCGCATACACGAGAGAGCATTCACATTCTACTGGCAATTGAAATGTTTGTTTTTCACGAATGTTTGCAGTATGGTGACTTCAAATATGCCAATGGACCTAATTTTACGAATCAACAACATCAATTGTCTTCTCTATAAGGTACAGGTTCTGAAAGCCCTACTCAACATAAATATTAGGACAACAACTCAATCCCGCTGACTTTAGTTTGAATCATATGGAGGGGGAATAGAATTACGTCCGTGTAAATCAAAAAGCAGATGGTGAAACTTCTTGAAATTCTTGGACACAATCTCATCTTCAATTAGAGAAAGGAATGCATCTAAAACTCATAAGTGTACAAATTTTTTTATGTTACTTGAATAGTTTATGTTGATTCATTTCAGTTCAGTTAATATAGAGCTTGGAGTTGCAGTTTCCTCTGCTACTGAAATGTGCTGCTCCCTAAACACGATAGTGGCTCTTTATGGTATGCATGAGAATCATCTCATGTACTTGCCCTGTAATTTTGAGCCGGTAAAGTTGGTGCCACTGGCATTTTGTTCATTGCACCTGAGCCGCCATCTTGTTGAAAGAGTTCACTAAGTGAGGTTTTTATGCAGTTAATTCTTTCACTATCATTTTCCTTATTGTTAACACCTAAATTTTTCTTCTTTTACTTAGAACTTAATCACGTAGAAAATTAGGAGCTAGTCTCTAAAAAAGAAGAAGTAAAGAGTAAACTAACTAATTTTCATTAACATGTATTGTGTTTTCATTAAATTGCATCGCATATAGACATTTGGAGCATTAGCATTACTAGTATTAAAAAATAAATTAAAAATTAAAAAATTGAAATATTTTTAATTTAAATATATTTTAAAAGAGAGAGAGAGAGAGAGAGAGAGAGAGAAAGCATCCGGGCGGGGCTAGGGCCAGCCCTAGCCCAGTACCTCCTTCATTTTCCCTTTTCTTTTCCCCCACGTGAGCCGGCCCAGCCCACTTCTTCTTTTTATGTTTCCCCGGCCCGGCCCTCTCCTCTTATCTTCTCCTTCCCTGCCGTTGGCCGCTGGCTTCGCGACAAACAGGAAGAAAAGGACAGAAGGACAGAGGCGAGGACGGTCGGGCGCGAGGCTGCGCGCGACGCTCGACCGAGAATGTCGTGTGGTGCGGGTCTGCGAAAGGCAGCTGTCGTCGCTAAAAAAAAACAAGGGGGGTAAGAGCTGAAAAGGAGAGGAGGCGGCGTTAAAGGGCGGGGGGGTTTTTTTGGGAGAGCGGAGAGAGTCTAAAGGGCAGAGAATGAGGGAGCCTCTAGCCGGCGTCCTTGAGCCAAACCGGGAAGCCCCAACCCTCATTTTGCCATATTTTCGGGCATACCGGGCGGGAGCTCGCGGCCGTTCGGCTCACGCGAGCTCCGGCCACCATCCGTCTCTTGCTAGGTCCTTGTGCGCGTCCTGGTTTGGCTGTCGAGAGTCCTGACGCAGATCCCGGTCCCGTTGGGGCCGGGAATCTTTCTTTTTTGATTATGCACTCCATCTGTTCTGTAAAATGTCTGAACGAGACCCAGTCTTGTTTCCTTGTTTTGAACCGGAATCGAGTCGTCTAGGCACCATCCTACCTAGTCGAGGTTTTCCTGTGATTTTTTTAGCTTCCCAGACGTAGCCGACGACCCTCGACACGCGGCCGCTCTTGTGGCGACCCACGAAGGCCGCAGATCTCTTTTGTTCCGAGGCACGGGCCGCAGCTCTCGTGGCCATCGAGTCGCCGCCGGTAGGACGAGGGCGGAGCATTATGCTCGGCTTGATCGAGGCGGCGCCGTTGTGCTAGGTCAGTGGGCCAGATCAGGTGTTGTAGCTGGACGTTCGTTGTCGACGCCCGAAGTAGAATATCAGTCGGCGGCCAGAGAAGTGTTGGTGTCTGGAAATAAATTGCAGACAGATGGAGGGAGACGGTTCGGTGAAGACTGAAGAAGGAGTGAAGAAGAAGATGGTAACAGGGGAAAAAGACAAAACAGAGAAGAAGACAAAAGAGAAAAAGAAAGAAAAATAGAAAAATCATTAAAAAAACTAAAAAATTGAAAATCTTCTTTCATATTTTAATCCGACTAGGTCGAATCAGGATTTGAGTGGATCAAATGGTCGGATGGGGCAAGCTCAATCTGAACCCTTGCCCTGAGTGTAATAATAAATAAATAAATAAATAAATTTGAAAAATATTAAAAATTAAAAATTTAGAAAATGATAAAAAAATTTAAAAACTTTAGGAAATAATAACAAATCTAGAAAATTCGAAAATCAATGAAAAATTAGAAATTTGAGAAGGTCATTGCAAGGATAGAATGTTCGGAAAAATATTTTAAAAAAATCAAATCAGAAATTTCCAGGAAAATTAAAAAGATATTAAAAAAAGAATTCATAAAGTTTTTAGAAAATATAATCTAAAATTTTGGAAAAGTCGAAGATTCATAAAAAAATCAAAAACCAAAAAGTTCCAAAGAAAATTAAAACTCGAAATGTTTAAAAAATAGAATTTCGGGCTATAGAAGCCTGTCCATACATGATTGTGTTCAAGGTTGACCAAGCCCTTAGGGCTCTACCTTAGTGTTTTAATAGTTCTTAGAGACAAATGTCATTGATTGCGTAATACTAATACGTTGATTTTGGCTTCTCTTTAGTCTAGTTATGATTCAAATTTATTTTTTCCTTAGTGTTAAATCTTTGCTCTCCCATGCAATTTATTTAACGATTTCCTTGGTTGTTGATTGTTATTTTAATTATTGCACACTTACATGAAAACTTCACATATTAGTGGATTGGTCTAAAATTAATCTACACTGCTTGACAAAAATCTTTTTTTTTTTAATGAACAAGAGTAGATACCGAAATGACATTAATTAGTTAATTAGTATAATCAAGTTCTCGACCCTAGATTATCTAGTTTGCGTAGAAAGTGAAGTACACTATTATATCTTACTTGGTTCCTAGCCAACCTCGATAGGCTAATGACGACTCTGTATTACAAAATTTTTATAAGCATCCTAATGCTGTGCAAGGTATGGACTTGAGAGAACCCATGCCTGACCATGGGTCATAGGCTCGTTCTTTAGGTAATATCCCTAAACCTATTCCCTTCCCCGAAGGGTAGGTCACGACACTTATCATATGTCTTTTATGACTAAAGGTTGAGTTTTAATACCCATGAGATATGAGATTTTTAACATAAGATATTTAAACCCTCCCCAAAATTAGCTAGTAGGTATGTTATCTAATTTTGCAATACGGAATTGCATTGTGTAATTATAATTCACGAGAGCATTCCAGAAACTTCTGGATCAAAAGCCTTAAAATTAACAGCAAGAAAGCTATTGTAGCAGCCGTTTGATTTATGATTATAAAAACTCAATTGCCAATTATATTAAAGAGGAACAAGTGACGAAGAACCCACCTTTGAGTCACTGGTTTTTGGATATGGGCGCGATCTTCTTGCCGGTAATAGGGATAAGTGTAAAAAAAAATGGATTTAGGTTTGGGCAGTTGGTCAGTTGAAGACTTAAAATTTTGGTTTGGCCGCTCGAGGACTTGATTTTTTTTTTTCTTTTTAAAAAATGCAGTCAGATGTCGAGTTTGCCGTTAGTGGAAAGCAATCAGCGGAATTTTATACTCCACACAGTTTAGGTAATTGCCACGACATTGCGTTCTAGTGTGGCTGCAGCTGTGATGCACCAAGACAGCCTCCGCTGCTACTCCTCACGACTTCGACATATATGTCAGCTGTGATTACTATTGATAGGTTTTAAGATCGATCCTTATTTGAATCTTATAATTGGGTGCTTGCGTCTTCCTCTGCCTCTTTGGGTTCGGCTGCTACTCCTTATTTAGTGGATCCTTATTCTGCAGAATCAATCTAAATTTCTGGCTTTAAGAAAATCCCAACCAAATTGTGAGATGAATCCATCAATGTTCTTTTTTTAATTGCTCTACATGCTATCTGCATTTCACTTCATATTTAAAGGCTTTTCAAGTCTCGGCTTTTTTGCTGTGTGGTCCTCTCTCTCTCTCTCTCTCACACACACAATGGAAGCTAGGATGTCACTTTCTTATGTCAACAATGAATCACATTTTGAGGCAACTTCTTTATGACGTTCTTGGATACTTTTTGGTATTGATTTAGTTTACTGCATATAGCACAGTCGAACGAAAATATGAAATGATCATTTGGTTGTGCAGATACTTTTAGGATTAATATGCTGAATGCAGTTAAATACGAGCATGTACATCACTTTTGTTCTAGAGTAGTTTAAATTTGTGGACAAAGTAAAACAATTTCTTTTTATGACAAGATTTCACATTCTTATTAAACTTGATGAGTATATATCATTTTACTCTACGCATTTACTTCAAGATATGATTTGAACATCTTGTTAGGTGAAATGCCTAATTTTTTCACCTAACTTTTGTGAAATGAAATGCCTAGATATCAAGCTATTACTTAGTGGGAATTGGCCAACTTGGAAGAGTCATCTTTTTCTTCAAAATGCATGTAAGAATCCGAGTAAAACAAAAAGCCCCATGTGTAAATGTAGAACAATTGGTGGCAATTTGTTCTCGTGATGGAGGTATCATTTCTTGCTCAAATTCTCTAAGTGCTTCTTTGGCCTTTAGTACAAGGCTATGATGATCCCATGTGATAGGTACAGTGTAATTCCATATGTCTTTAGGAATGGTTTTGCTTTCTTGGCATAAGACTCTTTGAAGTTCTCGGTATTGATGGTTGCAGCAACCAACACAGCCAGGAAAGGACCTGTAAATACGGGCTTCCGTAAGATGTGGTTGAGGTTTATAAGATGTTGTTCCTATACTTTGTGGTGCATCGGTAATGTTGGAGAAATATTTCCAGAATATTTTGAAGCTGACAAAACGTTTCAATCAGTCTAGTCTGGATATTTGCAGATTTTCTGTTTAGAGTCTGAAGACTTCCATATCACCAGACTCAGCACTCAAGACTCAAGACTCAAGACTATTCTCATTGACAGTTTTTCTAATCTAGTGACGAAGGCAATCCAGAGCCGAAATATTTGGTTGAGGATTTAGTTCTATCCTCTGGAGAAGATCTCTTGGCTAGATAAATATAACGGATTCTTTTATTCGAAATCAAGATCGTTTGAAGATCCGATGGTCGACGAAATATTCTTGGAAGGTTCTATTCTTGAAAACCAAGATCTTGATTGTATGGGCGAATAGGATTGATGGGCTATCGTTAGGTTCCTTTAATAGCTCGAATGATCTCTTTGATTGATTCCGTCCAACGGGTAGATTGGAGGAATTCATTTGGTAAGTGCCAACGGGCATGATGGCATAAAGGAGTATAAAAGGAAGACGTTCTAGTTACTTTAGTGCATGATCGATAGAGAAATTCTAGAGTTTGAAGCACCTTGATTATTAGTTGATACATTTTGAGCGAAGTTGTATACACAAAGAGTGTCTATACTTAGTGATACCTTGAGCTAGTGTGGTAGATCATCTACACAGAGAAATCAAGGAAGATCAACACTGTAACATCTCTTTGTTCATAGTGGAATCCAGCCAATAGGCTGTCAGTGCAGAAGAGTGGACGTAGGCTTGAAATAAGCCGAACCACTATAAACCGCGTGTTCAATTTTCTCTTCCATTCTCTTAGTTTTACTTTGATTATTGTTTGTCTCAAATCTATTAACTATCTAGTATTGTGCAATTATCGAGAAAAATCTTTTATATACCTATTCACCCCCCTCTAGGTACTTATTCTAGCTATATCAATTGGTATCAGAGCTCGTGTTCTCACTTTATTTGAAGTGTTTTACTTCAGAGTAAAAGATCCATGGCTAGTATGCTAGCACCGGGGCTGGTGGAAGGGCAAAGCAATACCAGACCACCCTACTTTGATGGAAATGATTACAACATCTGGAAGAACAAGATGAAAGCCTTCCTACGATCAAAGGATCCTCTGGAATGGGACGTTGTAGAAAAAGGAATTACTCCTACAGCTGCATCAGTCTCTGAAAGAGGGAAAGAAACTGTTGAGACCAGCGGAATGACTCAGGAAGAGATAATGAAGAGACAAGCACTCGATGCAAAAGCAATTTACTCTTTATATTGTGCTTTGTCATCAACTGAATATAACAGAATATCTTCTTGTGTTACAGCAAAAGAAGTTTGGGATAGATTACATATCACCTATGAAGGAACAGATCGAGTGAAGGAAACCATAATTAACATTCTCCTCGGTCAATATGAAGCCTTTAAAATGAAACCAGGAGAATCTATAACTGACATGTTTAGCCGTTTTACAGATATTGTCAATGGTCTTGAGAATTAAGGACAAAAAAATTTTGATCCTATGAAGGTAGACAAGCTACTGCGTGGACTCTCCAAGGATTGGAATCACATTAAGACTTCAATAAGAGAGACGCAGAGAATTATGCCACTATCTGTTGACGAGCTGATTGGAACTCTTCAATCTTATGAAGTGGAACGAATTAATGAAGACAAAGATCCAAAAGGTAAGAAATCCATTGCATTAAAATCAAATGATGATTCTGATGTGATAGATTCTGAAGATGATATGGACGATGAGGAGCTTGCTCTTATGATAAGAAGATTCAGAAAACTGAATAGAAAAGGAAGAAGGTTAAACTCAAAGAAACAAAGTTTTCAAAGACAGCAGACCAAGTCTGTTGATGATGAGGAACCAAACAAAGATATAGTTTGCTTTGGATGTAAGAAAATGGGACACATCAAACCCAACTGTCCTCTTCTGAAGAAGAAGAAAGGAAAAGCTGAAAAGTCTCGAAAGGCTCTCAAAGTTGAAACCTGGAGTGATACAGAGTGTGAAGAAAGTGATGATGAATATGCCAACTTATGTCTGATGGCGCAATCAGACTCAAACTCAAACTCTGGATCAGACTTAGACAATGAATTTGAGGTAAGTGATTTCAAAATTCCTGTCAAAGTTTCTAAATATATTTATGAACTGTGTTTTAGTCTTAAGACTTCTCTCAAAAGGATTTCCGAACTTAAAAAGGAAAACTCTGCTCTAAAACATCAGGAAAATGTTTAAAAAAAAAAGAGTTGAATGTTTAGACAAGAATGTTTCCACTCTTAAAGAAAATGAAAATAGTCTTTTGAAAGAAAATGCTCTTTTAAAAACTGACTTATCAAATATTTCAAAGAAATTTTCAATAGGGTCCGAGAAACTTGAAAAAATTCTTTCAGCTCAAAGACCTTACTTCAATAAGTCTGGTCTAGGTATGACAGCAGAAATTATTCCCTTGATTGATTTTCCTAAAGTAAAAGAAATAATCAAGCAAAGACCCTCGAGAGAGGTTTACAAAAATCATTTCAAGAAGGTTTTTGTAAAGTCTGTAGGTCGAAATGCCCTCAGGTGTTCAAAGTGCAACAGTCCGGATCACTTTGAAAAAGAGTGTCCTATGGTTTGGAAACCTGTTAAGAAAGTATGGGCTAATACTGTTTATCTTACTAACACCAAAGGATCTAAGAAAATTTGGGTACTAAAGAAAGCTTGAGACTCTCTTTTAAACGCAGGTCTCCGTCAAGAAAAAGGTAAAGTGGTATCTTGACAGTGGATGCTCAAGACACATGACAGGAGACTCAAATTGTTTCATAAAGCTTGTTCAAGTAAATGGTGGAAAAGTTTCATTTGGAGGAAACATCAAAGGAAGTATTGTGGGATTTGGAACTGTGAAAATTGGAAATCTCACAATAAGTAATGTTTCCCTAGTGGAAGGACTCAATTACAATCTTCTCAGCATCAGTCAACTGTGTGATACTGATTTTAAGATCTTCTTTCAAGAAGGAATATGTTCTGGAATCAGTAAAGACTCTACTCAGTCTTTCATGGGTCGAAGGCATGGAAACATCTATCTCTTGGATGTGAAACCGGATGAATCGCAATGCTTAATCTCAATTCAAGACGAAGCAAGCTTATGGCACAGAAAGCTTGGTCACATCAACATGAAGCAATTAGCCAAAATCTCTACAAAGCAGCTTGTTCGAGGTCTACCCAAATTACCATACCAAAAATCTGATCCATGCACTCCATGTATTCTGGGAAAATAGGTAAGAAATTCATTTAAGCCAATGAATCATGTTTCTACTAATCATGTATTGCAGCTGCTGCATATGGATCTCTTCGGACCAACCAGAACCCAGAGCATTGGAGGTAAGAAATATTGCCTAGTAATTGTGGACGATTACTCCCGATTTACTTGGGTATATTTCCTTGCAAGTAAGTCCGAAACCTTCTCGTATTTTTGAGAAATTTGCTAAAAAGGTTCAAAATGAAAAATGATGTGTTATCTCCAGTATAAGAACAGATCATGGAAGTGAATTTGAAAATCAAGATTTTACAAAATTTTGTGATAAATCTGGCTTTAAGCATGTGTTCTCCTCTCCATATACTCCTCAGCAAAATGGAGTTGTGGAAAGAAAGAATAGATCTCTTCAAGAAATGGCTAGAACTCTTTTAATTGAAAGTAAGATTTCTTCACGATTTTGGGCTGAAGCTGTTTCAACAGCGTGCTATATCATAAATAGAGTCTTCTTAAGACCTATTCTAGAGAAAACCCTTTATGAGTTATTCAAAGGTAAGAAACCTATTGTTTCATACTTTTATGTTTTCGGTTGCAAATGCTTTATATTGAAAAATGCTAAAGATCGAGTTGGTAAGTTCGAAGAAAGATTAGATGAAGGCATCTTCCTTGGATATTCTACATCAAGCAAAGCCTATAGAGTCTACAACAAGAAGAGCCAGTCTGTGGAGGAGTCAATGAATGTCAAATTTCAAGACTCTACGCAAGATGAATTCAGTCAGACTCATCATGAAGAGTCTGAACCTGCTCCAAACCCTCCAAAGCTTACAACTCAAGAAGCATCTCAGATTCTGGAAGACCAGCATCAAGCTGTTTGTGAAGATTCAAATAAAGAAAGAGATCATCAACCAGACAAATCAACCAGTAACTGGAAGCATAAGTCCAGTCATCCTAAATATCTCATTATCGGCGAAATTAATGAAGGAATTCGCACTAGATCCAAAAGGCGTGAAGAGTCTAGTGCTGTGGCTCTCATTTCTGAAATTGAACCAAAAAGCATAGAAGAAGCTTTATCTGATGAAAGCTGGATTGAAGCTATGCAAGAAGAGCTCAGACAGTTCAACATTAATGATGTCTGGGAATTGACATCTAAACCAAAAGGTAAAACTGTTATTGGAGCCAAATGGGTGTTCAGAAACAAGATGAATGAAAAAGGTAAAGTCGTACGAAATAAAACAAGACTCGTGGCCAAAGGATACATGCAAGAAGCTATTCGTCTATTACTTGCGTTTGCTTGTTATAAAAATTTCAGGTTATTCCAAATGGACGTCAAAAGTGCCTTCCTAAATGGATTTATCCATGAGGAAGTTTATGTGGAACAACCACTAGGGTTTGAAGACCCAAAGAAGCCAGACTCAGTCTTCAGACTGAAAAAGGCCTTGTATGGTTTAAAGCAAGCACCTCGAGCTTGGTACAATAGACTAAGTAAGTTTTTAATACAGAATGGTTTTGTCAAAGGTAAAGTAGATATTACTTTATTTATCAAAAAGGAAAACAAAAGTTTTTTACTTGTTCAAATATATGTGGATGATATTATTTTTGGATCCCCTAATGAAAGTCTGTGCAAGAAATTTTCTAAGTCTATGCAGGATGAGTTTGAAATGAGTATGATGGGAGAGTTAACATTCTTTCTTGGACTCCAAATAAAACAATTGAAGGAAGGAAATTTTATTCATCAAGAAAAATATGCTAATGATCTTGTCAAAAAGTTTGGATTGGAAAAGTGCAAAAAGACCGACATACCTATGTCAAGTTCTTTGAAGATAGTCAAAGATGAAGAAGGGAAGAAAGTTGATCAAAAGCTGTACAGGAGCATCAATGGCTCACTTCTTTATCTTACTGCTTCTAGACCTGACATTTTGTTGAGTGTTTGCATCTATGCTAGGTTTCAATCAGATCCTAGAGAATCCCATCTCAGTGCTGCGAAACGTATTATTAGGAGAGTATGTAGCTCTTGGAAGTTGCTGTTCGCAAATCCTATGGATAAAACAACAGCTACAAGACTTTGGAATTGAAGACTCATGCACAGAGATTAGATGTGATAACACCAGCGCAATTAATCTCACTAAAAATCCAATCCTTCACTTAAGAGCAAAGCATATAGAGATTCGACATTATTTCATCAGAGATCATGTTCAAAATGGAGAAATCTCGATTCAATTTGTTGATTCAAAGAGCCAACTAGCGGATATATTCACAAAGCCTTTGGAGAAAAATCAATTCGATTTTATCCGTTCCAGACTCAACATTTTGAAGCTTGAGGAAGTTAAAGTCTAGAGACTCTCCAACCCTCAGACTCAGACATTCATGGCTATAGACTGTAAGTTGTTATTATATTCAATCTCGAAAAGGTACGATCATTAGTTCAGTTAATTTATAATTTTCGTAAAAAATGGAATCTTGTCTTTTCAAAAAAGATTAACTTATATTTGGCAGTTATCGATTTCAAAAGAGGTGTCTGTTCATCTTCCTTTGTGCCGATTGGTTTTTTTTTTCCTTTTTAAACTGAGTTATATATATATAGTTTTCCTCAATTAAACTTCAAAACCCTAAAAAGGCATTCTCCTCCCAATCCTGTCTCTACTTCGTGTTCATCCTCGAGAAAGTTGTCATCTTTTCTTGGGAAAGCCAGTAAAGGTATCTTTCAACGACAAGGAAGGAGGTCTTCTTCGAGGAAGTCTTTAAGAATCGCGAACAGGGGATCACAGAGAATGAAGGAGGGGCCTACCCATTTCGATCTCACCGAAGAGAAAGATTTATCGAGTCAGCAACAGAGCCCGATTCACTCTCCACTACGTCACTCTTCACCATCTACCCCACAAGGTGCGGGTCAACAACCGGAAGAAGAAATATTCGAGGACGCAGACCCTGTAAGAGTCCAAAAACCCTCTTTTATTTACAAGCTCTATCGTGCGTTGAAAAGCACTGGGACTCCGCTGAACTATATAGATGAATTCCTTAAAGAAAAGAATTATGGGAATGAGTATATCTTTTTGCGATGAATGGAGAATTTGGGAATTGCTCCCAAAGGAAAGGCTGAGGAAGCACTTGCAAACATTCCAAGTGACCCTCGTGTATCGGGACTGAATCCGACTGACGGGAACGATGATGATAAAATGTTCCTTGAATTTCAACCTAGAATGGGTGTTGCTGCGAAGGTGAAGGGAAAAAGGATGGATTTGTTTAAATCGAAGGAACAGGAGAATCTGTTCTTCAGATTGTTGAAACGAGGGGTGATAAACCCTAGGAGTGTTGATTTCGATTTCTTGGATGCCATTAATGTGAACTTAAGGGAGAAGTTCAATCTGCTTCAACTTGAGAAATTTTGCTCCGATACTACAGACGGTTATGCGCAATTGACAGCATACTTCTATTCGAATCTTAGCTTTTTAGATGTGAATAGAATATCCTTCAGTGTTCGAGACCACGACTATGTGGTAGATGTGGACATGTTGGCTGATATAATTGGAGTTGAAAGAGGACGCTATCAACCGATCAAAGTTTCGATTGCTCGTACCACACTGGAGCTTGTCAAAGACAGGTCTACAGAGGGAAGAATTACCTATACAATAATGCATGCCATCAACATTTTGCTTCACAAAATTGTGATCAATTGTATCAGGCCAAAGTCTACATCCAAGACTGACGTGTCTAACTCCGAGGCGAAATTGATGTATGCTATCAATTCAGGGAAGAAGTTCTCTCTTCCTCACGCCACTCTCTTTCACATGTACAGAGCAATGGTGAAGGACAAGGGCCAATTGCCTTACCCAGGTCTTGTGACCAAGATCTTCAGACACTTGAACATTGAACCTCCACATACTCTTTGTGTTCGACCATGCGACAAAATGGTGGTGGGTTTGAAAATGATGACAAAAATGCGTCTAAAAGAGCTTGATAAGGCAATGGAGAAGTTCAAAGTGAAGACTCCAGCATCTTCTGCATCTAAGAGAAAAGGGAAGGAGCCCATGAGTGCTCCATCTAAAAAGAAAAGAACTCTTATCTTGGAGGATGAAGAAGAAGAGGAAGATCTCACTATCTCTGCATTGAAAAGGACCAGACGTTTTGTACCTGAATCAACATAACGACAGACGAAAGAAAAAGAAGCAGAGGAAAAAGAACAGAGAGAAGAAGAGGGACAAGCAAAAAACAGAGAAGCAGAGGAGCAACAATAGAAAGAGAAAGAAGACAAAGAGAAAGAAGCTGAAGAAGAAGGAGAAGCAGTGAAAGAAAAGTCTGCAGATGAAGCCGGAGAGAAAGGGAATCAAGACGCTGAAGAGCATGACCATCACTCTTCCCCAATTGAAGTCCTAGAGACAGGGGGAGATGACGAGTAAGGAAGGACTACACCATATCCTGTCAACACTGAAGGTGTGAGTCGCTCACCAGCAAATCCAGAAGATTTTCAGGCTTCTCAAATGCCTGAAGAAGGACATGATATGTCAACACCAAATCTGCTCGATTACACCGAAGTTCCATCGCCTGCCTTCACTCCATCCGAGAAAGCAAATGCGAGCACACAGACGGACAATACAGCAGATTTTCATCGTATCCTTGATGTTCTTTTGGAAATGCAGGGTCAAATCTATGCTATGGACTGTGAACTTCAAGTCCTGAAGAATGCTGGACAAGCATCTTCTGTTACCCTGGCGGATCAAATGAAAGACCTCGCTCTTCAAATTCAAGCCAATGCCAAAGGAGAAGAGGTGGCTCATCTACGGGGATACTTGAAGAGGCTGGAAGGCATCGTACAGTCGATGGGAGATTTCCAGATTGTGCGCATTCCCAAGCAGACTTGACTCTTTTCTCACCATTTTAATGATGACAAAAAGGGGCAGAATTGCAATTTGAACTCTTTAAAAACTTTGACTTTAAATTTCTTTTGTGTGTTTGAATATTTGTTTTTGAGTATGACTTCAGTGTGAACTTGAATTTGATGACTGACTTGGGTGTGGATTTTGATGCTTGACCGGTTGCGTTTATATCAAGTGTTGTTGTATGGTTTTACTCATGAAAGACTAACCGATTTTCTGTGGATGCAGAGTCTGGTTGATTTTATTAATCTTTATGAGATAGTCATATTGCTTGAGTAATGTTTTGCAGGTCAAAGTTGTTCAAATCTACAGGAAAGTTTTGTCACCATCAAAAAGGGGGAGATTGTTGGAGAAATCTTTCCAGAATATTTTGAAGCTGATAAAACGTTTCAATCAGTCTAGTCTGGATAGTTGCAGATCTTCTGTTTAGAGTCTGAAGACTTCCATATCACCAGACTCAGCACTCAAGACTCAAGACTCAAGACTATTCTCATTGACAATTTTTCTAATCCAGTGACGAAGGCAATCCAGAGCCGAAGTATTTGGTTGAGAATTTAGTCCTATCCTCTAGAGAAGATCTCTTGGCTGGATAAATATAACGGATTCTTTTATTCGAAATCAAAATCATTTGAAGATCCGATGGTCGACGAAATATTCTTGGAAGGTTCTATTCTTGGAAACCAAGATCCTGATTGTATGGGCGAACATGATTGATGGGCTATCGTCAGGTTCCTTTAATAGCTCGAATGATCTCTTTGATTGATTCCGTCCAATGGGTAGATTGGAGGAATTCCTTTGGTAAGTGCCAATGGGTATGATGGCATAAAGGAGTATAAAAGGAAGACGTTCTAGTTACTTTAGTGCATGATCGATAGAGAAATTCCAAAGTCTGAAGCATCTTGATTATTAGTCGATACATTTTGAGCGAAGTTGTATACACAAAGAGTGTCTATACTTAGTGATACCTTGAGCTAGTGTGGTAGATCATTTATACCGAGAAATCAAGGAAGATCAACACTGTAACATCTCTTTATTCATAGTGGAATCCAGCCAATAGGCTGTCAGTGCAGAAGAGTGGACATAGGCTTGAAATAAGCCGAACCACTATAAACCGCGTGTTCAATTTTCTCTTCCCTTCTCTCAGTTTTACTTTGATTATTGTTTGTCTCAAATCTATTAACTGTCTAGTATTGTGCAATTATCGAGAAAAATCTTTTATATACCTATTCACCCCCCCTCTAGGTACTTATTCTAGCTATATCAGGTAATTGTGTCATTATTTCGCACAAAAGCCCATAGACGTTGAAGAAAGACAACAATGTGGATTTCGGGGTCTGGTTGAATAGTTCTCAACTCTTGTTGTAAGAGGTGCTTCCAATAAATAGGAGGATAGAACCAATTGAGAACAACCAGGAGGCTCCTGTCACTCTCCTTTTCAATGTGTTCGGCTAAGCATGAATATCTTGGTTAGGTTAGCAATGAATTTCTTGTTTGGAATCTCAATAGTTATTAAGTACTTATTATTTAAGTACCATAACAACCATTGGAGGTTATTGGGAAAATCGTTTTCCTTTCAGATTAAAGGATGCATCAATGGATAGTTGGGTTTTAATTCAGTAGGGTAATGGATTGAGCCTCCATTGAGTCTAAAGGGATCTGTGTGGCATTGCCACATGAGATTTTCTAGATTTTCAATAAAGCTGTCATTCTAGATTTTTTCAATAATCTCCTGAGGGTATTCCAAGCTTGGCCAGTTTCATATCTTTTTAATCTTATACTTTTCGTTGTGATGAAAAGCAGCTTCATGATGTACATGTTGACTTATAATGATTTTGGTCTGGACAAAAAATTGGCAAGCATATTCTTTTTTCCGGCATTGTGTTTGGTTTCAAAATAATATTTTGAAAATCACTTAGTCTATCGAAGTAGTTGGGAATTCGGAATCTACTTCTATTTGAACTTGGTCATCTGGATGAAAGATGCCATGTCTAGTTCCATTAGAAAGTGGAATGATAATGCATTTCAACCTGAGAAAATTTTCCACTTTTGTAAGCACAAATGTGTTACTTACCATCAATTTCTTCGAATAGAATTGCCACTCGGTATTCGTGATTGGCATTAGTTTGGACAATTTTTTTTCCTCGTACTTAGAATTTGCAACGGGGGAACAGTCTACATGATCTTCTTGAGTTCAGCAATCGTTTTGGTTTGGGGTTTTCCCTAAGGTGGATGATTTTTCTTCAACATTGATTGCAGTGGAATCAACAATTGTGTAATGTTAAGAACAAAGTCTTTGAGATAATTAATTATTTCAAGAAGTTGTTGAATTTGCTTTGTTGTGAAGTTTTCTCTTGGAAATTTTACCATTTCTTGAGCAATGTGTGGCCTTGGATAATATATTCATTTGTTATGGTGCATATCTGAGAAAGCATAATCACATACTTCTTTATAATGTCTGCAAACTACCTAAGAAATTGGTAGTGGGATTCCTCATTAGGGTTGTAAAGCAAGATATCGTTAATGTATATTGTTGCACTTGACAAGATAGGTTAGAAGATTCAACACATGACCTTTTGGAATAAGGATAGGACTATCTTGAGGCCAAAAGCAAGGACATTTCATTGAAAATGCTGGTTTAGAATACAAAACCCTATCTTGGGTATGTCTTTAGGATGATTCCCAATTGTCAAAATCCGGCTTTAAGATCAAATTTGAAATAGATTTGGGCTTTGGATAATCTAGCAAAAATGAAATTTCTTGAAGGTAGAGGGAATTTGTCGTCTTTGAGAAAAAATGTTGAGAGACTGATAGTTTATTACCAGTTCCATTTTTTCTCTATTTTGCTTTGCTTGCTTGTTGACATAAAAAGCTTTGTAAGCTCATTGAGAATTTAAAATTTCAATAAGGCCTTGTTGCAGCAATTCTAATCATTCCTTCTGATTCATTCTCATGTGACTCGCCTTGATTAGATTTATATCTTCATTTTTTTTTTAAAGGGAGGCGAACAAAGAATTTTGAATTTTTCCAAAAAGGATGAGAACATTGCTGGGAAAATTCAGAATGGGATTTCGAACAGGATTTTAATAACTTTTACATGATTGGATCTAACAGACTCATCTGGATAGAAAAAAAGTATTTGAATATTTGCGAATTCAAAGAATTGATCCTTATACTTAAGACATTTTCTAGGAATGATGCAGAATTGAGAAATTTGAGTCATGATGTCCCAACCAATGATGAAATTTTTGCTAGGGAGACTGGATTAAAAATTTTTAGTGGTTATGAAGCATTGGGGGAAAATTGGACAGTTATTGGGGTAGTTCGTACATTTGTAAAAGATGTATCTCTTGAGATAGAATTGAAATATCAAATATAGGAGGTCCAATAATTTTTAGGAATTTAGTGTCCAGAATTGAAGAACTTGCACCAATATCTATGAGAACAATGACTGTGATGGGTTTGGCAAACTTCGAGGTGAAGATTGGGTTTGGCAAACTTCGAGGTGAAGATTTTTACAAGAAAATAAGGACAATAAATTTGGCTTGAAAATATATTACGGCCTTGTTCTGAAGAAATGGAGGATTTATGAAAAAGATCTTCAGAATTTGAGTCAAAATCAATTATACTAGGAGTCTAATAACAAGGAATGATTCAATGCCATCATTCTCGAGTGAAACACCAGTTTCAATCTGTATATAATGTATCAAATGGTTTCGACCTTTTTTTGCTTGGGGGCAATTTTTGGCGAAATGACCCTTGCGATTGCAAGTAAAGCATCAGGTTGATTTTTTGCGGTTTAAGCGATATTTCCTTTTGCATAAGAATCGCCATTTCTTTTTTCTCCAAAAGTGCTTAGATTCATGCTTGGATTTTTTTTATCCAAAACTTCTTGAAATGCTTGTTCTTTTTGGAGGACTTTGCAAAAAAACCATCACAATCTCTTTTGGAACATTTGATCTTCAGCTTTTGGCATGAACAAGCTCCATCAAGTTCTCTATTGTCCATGAGGTAGGTTTTCATCATTTGGTGCTTTAAGCACAAATCATCAAGGCACAAATAGATCTCTCGTTATATTTTTTCCAGAGAAATGTTCATAATTCTTCTTTAATTGTTGAGAAAGGATCTCTCAATTTGCTAAGACAATTCTTTGGGAATGGAGGTTAGAAAAACTTATTTTAGGTTTGGATCAGCTCCAATGCCATAAAAGAGTTTGAACATCTTTTGATAGTGCTTGTCGAGATGTCTCTTTTGAAGAGAGTAGCATTTTCTTTTAAAAAAATCCTCTTCTCTTGAGTTCATAAAATTCAAAAGGTTTACCAATGAAAAATTGGTAGAAGAGGACAATAGCTTGGCCAAAATCTAGTGAAAGCAGAAATTGAAGCTGGTCTTGTTTTGTCACCGACTACCATTAATGTTTGAGACTACCGGTAAGCCTTCTAATAAACCCAAAAAAGACATCATACTTGTCCTAATTGGTAAGAGCTTGGGCGTTTAGCCAAGTATGAAATTCTTTGAATCTTTCTAGCCATTTGGAGTAGGAGATATCATCAATAATAAAAACTATTTAGAAGAGAGAGTTAGGTTTTGAGATGGATTACTTGATTGAAGAACTTTTGGTTCAGAAGGGTTGGATTTCATTTCTTGATTGAGGGGATCAACCATAAATATTGATGAAGTGGCTAGTATAATAGGAAAGGATTTAATGGCAGGGATTGAAAATGAGGAAGATGATGAAAGAGATATCGAATCTGATTATGTATCAAAATCGATCGAGAAAACTGGTTGTGATGGAGATCGGGTTTGGTCTTTCAATGTAGCAGAGTTAGGCTGTTCTTCCTAATTACTCATATCTCTCAGGAATGATTCTAATGGGTTGGATAGCATCATTTGATTTGGTTTTTTTCCCTTATAGAAATCGAGGATTCTTTACGCATCCTTTCTTTTCCTTTCTCTTTCCTTAATTGATTCAGTTATTTAAGGCTGCTTTGCAATTCAACCACATCAATCTTGTCTCATCTGGTAGGGGCTTCTGTAAGAGCGGCAAAGATAGACATTTTGAGGTGGTGGTGGAGGTGAATACTCAATTCACAGCACCATTAGAAATGAATCAGCAGGCTTGAATTTTCCTTCTTCAAGAGGCTGGTTTGCCTCTTGAGCTTCTCTATTTCCGCCTTTGGGCTTTCAAGATGATGATATCCCAAAAGTTGTCCGGATTCCAAGGCATGAAGCCTTTTCTAAAAGTCCAGAAGCATCTTTTTGGTGATTTCATCATATCTCTTAAGATCTCTTTGCACATCCAAAAGTTTGGAATTGATTGTCTTGAAAGCATTGTTATGTGCTAGGATAGTCTTTGATTATCAGTTTCAAACGGCTTCAGTAATATGAGTTCTCTTTTGTCTTCCATGTTCATCTATATCAGTTGGGGCAAGTATTTTTGGAATATGACAATATGTCCCTTGTGAATCAATGAATTCTTCAAAAGTAGGGAAATAAAGTCTTGAACTTTCTCGAGCAAGAGGAGAAAAATTTGCCTTCTAGAACATAGCAATGGAAGAGCTAAATGATATATTCTGGCTGGGTGATGTTCTCTAGCAACCTTAAGTGGGTATGAATGTTTCTTTGCCCACTTTAAGATTGGCTTGTAGAATGGGGAAACAACTAGTTTTTTTTTTTTATGAGGATGGGGTGATGTTGGAGGTGAGGCTAGTGAGATAAGAGGTGATGAAGTGAATTCTGACGGTGGAGTTGGAGTATAAGAAACCATGAATTGAAACTTATTGCATTCACCAAGGGTATCGATGGAGGGGTCTCCATTCAGGTACTTTTGGTACAAAGCATCCTTTGGTTTCTTGTGTTTTCGCCTCCGTCTTGCATTTGGGTCTACTTCGTCATAAGAATTTGTACAGTAAGAATACAGACAAAAAGGGTCCCAAAAACAATTACCATATTGGTCCTTGTAGTAATGGACATGGTTTTCATTACCCTGAAAGTATTGAATAAGCCTTTTGGGACCTGGTTTGAAGATTGATTCTGGAGCACATTGGAAGATGGAAGGGTTTTCTTCATTTTCCTTACCAAATTTGATGGCAACAGTGCCATACCCCTTTCTTACAAATTTAGAGTCCAAGGACTAGAGAGGCTTGTTGTTCTGATGTCGCTTTTTATAATTGGTAATCCAGGTCATTGGAAGGAGCTTGACCAACTTCTCCTTTGGAATCTGTTTGGGGACATGGATATAGGATGCTTGATCATTTTGCATTGAGATGAATATTGTCTACATTTCCATTCTAGAAATTTAGATGAAGAGCATGGTTCTACACTCGATAAACCATATGGTAATGTAGTGTTGCTGCAATAGAGTTAGTAGTCTGGGGTGCTCTTGTGAGTTGGATATGGACTTTCAAGGAGAGTAGTTGGGGATTTGAAAGAGTAACATTGAAATTTGGATATAAGATTACAAAGACTGTTCCAACATTTAGAGTGGTTTGGATAGTGCTAATACAAGCATGTTGGCATTCTAGGAATCGAGTATCCAATAAAGCCATTCTAGCCATAATTGGCTGGCCTTTACGACCATGGAAGGTGAGCATGACAGATAGCTCCATAATGGACATTAGAGTATCCCTGCTGGGTCCACTGTTTGGGAAATTCTGGCGGAATTTGAAGAGTAACAAAATACTCATTTTCAATGGCTAGAATGGGATGTTGGTCAAACTTGAAGGACTGTATGTACTCTTTCACTTCATTGGGAGTTTGACGGATAAGTTGTCGAATAGAATGGATGGGAGAAAACGATGATGCAAGTTTAGCAAAAGCAGAATATGGGTTCATAAGAGGGAGTTGAGTTTCAAAGATCTTGGTTTCATCACTAAGAAAGACCTCATAAAGATAGTCAATCTTAAAAGCATTTGATACACGAGAGTCTGAAAGATATGAGGAAGATAGGGAGGAAGCATTTTCGAGTTTCTAGCATCTCAGGGTTAGTCATGGTGTTGAAGGATCTTCTCAGTACTGAATTCACCAATTGAGCGCATGGAACAAACTATGTTACAAATGAAAGCATGGCTTTAATACCATTTGAATGGGCCTATGCTTAGAACTAGGGAAGACAAGGTCAGCTTTCTATAGTTATACCTTCTCACAATAAGTGAACTTCTTGTTCAAGCCTTTCAAGGACAACCTTTTAGGAGCAACCTACTTAGAATTTTAGTCTAGAGTATAGAGACACTCAAGGGTGTCAAGGTGGTAATATTTCTAACTATCCAAATAAAGCCTTTATATTGATAGTAATCAAGATTGACAATGCTATGTTTGCGTAAAGAATTGATCAGGTCATCAATATGCATAGGCACATGACTAGAGTGGAAGTTATTATTAAGCACGTGGTCCATTGATGAGTACCATAAGGATTAATATTGATATTCATTTACATGATGACCACCGATCGGTTGTCAATATGTGATGGTGTATGATTAGTGATAGTTGACAAACATATCGACTTGAAGGGGCGATGGATTACAGATTGAGAAATTAAGAAAAGTCGGATACCTAGAAGATGTCAGGATACAGTTAGGAGTTTTCAAATTTGAAATCATTGGTGAATGAGGCAATGGAGTCCAAGAAGTCTTGGAGTAACCAAAATGCGATTTTAAGGGAGTGACTATTTGAAGACAAGATCATGGCATTGTTGGAGCATCCACACAAGATTTTGAAGATGAGGGAACATGGCCACAACCACAAGAAAACTGCTCCAAGACGCTTATGACATAATCACTATAAATACCAGCATTAGCCTATTAAAGGCCCCCCGGTGCATAAACAAATAGATATATTATCTTTCAGTCATCTTTACTATTCTACACTATAGTTTTAGTTTCCAAACTTGCATCATTGATTAAATTCCAGCATGTTTTATAGCTGTAGTTTAAAAATCCATATCATTGATTAAACTTTGGCGTGTATCTTTATCATAAATGTTGCATCATTGATTGAATTATGACATTTTTCTCTTTGCATTCTCAAGTTTTGTCATCGATTCAATTCCAACATAGTTTGTTTGCGCTCGATTTTGTTGAAGTTGTTGTATTTTCCAAGTTTTGTCACTAATTAAATTTCGGCTTAGTTTGTAATTATAGAATTATGTTCGATGTAAAGTTATTAATTCTTTTGTCTACCGTGAAATTTTCTGTCCGGAATTGTCATAAAACTCGTCTCCTCTAATAAAATTGAATGACAACTTTTGATGAAAGATATTTCAATAGTAAATCTGACTAGCACGAAACACAGGTATGCAAAGTGCCTTTCATGTCCAAGAATTCTCCTTTTTCTTCCTTTTTTTTCCCTGAAAAAGAACGGAATAAAGACATGATAATACAAACGTCATGTGATATCAATTTTAGCACTTCGCTCTTTTTCATTGATTTCCAGCACTTTGCTTTTTGATCTTCCAAGTAATCATCACAATTACAACTTTTAGAAAGTGAGATATTATTCTTCTTTTTCACAAATGGATGTCGAATTTAACTTTTTCTCTCGACATGCAGAGCTCTCCTCTACCGCTAATGGTAGTTCTCATCGGTTTTACCCTGTTTTAAACCCTAATTTACAGTTCTAGTCCATTTGCTATCTGCGATAATCGGCGTTCCCGTATCACCTCCTCTTTCCGCTCTTTTTGGTTAACTGTCCTTATCCTTGGGCTCGTGATCTTTCGGCTTTATCTTGCGGAATTCTCTTCTCAAGATCCAATTCACCGAAGTATGAATCTGTCCTCGCGTCATCTATCGATGTAGTTGGTTTCATTGGATTATCTCTTCTTATCTATGAAGAGGTCGGTTGCTGCCTTCATTTCACCGGACACCATGATTTCCAATTGTCCACCATCTTAGTCGTTCCTTCCTTGGTTGAATCGTCAGTCATACCCTCTGCATGTCGGTTTTTCTCCATCAACTCCGCATTCTGTATTGATAGTTAATCATGGAACCACATGATCCGAATGACTCATCTCGCCTTGCTGCCCTGTGCAATAGATTGGGTAATTTATGGTCTGAACAGGAAATTGATGTTTGAGAGGAGTCGCCGTCCCTGGCAAAACTCGAAGAATGCCACAGAACCTTAGTTGGTAAGATATTCACCAATTCCACAATTAATTTACAAGCATTCCAGTCTACCATGAGGATTGCTTGGCGCACAGAACAGGTAGACATTTCTCAACAAGATATGGGTATCTATGTGGCCAAGTTCAAGCTGGAAAGTGATAAAACGAGGGTTGAAAATGGGGGCCCATGGCGTTTTTCTACAAACTTAGTGCTATTTCAACCTTGGAAACCAAATACTCCTCTTCACAGGTACGATTTTTCAAAATGTGCATTATGGATTCAAGTTTTTGGTCTCCCCCTAGAGTGGTCCACTGATCAGTTGATAAGCAAGGCAGTTAAACGAGTTGGGCGGGTGCTGGAAGTAAGAGTTGATAATCAGGAGGGAATTACCTCGAAAGTAGGTCGCGCTAGGGTATAGTTTACCATAGACGATCCTTTGAAACCAGGCTAACTGATTCGGCTTGACAGTAAAGCATTTTGGCTGGACTTCCGGTACGAACGGCTCCCCCACTTTTGTTATTCCTGCGGTAGGTTAGGCCATTATGCAATGTATTGTCAGAACATACCTTTTAATGAAGCAAAGATGGCGGGTAAAGAAAAGATGGCCTTTGGTTAGTGGCTACGCGCTGAGGTAAAAGAGAATAGTCCATACTGGCGAGCCTTCTACGAAGACGGGTCTACATCCGATGGCCCTGATGACGTTATCCCAGAAACTCCCCCTTTCAGGACACCTACTGCTCTAGTTTTGCCAACTGCAGCAAACACTGAGAAAGTAGCTCATCAGGAAGGCATAGACAAAAAGAGAACATTAACCACTGATATGATCCCCCTCTCCTAAAAAATGAAAGGAGTCCAACATTTACCCCTGGGAAAGGAATCCAGTGTTTCTATCTTAGCAGTGGATACAGAAAATGCTTTGATTCCAGCACTTGCTCGGGATCCAGGGCATCGACATAACCTAGCAGCTGCTGTCAATAAGAATAAAGCCAAACCATCTTACCTTCCTACTAAAACAGGGACAGCAAAGAAACTCAAAAGGTATAACCCCTACGATCTAAACTCTCATGCATCTGAGCAAGTTGATGATACTCAATTACTTGAAACTCCTGTCATGATGGCTGATGAAGTCAGTAATTGGGCTGAGGTGGCTTGCCCGAAAAAGCCACCGGTTGCAAAATGAAGATCCTCTCCTGGAACTGTCAGGGTCTTGGCTCTCCCCTGACGGTTCAAGCTCTAACGGCCCTAGTGGCCAAAGAGAAGCCGGATGTTATTTTTTTGATGGAGACTAAGAACAGAGAGCTGGTTCTTTCAAGAATTCAGCGGAATCTGCGTTTTGTTAACTCTTATATTACAAACCCTATAGGCACAGCTGGAGGTCTGGCTATGTTTTGGCATTCTCATGTCTCTATACAGGTGGAAATAGCTACTCCAGACTTTTTTGATACTATATGTTCAGAGACAGGAAGGGGAATCTCCATGCGACTAACCTGTATACATGCTCCAGCGACTCTTGATTTGCGCCAACCTTTATGGACTGCTCTCAGACGCCTAGCTTTCATCAATTCTTTACCCTGGGTTTGCGTAGGAGACTTAAATGAAATAGCCTACCAGTGGGAGAAGTTTGGTAAGAGACCCCCTGATTTTTCACGAATGCAAGCATTTAGAGAAGTATTACATGATTGTGCACTGATGGATATTGAAAATAAAGGATGCGTTTTCACCTGGTCGAACAATCGCGGGGGGGAAGAATTGGTTAAGGAGCGGTTGGATCGAGTTCTGTGTACCTGGAACTGGCGGCTAACTTTTTCTGAGGCTGAAGTCTTGGCTTTCCCCGCAGTAGGGTCAGATCACAGTCCTTTGATGCTTACCACTGAAGGCCAGCAGCGCCGTAAAGGTAAGATCTTCAAATTCGAAGCTTATTGGTTGCAACATCAGTCTTGTCGAAAAATTATTCAGGAGGCCTGGTCCTTAGCTCAAGCAAAGGGATATAACCTGCCAAAAGTATTAAAACAGGTTAGTTGGGCTTTGTTGCGATGGAGTAAAGTCAATTTTCCTAAAGCAAATGAACAGATTGAGAACATTCAGCAGCAACTTCAATCAATTACAAATCAAACACATGGTTCTTATGACAAGCAGTTAGTTCAGCGGTTAAAAGATAAGCTCCACGATGCTTGGCAGTAGGAGGAACAATATTGGGCATCAAGGTCTAGGATTAATTGGCTCCGGTGGGGTGATAGGAATACTAGGTTTTTTCATGCCACTACTATTCAACACAGAAATAGAAACAGAATAAGGGTGCTGCTTGATGAAGAACAACGATGGGTTACTAACGATCGGACTCTCAAGCAAATGACGATGGACTTCTTTTCCACGCTTTATAAATCAGAAGGAGCTCGTGATTATGGGCCGATTCTTGAGAAATGTGCAAGTGTTGTCACAAATGATATGAATATGCAACTCATTTCAGAAGTTACCCGAGAGGAAGTCAAAATAGCCGTTTTCCAGCTGGGAAAGACTCAGGCCCCAGGCCCGGATGGCTTCAACGGTCTCTTTTACCATCATCATTGGGATATATTAGAAGATGAGGTTTTCTTCTCGGTTCAACAATTCTTTCGATCGGGTTCTATGCCACCGGATCTAAACCAAACCACTCTCACTCTTATTCCAAAAGTCCCGAATCCAGACAGCCTAGATCACTACAGACCCATCAGTCTTTGTAACTTTGCATATAAGATAATATCCAAAGTGATCGCTAATCGACTGAAACCTCTTCTGCCCGACATCATCTCTACCGAGCAAAGCGCATTTGTCAGCGATCGCCAAATACAGGACAATATCCTAATTGTGCAAGAGGTTCTACATCAGCTTAAAACCAGGACTCGCAAGCGAAAGTTTCAGGCTGTTGTAAAGATGGACATGAAAAAAGCGTACGACCGAGTCGAATGGGATTTTCTCCACGACTACTTACTCAGGTTAGGCTTCCATTCTACATGGGTTATGTGGATTATGCAATGCATCACTACTGTTTCTATAAGTGTTAAATTTAATGGGGAACAACTAGAGTATTTCCACCCCACGCGAGGATTACGGCAAGGAGATCCTTTATCTCCCTATCTGTTTATTCTTATGGCGAACATGATGACTACTCTCATCCATCAAGCTATCCATATGGGAAATCTTAAGGGTATCCAACTAAATAGGTGGTGTCCAACATTGACTCATTTGTTTTATGCCGATGATGCTATCTTCTTTCTACACGGGTCAAAACAGGAATGTCAAGAACTCTCCAATATTCTGAATCAGTATTGTCTTGCTACGGGACAGGCTATAAATAGAAATAAGTCGGGTATTTTCTTTAGTAAAGGCTGCCCTGACCAACTTAAGGAAACTTTAGCTCAGGAAATCAGACTACCTATGATAGCAAACACTGGGAAATATCTTGGTATTCCATCTGATTGGGGACGCTCTAAACGAGACATGTTTGCATGGATACTTGGCCGAGTTAATGTCAAGCTTGATGGGTGGAAGGAAAATCTTATCTCTAAGGGGGGTAAGGAAATCCTTATTAAGAGTGTTGTCCAGGCCATCCCACATTACGCTATGTCCATTTTTAAGATACCTGTTTCGCTTTGCCAATCTATTGAAAAAAAGATTGCCCGCTTTTGGTGGCAAAATGATAGCCGGAAATCTGGAATCCATTGGAAACATTGGGAGGTTCTGAAGACTGGGAAGAAGATGGGAGGTCTAGGATTTCGAGACCTAGTGGCTTTCAACAGAGCCATGTTAGGTAAACAGGCCTGGCGTCTACTATAAAATCCTACTTCTTTATAGGCAACTCTCTTCAAAGGTCTGTACTTCCATTCTCAAGACTTTTTAACAGCTTCAAAAGGTACTAGATCTTCCTGGGGTTGGCAGAGTATCCTAATGGGAAGGGATTCCATTTCATCAAAGCTTCAGTGGTTGGTAGGGGATGGTATGAACATTAGGATTCGAGAAGATCGTTGGCTTCCTAAAGGCAGAATAGGTGGAACTGCTACTGTACAGGAACCTGAAAGAGTTGCTGATTTGATTGACTCAAACACTAAGCGATGGGATCTGTCTTTACTGGAACATTTTTATGATGCGGAAACTACTGCAGAAATTCTTAAGCTACCGATCAGGCCGGAATATACGACTGACAAGGTCATCTGGCCGTGTACTGTTCAGGGCGTGTTCACTGTGAAAAGTGCCTATAGTGTTCTCAAACAGGAGGCTTCTACTCCTACAGTTAACAGAGCTTCTTCCTCATATCACCCTCCAAAGCAACTATGGAATACCATATGGAAACTCCAGATTGCTCCCAAACTTAAATTTTTCCTCTGGTCACTCTGTCAGAACGCATTGCCAACAAAAGAAAATCTCTTTCGCAGGAAAATTAGTGATTCTCCTATATGTACCCTCTGTTCATCTAAGATGCCTGAGACTGTGGAGCATTTATTTTTATGTTGCCCCTGGACCTCACAGGTATGGTCTCATCCTCAAGTCAGAGTTTCTACACAACTAACAGCAATTCATCGCATAGAGGAATGGTTTAATCATTTGTCTACAAAAAAACCAGACGGTACCTGGTTTGGAGCTGATCGCCACCTTATTATGGCAGATATGGAAGTCTCGTAATCGCTCCATCTTTGTTCGACAGAGACCCGACCCCTTTCAGGTTGTTGCTCGCACTCTTGAACAGGTTCGCACGGCCGCTCTAGCCGCAGCTTCAGTCCCCGGAATCGGGTCAAACCACCGGCGTCCCGATCTCAGTACCCTATGGCGGCCTCCAGATCCGAGCGCTCTCAAGATCAACATCGACGGGGCTTATCAACCAGGAAGCATTACAGGATCAGCAGCCTATATTTGTCGTGATCACACCGGTACTTTGATTGAAGGATTTACGAAGATCGTACCCGCGGATTCGGCATTGCAGGTCGAGGCTGAAGCCCTGACTATCACTCTGAATCATCTGATCAACTCCTCCGAAAATAGGGTGTCCCTCATCGAATCTGATTGTCTTGCACTTGTTGAAGCGGTTCAGGATACGGACGCATCTCCATGGGCGATCAGACCCTTGATCACCGAAGCTGTAGCTCTCATCTCGCGTTTTCCTTGTCCGTGTGTTCGCTTTGCCCTAGAAAGGCTAATTCAGTGGCAGACTGGGCCGCGAAGGCCTGCAATAGTGGCTCTTTACCAGACACTTGGGCTTTGTCCCCTCCTGCTCCTCTGTTAGATTTATTAGCTTTAGATACTTATCAAGCAGGTTGTAATTATCGGTTTAGCTAATGCAATGTTTCTTTCCATCCAAAAAAAAAAAAAAAAAAACAAATGGAATTTTATCATTGATATGTATACTTATTTAGCCATTAATATATTATTAAGTAATCGGCAATTTTTTGAAAGTACAGTTATTTATTTGTACTTCCGTGATTACTAATTGTTTTCATTATTAATCAATATTAATTTGTGAAGCTTACCAACATAATAAGGTGCTAACTTTTATTCAAAATTATCAACCTTAATTTAAGTGACTTGCCTGATTTTCTTCCATTAAGTCACCAACTAATTTTAGCTTAGCAACTACTTTTTGTGTTGCTTGTTCACTTTTATTTGATTATTTTGAAATTACCAATTGTTGCAATGATTTACCTACATTTATCTGCGTAGCTTACCAATTGCTAATGCTGCTAACTATGAAATTATCAATTCTTATTTGAGTCCACTTAATTTACTAATTTTTTTTTATTATTTCAAAAGTACCAACTAATACTATAATTTACTAATTTTTTTTTTTAAGAGCTTATCAATTAGTTATAGTTAGCAAACACTTTTCAAAATAATCGATGCTTCAAATAACAAGCAAGCTGTGAATGCTTCTCTATTACGTGAGAAAGATTCGATGGGTTAATGGTAGGGAAGTGGCCCTTTTGCTTTTTGCTTCTTCTTTTTACCTTTATCTTTTTTAGCATTATTCGCTTTTCATTTTATTCCTATGAAGTCAATCAAAGTATAATTCGGCTTTAGAAATGAATACGCATCACATTCGCGCATTTCACAAACATTGCTTATATTCTTGCAAATCATAAGATAAGCTCCGCATCATAAACAATATAATATAGTATAGCCAGCATGTGTCAAACTCATCCTATGCGCATTTTGCCAACGATGGGGCATGAAAATTATATCCGCTATTGTTAAGCCCCAAAAATCATTTTGCCGTAAAGAAGTCTTGAAAAACACGTTATTCACGATAAGGCAACAAAATAGAATCAGTTCATACACATGTACATTGACTACCAGTGTCAAATCAAAACTACAACACAACATGCCGCCATATATATCACCAATATAATTAACATTCCACCCAAAATATTTGTAGACAAAATTCATCTGTGGCTCCAGAGTATTAGATGCTTGATTCAGTTTTTAGAAAGAGAATACCATACAATACTTTACAGTTCCACTTCAACATACAGGCCATGACAGTATAGTTTTTCCTTCTCGATAAATCATGTCTTCTTGCAAAACATAACAAGAAGTGAAAGAGCAAAAGTAGGAAAGCCAGAGAGGCGCGTAAAATTACAAGTCCGATGATTTCCTGAGAATCTTACCGGTTAATATTTGTTGGGCCTCACTCACCCCTAACCTACCATTGGGCCCACCTATACACTTGTTGACTCCACTAATTAAATATTCGTTGACCGTGGCACTATATATATGATTTTGCAAGTTCGCTCTTTCCATCCATCATATCACCCAGCAAAGCCCCTCTTCTGCTCCTACATTTCTCTAGTCAAATAATGGATGAAAGTCGAGTGAAAAAAGAAGAAAAAAAGGCTTGGGTCTCTCAGCTTCAACTAGCAATAGCAAATGATGATATTGATGAGCTACATAACTTAATTGTGGAGGAGCCAGAGCTCTTAGATCGTGCATCTGAGGGCCCCTTCCCAAATACTCCTCTGCATCTTGCCGCAGCCGCGGGAAAACTCGAGTGGCCATGGAGATGGCTATCTTGAATCCATCATTCACTCGGAAGCTGAATCCAAAGGGTTATAGTCCCATGCACTTGGCTTTGCAACACGAGCATTATCATACCATGAGGGCATTGATGACCCTTGATCCTGAGTTGATTCGGGTCCGAGGACGAGACGGGATCACCCCTTTGCATTATGTTGCTGCAAAAGAAGGAGACCCTGAGCGGGATCTCCTAGCCGAATTCCTACGCGTTTGTAAATCATCCATCGAAGACTTGACGAGCCGTTGTGAGATTGCAATTCACGTTGCCATCAAAACGCACAACCTCAAAGCATTCAAGGTTTTATTTGGATGGCTTATGCGAGTCCATCAGACACAAATTTTGCAGTGGATAGATGAAGATGGTAACACTGTCTTGCATATCGCTATGGGCAAAGCGCAACCCAAGGTATGGCTAATCGACTTCGTGTTTGTTTGTGCTTTTATTATTAGATGCTTGAATTTGTCATAATCTTGGGAACACATGTTATTATAATGAAATAGCAGGGGTTGAAAATACATGGATTTAGAAACAATAAGAGGAGATTTGAACGGGATCACCTTGTTTGTTTGTTTTTTATGGAGAAGAAGAGGGATTAAGAGGGATGGACATCACGAGAGGGTAGGCTCCGCTCTAATAATGAATACAATTTTCACAGGTTGATCCATTCTTTCACCTTGGTTTCTTTACTTAGTGACTACTCTAATCATTTTATTTCTCTCCAAATCACTCCCTCCATATGTATAATGAATTTCTTTTTTTATGACATTCAGATGTGTTGGAAAAAATTAGGTCAACAAGTTTTTTTTATATAAAAAAATTCAAATACTCATATTAAAATAGTGATAATTTGAGCATGCAGATTATTTTTAATTTTTTTGTTTAATTAAATAGACACATATGGGTGTCCATGAAAACCCAATTAAACTTTCAATTTTTTTTTTTTTTAACACTGAATGATATTAAACTTGTGAGATAATCCTAACTAGTATTTGACTCAGAAGACTCAATATAGTCTGGTAATCCATGTAATGGATAATAACTAGAATCTTCCCAACTATATTGTTAAAACCTATCAATAGTAATCGCACTTCCATGTTTGGCAAGAAATCAATGATATTCAGTGAAGTATTTCGTAACTTTTATCAAACAATTTTTTACTTCTATTTTCAACGCCTAAGATTGATTACATATGCTAGCGCTTATTTTTCAGATTTATCAAAACGAGCCCATAGTTTCATTTCAAAAGCTGCTAGTGAAAAAAAAAAACTATTTTAAGCCCCTGATGCAATTAATTTGAGTTCATTTTGATTGGCCTAACACCATTTTGGTTGGGGGATATAGAGAAATTGGAAGGGAAACAAAGAAGTGATATAGAGATCATTTTGCTTACGGTTTATTTATTGGCCAGAAAATGAACGATTAAAATTGTTTCCCTCTAAACCCCTATAAAACTCAATTTTTAGCGAGCTGTAGATCTCTGTAAGTTGGATGATTTTGGATGAATACTTCCCTTCCAACTCTTTCCATCGTAATACACTCCTACCTTACACAACAGTTACTTAAGGGTGCGCTTGGTAATGATTCTATTCCCGGGAACAATTTCTAATCAAAAATGATTTTTTTATTTATTTTGTTCCCGAGAACAATTTCTTAGCAAAAGATTAGGTTTGGTAACTATGCAAAATTTCTTATTCTAGAATAGAAAAATAACAGAAATACCTTTGCTAACTACATGAAATTTCTATTCCAATTCTAAAATTTTATCAAATTATAGAAGTTCTATTGATTAATTATATTTATACTAAGTAATAAACATATTAACTAATCGAATTTTTATTAAATAGTAAATAATAAACTATAGTATAAACTATAAATATAAATACTAAATAATAAATTAAAATACAAAATTAAATATGTATTCTGTAAATAGCAAAATTTCAATCCATACTTCAAATCTTTTTTATTTTTTTATTTTTAAATAATTTTATTAATTTTTTTCCCTTTCTTTTCTTTTTTTCCTTTCTTCCTCCCCTCCTCCTCCTTCTTCTTCAAGGTGGCCAGTTGCCAGCCTTGGGACGATCGACAACCGGCTAGACGAGGGCTAGCGACATTATCGAAGCGTCGCCGGCCACTGACGAGGCTCGGCTAACGAGAGCCAGCCTCGCTGGGGCTAGGCAAGGCTTGCCTAGCCACCGGCGAGGCTGGGCGAGCCTTGCCGGTGGCTAGGCTTGCCTCCAGCGAGCTCACCAGATCTCGCCCTAGCCTAGCGAGCCTTTGACAAGCTCGCTAGACCGATTGTTGGCGATCGACGATGGTGGGCGGCGAATGGCAACCGCGGCGATGGCAGTAAATGAAGAAGAAGAAAAGGGAAGAAGAAGAAGAGAAAAAAGAAGAAGAAAAGAAAATATGGGCTTGATTCTTAGATTTGTTCTCGGGAACAAGAATAAACTTTTTATTGTTTCTTGATTCTGTTCCAAATCTACTTTCAAGAGCCAAAAAATAGAAATTTGTTCCCAGGAACAAAAATCTTACCAAACACGATTATGTTCCAAAACTACTCCCGGGAACAAAAAAATCAAAATCTGGCACTATTGGGATGATTACCAAACAGGCCCTTAATTCATCCTTTTCTAGCATTTTGTTTTTCCTATTGATTAGCAAATCTTTCCTCCTTTCGGAATCAGTTCATCTAAACATATTGCACAAGATAGAAGCTATGAAACAGAAGCCAACAAGGACAATCTGATCCAAACATAAAATAATCAATCTGTGGATAGGAAAATTATTCCCCGATTAGTTGAATCTTATGCATAAAGGATATGAACACAAATGTCTAAGGTAGTCTTTCTCTTCATACCAAAAGGACTCATCTAAGAAATGAAATTGAGTCCTAAATCTTTCGATTAACTTGATCAAATTTTAAACTTTTATGAAAAATCAGTCATTCAAGTCAGCGCTTTTGTGAATTTGACTATATAACAACTCACACAGGCAATCCCTAACTATCACTTAAATAAAATTGGGTGAGATGACTAAATTGCACTTTTTGAAAAAAATTGGGACTTTATTACATGGGTTAAAATGATTGCATATGATAAATAAAGTTTAGAAACTTTGTTCCCACTATACATCAATTGTTGCATGACTAATGTCACTCAAACTTAGGGAAAATAACATTACAAGTGCTATAACTTTCGTACAATGTCCACTTGAGGGTTAAAACTTTTTTTCCCAATCACTTGAGTGCCATAACTTTCATATGGCACTCACCTAAGTGACATAACTTTCTCTTTTTTCTGATCATCTAAGTGTCATATGATTTTTCAATCGATAACTTGAGTATCATAATTTTTTAAAACACATTCATCATAAGTTCCATGCCACATTGAATTTCCAACACTTCAGTGAACATTTTTTTTTTAAAATAAAAAAGATAGGGCACTCAAATATTCGATTGAAAGTTATGGCACTCAAATGAACATTTTTTAGAAATCATTTCACTCAAGTGATTGAAAAAAAAAATTATGGCACTTAGGTGAGCGTCCTAAGAAAATTATCACTTGTGATGTTCTTATCCCCTTAAACTTATATGGCATGAGCCAACAGCGGCAACAGAAATTCAAGGGAATATACTTCATTTTGTGCCCTTTGCATTTCTTCCAGATCATCAAGCTGTTGATTGGGTATGTCAAAATAGATGAGAAGAACTTCCAGGGTAAGACGGCTTTAGATATCTTCGAAGAGAATCCTAGTGGCGATCAAATTCTTGAAAAGAGGTTACACCGTAGAGGACGTATAGTAAGACTTCTTCCTCCCAACCGCTCTCTATCAGAGTTTTTAAGCATGGAACCAACTTTCTTTGAGAAGATCACATCTTTGTTTGGCCTCCAAAATGAATCCGCTCCCAATATAATCCTTTTATCGGCTACCCTAATTACGACTGCCACTTACCAAGCCGCGCTCACTCCTCCAGGAGGTTACTGGCAGGAAAACTCTTCTAATCCCCCAGCCAACTCCATCTCCCCCATTGCTGTCGAGAAACCACATCAAGCCGGAAACATTATCCTGGACGGCTCGAAACTCTACCAGTTCATGGTCCTCAACAGTATGGTTTTCTTGGCCTCCATCGTCACAATCTGGATCGCCGCTATTCCCCTACTGCCCCACACTCTCCCGGTTTACTTGCTAATGCTGATTCTCAGTGGTGCCTACTTTGCTACCGCTATAATCGAATTCCCGAAATCCGACGAGGTCACAGGAATTATCATCACGGTAATTAATATGTACTTGCTGCTTGTCGGGTTGGTGCTCCCCATGTACCTGTGGCTAAACTACAGCCGATTTCTACGCGGAATCGATACCGCGAGGAGACGCGTCGGCAAGTTCCTAGAATTGAAGGATCAGAAATAGTTTGCAAGTATTGTTTACTTTTGAGTACTCTTCTCGCGTATGCAATATAATCTATGTTTCTAGTCCTGAGGTTTGTAAGAACTAGACTCTTCTTATTAGTTGCATGTAATAGTTCTTATTAATTATTTAGTCCCTATTAACCCTTAATCTCGCTTAAGATTCGAGATTTTGAAGAGCTGTCTTCCTGATTCAACTTCAAAAAATGACGCACTAGGAGCAAAAAGCACAGAGTTGCAACTAGTAAGTATGAATGCTCGAAGTGTACATGCATAAAACACGCAGAGCAAAATTTCTTAATTCTTTCAGTAGCAAGGCATAGCTGCATAAACTTGCTCTATTCAGTGGCTGGCGCTATGGTCATAGAGGATTCCGCAAAGCGCATCGCCTCCTCTGGCTTGCGCGAGATACATGGAATTGTCTCCCTTTAACAACAATGACGAAGGATTGTCAAAGTTGAAAAGCCGGTATAATCCATGGATACCATGTCTGCAAATTGTGTCATCTGTTCCCAAATTCATCATTGGAACACCAAAAATATTCTTTGATAGTAAGAGTTTATATGAATTAGGAACATGGTTATTGCAATAGTCTGTTATATTCAAGCCGATATGAGTACTTTGTCACCCGATCGGTTATACCATGTAGTTTCTATGTGATTACTTGAAGATTGGAACGAGTAGCTATTGGGGAGAATTACTAAAAAAAACTAAACATTTTGTAATTGTGCCAATTCAGTTCTAAACATTTTGTGATTGTACCAATTCAGTCAATTCAGTCAAATTTAGTAAGTTGGTGCTAATAGCCAATGTTGACGGGACAACTTTTAAAATAATTAATTATTTATTTTTTCAATTTATTTGTTTATTTTCTTTCTTTTTGTTTTCTCTCTCTCCTCCTTCCTTCTTCCTCCAATTGGTTATTAAACCATGGTGACCAGCCAAAGGCATTAGCTAGCGAGGCTTGACCTCACTAAATTTGACAAGGCTCGCCCTTGCCTGGCCATGGTGAGGCCTAAACAAATAGACGGCGAGGTTGACCTCGCCAAATTTAGGGAGGTCGAGATTGCCCAAGGCCAATGAGCTTGAGCCTTACCAGATGTTGGCGACCTTTAGCCCACATTAAACGGGCAACCTCAAACTCGCTTGAGGCCTATAGCAAGCTCCTCCCTCACTTGGCCAGTTGCCAGCCGTCATTGTGCCAGCCACCAGTTGAGAAAGATGGAAGAAGAAATTTAAAAAGAAAAAGGAAAAATAAAAAATAATTATAATTTCAATTTGTATAAAAAAAAATTATAAGGCTATGGAGGGAAAGGGAGTATGTGAGCCTTGGATTCAAGATGGGTTCTAAGTTCAATCCATTTAGACCTATTTATTTTGGACTTTCAATTTTTAAATTTATTTAAGTAGGCTCTTCAAAATTTAAGTGACTCATTTATATTTTAAATGGGTCATGTATAGGTTTAAGTCTCATTTAATAGGTCTACCCTTATCCGCCTTGCAATTAATTATTCCCATTATTCATAATAAATATTTGTCTCGGATCTGGTCCAGATAGAAAAAGAGCTCCCCCACGAAGGAAATGCCTGGAAAATATAAGAACAGACCCATGAGTGAGGAAAGTCAAATCTCATTTCTTTTTATTTTTTATTTTTTTATTAACAGTCATATGTCAAGTCACGAACGATGATGTAGTCAATAGTCAATTTTCATATACTGAAAAATAGAAATAAAAAAATAGAACTTGTTATCCAGTAGAATCATTGTTGCTTAATACTAAGGTCTTGTTTGAATTAATCATCTCGAAAAGGAGTAAAGTATAACGACTTTACCATTGCAAGGCATTAAAACACATGACACGTTTATTTTTCAATGCTTTCAAAACACATTAAACATAGCTTAAAATACATAATCGATGTCCTGATGTAGAAAAATCTCTAACGCTCTTAACACTAAAAAAAAATATTATGTGATGAATTTATTGTCACAGGAAATTAAGCTTGAAACTTAAATAAACAATTTGTTAATTCAACAATAACATGTTTAGTTGGTGTGCCACCTAATTGAGAGCTTAGATCATCATATGCTATCAATATTTAATTTATTCTTTGCTCAAAGGTAGGAGGCTCGTTATGAAGCAAACATACTTCCCAAGCTTTGAGTTTGAAGTCCCTCACCTTTTCTCTTGCCACAACGGTAGAGAAAGTGCACAATGAATGTCCACATTTCGCTATATTTCGTAATTATTCCTTTATAAATCTTTCATTCTTTTCGTGATTTGTTTTTTCTTCGCTTGCAGGATGTGATATGCGGATAGAAATTTACATTTTACCTATCCTTTCTATTCTATGATACATTTCTCTAATTTCAATAGATTAACCGTCAATCCATTTAAAAACAGCTAGCAAAAAATCATTTTGAAAAGCCATTCAGGGATCGATTAAGGTTCAGTAGCATTGATTGCGCAGCAAAAAAAAAAGAAAAAGAAAAACATTAATGACCAAATGACCAATTTTTTTTTTTTTTTAATGATTATTGGTCTTCTCGTTTTCTTTTGTGTGGCAGCGCAGCCAATTGGTTGAACTTTTAATATATCAATTGAAGAAGGTCCAACTAGTGATTGATTTTTGTCTGCTAAACACATGGATGAACATGTGTCCGCTGACCCCATGGATGACTTCAGCAGATTTCGTTTACTTGATGTGACATCCTGATTTTTCTGATTCTGTTTTCAATTGAATAAGTTAGGCTTTTCATTGACGCACCTATAGTCTTTTTCTCTGAGCTGATCACTTACGAGATAACTAATCTATCAAGTGAAGTCGTTAAAAAATTTAAACACAATAGATTTGAGAATTCGACCGGAAATCGATTGCTTGATCGTGCTAATCTATAAGGGTCAATACGGCACCGTCAAAATCGATCAGAGGTCAGAGATATGTTATTTTGACAAAGACACGTGATTAAAGTGTGGGTGATTCAACCTAATTGCAAAATTCTCGTCAAACGGCACTAAACTGATTTTTCTGTCATTTCTGTACCATGTGCCCGTATCTGAAATCTCGAGATTTTCACGACAACCAAGAGTCTCCAATGAGTCGAAGATATACAATGTGCCTAAAAAATAATCGACCACTAATCAAATGCACTAAAATACACTAAAAGTTACCTGGTAAGTTAGGTCTCGCTAAAATCGCGCTTGGTTAAAATTAACCGTGAAATTGAACCCGATCTCAGAAATTGAAAGTTTTGTCATATCACGATTCATCTTAAGAAAGTCAACTCATCATCCAAAGATTTTTTTGCAAACCCGAGTTTTCGGCGAAATTTCAAAGTTGGGGCTATTTTGGATCGGAAAAATTAGATGACTATTTTTGGGTGGATTTTTGTTGTTTGAGTTGGTTCAATTGGTGAAGGAAAATCATGGAATGGGTGCGGATGCCTTAGCTAAATTTTTTGGGCACCAATTGGATGGATTTAGAGGGGATTTGAATTGGAATTGGAGGGGAAATGTTCAAAATTCGTAGGTCCATGTGGGGTGCAATATTTCAGCTACTTCCATGGCTTGTTGAGGAAAATCTGAGAGGGAAATAGCTATTGTGGATATGGCTGAATGTGGTGGGGGCCTTGTGAGGAGTGAAATAGGATATTTAGGGAGACTTTTGAGGCATTTGGTGATCCCCCTTTAGTTGAGCTCTTCTTCTTTTTCCTTGGACTTGCTTTCACATTGTTGTTGTTGTTTGAACTTAATAAAACCAGATAAAGCCAGCCAAGAGCTAGAAGCAGCCCATCAATCACCCCCTACTACCCATCGTGCACTGTTGCTGTCGCCCGAGCTCGCTAGCGTCTCGCCATTCCTGCCGCCCGAGCTCGCTAGCATCCTGTTGTCGCACTTGCCCCTACTCGCGTCCTGGTCGCCATCCTGAAATCTCGAGTCGTCGACTGTTGTCCAGCCGCCGTTCGCCACCCCTAAGCCGCCTGGACCTGCCGTTGTTGCCTAGCTACCTAGCTCTACCCGCCAAGCCTTCAACCAGCCCGTTCGGCTAGCAAGCATAAGCCAAACCTCACAACCCAACTGTGAGCTTCATAGGCCTTTTCTGAGCCCGTCCAGACCTCCCTTAGTGTCACCGTAGACCCAAGTGTCACTCGCCGTCGCGTTGCCATCGCCGTGAACTCATCGACCCAATAATTCGGTGAGTTTACTTTTTAAACCTTATTTAGGAGGTTAATTATGCTTAATAGGTAATTAGCTTAGCCTAAGATTAGATTAGGGGGTTAGTTTTAATTAATGATTTAGTTAGTTAATTAAGCTAATTATGTGGTTAGATTAAATTAGTTAAGGGTTAATTGGGTGCTTGATTTTTGTAGTTAGGTGCATTATTTTTCTAGGCCCGTTTAAGTGGTTAAATTAATGTTTTAGGCCTAAGTATGCATTTATTGATTTAATTTTTATTGATTTAATTATTTAATATTTTCTAGAAATTAGCCGGTGATCATAATTTCATGCGATTGCAGTGGTGTGCTTAGTTTATGCAATTGATTGTTAAATTGTGCAATTGAGTGATGATTGTTAATTTTGAGTATTTATTTTAAAATTATGAAATTTTGATATTTAATTAGAAAATACCGAGTATCGGGTTTTGGCACCAAAAATGTTTTTAAGTATTATATCAAATAGTGGGATTTTAAAATGAAGCATATCAATTTTTATTACTCAAATTGATTGTGTACCCATACACGATTATGTTACCGGGTGTTTTTAATATGAAGAAAATAGGTTAAGTTCACTATTTTAATGTAGACATTTGAGTGCAATGCACAGTGTCCTTGGTTGGGATTGAATGATTCTGTGATGGCTATGAGAATCCGTCATGAGCTGTTTAACCAGATGATGCTTATTCGAGAATGTCATACTGGTCGCAATGGAGGCTAGACCGATGCTTCTATGTGGAATGCCGTCTAGATATACACGTTGCCATGCTCGATGGTGCGAGATGATGCCCGGCTACGCCGGAAGACCGCCGATTGTTGAGTTGGTCGTGGCCGTTGGGTCGTAATCAATTGGGACATATGATTGATTAAAACTGACATGCCTGATTATGGAACAAAATTGTGTAGCACTGAATGGAATATGTCATAATGATTTAGCCTATAATCGGGACCTCTATAATTGTTTGTGATATAAGCTGAGATGTCCCGATTGATGAGTGCTTTTAAAGCAATTATATGTGATATGAACTGTACTGACGTACAAGAAGGATCTGAGGTTAGGTGAGTCTTGTGTGATTTGTGGTTAGACTACCTCTAGGTGTATTTCCTTCATAATCGGGATTTAGGGCTTGAACTCGTTGAAACATTGTCTTACCTCATCATGGGCTTAACTTTTCAGGTCCGTAGATGGCGGTCCCTCCAGTACATTTTGCGCAGCCGAGGGGATATATAGAGCAGAGTACCGACGTCCCTATCCTTGAGAGTCTCTGGTTCCATGAGCTCATAGTAACCACTATCTTGGTCGATGAGGGCTGACCACAGTTGGTACCTCACTGGTTTAGTGCATGGTTTTGCCATGAGATCAATGGGATCAAGGAAAGTCCCCTGCAGGGTTTTGGTATCCTTGCTGTTGCGGTTAATGTCGCTGTGGGGAGGGAGTAGCTTATCCCCCTAATGGTGTCGTGGAAGACCCAGAACACCTGGCGATCTCGGAGGTCTTGGTTGAGGAGTCTTATGTCTAGATGACTTAGTGACTCTTCTTTTTGAGTAGGCCTTGATAGACTAGTATTGTATATAAACCAATTTGTTTATGAAAATGTGTTTTGTGAAATTTGAATCATGCTTTTCTATCTCATATCTGTGTTGTTTGGAGATTGTTTTACGCTTTCGCGTGTGTATTAAAATGAATGGGTCGGCGACGCATCATAAGACGTTGCAAATTTTATCGACCACCGAGGGATGTGCATGCGCTCAAGGTTTGGGGCGTGACATCCCCGCCCGAAGTGGTATCAGAGCTGATCAATGGTTAGAGTGATAAAGTACGATGGGTTTTTTGGGATAAGTAGTAGGAAATGTCTTTTTATTATGCTAATTGGTAGCTGATTGGTAGTTTGTTTGTGGGGATCACTCAATTTCTAAATCTGTATGCAATAAGAAAGCGGGTTATGTAAGGATCATGCATGATGAGTGATCAAGAGTAGAGAACGCCTAGAAAGAGGACCACAAGATTAGTGACTCGGGGTAGGATGCCGATAAGGGTCGGTACTCGAGGTGGTAGAGGTAGAGCGCAAACTTAGGCTAGCGCAAGTGGATTAATGCCGCCGCCAGTTGGTGCTGGTGTAGCAACACCTAGCAATCCTAGAATCGATGAGATTATTTAGGCGCTCGAGACCCTTGGAGCTTTGATGGGGTAGTAGGCCTAGAATCAAGCCGCCGCCACTACCACCACCACTATAAGTGCTGCTACTACTGCCATTGCTACTGGTGCCGCACCTATTGAAGTTCCACCTGGGAACGTAGTTGTTGAGAGACCAATGCACAAGCTAGTCGAACAGTTTCTGAAGCTGAACCTATTGAGATTCACAGGAGCTAGAGACCTTGAGGCTGCAACACTCTAGGTCCAAGACTTGGAGAAGGCCTTTGCATTGCTGATGTACACTGAAGAAGAGAAGGTTGTCCTTGCAATATATCAACTGCATGGTAACGTAAGTACCTGTTGGAGGGCCACTAGAGGTAAGGTAGTCCCAGAAGGTGTGGTTTTGGTGTGGAACACCTTCCTTGGAGCTTTCGATAGCAAGTACTTTTCCGATAGTGGTAGGGAGCAGAAGATGGAGGAATTCCAGCACCTCCGCTAAGGGATGCTGACAGTGGATCAGTATGAGGCTAAATTTTTAGAGCTGTTGTAGTATGCTCTTAGACTGGTAGAAGACCTAAAGGATAGAGCCAAGAGGTTTAGGAATGGCCTCCGACCAGAGCTGAAGAATCCCTTAGTACCGTTCAACTTGAAGGACTACAACGACTTATATGAACGGGCTCAACTAATAGAGAGGAATCTAAGTGAGCAAGCTATTGCATCTGGGTTGAGGTTTAGTTTGAATAGGGATGGTAATAGGTTTGGGAAGAAACCTATAACCTGAGGAAGGTACCCTATTCTGCTCAATAGGAAGGGTGGGATAGGCAAGTCTGCGCCGAGTTAGAGTGGAGTATGTCGTTTCTATGGAAGGCAACATGGATTAGCCCTGTGCTATTCTAGGTAGGGTGCTTGCTATGGGTGTGGCCAGTAGGGCCACCGGGTCAAAGATTGTCCTCGTAGACTAATGGGACTGCAGTAGTTGCAGCTGCCACCGCCACCGCCAATGGGTTAGAACAGGGGATATGCACCACTGAATGCACTGCAGGGTGGATTGAACAAACCTCTAGCCTAAGGAAGAGTGTATGCTGTCACCAGAAGATAGGTTGAGGACTTGCCTGATGTGATCATAGGTACAGCCTCGTTGAATGATCATACTGCTTATGCTTTATTTGACCCTAGCGCAACTCATTCGTTTATTGCTGAGCAGTTTGTTAAACTAGTAGGATTGAGTCCTGAAATGTTGGAGTTAGTGGTTAGCTTATCTACAACGTTAAAGGATAAGGTGTTAGCTGTAGTAGGCTGTCCTGGTGCAACTTAGTTATTAGTGAGCGAGAAAGAAAGATAGATTTGATAGTTTTAGCAATGTATGATTTTGATGTGATAATTGGCATATACTAGCTCACCAAGCAAAGAGCTAAAATGAACTGCAATTATAAAGAGATTTAGGTTAACCCGTTAGCATGTGAAAGTTTCGAGTTTATTGGGAGTCGGGGAAGACTCTCGATTACCTTAATCTCGTCGCTTGAGACAACCCGTTTGTTAGACGGGGGTTGTCAAGGTTACTTGGTGACTGACATGGATACGATAGTTGAGGAGTTGAAGATTGAGGATATCACAGTGGTACAAGAGTTTCCAGACGTGTTCCCGAAAGAATTGCCAAGCCTGCCTCCAGAAAGGGAGATAGAGTTCGCAATTGAGTTAGCTCCGAGGACGGAGCCAATCTCTAAGGCTCCTTACCACATGGCGTTGTCAGAGTTAAAAGAACTGAAGGTGCAGATGCAGGAGTTGTTGGATAAGGGATTCACACGTCCTAGTGCATCACCGTGGGGAGCACTAGTTCTATTCAGAAAGAAGAAAGATGGTTCGTTGCGTCTCTACATTGACTATCAACAACTCAATCAGGTGATTATCAAGAACAAGTATCTGCTGTCAAGAATCGACGACTTGTTTAACTAGTTGCAGGGAGCGTTGATATTTTCTAAAATCGACCTGAGGACAGGGTATCACCACTTGAGGATCAGAAATAGAGACATACCGAAGTCAGTGTTTCATACGCGATACGACCATTATAAGTTTATTGTAATGCCGTTTGGTTTGACGAATGCCCTAGCTACTTTCATGGATCTGATAAATTGAGTTTTCAAGGATTACGTAGATCAATTTGTGATCATTTTCATTGATGATATCGTGGTGTACTCGAGAAGTCCTGAGGAGCACGAAAGGCACTTAAGGATAGTGCTTCAAACTCTGAGAAATCATAAAATGTATGCTAAGTTCAGTAAGTACGAGTTTTGGTTAACTCGTGTGGCTTTCGTAGGTCACGTGATTTCAGGTGAAGGAATCTCCGGGTGGACCCGATCAAGATCGAAGTAGTTATCGATTGGCCAAGACCAACGACAGTGATATAGACCAGAAGTTTCTTAGGTTTGGCAAGTTATTACAGAAGGTTCGTGGAAGGATTCTCAGCATTAGCTTCGCCTTTGACTTGACTACTAAAGAAGGAAGAGAAGTTCGTGTGGATAGATAAGTGCGAGTGTAATTTTCAAGAGCTTAAACAAAAGTTGACTACCGCACCAATGCTGACAATTCCATCTGATCTTGAAGAGTATGAGATCTACAATAATACGTCATTTAGGAGACTAGGTTGCGTGTTAATGTAGCATGGCAGAGTCGTTGCATACACATCCCATCAGTTGAGATCTTATGAGCTGAATTACCCAAGGCATGACTTAGAACTCGCAACGATTATCAAATTCTCGAGTATTTATTCTCTCAAAAGGAGTTGAACATGAGACAGCGTCACTGGATGGAACTTCTTAAGGATTATGATTATGACATCCTGTATCACCTTGGAAAGGCTAATAAGGTTGCAGATGCGTTGAGTCGAAAGTATTCATTTGCACAGATGGTGATTAAGGAGTGGGTCTTACTCGAAGGAGTTCGAGATTTGGTTTTCAAATTTGAGGTAGGCCACCTTTCAAATCTTATGGCCACCCTTAGAATTGAGCCAGAAGTGCAGATAAGGATCAAGATGTTACACTTGACAAACCCAGAGATTCAGAAGATACTGCAAGAGGATACCAAAAAGAGAAAGATTGACTTTCAGATTTCTGAAGACGGAACACTGAGGTTTCATGGAAAACTGTGTGTACTTGATGATGCAGAGCTTAAGGAGTAGATCTTGTTAGAAGCTCATCATAGTAGTTACAACATTTATCCAGGCAATACTAAAATGTATCAAAATTTATGTCAACGCTTTTGGTGGACCGATATGAAGGCGGATATTGTCAAGCATGTCGCCAAATGTCTGACGTGTCAACAAGTGAAGGTATAGCACTGTAAGCTGGGAGGACTTCTGCAACCTGTCGAGATTCCCAAGTGGAAGTAGGAACACATCACGATGGACTTTGTGATGGGCTTACCAAGGAGTCATAGGGGTAATGAATCCATATAGGTTGTGGTTGACAAATTGACGAAGTCGGCTCATTTCATCGCCATACGAAAGGACTATGCATTGGACAGATATGCGGAGTTGTCCGTGCATCAAATTGTTCGTCTGCATGGAGTGCCGGTGACGATTACATTTGATAGAGACCCAAAGTTCATGGCAGCCTTCTGGAAAAGTTTATAGACTGCCTTAAGAACAAAGCTGTAGTACAATATGGCCTACCATTCACATATAGATGGCTAGTCTGAGAGGACGATTCAGACTCTTGAAGACATGTTAAGAGCTTGTATGCTAGATTTTAAAGGAAGTTGGGAGGAACGGCTTCATCTAGTTGAGTTCACCTACCATAACAGCTACTAATAGAGTATTTAGATGGCACCTTTTGAAGCGTTGTATGGCAGAGCATGCAAAACGCCAGTGTGTTGGGATGAAGTCAAAGAACGAAAGATCACAGGCCTAGAGTTAGTTCAGTAATCAATGGATGCAATTGCAGTTATCAAAGATAGATTAAATATAGCTTAGAGTCGCCAAAAAAGCTATGCAGATAAGCGTTGAAGACCATTGGAATTTTAAGTTGGTGAGCACGTTTTTCTGAAGGTGTCACCAATGAGGGGTACTTCACGCTTCGGCAAGAAAGGGAAGCTAAGTCCAAGGTACATAGGTCCCTTTAAGATTCTTTAAAAAATAGGGACTCTGGCGTATCGTCTTGCGTTGCCACCGAGACTGGCTCAAGTGTATGGCGTCTTCCACATGTCAATGTTGAGAAAGTATGAGCTTGACCTGTCCCACGTGCTGAATTTTGAAGAATTAGATGTGGACGACAGGATGTCATACGTGAAAAGATCGGTTCAGATTGTAGATTGCAAGAAACATATTTTATGCATCAAGATGATCCCGTTAGTCAAAGTGGTCTGACAACACCACAGCATAGAAGAAACAACCTAGCAAAGTGAAGACTCGATGAGACAACAAAACCCCCACCTTTTTGTTTAAAGATTTGTAATTGTTTAAATTTCGAGGACGAAATTTTTATAAGAGGGGTTGTGACATCCTAATTTTTTTTATTATGTTTTCGATTGAATGAGTTATGCTTTTAATCGACACACCTATAGCATTTTTCTCTAAGCTGATCACTCATAAGATAACTAATCTATCAGGTGAAGCCATTAAGGAATTTAAATGCAATAGACTTGAGAATTTGACCAGAAATCGACTACTCGAACATGCTAATCTACAAGGGTTATTATGGAACCGTTAAAATCGATCAGATGTCAGAGATAGGTCGTTTCGATAAAGGCATATGATTAAAGTGTGGATAATTTCACCTAATTGCAAAATTCTCATCGAATAACACTAAATTGATTTTTTTGTCATGTCTATACCCTGTGCCCGTATTTGAAATCTCGAGATTTTCATGACCACCAAAGGTCATCAATGAGTCAAAGATATACAATGTGGCTTGAAAATAATTGACCATATGTCAAATGCACTGAAAATTCCTAAAAACTATATGGTAGGTTAGGTCACATTAAAATCGCGCTCGGTTAAAATTAATCATGAAATTGAATCCAATTTCAGAAATTAAAAGTTCTGTCATGTCACGACTCATTTTAGGAACGTCAACTCATTCTCCGAAAAATTTTCTGCAAACCCGAGTTTTCAGCGAAATTTCAAAGTTAAGGCTATTTTGGACAGGGAAAATTAAATGACCATTTTTTGGTGGATTTTTACCGTCCGATTTGGTTCAATTGGTGAAGGAAAATCATGGAATGGGTGTGGATGCCTTGGCTAAATTTTTTGGGCACCAATTTGATGGAATTATAGGGCATTTGAATTGGAATTGGAGGGGAAATGTTCAAAATTCGTAGGTCCATATGGGGTGCAACATTTCAGCTGCTTCCATGGCTTGTTGAGGAAGATTTGAGAGGGAAATAGCTATTGTGGATATGGTTGAATGTGGTGGGGGCTTTGTGATGAGTGAAATGGGATATCTATCGAGACTTTGGAGGCATTTGGTGGTCCCCCATCAGTTGAGCTCTTCTTCTTCTTCTTCCTTGGACTTGTTTTCCCCATTGTTGTTGTTTGAACTCAAGAAAATGAGATAAAGCCAGCCAAGGGCCAGCAGTAGCTCGTTGATTGCCCCTTGCCGCCTGTCGTGCACCATCGCTGCCGCCTGAGCCTGCCAGCGTCCTGCCGTCGCACCTGCCCCTGCTCGCGTCCTGATCGCCATCTTGAAGTCCTGAGCCGTCAAGCCCTCCGTCTAGCAGTCGTCGAATGTCGTCTAGCCACCGTTCATCACCCTTAAGCTGCTTGGACCTGTCGTCGCCGCGTGGCCGCGTAGCTCTGCCCACCAAGCCTTCAACCAGCTCGTTCGGCCAGCAAATAGAGGCCGAACCTCACAACCTAGTTGTGAGCTTCGTGGGCCTTTTCCGGGCTCGTCCGAATCTCCCTTGGTGTTGCCATAGACCCAAGTGTCGCTCGCCATCGCGTTGCCGTCGCCGTGAACTCACTGACCTGCTAATTCGGTGAGTTTACTTTCTAAACTCACCGACATCGCATTGCCGTTGCTGTTGCTTAGTAGGTAATTAGCTTAGTCTAAGATTGGATTAGGGGGTCAGTTAGTTTTAATTAAGGATTTAGTTAGTTAATTAAGTTAATAATTTGGTTTGATTAGACTAGTTAAGGGTTAATTAGGTTGCTTGATTTATGTAGTTAAGTGTATTATTTTTCTAGGCCGGTTTAAGTGGTTAAATTAGTGTTTTAGGCCTAAAAATGCATTTATTGATTTAATTTGTATTGATTTAATTAATTTTTCTATTTATTTAATTATTTAATATTTTCCGGATATTACACCGAGATAGCCAGTGATCGGAATTTCATGCTGATTGTAGTGGTGTGCTTAGTTTATGCAATTGATTATTAAATTGTGCAATTGAGTGATGATTGTTAATTTTGAGTATTTATTTCAAAATTATGAAATTTTGGTATTTAATTAGAAAATACCAAGTGCCGGGTTTTGACACTGAAAATGTTTTTAAGTATTATATCAAATAATGAGATTTTAAAAGGGAGTATATCAATTCTGATGACTCAAATTGACCGTGTACCCACACACGATTATTTTACCAAGTGTTTTCAATATGAAGAAAATATGCCAAGTTCACTATTTAATTGAGACATTTGAGTGCAATGCATAGTGTCCTTGGCCGGGATTGAATGATCATGTGATGGCTATGAGAATCCATCACGAGATGTTTAGCCGGACGATGCTCTTTCGGGAATGCCCCAAGTCAATGGATGCTAGTCACTGTGGAGGCTGGACCGATACCCCTATGTGAAATGCTATCTAGATATAAACGTTGTCATGCTTGATGATGTGAGACAACACCCGACTACGCCGAAAGACCACTGACTGTTGGAAAATTGAAGGTGTAGAAGTGAAATTGGGATTGAGAGGGTTCCAGAACCAATGGCTGAAGGCCAAGAATCGATTGGTAAAGGCCTGAACCAGCTAGTCCCGCCGACGGCCGATTAGATCGACCGGACCAGTTTGGTTTGGTTCGGCCGGATTTGGATTGTTCTTGACCGGTTTGGTTCGGTTCCTACTATTTGGTCCATTTGAGACCCTTGTGGGTCAAAAACTTATGCAATTTGGCCTTTAAATGACCAAATTGAAAATGAATTTTATCATTTTTTATGAAGAAATTGACCAATTAAGATATAATTAGGCTAATCAAACCTTATGAGCATGATCTAGGGGTCTTTTATTGACCTAATTGAATGATTATCGTGGAAAAAAAATGAGTCGAAACCATTGGTGCTTTGTATTTGGATTAAAAGGCTAAAATGGTAAAATTTGCAATTCAATGGGCAAATTTGTAAATTAACTAAAATTGAATTCAAATAGTGTCACAATTGCCCTATCTAATGAGCTGGATAGCTGGAAGGAAAAACTATTGTCAAAAGCAGGGAAGGAAGTACTTCTGAAAGCAGTAATTCAAGCGATCCCACAATATGCCATGTCAATCTTTAAAATTCCTATGTCGATTTGTAAAGCAATCGAGAAAAAAGTTGCAGCGTTTTGGTGGAAAAGGAATGAACAAAAGGCTGGCATTCACTGGAGGAAGTGGGACTTGCTAAAAACCAGAAAGAGTGAAGGGGGCATGGGTTTCAAGGACTTACAAACTTTCAATATAGCAATGCTAGCAAAACAGATGTGGCGAATAATCACTAATCTAGACCTACTGGTAACTCAATTATTGAAAGGCCTTTATTACTCACATGGAGATTTTTGGCATGCTGACAGAGGCTCACAACCCTCGTGGGGATGGCAGAGCCTCATCAAGGCAAGGGATTCAGTTGCTCCTCAGGTGATGAACCGGATTGGAAATGGAAAAAAAACATCAATCAGAACAGAGAGGTGGTTGAAAAGCGGCATAATAGGAGGAGCAGCATCAAACCATGAACCAAACAAAGTAGCGGATATAATCAATCCAGACACAGGAACATGGAATGAGCCTCTTATACATTCAATGTTTGAAGACAGAACGGTACGTGAAATTCTAGCCACACCCATTGGCTTACTTGATGAAGAGGATCAACTGGTATGGATGCACACAAAATCAGGCAATTATTCAGTAAAAAGCGGTTATTTCACATTCCGAAATGTCTCCGTCACATCACAGAACACACAAGCAACAGCATCTTATACAGCCAATCCCGATCTCTGGAAATTTATCTGGCAATCCACAACCCCACCCAAAGTAAAAATCTTCCTGTGGAATGCATGCAACAACGCCCTTGCAACTATGGAAAATCTACACCACCGAAGGATCGTACCTTCCCCGATATGCCCCCTGTGCAAACTGGAAGTTGAAACACTAGAACACACGCTCCTCCTCTGCTCATGGACAGCCAAGGTTTGGAAGTCCGTCCCTCTGCATCTACGAATATCCAAATTTGGACTCACCCGATTTGAAGATTGGATCTGCAGCATAAAACGGAACCCAGTCACCTCGGGCAATTTTAACCACATAGCGGTTGTACTATGGAGTATCTGGAAGGAAAGAAATCGGAGCATCTTTAACCATCAAATACCCAGATCACAAGAAACAATAGCCAGAGCAGAGGCGTTCGTAGAGAGCTTCACAGAACTAAACAAAAAACCAACAAGCAAGAACAAATCTGAAGCCTTATCTGAAGCCTGGTGTCCACCTCCTCCGGGATCGATACGAATCAACCTCGACGCATCTTTTGAACCAGATCCGGACAGAAATGAAGCACTCAGTGAAGTAAGAGAAATTCCTCGGCACAGAGCTGCCATCGCCGGTGTTTGTAGAGATCACAGGGGGTTCCTTGTCGATGGATTCGCCAAGACAGTCGAGGCCACTTCGCCTCTTCACGCGGAAGCGATCGCGATGGAAGAAACCCTAAAATTCGTAAGAAGCCATGGATTTCTCTCTCCTCAAGTACACTCTGACTGTTTGCCTTTAGTGCACGCGTTGAAGACTTCAACTGAACTGAGTTGGGAACTGGAACCGCTTCTGAACTGGGCCCGAGCACAACTCGATCATCTACCGGGCCTATCCTTGGCCCACTGCAATAGGAGCATGAACCGATCCGCGGATTGGATAGCGAAGGCATGCCGAACAAGTAGCCTACCCCAGAACTGGATATCCAATCCCCCCCAGCCTTCTTTGATCTTCCTTGCACTGATGCTCTGAGTGTAATTTTCCCTTGAATTAAATAGAAAATCAAGCGATGATGTTTGCTGATCAAAAAAAAAAAAAAATGAGCTAGTCATATGTAAGATCACTTATCATATTTAAATTGACCATGAATTGAAGTGCTTGAGCTTATGTCAAAAATTAATCTAAGCCTAATATTAAAATTGGACCTAGATTCATGAAATTAAACCATAGCCATGAATGGGTCATTCGAATTTTGTCGATTGAAACTTAATTGCTTGATTTTCTGATGCATTGGAGGATAAAATTCTTCAAATTGATGAGTTCTGGTGTGGATTTTTCAAAATTGATCTTGAATTTGGACTTATTTTAAGGAAATGAGTGAGAAGTAATTGTCTATTTGCAAGTTATGAAGGATTGGTTTTGGTCTCCTAATTAGGGCTCAAAACAACAATTCGCATTTTGACTCCATAAATCTTGAAATTGAATGCTGAAACAGATTTCAGATAATTCCTAAACCAAATGTTAAAGAATGAACTACATGTAATTATGACTAGAATAAAAGTAATTTTATTTTTGGTCAATTTAGAATCTAAAACTGAAAAATTTAGAAATCAAGGCCTTTAATCGAATTTTGTGAAATTTTTGACAAAAAAGTCAAATTGGCATTAAGAGAAATATATTTGTGTATTATTTTTTATTTTTTATTTTTGTGGGTCAAGGGTTTGACTAAGAGTCAACCATTTAGTTGATTTTTCCTAAAAGATCAATTTTTTTTTTTGGTCAAATATTTGAATTTTCAAGAAATTGATTTGACAAAAGTAAAATTAAAGCTAAATGGAATTTTTTTAGGTGAAAAGTCAAATTTTGACTCGGGGTTGACTTTTGGTCAAATAATTGACCAAAAAGTTAATTCGAAAGTCAACCATTTGACTTTTCGGGTTTTTCTTGTAAATGAGCTAGAAATTGTTTAAAAATGACAATGCAAAAGAAAGAAATAAAAAATGACAGTTTTTGATCGAGAGATGGGGTTTTGTCGCAATCAGAAACCTAAATCTCGATTTTTTTACATTTAATGATGAGTTGACTAAAAATCAAGTGTCAACAAATCATAATTAACATTAAACTAAAATTAACTATCATTATCCCTAAACTAATCTACTCCCTAAACGTAATTAACACCATAATCCATGATTATGGAGTTAACTCATGGGTTTTTGACGACGGTGAGCTCACGGCGACAGTGGGCGACGTTGTCGAGAATATGATGCTCATAGCTTGAATGGAAACTCGATGGTGGCAGTTCGAGGAAATTGAGCTCACGGCTGAGGGGGGCTCGGCTTGGGCGATGGCCATAGTGGTGGCTCGGCTCGCAACCACAACGGTGGCTTAGGGATGGCGACAGTGATGCGGGAGGCTTGATGGATGAGCGGCTCGAGCGGTGGCAACTTGGGAGCTCAGTGGTGGAGATGGTGATGATGGAGGTGTGGTCTAGTTTGATGGGGGCTCAACTTAGCAGTGGTTTGCGACGGCTTGCTGCGGTGAGGAGTGGTGTGGGCGGTGGTGAGTGATGGTGGCAATGGCGGTGTTGGATGGTGTGGTGGACGGAGATGGTGGTGAGGGGATGAAGATGGTGATGAGATGAAGATGATGGCGAGGGGGAAAATGGCATGAGAAGAAGAAGAGAAGGAGGGGAAATGTAGGCTGTTCGGCAGAAAGGGGAGGGGGAGAAATGGCGTGGGGGAGAAGAGAAAAGAGAGGGGGAGAGAAAAAGATCAGAGAAAAAAAAGATTTTCAAAGATTTTTCCTTAAAATTTCATCATTTCTCACACCCACTTCCCTCAAAACCCTTCTAGCCTAGTATCATGTCCCCATAATTTCTTTTTCTTTTCCTTTTATATTTAAAACCAACATTATGACCAATAGATTGCAACTTTGCCACTGGGTCCACTTTTCCTTTCCCACTTTCAATTTTCTGTACAATAATTCCTTTTTTGAAAATTTTGAACTTGCCAATAACTTAACGGACGATGAGGTGACGTCTAGTCTTGAAGCCCTTGAAAGTTCGATATCCGAAATCAAATTAAATTTCATGACTAAATTAATTGAACTCGACTTTAGTACGACCTAAACTATCGGGTGACTTTTAGGGATTCTCACATGGTTGACCCGTGGTTGATAATTTTCAATCCATGTTTGTGTATCTTTGAATCATGGACGACCCTCGGTTATGTAATCATGAGGGTTCAATTATGTACTCTGAATATAAGATCAATAGAAAAACCGATTTATCATTATTCGACGCGAATATTGTAATCGTGCGAAATCACCCACAAACTAACTATGTACCTCTGTCAAATCAATTTATATCAGTTTGTTAACTTATTTATAACAATTTAGTATTGACCCTTATCGATCCTTATGGTCGAGTAGTCGATCCTTGATCGAATTCTATGGTCTTTTGCATTTTAATCAGTTACGGCCTTATCTTATAGATTAGTTAACTTATGAGTGATCAGTTTTGAGTAAAATAACCATAAATGCATCGATGAAATAATCATTTCATATATTTTGAAATAGCATCAAATTTCGGGATATCACAGTTATGACATAATCACTAAAAATACAACAATTAGCCTACTAGAGGCCCCCCAATGCACAAACCAACAAATATATTATCTTTTAGTTATTTTTACTATCTTGCATTGTAGTTTTAGTTTCCAAATTAGGGTTGTCTATTAAATTTTGATGTGTCTTTTAATTGTACTTTCCAAATCCCCATCATCGATTAAATTTTGACGTACATCGTTATTTTGGGAGTCTTGTCATTAATTAAATTCCAACATTACATCTTTACTTTCTCAAGCTTTGTTATCGATTAAATTCTAGCATAGTTTGTTTATGTTCAATTTGTTGAAGTGGTTGTATTTTTCAAGCTTTATCATTGATTAAATTCTAGCATGATTTGTGTATGTAGAGTTATGTTTAAAGTAAAGTTATCAATTTTATCCAAAAAAGAGTTATCATTTTTCTTGATTAACCGTGAAATTTCCTATTCGGAGTCGTCACAAAATTTGTCTTCTTTAATAAAAATCAAATAACGACTTTAATAAAAGATATTTTGTTGCCGAACCTAATTCGCACGAAATACAAATATGCAAAGTTCTTTGCGTTTCCAAGAAATCTACTTTTTTTCTTTCCTTTTTCTCTCTTTTTTTCCCCGGCAAAGAACGGAATAAAGTAATGATAACACAAACGTCATTCAAGTGAGAGCAAATTTAGCACTTTGCTTTTTTGTCTTCCAAGTAGCCATCACAATTTCGACTTTTAGAAAAAAGTGAGACGTTATTCTTCAGAATGGTGTTTGATCATTGATATATATATATATACACACACATACTTATTTAGTCATTAACATATTATTAACTTATCGGCGGCTTTTTTTTTAAATACTAATAATTATTTATACTTCCGAGATTACTATTTGTTTTCGTAATTGATCAATATTAATTTATATAACTTACCAGCATGATCAGGTGCTAACTTTTATTCAAAATTACCCATCTTCATTTAAGTGGCTTGCCAATATTTTTCATTAAATCAACAACTAATTTTAGCTTAACAACTACTGTTTGAGTCAATTGGTCACTTTTATTTGATTGTTTTAAAATTACCAATTGTCGCAATAATTTTACCGACATTTCTTTGCGCAGCTTACCAACTGATAATGTTACTATTTACTATATGGAAATACTTACTCTCATATCAGTCCACTTACTGATATTTATCTAATTGCCACAAAATTACCATCTATTCCGATAGTTCACAACATTTATTTTAGAACTTACCATTAGGTTAAATTACCAATTCTTATATGAAATTACCAACATATTTCAATATTAGCTGTTCTCTTAATAACTTAATTACATTTATTCGTTGAGCTTAAATTATAAACTCTTATAAGAAATTACTAACTTAATTTCAATTGTTTACCAATGTTTATTTGATTATTTTGCACAAATTACCAACTGTTCCAATAATTTAAAGACTACTTTTTAGGATTTTAAAAATGTGCTAAAATCAGTCATGCTTATACAAAATTAGCAGTCTTATTTGGGTTCACTTACTAAAGTTTATTTGATTGTTTCAAAAGTACAAACTATTCCAATAATTTAACAATATATATCTACGTTAGCTAACCAATGGGTTAAAGTTACTAACACTTGTTCAAAGTTACCAACACTTTTAAACCGTACCCATCTTTTTCAATGGCTTAACGAATTTATTTGCGAAGCTTGCGTTACTAATTCTTATTTGAGTCATAATAACGTGCATTTGATTATTTTGAAATTATCACCGATCAAATAATTTACCCGGATTCATTTGCATAGCTGACAGACATGCTAAGGTCATCGAGTCTTCTAAGTAATTACCAATTCTTATTTGAGTCCACTTTCCAGTATTTTTTTGATTGTTTCAAAAGTACCAACTGTTCCTATAATTTACTGATATATTTTCTTGACGAGATTATCAATTAGTTATAGTTAGCAAACGCTTTTGAAAATAATTGATGATTCAAATGATTTGCCAATATTTATTCGTGAAGCTTGAGTAACCAACTCTAAAACAAAGTTACGGTCTTATTTGAGTCAATCATCATCATTTATATGGTTGATTCAAAATTTCAAATTACGGTCGACTTTTGATAGTCATAGGACATGAGATTTTTAAGTTTAAATGACTAACTCCTCCAAAAAGTAAGCTAGTAGCTATGTAAACTAATTTTGCATAACGGTTTTGCAATAAGCAGTTACAATTCATAAGAGCATTGTTGACACTTTTGGGTTAAAATTTTTTAGATTAAAAAGCAAGTGAACTATTGTCAGCAGCCATCTGATTTATGACAATGGAAAGCTCAATTGTCAATTACATTAAAGAGGAGCTAGCGATGAAGAACCCATCAATGACACGAGTTTATAAATAAATGGTCAAATTTGTTGTGCATCCATGATTTAAAGAGCTTTGTTTACCGAGCTAATTCCATGCTAATCTTGAACTCGAAATCTTCGTTCAATAAAAGGTCATAGTAATGAGTTGAGAATGTGCCTCCATATATTGAATCAAATTGAAGAACTGATGCAAGGCCATGAGCTTGAGGAGATAATCATGTGCTTAGATTCGTAAGTGGACTCGTTTCAAATGGAGGAGGATGTCTGGTGCTATATGTTACGAAATCGCACGTTGATTTTAGAAAAATAATGCTTGCAAACAATTCACCAGGCATAATATAATAATAAAAGAGCAAAATAAGAAGAATACGCCAAAAAAAAATTGTTAAAGAAGTTCACCCAACCTGGGCTACGTCTCCGCGTAGAGGCACTCTGCAAATCCATTAAACTTCAAAAAAAGTTGGAATACAATGATGATCTTCTCTCAAGATCATGGCACAAAGAGATTGAGAACTCTCATAAATAAAAAAACTCACTTTTTTTTTCTCTCTTTTTCTTGCCTCTCTATTTTTTTTTTTCAACGTCTTGACAGCTAGTATCTTGTCATCGTTAATATAAAGGTATTGCCTTTAACCTAAAAGCAAATCTAATAGAAAAGACAAAAAGCCCCTAAAAATATTTGACTTCATCTATAACAATCTCCCACTTGAAGACAAATATACCTAAGCACCAAGCAACTCTACATCCATCTTCTTCAAAATCTAGTAGTTGAAAAACTTGTGCCTCTGCGATACTTCTTATCAATCAACATGGAGTAATTCCAATGGCACTAGTACAAAAAATATGCTTCTCTCTGTTTACTACCTTGGTCAACATGTCAGTTGGATTCTTTGAACCATCAATCTTCTGTAGCTTTAACTCATTATCTTTCAATACTGACATAATAAAGTGATAACGCTTCTTGATATGTCTAGTCTTTGAGTGATAAGTTGCCTTCTTTGTTAAGTGCACTGCACTTTGATTATTACTCCACAGTGTATCGACTGGCTGTTTTCGATGTAGCTTCTCTATGTAATCTTGTAACCATATGATTTCCTTGGAGGCTTCTGTGATTGCCACGTATTCTACCTCTGTCATTGATAAAGCCATTACTTTTTGTAGTTGAGATACCCAACTCATTGTTGTACCTACAAATGTAAAGACATATCCAATGGTACTCTTACCACTATCTCAATCACCCGAATGATTTGCGTCTGCATAACCCTGCAACTCTAGAAATGTACCACCATAACAAAGTGAGTAATTGGAAGTGCCTACTAGATATCTCAATATCTATTTCACTGCATCCCAATGCTCTTTGCCTAAGTTCTGCATATATCGACTCACAACTCCCATTGCCTGTGTAATGTTTGGTCTCGTGTTTACCATGACATAAATCAAACTTCCCACTACCGATGCATATGGAACTACCACCATCTCATCTTTCAAAGCCTGAGTGCTCGAACACATATCATTGGAAAGTTTGAAGTGACTCTCTAGAGGAGTTGCAACCGGTTTTGTCTCATCCATGTTAAATCACTTTAACACCTTGTTCACATAGTCTTCCTGCGACAACCATTATTTCTTATTTTTCTTATCCCTGATGATTTTCATGCCTAAAATATTCTTGGTCTCTCCTAAGTCTTTCATAGCAAACTGTGATGATAACATCTTTTTCACTTTTACGATTTTCTTCATATTGGAACTAGCCACTAGCATGTCATCTACATACACAATGTCACCATCATCATACTTATGAAAATAAACATAGTGATCAGATTCATAGTATGCAAATCCTTTTCCTTTCATGAAACCATCAAATTTTAGGTACCATTGTCGCGGAGTTTGTTTCAAGCCATACAAGCTTTTCTTCAAGTGACATACTATGTGCTCCTTACCTTTGATTTCAAAACCCTTAGGTTGTGCCATGTATAGTTCTTTATCTAAGTCACCATGTAAAAACGCTATTTTTATATTTAACTGCTCAAGATGAAGATCCTCTACTGCAACTATACTCAACAGAACTTTAATTGATGTCATTTTCACTACAGGTGAAAATATATTGGAGTAGTTAATCCATTCTTTTTTTTAGAAAAGCCCTTGACTACAAGTCTCGCCTTGTATCTAATACTACCATTTGCTTCATTCTTAATCCTGTACACCTATTTCTTTGATAAAGTTTTTGTACTTGTGGGCAACTTGATCAACTCCCAAGTCTTGTTATGAAGTAACGAGCTCATCTCGTCTTTCATAACACACTCCTACTACAAGTGAGACATGTCTACCTTTGCCTCATCGTAAGTCTCCGGTTCCCTTGAATCTGTATATAAAATATGGCTCATAATAGTATTAGCTTATGAATAAAAAATTATCTTTGACTTTTTCACACGTATAGACCTCCTCAATACAGGTACTTCAGGATCATTCATTTGCTCTAAATCATTGCATTCCTTTTGAACTACCTCTTCACTGATAATAGGTTCATCTTGAACCTCTCTTTCAAGTGCACTTTGATCTACTGGAAATATCTTCATGGGCCTTGTGTCTAATTCAACATATTCTGGTTCTACTACCTTCTCATGCTCTGTCTGACAATCCTTGTATATCTTTTCTTCATGGAATACAACATTCCAACTGTGGATGACTTTATTATTCTCATAATCCCAAAGCCTATAGCCATACTCGTCGCCACCATATCTGATAAAGACACACTTATGGGACTTAGCATCAAGCTTTTTCCTATCCTCCCTGCCAATCAAAGCATATGCAATACAACCAAACACCTTTAGATGTGAATAATTAATCTTTTTACCTGACCACCGCTCTTGTGGTATTTCTCCATCTAACACACTAGATGGACTTCTATTGATAAGATAAATAGCTGCATCAATTGTGGCAGCCACAATTGTAGTGGGAGACCCACCTGTAGTCTCATGCATCTTGCACGTTTTATAATAGTCATGTTCATCCTTTCAGCTACACTATTCTCTTGAGGAGTTCTATTAACAATCTTTAACCCGTCTATGCCTTCTCAACTCAAATATTCTGCAAATTCCTTACTCGTGTATTCACCACCATTATCAGACTTTAGAACTTTAATCTGATAACCTGTCTCTTTTTCTACCACGGTCTTCCACATTTTGAACATCCCAAATACTTCTGATTTTTCTCAAAGAGCATAGATCCAAGTCTTCCTAGTCGCATCATTAATGAATGCAACAAAATATCTCTTACTGCCATAAAAGAGTTCTTGAGCGGATCCCCATACATCAGTATGAACCAATTCTAGCTTCTGGTCTTTATTTTATCACATATTCAATTGAAAACTAACAATTTTCTATTTTCTATAAATGCAACTCTCACAAAAATCTAACTCAACTTTTTGCAATCCTGGAAGTAATTTCCTCTAGTATAACTACTTTACACAATTTTCACCAAGATGTCCTAAACGATAATGCCAAATAGAAGACAAATTACCTATAACCATTGTAGTTGCAACCATATCACTGATATTGTCTCCTTGGAGAATGTAAAGTGTACCTGTACACTTTCCCTTTGCTACTACTCTTGTCCCTGAGGTTATCTTCCACTTTCCGCATCTAAAGGTTATTACCAAACCTTCTTGGTCAAGTTTACTAGTTGAAATCAAATTTTTCTTTAATTCCGAAATATGCCTAGTTCCACACAAAACTAGTCGTCCTCCACCTGAGATGTTCACAGTTATGGTTCCTTTCCCAACAATAGGACACATGTGGCCGTTTCCCATAACCACTTGTTCGAAATCTCCATTGACATAATCATCAAATATGTCTTTTTGCGAGGTGGAATGAAAAGAAGCACCAAAATCAATAAACCATTTATCTGTTGTCCAGTCAAACCCTGCAAATAAACACAAGTTATCTAGTAAAGATTAATCATTAACCACATTAGCTCCTTGATTCTCATCTTGCTGCTTTTTTTTTTTTGTAGGCTTCACATTGAAACCTTCGATGTCCGATTTGGTGACAAAACCAACACTCATCTTTTGTAACCTGTCTCTTACCCCTTGATTGTGATCCGCCACACCCGCTGAATTTTCCTCTACTTTTACTTCTTCCGCAATTCTCCATTACGAGTGCTGTTGAAGATGTGGATGAAAAAAAATTATCTCCACCTGAGACTTTCCTTCACATCTCTTCATCCGTGATACTACTCACAACATCATTAAGAGTTAAATCATCCTTTATGGTGCTTGAAATTCCCTACACTCCGGTATTGTAACTTTTTGGAAGAGAACATAAAAATAATAAAGCTTGAAGCTTCATATATAAATTTATGCCTGCGGATTCCAATTGACGCATGACCTGCGTGAAACTACTAATATACTCTACTACAGAACCTCCATCAGATAACTTCATATTAACCAGTTTCTTTAGCAAAAATACCTGATTTGATGTGGACGGCTTCTCATAAATATTTGTTAAAATATCCATGGCTTCTTTTGCAGTTTTTGCTTTCGCGATACCCTGTCTTTTTCATCAACCCTAGCGAATCGCACCTAATGCCTTTCGATCAAGAATTTTCCATCTGGCTTCTGCTGTCGGATTTACTCTTGCCATCTTAGGTTTCCAACTCTCAAGTGATGCATATATATCTTTTTGATAAAAATGATTCTTGATTTGTAGTTTCCACCATCTGAAATCCTGGCCATTGAATTTATCGATTATGATTTTATCTTTTACCATCATGTTTTCTTTCAATCGAATGTCACCGAAAAACCCTCGATATTCTCGATTAGCCACCCAGGCTTTGATACTAGTTGTTATGAAATCACAAGTCGATTCCAGAAAAATAATACTCGCAAACAATTCACCAGGCAATATATAAAAAAAAAAAAAAAAAACAGAATCAGAAGAACGCACCAGAAAAATTTATCAACAAAGTTCACCCAAACTTGGGCTATGTTTTCTCACAGAGGCACTCTATGAATCCACTAGATTTCAAAAAAAGTTGGAATACAACGATGATCTTCTCACAAAATCAGGGTACAAAGAGATTAAAAACTCTCATAAAGAAAAAAACTCACTTTTTTCTTCTCTCTTTTTCTTGCCTCTCTATTTTTCTTTTTCAGCATCTTGATGGCTAGCGTCTTGCCATCACTAATATAAATGTGTCACTTTTAACCTAAAAGTAAATCTGATAGAAAAAAAACAAAAAAACCCCTAAAAATATTTGACTTCATCTATAAGACTATCAACTCCTCAAATGTTTTATTAATTCTGCAAATTATCTTCTTTAGTTTGGGATTAGCAATAACAAGTAAGGTGTGAATACTTTCTATTACTGAGAAAGATTCGATGGGTTAATGGTAGGGAAGTGGCACTTTTTTGCTTCTTCTTTTTCTTCCCTTTATTTATCTTGCTTTCAGCTTTATTCGCTTTTGATTTATTCCTATAGAATCAACCAAAGAATAATGCAACTTTAATTATGAGTATGTATTGCATTAACTCATTTAACAGGCATTGCATATATTCCAACAAATCAAAAGATATGCATCATATCATAAACAGTGTAATATAGTATAGCCAGCATGTGTCAAACTCATCCTATGCTCATGTTAAGAAGACCTTATAGTCACACTTCGCCAGTCAATGAGGCACAAATATCATATATGCTATTGTTGAGCCTCAAAAATCACTTCGCTCGGATTAAACCCTAGAACAGAATTGGTCCGTACACACGTACATCATATCATGTCTCCATATGTAGGTTGATTACAAGCATCAAATCAAAAACATGATATATTACATTCCATTCAAAATATTTTTTAAAAAAAAATCATTAAAGCTCCAGAGTATTAGATACTCAGTCCCATTTTCAGAAAGAGCATACCATATAGTACTTTACAGTTCGACTTTAACATCCGGGCCATGACACAATATAGTTTTTCCCTTTCAACAAATCATGTCATGCGATTCTTGCAAAACTTAACAAGAAGCGAAAGAGTAAAATTACAAGTCTGACGATTCCATAAGAATCTGACCTGTACGCACCGCACTAAGATATGCCGGGCCCCCTCACCCCAACCAAGGAGCCACAGTGCCCACCTGTACACCTGTTGACTCCCCCAAAATGAAATTTTCGTTGACCATTGCACTATATTTATGATTTTGAAAGTTCGCTGCTTCCATCGATCATATCACCGAGCAAAACCCCTCTTCTGCACCTACAATTCCCTAGTAACACGATGGTCAAGAAGAGTCTGGCCGAAAAAGAAGAAAAAAGGGATAGGGAGTCTCGGCTTCAACAAGCAATAGCAAATGATAATGTTGATGAGCTACATAACTTAATTGTGGAGGAGCCGGAGCTCTTAGATCGTGTATCTAAGCACCCCTTCCCAAATACTCCACTACATCTTGCTGCAGCCTTCGGAAAAACCCAAGTGGCCATGGAGATAGCCATCTTGAAGCCGTCATTCACTCGGAAGCTGAATCCGGAAGGCTACAGCCCCATGCACTTGGCTTTGCAACAGGGGCATTATCAAACTGTGAGGGCACTGACAACCCTTGACTCGAATTTGATAAGAGTTCGAGGACAATACGGGATCACCCCTTTGCATTATGTCGCTGGGAAAGAAGGAAACGATGAGCAAGGTCTCCTGAGTGAATTCCTATGTGCTTGCAAATCATCCATTGAAGACTTGACAAGCCGATGTGAGACTGCAGTTCATATTGCCGTCAAACACCACAACCTAAATGCGTTCAAGGATTTGTTTAAATGGCTTAAGCAAGTGCATTTGACAGAAATCTTGGGCTGGAAAGACCTATATGGTCACACCGTCTTAGATATTGTTGCATCTGAGCCGCAACCGCAACCTGAGGTATAGTTAATTGATTTCATGGTAGTTTTATGCTTTTATTATTCAATCCTTACATTCAACGCAAGCTAATCTAGGGACAAATGTTATAAACGATGAAATACCATGGGTTGAAAATACATCGAGTTAGAAACATTCAGAGAGACAGTGGAACGGTCAAAGGACAGTCACATATCCTTTTGGAGGAAACTGGCGGACTTCCTGAACCGGTTTAATCATTGACTCCATGTTTCCTTCTTTATTATTATTATTATTATTATTATTTTACTTCTATGTTCCTTATTACAACCTCAAATTTTAGAGACAAAATCAGAACAGGGCACACTGAATCATTTTTCTTCAAAATTATCACTTTGATTTGTTTCTTTAAATTAGACAAGAAAATCATTCTCCTCTTATGGCTTTTTTACATGAAAAATGCATTTTTCTCTACTATTTTTTTTTTTGGAATTCTCTACCAATTCATTATTTTTATTTTTATTTTTTCATTACTTTATTCATTTCAATTGTCTAAATTTTAGATCAGCAAAGAGTCATTCCAAAGCAATTTGGCTTGAGCAAAAGGAATGATGACCTATTTCTTTGCACAATGATTTCATTCTTAGTTGTGAAGCTAATGTTTCAAGTGCTCTTTCATCTTTTAAATTTAATAAATTTTTGTAATGACATTAACGAATTTTTTAGTAAGCTATAATAATTTTTTTTTGCTTGTAATTATTTATATTTCGGTATTTAATTTATATTTTCTTTCTTATGTTCTAGAAGATTGAGTTCGCGGGCCCTCTTTTGATTTTGTTTCTAAATTTGAGCTTGTTATTGGTATTTAATTATTTATAATTCGGTAACTAAGGAAACATACAAGTCAAAAAAAGAGCAGAAAAAAAAAAGATGGGATCAAAAATTAAAACCGGTTACCGGTTTCCTCCGAAAGGATTTGAGGCTGGCCTTTAACCGTTCCACTATTACTCTGCAGTGGACGGTCATGCTAGCCACTCACAAATACTAATTAGTATTCGACTCAAAGACCCAATTCAGTCGGTCTCAAAACGTTCACTTAATCTAGTATTGAGTATAATTGATAGTAATCAAAATCTTCCCCATTAACTGGTATAAACTAATCATAGTAATCACTGTTATATTTGGTAAGAAATTTAATCATAGTCAATTATATGTGTGCAAAAGATTTTTTACTTCTATTTGCAACACTTAGATTATCAATGCTAGAGCTATTTTTTCAGTTTTATCAAAACAAACCCGTAGTATCAACACTTGGATTTTTTAAGGTTGTGATGCTTCTACTTTGAGTTCATTTTAATTGGCCTAACAATGTTTTGTTTGGAGGGATGAAGTTGTTTAGGGTTTATTTAGCGGAGAGAAAAGGAAAGATGAAAATTTTTGCCCATTGAACCGCTATAAAACTCGATTTTTAGTGAGCTCTAAATCTAAGTTGGATGGTTTTGGAAGAATAATTTCCTTTCAATGCTTTCTATCGTAGTCATTCCTACCTAACACAACAATTACTTAATTTATTCTTTTCCATTTCGTTAAAAGTCTTACTGATTAGTAAAAATTCTTTTCAATTCCGGCCACCCGATCATATTGTACAAGATTGAAGCCCATGAAATGGAAGCTAACAAGGACAATCAACATGAACATAAAATATTCACTTTTGGATAGGACAATCACTCCCTGCTCAATTGATTCTTATGCATTAAGGATATAAATGTACCTGTCTAAGTCTTTCTCTTCATAATTCATACGCAAATATAATTTAATTCTAAACCTTTCAGTCGATGTGGATGAGTCCTAAACTATTATGAGAAATCCTAGTTACTGAGGTCATTACTTTTGTGGATTCGCTTATGTTACAACTTACTTGGGCAATTTCTAGCTATTAGGTAATTAATTTCAGGTGAAAGGACTAAATCACAGTTTTTGAAAAGGTTACGAACTTCATTACATTCGTTGTAATGATTGCATTTGATAAATAAAATTTATTGAAATTTTCCCCTGTATACATACGTCGTTACATCACTACCATTATTCAAACTTGTGTGGCATGAGCTCATTTTGTGCCAATAGTGAAGCTAGTGACAAAGTAGAGACTGAAATAAGGGATACATACTTCATTTTGTAACCTTTGCATTTCTTTCAGATCATCCACCTGTTGTTGACTGAGTATAAGGGTGATGTTCGTCTGAAGGAGCTTTGTGAAAGGCATCAAGCAAGATATTTACCGGCGTTTCTTAGGCTGGAATTAACTACCTTTGAGAAGTGTGCAATAATTGCCTTCGACAATTGTGCAAAATTTTTCAGAGTCCAAAATGAAGCCACTCGCGACGTGATCCTTGTAGTGTCTACCTTAATTGTGGCTGCTACTTACCAAGCTACTCTCACTCCTCCGGTAGGATACTGGCATGATTCCTCTTCAAATCCCGCTGCCAATTCCACTGTCGTTAGTGCCAATTCCAGCAGCATTGCTCTTGAAAAACCACATAAAGCTGGAGACGTTATCCTGGGCGGTTGGAGACTATATTTGTATTTCATCTGCAATAGCATGGCTTTTTACGCCTCGATTGCCACAATCTTGGCCACCACTCTTCCACTGGAGGCCACTTCCATCGTTTACGTCTCTATACCCTTTCTCTGCACTGCTTACTTTATTTCTCTATCAATCCAAGTCCCGATACCCGATGCGGCGGCAGTAATTTCCACGGGTGTACTTTTCGAGTTATCTTTGCTCGCCGCGCTGTGGCTCCTCTTGTACATGAAGATAAAGCACAGGAGAGTTCAAGGAATCAATCCCACAATGAGGCGCCTCCCAACTTTCCGAGGATCGAAGGACAGAAAGTAATTCACAAATATTATTTACTTTAACAACTCTTGTCGTGTGTGCATCTAATCTATGTTTCTTATCTTAAGGTTTGCAAGAAACACGCTTTTTATTTGATACATGTAACGTACTCATCTATTAATTTCTCTGAAGATCTTTAATCTTGCTTGAATTCGCACGATTATCAATCCAAGAAAATAATACTTTATCAACGGGAATTATTAAAGTGTCAACCTTTTTTTCCATTGTTGATAATCGTACTGAGCTCAACCTCTTGTGTCGCAGTGGTGTTGCCTCTACATAGTTAATGGGGAGTAATCCATATGTTTCTTTAAACCCAACATAATTGTACATCATTCAAACTTTTCCGCACTCGTTGCCTTGATAAAAAAATCTTCACTATTCACCCTTGTGTCAATTTTCTCCAACACTATGGTTTTCTATTCCATTTTCTTTTGGATGAAGTGAATGTGCTTTGTTATTGCATGAAATTCAAGATTTTTAGCCAAGAATAAGCACTTTGACTATCACACCCAATCTTCACTTTTTCTTGTGAAAAACCAAGCTCGTTACATAATTTGCACATTCAAATTACTTCATTAATAGCATGATTAAGGGCTATGTATTCTGCCTCAGTAGTACATAAAGCAACTGTGCTCTATCTCTTACCCATCCAACTTACAACTCCGCTGAATAAGGAAACAACATATTCGCTGGTTGACCTCCTACTATCAATGTCACATCCCCAATCAACATCCACAAAACACTTGAGTTGTAATGCTAGCTATTTCTTTGAGCTTTTTGTCAAGCCCTACACCCCGGGTATGCGCACATCCCTCAGTGGTCGATTAAAAATGCGACATCCCAAGACACGTCGCCGACCCATACTTTTTATCTTTCAATTAAATACATGCGGAAGTAAATTAAATAAACCCCCAGCCAACAAACAAACATAGGGATAGTAAAACACAACAACCATTGCCGAAAATAACATATTCATTTATCAATTGTTAACCCTAGGAAAGTTAATACTTATAAGCATTTCCATGGCCACTTCCTATCGACCCTCTCAAACAACTTCAGGGACTAGGGTTAACCTAAACTTCACTAACGGCGCGGCCAACCAAAAAGTGTCGCCTCTCGTGCCCACCACATCCGCACTCAACAGATCTCTATGCTACAGCCCTGAAAATGTTTAACCACGACGGGGTGAGATAAATCTTAACGAGTCAAAACCCTAAACCCCGATTATGACGCAAATTCGCCTCGAAGGCGGTCCTAAACACACACCGTACAAAACTCACCTCGCCTCGGCATGTTCCTGCATATTAGCTCATCACATATGCTATTATCAATACAACAAGCGTAATTAATAACCGGAACACATCATTCTCACCCTTCAAACATTCACATGGGTCCTGATTATAAGGTAAAACCATAATGACACATCCCATAAAAATGCCTAACAATTTTTCCCCATAATCAGGCGCAAAACATCACAACCATTCAAGCGTGTTCCAATTATTACAACCCATTGGCCAGGCCAACACAAGTGTAGGCGATCTTCCGGCGTAACCGGGCATTGTTTCGCCCCATCGGACATGGTAACGTCTAGAACCCCCGCCTAGACGGCATTCCATAAAGGAGCATCGGTCCGGCCTCAACTGCTACTCGGCTTCCGGACTCCTGCCGAGCATCCGATAAAATCGAGCATCGTCCTCAAACTCTCGTTGGGTGACGGGTTCAATTACGTGACCACACTAGCACGTTATCAATCAACTCATTTCTTATCTTCCGTCAATTAGCCCAAAACACCAAAATTCATTTTTAAACAATAAACCTTGTAACTCTTTTTTTTTTTCAAAACTTTCCGAAATAAATTCGTAGGTGCTCACATACTCAAAATTAATCCGTCAAATTTTGCATGCACCTAGTTTAAAACCCTGTTGTTTTATTGAGCAAATAAGTTTTGGTGTCCAAACCCGACACCTAAATTTTTTTTCTATTTAAAGGCCCATAAAACCATCTTTTGCAATAATAATAGATAATTATCATAAAACAACCCATCACATAATATTGCTCCTACAACCTCCGCCTTAATCCAAACCCAGCTCCAATTAAGATGTCGGGCAAGTCACCAGATGAACACGGCTCCCCAGGCCCTACCGGCTCGATATCTCGGATCTACCACGACACCTTCCAGGATGTCTATATCCATGGGGTGAATGTCTTGCTCAACCCCATTTCCTATGCGCGGCCCATCAAAACCGTGCATGGGACCCTCTCGATCTCCGTTTGGTTTCGTAATATACCAAGCCTGGAAACGGTGGGGTATGTCATAGCCCAAACCCTCATCAACCCAAATCGTAGTCACAACCAACTCACGGAATCGGTTGGTCCTAGGGATAGGGTAGAAGGCATTATCTACCTTCATATCACACGGAACCTTGAATCAGACTGGATGGGTCTCCATACTAAGGACCTGAAAATATTTAACCATGGCATGGTGAGATAAATCTTAGTGAGTCAACAACCTAAACCCCGATTATGACGTAAATTCGCCTCGAAGGCGGCCTAAGCACGCACCATACAAAACTCACCTCGCCTCGGCACGTCCCTATATATTAGCGCATCACATATGCCATTATAAATGCAACAAGCGTAATCAATAACCAAAACACTTAATTCTCATACTCCAAACATTCACATGGGTCCTGATTATAAGGTAAAGCCATTATGGCACGTCACATACCATGTCTAACAATTTTGCTCCATAATCAGGCACAAAGCATCACAACCATTCATGAGTGTTCTGATTATTACGACTCATCTGCCATGGCCAACTCAAAAGTTTGCGGTCATCCGACATAACCTGGCATCGTCTCGCCCCATCGGGCACGGCAATGTCTAGCACTCCTCGCCTAGATGGCATTCAATAAAGGAGCATCGGCCCAGCCTCAACTGCGACTTGACATCCCGTTGATGTGGGGGCATTCGAACTTAATCAGGCATCGCCCCACGTAAACACATCAGGACGGGTTCTAATAAATGACCACACGAGCACATATTTAGCCAAGAACACCATACTTTAATTTCAAATGCTTGTTTTCAAATAATGAACTTGGCCGATTTTTTCTTCTTATTAAAAATCTCTGTAAAATAATCATGAGTGGTCACATATTCAAATCGAACCGGCAAACTTGGTACACTCCCATTTTAAAACTCCACGGTTTTATATAGTACATAAAAGTTGGCGTCAAAACCCAACACCTCGGGTTTTTCTATTTAAATGCCCATAAAACCAAGTTGTGTACTAAAAATCAATAACTACCATCAAGCAATTAATTCATATAATAGCACATATAAGTCATCAAAATCATGCAAATTCCATCCAATAAAACAAGCGTAAAATTCTACGTAACGCCTAATCCATCACTAATTACTAAAATTAAATAAATAAATACAATAAATTCAATTTAGCACAATATAAAATTCAATTAAATAAACGGACTGCACCATGATCATTAGCATGAAATCCCGGTCACTGGCCATCCTAGTTGAATTTCCAGAAAATAAATAAATAATTAATTAATTTAGAAAATTAATAATTAATTACAAAAAATCCAATTTAGGCCCGAATTGCCCAATTGAAGCCCGCTAAGGGTCGGGAAAAATCCCAAGATGCTTTCAATAAATAGTAGACTACGTCTACTTGCTAATTGAACAATCAAAATGTCTAATATGCATCACAATTGTCTAATAATCACTAATCTATTCTAATCTACCACATAATTGCATTTAATTAAATCTAACTAACCCCTAAGCATAATTAGCAAATTAAGCAAGGATTAGTGAGATTACTCACTGGAATTTAGCACAAAACATATCAATCCGACGGGGACGACACAAGGAACGATTCTTTCCAAAGCAAGTCCTGGGTTCGGGGCCCAGAAACGGCCCAAAACAACCCACGAACGTGCTGGAAACCCACTCATGGGTTTACTGCCCTTGCTGCAAAACAGAGAGAAAAAGGGTTCATTGGGGACGGTAAGGGGTCGGGAGAGCAGGTGGCAGTCCGATAAGGCTGCACGGCAGTTCCCGGTGGCCGAAGGTGGTCGAACCACGGCTTGTGGTGGCCAAACAGGGGCTGGGCAGAGGCGACTGGAGCTGGACGACGCTGGACTGGCGTAAGGAGGGAAACGGACGGTAGCTCGGTGGAGGTGGTGGACGGCGGAACGGCGGGTGGCGGCTCCTTCAAGCAACACCGATTGCTGCTGCCTACTCTGGCGTCTTCCCAGATCCGTTGGGAAGTCGAGCAGCAAGTGGAGAGGGAGAAAGACGGCAACGACGGCAGCTAAAGGGAGTGAGGGAGAGGCGGAGGTGAACGGCGAGAGGCGGAGGTGAACGGCGAGCAGCGGAGCGCACGGGTGACGTGCGAGTGGCAGAGACGGCGGTCTGGTGACGGCGAGCTGCTCCTGTCTTCATGTGGCTTCTACTTCTGTCTTCTATTTTCCATTCGAACAGTGAGGGAGAGAGAATGTGTCGAGAGAGAGAGAAGGAGAGATGAGAGAGAGAAGAAGAAGATAAGAGTGTTTGACTAGTCAAAAAGAAAAAGAGAGAGAGAGAGAGAGAGAGAGAGAGAGAGAGAGAGAGAGAGAGAGGCAAAGTGGGAACTGGCAAGGAGGCAGTCGGTGGAGGGGGTAAACGCACGAGGGAAAAAGGAAAAAAGAGAGAGAAAGAAAAAGGGGAAAAAGGGGGGTGAACGGTCCGAAAGAGGGGGGGCGGGGAGAAGATCACGTGGGGGAGATAGGAGAGAGAAAAGGGAGAGAGAGAAAAGAAATATAAAATAATAAATAATAAGATAATCACATTATTCTTATTACTATTATTATTTTCCCTTTCTCTTTCACTTTTTATTTTCTTCCGGTCTTCGAATTTTCCTCCGATAATTTATTTCCCGAAATTTCAGACTCGTCAATAATTTAATAGATGATGAGACGGGATCTTAAAAATGAATTATGACACACTCGAATATTCGATTCCCGAAATCGAATTCAATTCCATAGTTAGAATCCATCAAACACGATTTTAGTCTAATCCAACAAATTAAGTAGTTTTTAGGGATTTTACCATGGATACATCCCTTAACGGCTTCACCTAATAAGTTAGTTAACTCGTGAGTGATCAGTTCAGAGAAAAATGACCATAAGCATGTCGACGAAATGCCCATTTCACTTTATCGAAATGGGGTTGAATTTCAGGATGTCACATTAACGGCCTCACCTAATAGATTAGTTAATTTAAGAGTGATCAATTCCGAGTAAATTAACCATAAGCACGTTGATGAAACAACCATTTCATATATTCGAAACGGGGCCAAATTTCACAACATCACAATCTATACTGGGGAGAAGTACACAATGACATAAGTTGTGTACGGCGCTCACTTTGGTACCAAAAGTTTCAATCGGATCACTTAAGTGCTAAATCGGAGGAAAAACGATCACTTTGGTGCCACCGGCGAGAGATTCCGACCAAAATGATGACGTGGCTTTTATATTAAAATAAAAAAATCGACATGGCTTGAGAAACGACTTTTTTTCCGTCATCCTTAAGAAAACGACGTCGTTTTACCGTCCTAAGTGGATGGTCTCACAAAAACGACGCCGCACAACTCATTTTGGGATTTTTTTTTTTATTTGGAGATTGAATTAGGGTTTCGATCGTCGTCGGCCGCCGACCTAGCTCGCTCAGCCGCCACTGCTCGGCCGTTGACCTAGCTCACTCGACTGCTGTCGATTAGCGACATGAGATTTGCACTTGAGTGAGATCACGGCCTTCAACTTGGTCGCCGAGTGGCCAAGTCGGGGTCGGGTTCGGGGTCGACGTTAGAGCCGCGGCCACCAAGCGCAAGGGCCATCAAGGACAGCAACTGGCCCATCACCATGGGAGGCAGAGGCAAGGGATGTGAGCAGTTGAAGGGGGAGGAGGAGGGAAAACCATCGATGCCAGCGACGGTGTGGACGTTGGGGTTGTCGAGGGCGAGGGAGCGGAAGACATTGGAGTAGTTGCAGACGTCGAGGCCGACCCAGTTGGCGGTGAAGTTGTTGGGGTCGGAGAGGATGGCCTACTTCAAGGCCTGGAGGGCGACGTAGGCGTTGCAGAGGCGTGGGTTCTCAAAGGAGGCGGAGGGGTCGACAGCAACTTGCTCGCTGCGGTCGCCGAAGTCATCGAGGTAGTGGAGGAGGTGGTGGTGCTTGGCGGCGCAATGGGCGGCAGCTGAGAGGGTGGCAAGGGAGGAGAAGAGGACGAAGAGGGCGGCGGCAGCCGAGATTTTCCGGTAGATTTAGGGTTTAGGGTTTTGAATTGGGAGAGAGACACCAAACAACGTCGTTTTTGTGGTTTACATGCTGACTATACTCTCCAGCGAGCCACATTAGCGTATTAATAAAAAAGTGTCACGTCAGATTTCCGGTCAGTCTGATCGAAGTTGGCACCAAAATGATTGTTTTTCAAATTTTTTGGCACTTAAGTGATCCAACGGAAACTTTTGGCACCAAAGTGAGCGTCGTACCTAACTTATAACACTGATAGTGTACTTCTCCCATATATACTCATATTGTGCCCTTTGCATTTCTTCCGGATCATTGAGCTATTGAATTGGCAGCGTATGACTGCTCTGGAATTATTCCTATCGATTGGAGAGAGGTTCCGTGCAGAATGTGCAATAGAACCTTCTACTTCCAAGCTCCCTCTATCACAGTTTTTGAGCACGGAACTAATTAGCCTTGAGAAAATCAAATTTTGGTTCGGCCTCCAAGATGAATCCGCTCGTGAGATAATCCTTTTAGTGGCTACCTTACTTGCGACCACCATTTACCAGGCCGCACTCACTCCTTCAGCAGGATATTGGCAGAATAGCTCTTCAGATAGCCCACTTAATTCCACTGTCGTTACTGCCAATTCGAGCGGCATTGCCGTTGAAAACCCACATCAAGCCGGAGACACTATCGTGACCGGCTCAAAACTATACCAGTTCCCGGCCCTCAACAGTCTGGTTTTCTTGAACTCCTTCCTCATAATCTGGATCACCGCTGAGCCACTAATGCCCCACACGATCCCGGTTTACATGTTAATGCTTATGCCCGGTAGTTGCTACTTGTCTACCGCTCTATTTGGATTCCCAAAATCCTATATGTTCGTAGCAGCTATCATGGTGGGAATTTATATGATTTTGCTGGGTGTCATTTTGGGGGTACCCACAATATTTTGGCATTGCGCCAAACTATTCCTTCGGCTTAGAGAGGGAGAGGCGTCCGCAACTTCCTATAATTGAAGGATCACAAATTTGCTAGTTTTATATACTTTAAGTGCGCTTCTCGCGTATGCATATCATTAATGTTTCTATTCTTGAGGTTTGCAAGAACTAGGCTCTTCTTATTAGTTGCATGTAATAGACTCATCTATTAATTGTTTAATCCTTATCAACTCTTCAATCTCGCTTAAGATTCAAGATTTTGAATAGCTTTTTTTCATTATTCAACTTTATAAAATGACGCACTGGAAGCGAAAGTACTAAGTCGCAACTAGCAAGTATGAACGCTTGAAGTGTACAGGCACAAAATACATTGGGCAAAATTTCACAATTTTCTTTTTTTAAATTCTGAAAAGTGGTAAACTGCATGATTTGATAAAAGAAAGTAACAAATAAACACGATCGTGACACTTTTGTAGAAATTATAATTCAATAAGGTAACCAAAAAAGAAATACCAGAGGAAATAATGAAAGGTTAGCTAAACCTTAAAATAACAACTGGATCCAATGGCATCTTCCAATCAAAAATAGCTATCTTAACGCATCAAGAAATTTAAAATAATAAGGAAAATACATTTAAATATGCTATACTAAGTGAATATCCTAAAGTAACTTAATTAAGGAAGGAAATATCAAATTTCAGAATCCTAAATTCATCAAATTAAAAACCTATATCCAAACTTTAGGTGAAAAAAAGGAAGGAGTTCAACCTCGAGTGTTTGACATGTCGAGTTATCTTATTAAGCCTATTTGCTTTGATCCTCTTGGAATTTGGAACTATATCTGCAAAATCAATCAAAATTTCTTGCTTTAAAAGAAGATCCCAACCAAACCTTCAAGATCGATTCATCGATTGATTCTTTAAATTTCATGGTATAATGAAATAAATTTGGGATCAACATTATTCTTTCCACTTTCTATCGTTTCAAATTTCTCCACCCGTATCTAATCTGCATCTAAATTGAGATCAACGTGAGACGGGCTTTTCTCCAAAATCAGGGCTCCATCCTCATGCAAGAGATGCTCACCCCGAGATTTTTCATCAAGCTCAAAATCCTCAAAATCCTCCGGTTCTTGAAAAGGGAATTAAAAAACATCCACTTCTTGCTCCGTGGCTCAATAAAGACGTGACCCGGCAATTAATCATCGATTTTTTCTTCTTTTTTCTTGGTTGTTATCGAGGATAGCATGAAGCTGACTTGTTCAGCTCGATCGTCAATCCATTGCCGCCTTCGACAGATTTTCACGGTTATGCCACGTTCAAATTGGTATTTTAACTGCTCTTTTCCGCTCAACCTGCACTTGGCCCAACAAAAATTAAAAGCATCTCCCTTCGATCTACAAAGCCAAGAGATTTGCTTGTTGATATTAGGATATGCACATCCATTGGAAAAAGTGATCTACCTCTACAATAAAATCTTTCAGGTTCGAATATCCATTAATACAAGAATCTTGCGGTGAATTCATGAAAAGCTCTTAGACTATGCTAAGGGTCACAATTCTTGGTGGTAATCTCCATGACAAACTCCAACATGTCGACCGCCCGCCCATCTGTCGTAATAATCGTGACCACCTCAAGGAATTAGGGGCGTAATCACTATGCTGATTCACAATTATTACGACGCTGGTCAAAAGATAAACAGGACGTGCCATTACTTTGGACCGCCGGAAATAGGTTCATCTAATGATTGGCCCTAGGATCAATTTTTCTGCGGCACCACTTCTTTGTCCCCAACTAGGTTTCTCTCCAGCCCTAGGACACCAAGTCAGTTTGCAATGCTTCCCGCAAAATTGCTGCCCCAGGTTCTGTTGAGATGCTCGACGTTCAAAGCCCGCCCCCCCCCCGATCTTTGTCAACAATATCTTTGCCGATGAGGCAATTTTTGCCATTGTCTTTGCTACCAGACATCAAGTCCCACGGTCTTCCATATTCTAATATCAACCGATGCAGTGGAGATGAAAAGCACGAGTTACAACTCTGGATACACATGCATGCCTGAAGCGTAAATGCACGAAGGGCCTAGAGAGGAATCTCTTGATGCCAACACAGTGGTGGTGATGGTGATTTTTTTGTTGGTTGCAGGCAATCAGGGAAGGTAAGAAGCGGCAGCCCACAGAGAGAGAGAGAGAGAGAGTGGGGCTAAATTAGGTCGAGCTTCTCTTTTATTGTGTGATCGAACATGCATCTGTTGGAGAAATCTTTCCAGAATATTTTGAAGCTGACAAAACGTTTCTATCAGTCTAGTCTGGATATTCACAGACCTTCTGTTTAGAGTCTGAAGACTTTCTGATCACCAGACTCAAGACTCAAGACTCAAGACTATTCTCATTGACAGTTTCTTATCCGTTGAAGAAATGCTATCCAGAACTGAGTGATCATTAAGGATTTGGCTTTATATCATCTGGAGAAGATCTCTTGGCTGGATATGACATAACGTAATCCTTTGTTCGAATCAAGGTTGATTGAGGATCCAATTATTGGCGAAGTATACTTGGAAGATTCTACTTATGGAAATCGAGATCCTGATTGTATGGGCGAGCAGGATTGATGGGCTATCGTCATGTTCCTTAAATAGCTCGAATGATCTTTCTAATTGATTCTGTCTAACGGGAAGATTGGAAGAATTCCTTTGGTAAGTACCAACGGGTATGATGGCATAAAGGAGTATATAAGGAAGACGTTCTAGTTGTTTGAGTGAGTGATCGATAGAAGAAATTCCAAAGTTTGAAGCACCTTGATTATTAGTCAATTCATTTTGAGCGAAATCTTGTATACACAAAGAGAGTCTATATTTTGTGATACCTTGAGCAAGTGTGGTAGATCATCTACACCGTAGAAATCAAGGAAATCATTGCTATAACATCTTTTTGTTCATAGTGAAATCCAGCCAATTGGCTGTCGGTGTAGGAGAGTGGACGTAGGCTTGGAATAAGCCGAATCACTATAAACCTTATGTTCAATTTTCTCTTCCCTTTCTTCTTTACTTTGATCATAGTTGATTGTTGTTTGTCACAAATCCTTCAACTATCTAGTATTGTGTATTTATCAAGAAAATTATTTTTACCCCTATTCACCCCCTCTAGGTACTTATACTAGCTATATCAATTGGTATCAGAGTCTGTGTACTCACTTTGTTTGAAGTGTTTTACTTCAGAGTTAAAGATCCATGGCTAGTATGCTAGCTCCAGGGCTGGTGGAAGGGCAAAACAATACCAGACCACCTTACTTTGATAGAAAGGATTACAACATCTGGAAAAACAAGATGAAAGCGTTCCTAAGATCAAAGGATCCTCTGGAATGGGACGTTGTAGAAAAAGGAATCACTCCTAAAGCTGCATCTGTCTTAGAGAGAGGAAAAGAAGCTGTTGAGTCTAGTGAAATAACTCAAGAAGAGATAATCAAGAGACAAGCTCTTGATGCAAGCAATTTATTCTTTATATTGTGCTTTGTCACCTACTGAATATAATAGAATATCTTCTTGTGTTACAGCAAAAAAAGTCTGGGATAGATTACATATTACTTATGAAGGAACTGATCGAGTGAAAGAGACCAGAATCAACATTCTTCTCGGTCAATACGAAGCCTTTAAAATGAAATCAAGAGAATCTATAACTGACATGTTTAGTCATTTTACAGAAATCGTGAATGGTCTTGAAAATCAAGGTCAACTAATTTCTAATCCCATAAAGGTAAACAAGCTACTGCGTGGACTCTCCAAGAATTGGAATCACATAAAGACTTCAATAAGAGAGATACAAAGGATCATGCCATTATCTGTCGATGAGTTGGTTGGAACTCTTCAGTCTTATGAAGTGGAACGAATCAATGAAGACGAAGATCCTAAAGGTAAGAAATCCATTGCATTAAAATCCAATGATAATTATGATATTACAGATTCTAAAGACGACATGGATGATGAGGAGCTTGCTCTCATGATAAGAAGATTCAGAAAGCTGAACAGAAAAGGAAGAAGATTCAATCCAAAGAAACAAAGTTTCTAAAGACAGCGAGACCAAGTCTCGTAGATGATGATGAATCAAACAAAGATGTAGTTTGCTTTGAATGTAAGAAAAAGGGACACATCGACCCAACTATCCTCTTTTAAGGAAGAAGAAAGGAAAAGCTGAAAAGTATCGTAAAGCTCTCAAAGCTGAAACATGAAGTGATACAAAGTGTGAAGAAAGTGATGATGATTATGCCAATATATGTCTGATGGCACAGTCGGATTCATATTCAAACTTTGAAACAGACTTAGATTCAGATAGTGAATTTGAGGTAAGTAACTTTAAAATTCATTTTAAAGTTTCTAAATACATTGATGAACTGTGTTTTAGTCTTAAGACTTCTCTTAGAAGGATTTCCGAACTTAAAAAGGAAAACTCTACACTAAAACAACAGGAAAATGTTTTGAAAGAAAAGTTGAAATGTTCAGACATAAATGTTTCTACTCTTAAAGAAAGCGAAGATAATCTCTTGAAAGAAAATGCAATTTTAAAAAATAACTTATCAAATATTTCAAAAAGATTTTCAATAGGATCTGAGAAACTTGGGAAAATTCTTTCAGCACAAAGACCTTATTTCAATAAATCTGGTTTAGGAATGACAGCAGAAACAATTCCTTTAATTGATTTTCCTAAAGTGAAGGAAAGAATTAAGCAAAGACCTACAAGAGATGCTTACAAAAATCATTTCAAAAAGGTTTTTGTAAAACTAGTAGGTCGAAATGCTTTCAGATGTTCAAAGTGCAATAGTGCAGATCATTTTGAAAAAGAATGTCCTATGATTTGGAAACCTGTTAAGAAAGTATGGGCAGAAACCGCATTTCATACTAACACCAATGGACCCAAGAAAATATGAATACCAAAGAAAGCTTGAGTCTCTTTTTCAAATGCAGGTCACTATCAAGAAAAAGGTAAAATGGTATTTGGATAGTGGATGCTCAAGACATATGATAGGAGATTCAAATTGCTTCATAAAGCTCGTTCAAGTAAATTTTGGAAAAGTCTCATTTGGAGAAAACAACAAAGGAAGAATTGTGGGATTTGGAACTGTAAAGATTAGAAACCTCACAATAAGCAATGTTTCCCTAGTGGAAGGACTTAACTACAATCTACTCAGTATCAGTCAGCTGTGTGATACTGGTTTCAAAATCAACTTTCAAGAGGGAATATGTTCAGGAACCAGTAAAGATTCTACTCAGTCATTCATGGGTCGAAGACATGGAAATATCTACCTCTTGGATGTGAAACCAGATGAATCGCAATGTCTAATCTCAATTCAAGATGAAGCGAGCTTATGGCACAGAAAGCTTGGGCACATCAATATGAAGCAGATAGCCAAAATTTCAGCAAAGAAGCTTGTTCGCGGTCTACCCAATTTATCATACCAAAAGTCTGATCTATGTACACCTTGTGTATTGGGAAACAGGTAAGAAATTCTTTAAAGTCAATAAATCAAGTTTCTACTAATCATGTACTACGCTTAATGCATATGGATCTCTTCGGACCAACCAGAACTCAGAGCATTGGAGGTAAGAAATATTGCCTGGTAATTGTGGATGACTACTCACGATTTACTTGGGTATATTTCATGGTAAGTAAGTCTGAAACCTTCTCTTACTTTGAAAAGTTTGCTAAAAAGGTTCAAAATGAAAAAGGGTATGTTATCTCAAGTATAAGAACAGACCATGGAGGTGAATTTGAAAATCAAGATTTTACAAAATTCTGTGATGAATATGGTTTTTAGCATGTGTTCTCCTCTCCATATACTCCAAAGCAAAATGGAGTTGTGGAAAGAAAGAATAGATCACTTCAAGAAATGGCTAGAACTCTTTTAATTGAAAGTAACATATCTTCTCGATTTTGGGCTGAAGCAGTTTCAACTGCATGTTATATTATCAATAGAGTTTTTCTAAGGGCTATTTTGGAGAAAACTCCCTATGAGTTATTCAAAGGAAAGAAACCTATTATTTTATACTTTCATGTGTTTGGATGTAAATGTTTTATTTTGAAAAATACGAATGATCGAGTTAGTAAGTTTCAAGAAAAATCAGACGAAGGCATCTTCCTTGGATATTCTACCTCAAGCAAAGCCTACAGAGTCTATAACAAGAAGAGTCAATCCGTGGAGAAATCAATGAATGTCAAATTCTAGGATTCTATGCAAATTGAATCTATTCAGACCCATCTTGAAGAATCTGAACCTGCTCCAGACTTTACAAAGTCTAAATCTCAAGAAACAGCTCAGACTCTGAAAGACTAGCAACAAGTGGTTATTGAAGATTCAAATAAAGGAAGTGATCATCAACTCGACAAATCAACCAGTAACTGGAAGCATAAGTCCAGTCATCCTAAAGATCTCATTAGTGGCGACATTAATGAAGGAATTCGCACAAGATCTAAAAGGCACGAAGAGTCTAGTGCTGTGGCTCTTATTTCTAAAATAAAACCCAAAAGCATAGAAGAAGCTTTATCTGATGAAAGCTGGATTGAAGCTATGCAAGAAAAACTCAGATAATTCAACATTAATGATGTATGGGAGTTGACTCCTAAACCAAAAGGTAAATCTATTATTGGAGCTAAATGGGTTTTTAGGAACAAGATGAACGAGAAAGGAAAAGTCGTAAGAAAGAAAGCAAGACTCGTGGCCAAGGGATATACGCAAGAAGAAGGGATAGACTATGACGAGACTTACGCACCAGTAATAAGGTTAGAAGCAATTTGATTATTACTTGCTTTTGCTTGTTATAAGAATTTCAGGTTATTCCAAATTGTCGTCAAAAGTACTTTCCTGAATGGATTTATCCATAAGGAAGTCTATGTGGAACAACCTCCTGGGTTTGAAGACCCAAGGAAACTAGATTCAGTATTCAGACTAAAAAAAGCCTTGTATGGTTTAAAGCAAGCACCCCGAGCTTGGTACGATAGGCTGAGTAAGTTTTTAATTCAAAACGGTTTTGTCAAAGGTAAAGTAGACACTACTCTATTTATCAAAAGAGAAAGCAAAAGTTTTCTGCTTGTTCAAATATATGTTAATGATATTATTTTTGGATCCTCTAATGAAAGTTTGTGCAAGAAATTCTCTAAGTCTATGTAGGATGAATTTGAAATGAGCATAACGGGTGAACAAACCTTCTTTCTTGGACTTCAAGTGAAACAATTGAAGGAAGGGACTTTTATTCATCAATAAAAATATGCTAATGATCTTGTCAAAAAGTTTGGACTGGAAAATTGCAAAAAGACTGATATACCAATGTCAAGTTCCTTGAAGATAGACAAAGATGAAGAAGGAAAGAAAGTTGACCAGAAGCTATATAGGAGTATCATTGGTTCACTTCTTTATCTTACTACTTCTAGGCCTGACATTTTGTTTAGTGTTTGCATTTGTGCTAGATTTCAAGCAGACCTTAAAGAATCTCATCTAAGTGCTGCTAAGCGTATTATCAAATACATTGCTTCAACTTCAAGCATCGGTCTTTAGTATCCTAAAAAGGGAGACTTACTCTTCTTGGATACTCAGACGCAGATCTAGCCGATTGCAAAGTTGATAGAAAGAGCACCTCGGGTACCTGTCAGTTACTTGGAAGCAGAACAGTGTCTTGGTTTTCAAGGAAGCAAAATACAGTAGCTCTTTCTACAATAGAAGCAGAGTATGTAGCTCTCGGAAGTTGTTGTTCACAAATTCTGTGGATAAAACAACAGCTAAGAGACTTTGGAATTGAAGATTCATGCACGGAGATTAACTGTGACAACACCAGTGCAATCAATCTTACCAGAAATCCAATTCTTCACTCAAGAGCAAAGCATATAGAGATTCGACATCACTTCATTAGAGATCATGTTCAAAATGGAGAAGTTTTGATTCAGTTTGTTGACTCAAAGAACCATTTGGCGGATATATTTACAAAACCTTTGGAGAAAAATCAATTTGAAATCATCCGTTCCAGACTCTACATCTTGAAGTTTGAAGAAGCTAAAGTTTAGAGACTCTCAGACTCAGACAATCATGGTTCTTGACTATAAGTTATTCTCTTATATTAAATCTTGGAAAGGTACGATCATCTATCTATAATTGATTTCTGCTATCTTCAATTTTCGTGAAAAGTGCAATTTTTCCTTTTCAAAAAGAGTTAATTTTTCTTTAAAATGGCAGTTATCTATTTTTTGAAAAAGGCAGTTATTTTTAAAAGACGCATCTTTTCACTTTCCTTTATGACGTTTAGTATTCCCCCTTTTACGAGCTATATACTTTTTCGGTTCCTCCGCTTAATTCCAAAACCCTAAAAGGCATCGATCTTCCATTCATGTTTCTCCCTTGTTTAATCTTCGAAAAGTTGTCATCTTTCTTGGGAAAGTCAAGTAAAGGAATCTTTCAAAGACTGAGAAAGATGTCCTCTTCAAGAAAGTCTTCAAGGATCGCAAGCAGGGGAACACGGCGAATGAGTGAGGGGCCTACTCACTTTGATCTCACCGAGGAAGAGGAGTCACCAAGTCAGCAGCAGAGCCCACAACATTCTCAGCAGCGTCATTCTCCACCAACTAGTCCATAGGGTGTTGGTCATCAACAAGAAGAAGAAATTGTTGAAGACACAGATCTTGTAAGAACTCAAAGGCCCTCTTTTATTTATAAGCTTTACCATGCTTTAAAGAGGACTGGTACTCCATTAAACTACATCGATGAGTTTATTAAGGATAAGGGATATGGGAATGAATACATCTTTTTGCGAAAAATGGAGGATTTGGGAATTGCTCCTAAAGGGTTGGCAGAAGAAACCCTTGCAAATATCCCAAGTGATCCGTGTGTTGGGGGAGTGACATCCTGAAATTCGATCCCGTTTCGATAAAGTGAAATGGGCATTTCGTCGACGTGCCTATGGCCTTTTTCTCTGAGCTGATCACTCACGAGTTAACTAACCTATTGGGTGAAGCCGTTAAGGGATGTATCAGCTGTAAAATCCCTAAAAGCTACCTAATTGGTTGGATTGAGCTAAAATCACGTCTGATCGATTTTTAACCACGAAATTGAACTCGATTTCGGGAATCGAATTTTAAGCGCGTCATAATTCTTATTTTTAGGATCCTGTCTCATCGCTCGTCAATTTATTGACGGGTCCGAAATTTCAATAAAGAAATTATCGGAAGAAAAAATTGAAGACCAAAAGAAAATAGAAAGGAAAAGGAAAAGAGAAAAGGAAAATTAAAATAAATAAATTATTTTATTTTCCTTTTTTTTTTTCTCTCTCTCTCTTTTTTTTCTTTTTTTTTCTTTTTTTTTCTTTTCTTTCTCTCTCTCTCTCCTCTCCCCTCCCCCTCGTGCGAATCCCCCACCCCCCACTCTCTCTTTCTTTTCCCCTTCTCTCTTTCTTTCTTTTTCTTTGACTAGTCAAAAAGTTATTTCTCTTCTTCTCTCTCTCTCTCTCTCTCTCTCTCTCTCTCTCTCTCTCTCTCTCTCTTCTTCTTCTTCTTCTTCTTCCTTCCTCCGCACGCATCCGAGCAAGCGAAAACCAGAAGCAGAAAATCGGAGACAGCAGCTCGCCCCTCGCCTCGCCTCTCGCCTCGTCGCCGCCCCGCCGCCCCGCCCGCGCCCGCCGCGCGCCGCGCCGCCGCCGCGCCCGCCGCCCGCCGTTCCTCCGCCGCCCAGCATTCTTCCCCCGCGGACCCCCTGTTCGCCTCTTTCCGCCCACCGACCAGCCCCGTCCGGCCACCTCCGGCCACCGCCTAGCCCCGCCGGACCTCCCCCGCGTCCCCCTCGCCCTCCGCCGGCCTCCCCTCGCCGCCCTAGCCGCCGGAGCAGCCTCGGCCAGCCCATCCAGCAAGCCCACGAAGTGGGTTTCCAGCACTTCGGGCCCGCTTTTGGGCCGTTTCCCGGCCCCGAACCCGAGCCGTGCTTTGGGAACAATCGTTCCTCGCATCGCCGCCGTCGGATTGATCCGATTTGCGCGCGATTTGGTGAGTAATCTCACTAATCCAGGATTAGTTGGCTAATTATGCTTAAGGTTGGTTTAGATTTAATTAATTATGTTTAGGTTGTTAGATTAGAATAAATTAGCAATTATTAGCCAATTGTGATGCGAATTAGATAAATTGAATGTGTAATTAGCAAGTAGACGTGGTCTACTAATTATTGGAAGTGCCTCGGGATTTTTCCCGACCCTTAGTGGGCTCCAATTAGGCTTTTCGGGCCTAAGTGGATTTTTTAGTATTTAAATATTAATTTTCGGAATTAAATTAAATAATTATTTATTTTCCGAAAATTCAACTGAGATGGCCTGGAACCGGAAAATTATGCTGATGACCGTGGTGAAGTCCGTTTATTTAATCGGGCTTTATTTTGAGCTAAATTGAATTTTTAGCAATTAATAATTAATTTCCGAAATTAATTAATTATTTATTTATTTTTCGGAAATTAAGATTTTGATGGCCGACGACCGAAATCTCGTGCTGATCATCGTGGCGCAATCCGTTTATTTATTTGAGCTCCACGTTGTATGGAATTGAATAAATTGTGATATTTTAGGGATTTACCCTAAATTAATTGGAATTGATTGAGATTGAATTGTTGATTGGTAAATGGCCAAGTATGTTATTCAGTATTTATAATGCTTTGTTTAGTTGATTTAATTATTTGATTGAGAAATCGTTGGGCATTGGTTGTCGGTATTGAAAGTAAATTGGTAACCACTTGAAAGAGGACACGTGGGCTCGGTGAATTGGAATGTCACCTGGAGAATGCACGTGAGTTCAGTGGTTGAATATGTCACCTTGGCGAAAAGGTCGCCTGAGAGAATGCACGTGGCTCGGAGACTCGGTATGTCGTCTGGAGAATGCACGTGGCTCGGTGTGCAGAGTTTGGCATCTAAAAGGGCACGTGGCTCGGTGAATTGATGCATCACTTTGGTGAGATAGCACCTAAGAGAATGCACGTGGGCCCAGGCATCTAAAAGGACACGTGGCTCGGTGATCGATGCGTCACTTTGGTAAGCGAGTACCTTAGAGAATGCATGTGGGTCCAGTATTCGGAATGGCATCTAAAAGGGCACGTGGCTCGGTGATCTGATGCGTCACTTTGGTAAGCGAGTACCTTAGAGAATGCACGTGGGCCCGGGCATCGTAAAAAGGACACGTGGCTCGGTGGCTTGATGTACCACCTTGGCGAAGAGGTCGCCTTAGAGAATGCACGTGGATCCGAGGTTTGAGGCACGTGGCTCGGAGACTTGGAAGGTCATCCTGGAAAATGCACGTGGCCTAGCTTTTAAATATCCCAAAGTAGGGATTGATTTGTATGACATGTAATCGACCGGTTCGATTTGTTTGAAGTAAATGGGTGCCTATTGTGAATTGTACTGACTTGCAGGTGGGATCTGAGGCCAAGGTAAGTCCTCTGTCCTGTGCGTGTTTAGGCAGCCTTTAGTATAATGGTTTATTAATCGGGCTTAGTGGGGGTAGAACTCGCTGAGACGTAGTCTCATCCCAGTTTGGGGAAAACCATTTCAGGACCCCGCTGAAGAGCTGAGGAGGAGGAATCCGAGAAGGAGAACTCGGAGGTGAGATCTGAAGAGAAGGATTTTTGGAAGAAGAAGATAGTCCCGAGAGGGGCCTTGAGTATCATCTGGCTGGATTGAGATTCTATCTTCTTTTGAGATCTCCTTTTTGATGTGAATAGTTATGAAGTGATTTGTGGTTTGTATAAAAGTTTGGTTATAAATTTCAATATGAAAAATATGGCCCTGCTTTTCTATCCCATCGTTTTATTGTCTGGGGATTTTAACTGCTTCCGCATGTGCTTAAAAATGAAAGGGTCGGCGATACATTGTCCTGGGATATCGCATTATAAAATTGACCAAGTGAGACGAATGTGTGCGTGCCTGAGGATCGGGGCGTGACATTCAATTTAAGTGGTATCAGAGCGAAGTTGAAGATTAGAGTGATAAGGAGCGTTGACCATGGGATAGTTAGTAGGAAAGGCCTTTAAATTCATGCTGGTGCATCTCTGTGTTAGCTGAGTGCTAAATTTGTTTGTTGTTTGGATCGCTCTGTTTCGAATTCGATGTTGAATTGGAAACAGGTGTTAGTTGAGTAAAGCTACACCATGAGCGATCAGGAGCCGAGAACTCCTGCAAAGAGGACCAGTAGGGCCGTTATTCGGGGTAGAGCTCCGACTCGTGTCGGAACCCGAGGCGGACGTGGTCGAGCGCCAGCACAGGCTAGCGCGAGTGGAGTGAATCCACCTGTCGTAGATGTCGGGGTAGCAGCCCCTAATGATCCCAGGGTGGATGGGATCTTGCGTGTTTTGGAAGCGATGGGTAATAGAATGGATCAGCAAGCCGCTACTGTTGAAGCCGCTGCAATTGCCGCCGCCGCCGCCAGCGGAGTTGCACCTGCAGTCGCACCTGCCGTTGCTCCAGCCGCCGTGAATGTTGAAAATCCACCGGAGATAGTGGTTGCTGCAAGACCAATCCATAAGTTGGTGGAGCATTTCCTAAGGTTAAATCCGCCGTTGTTTACCGGGTCTGGAGACCCCGAAGCTGCTTCTTCATGGATTCAGAAGCTCGAGAAAGCGTTTGCACTGCTGATGTGCAACGAGGCTGAGAAAGTAATGTTAGCAACTTACCAGCTGGAGGGAGTTGCTGACACTTGGTGGATGACTACTCGTGAAATGATCTTTCCGGAAGGTGCTGTTCAGGATTGGAACACTTTCCGTGAAGCCTTCAATGATAAGTTTTTTTTCGAGACTGCTAGAGAGGTGAAGATGGCTGAATTTCAACGTCTTCGCCAGGGTTCTCTATCTGTTGATGAGTATGAGGCGAAGTTCGCTGAACTTTCGCGATATGCCCCCGAGTTAATCGAGAACCCCGTGAATCGAGCAAGGAGATTCAGAGATGGATTCAGGCAAGATTTGAGAAGTGCCTTAGTCCTTCTGGATCTGAAGACTTATAATGACATATATCGGAGAGCTCAAAAGATTGAGAAAGATCAGAATGATAAAGCTGCCTCATCTGGATCGAGGTTTAGCTCTCACAGAGACAACATCCGCCAAGGAAAGAGGCCGATGTTTGGAAATAGATTCCAAAGCCCGCCCAGCAAGAAGAGTGGATTTAATAGGTCAGGACCTATTAGGAATGATGCATGTCGCTTGTGTGGAAGAAGACATGGGACAGCACCGTGCCCAGTTAGGACGGGTGCATGTTTTGAATGTGGCCAACAGGGCCACATGGCCAGATTTTGTCCTAAGAAGCAAAGAGGACAACCTCAGTTGCCGCCGCCGCCACCGATGAGACAGATAGGAGGGTATGCCCCTCAGAATGCACCGCAAGGAGGACAGCAGAGACCTCCAGCTCAGGGCACTGTGTACGCGATTACCCAAGGTCAGGCAGAAGCTGCGCCTGGCGTGATTACAGGTACGGTCTCGCTCAACGACCAACCTGCTTATGCTTTGTTTGATTCGGGAGCAACCCATTCCTTCATTGCCGAGCAATATGTTAGGATGCTAGGATTGAATCCTGTATTGTTGGAATCGGCAATTTGCATATCTACACCCTTGAAAGATAAAGTTATTGCTGCTTTGGGATGTTCGGGGTGCAAGTTAGAGATTGGTGAGCGAGTGGGGAAAATTGACTTGTTAGTCCTAGCCATGTATGATTTTGATTTGATAATTGGCATGGACTGGCTCACCAATCAACGAGCTAAAATGGACTGCTATCGCAAGGCGATTCAGTTTGACCCATTAGGGGGTAAGAGCTTCGAGTTTGTCGGGAATCGAGGAGGACCTTCGATTTCCTTAATCTCGTCGCCGGAAGCAGCTCGTTTGTTAGACGAGGGTTGCCGAGGGTATTTAGCGACTGTCGTGGATACGACAGTTGAAGAGTTGAAAATGGAAGATATTGCAGTGGTACAAGAGTTTCCAGATGTCTTTCCAAAAGAATTGCCAAGGTTACCGCCAAAAAGAGAGATTGAATTTGTAATTGAGCTAGCACCAGGGATAGAACCGATCTCAAAGGCACCTTACCGAATGGCGTTATCTGAGTTGAAGGAACTGAAGGTGCAGATGCAAGAGTTACTGGATAAAGGATTTATTCGTCCTAGTGCATCGCCTTGGGGAGCACCAGTTCTATTTGTTAAGAAGAAAGATGGTTCGTTGCGTTTGTGCATCGACTATCGGCAACTCAATCAGGTAACGATCAAGAACAAGTATCCATTGCCGAGGATAGATGACTTGTTTGATCAATTGCAAGGAGCGTCAATATTCTCGAAGATCGATTTGAGGACAGGATATCATCAGCTGAGGATTCGGAAAGAGGATATTCCTAAGTCAGCATTTCGTACTCGGTATGGTCATTACGAGTTTACAGTGATGCCGTTTGGATTGACGAATGCTCCAGCTGCCTTTATGGATTTGATGAACAGAGTGTTCAAGGAATATCTAGATCAATTTGTGATCGTGTTTATAGATGATATCCTGGTCTATTCGAGAAGTAATGAAGAGCACGAGAATCATCTGAGATTAGTGCTTCAGACCTTAAGAACACATCAGCTATATGCTAAGTTTAGCAAATGCGAGTTTTGGCTGACTCGTGTTGCGTTCTTAGGTCATGTGATTTCCGGAGAAGGAATCTCCGTCGACCCGAGCAAGATAGAAGCCGTGATCAAGTGGCCGAGACCGACATCAGTGATAGAGATCAGAAGTTTTCTGGGGTTAGCAGGTTATTACAGACGGTTTGTGGAAGGGTTTTCATCGATAGCGTCGCCTCTGACAAAGCTCACAAAGAAAAATGAGAAGTTCATATGGACAGACAAGTGCGAGCGTAGTTTCCAAGAGCTGAAGGAAAAGCTGACTACCGCACCTGTGCTGACGATTCCATCTGGTCCTGGAGGATTCGAGATCTATAGTGATGCGTCATTTAGGGGATTGGGTTGCGTGCTGATGCAACATGGCAAAGTTGTTGCATACGCTTCCCGGCAGTTGAGACCTCATGAATTGAATTATCCGACGCATGACTTAGAACTCGCAGCCATCATATTTGCGTTGAAGATTTGGAGGCACTACTTGTGTGGGGAAAAGTTTCAGATCTTCACGGACCATCAGAGTCTCAAGTATTTGTTCTCTCAGAAGGAGTTGAACATGAGACAACGGCGATGGATGGAATTGCTGAAAGACTACGACTGTGATATTCTATATCACCCGGGAAAGGCGAACAAGGTCGCCGATGCATTGAGTCGGAAGTCTTCAGTGGCACGGATCTTGGTTAAGGAGTGGAACTTAATCGAGAGAGCTCGAGATTCGGAATTCAAATTTGAGGTAGGCCACCTTTCAAGTTTTATGGCCACCCTCAGAATTGAGCCGGATGTCCAGGTCAGAATCAAGCAACTTCAACCGACAGATCCGGATGTACAGAAAATTCTTCAAGAGGATACCGATAAAAGAAAGGCTGATTTTCAAGTTTCTGATGATGGGGTACTGAGGCTTCGTGGACGTTTAGTTGTACCTGACGATGTAAAGCTTAGAGAAGAAATTTTATCTGAAGCACATCGTAGCAATTACAGCGTTCATCCTGGAAGCACTAAGATGTATCAGAATTTGCGTCAACACTATTGGTGGTCAGGTATGAAGGCGGACATCGCCAAGCATGTGGCCAAGTGTTTGACTTGTCAGCAAGTAAAAGCCCAGCATTGCAAGCCGGGAGGATTTCTGCAACCTCTCGCGATCCCAGAGTGGAAATGGGAGCATATCACGATGGACTTCGTGACTGGACTACCAAGGAGTCAAAGGGGAAATGATTCGATTTGGGTAGTAGTCGACAGGCTGACAAAGTCGGCTCACTTCATTGCAGTTCGAAAGGACCTAAGTCTGGATAGACACGCAGACCTGTATGTACGTCAAGTGGTTTGTATGCATGGAGTGCCGGTTACGATAACATCTGATAGAGACCTAAGGTTTACTGCTGCTTTTTGGAAGAGCTTACAGAGTGCTTTAGGTACAAAGCTTTAGTACAATACGGCATATCATCCTCAGACGGATGGCCAGTCTGAAAGGACGATTCAGACTCTTGAAGACATGCTGAGAGCGTGTGTAATAGACTTCAAAGGAAGTTGGGAGGATCAGCTTCATCTGGTGGAATTCGCCTACAACAACAGTTATCAGCAGAGCATCAAGATGGCTCCATTTGAAGCGTTGTATGGCAGAGCATGCAGAACTCCAGTGTGTTGGGATGAAGTCGGAGAAAGGAAGATAACAGGCCCAGAGTTGGTTCAGCAATCAGTAGATGCCGTGACAATGATCAGAGACAGATTGAAGACAGCGCAGAGCAGGCAGAAGAGTTATGCAGATAAGCGCCGAAGGTCTTTGGAATTCCAAGTTGGTGATCACGTTTTTCTGAAAGTGTCACCAATGAGGGGAACTTCGCGCTTTGGTAAGAAAGGCAAGCTGAGTCCGAGGTACGTAGGTCCGTTTGAGATTCTTGAAAGAATCGGAAACCTAGCGTATCGTCTTGCGTTGCCGCCAAGATTGGCGCAAGTGCATGACGTCTTTCACGTGTCGATGTTAAGGAAGTACGAGCTTGACCCGACCCACGTGCTCAATTTCGAGGAATTGGACGTGGATGACCGTGTGTCATACGTTGAAAGCCCGGTTCAGATTGTCGATCGTAAAGAGCAAGTTCTGCGTACAAAGACCATCCCGTTGGTCAAAGTGGTCTGGCAACACCACGGCATTGAAGGAGCGACTTGGGAGACTGAAGAATCGATGAGACAGTTGTACCCCCACCTTTTTGAACAAAGTGTAATGGTTTAAATTTCGAGGACGAAATTTTTATAAGAGGGGAAGAGTTGTGACATCCTGAAATTCGACCCCGTTTCGATAAAGTGAAATGGGCATTTCGTCGACGTGCCTATGGCCCTTTTTCTCTGAGCTGATCACTCACGAGTTAACTAACCTATTGGGTGAAGCCGTTAAGGGATGTATCAGCTGTAAAATCCCTAAAAGCTACCTAATTGGTTGGATTGAGCTAAAATCACGTCTGATCGATTTTTAACCACGAAATTGAACTCGATTTCGGGAATCGAATTTTAAGCGCGTCATAATTCTTATTTTTAGGATCCTGTCTCATCGCTCGTCAATTTATTGACGGGTCCGAAATTTCAATAAAGAAATTATCGGAAGAAAAATTGAAGACCAAAAGAAAATAGAAAGGAAAAGGAAAAGAGAAAAAAAGTAAAAAATTGAAATAAATAAATTATTTATTTTCTTTTTCCTTTTCTCTCTCTCTCTCTTTTTCTTTCTCTCTTTTTTTCTTTTCCTTTTTTTCTTTTTCTTTCTCTCTCTCTCTCCCCCTCCCCCCCTCGTGCGATCCCCCCCCCCGCCCATTCTCTCTCTTCTCTTTTTTTTCTTTGACCGGTCCTATCTTTCTTTCTCTCTCTCTCTCTCTCTCTCTCTCTCTCTCTCTCTCTTTCTTCTTCTTCTTCTTCCTTCCTCCGCACATCCGAGCAAGCGAAAACTAGAAGAAGAAAATCAAAGACAGCAGCCGCCCTCGCTCGCGTCGCTCGCCTCGTCCGCCGCCGCCGCACGCCCGCCCGCCCGCGCCGCACCCCCGCGCCCGCCCCGTGCGCCCGCCCGCCCTCCCGCCATTCCGCGCTCGCCCGGCGTTCTTCCCCACCAGCCGATCCCTGTTTCCCCCTGTTCCGCCCACCATTCCCCATTGTCCGGCCACCTCCGGCCACCGCCCAAGCCCCGCCGGACCTCCCCGCGTCCCCCTCGCCCTCCGCCGGCCTCCCTCGCCGCCCTAGCCGCCGGAGCAGCCCGGATCAGCCCCATCCAGCAAACCCACGAGTGGGTTTCCAGCACTTCGGGCCCGCTTTTGGGCCGTTTCCGGGCCCCGGATCCGTGAGTCGCTTTGGGAACAATCGTTCCTCGCGTCGCCGCCGTCGGATTGATCCGATTTGCGCGCGATTTGGTGAGTAATCTCACTAATCCAGGATTAGTTGGCTAATTATGCTTAAGGTTGGTTTAGATTTAATTAATTATGTTTAGGTTGTTAGATTAGAATAAATTAGCAATTATTAGCCAATTGTGATGCGAATTAGATAAATTGAATGTGTAATTAGCAAGTAGACATGGTCTACTAATTATTGGAAGTGCCTCAGGATTTTTCCCGACCCTTAGTGGGCTCCAATTAGGCTTTTCGGGCCTAAGTGGAATTTTTAGTATTTAAATATTAATTTTCGGAATTAAATTAAATAATTATTTATTTTCCGAAAATTCAACTGAGATGGCCTGGAACCGGAAAATTATGCTGATGACCGTGGTGAAGTCCGTTTATTTAATCGGGCTTTATTTTGAGCTAAATTGAATTTTTAGTAATTAATAATTAATTTTCGAAATTAATTAATTAATTAATTATTTTTCGGAAATTAAGATTTTGATGGCCGACGACCGAAATCTCGTGCTGATCGTCGTGGCGCAGTCCGTTTATTTATTTGAGCTCCACGTTGTATGGAATTGAATAAATTGTGATATTTTAGGGATTTACCCTAAATTGATTGGAATTGATTGAGATTGAATTGTTGATTGGTAAATGGCCAAGTATGTTATTCAGTATTTATAATGCTTTGTTGAGTTGATTTAATTATTTGATTGAGAAATCGTTGGCATTGGTTGTCGGTATTGAAAGTAAATTGGTAACCACTTGAAAGAGGACACGTGGGCTCGGTGAATTGGAATGTCACCTGGAGAATGCACGTGAGTTCAGTGGTTGAATATGTCACCTTGGCGAAAAGGTCGCCTGAGAGAATGCACGTGGCTCGGAGACTCGGTATGTCGTCCTGGAGAATGCACGTGGCTCGGTGACAGAGTTTGGCATCTAAAAGGGCACGTGGCTCGGTGAATTGATGCATCACTTTGGTGAGATAGCACCTAAGAGAATGCACGTGGGCCCAGGCATCTAAAAGGACACGTGGCTCGGTGATCTGATGCGTCACTTTGGTAAGCGAGTACCTTAGAGAATGCACGTGGGTCCAGTATTCGGAATGGCATCTAAAAGGGCACGTGGCTCGGTGATCTGATGCGTCACTTTGGTAAGCGAGTACCTTAGAGAATGCACGTGGGCCCGGGCATCGTAAAAAGGACACGTGGCTCGGTGGCTTGATGTACCACCTTGGCGAAGAGGTCGCCTTAGAGAATGCACGTGGGTCCGAGGTTTGAGGCACGTGGCTCGGAGACTTGGAAGGTCGTCCTGGAGAATGCACGTGGCCTAGCTTTTAAATATCCCACAGTGGGGATTGAATTGTATGACATGTAATCGACTGGTTCGATTTGTTTGAAGTGAATGGGTGTTTATTGTGAATTGTACTGACTTGCAGGTGGGATCTGAGGCCAAGGTAAGTCCTCTGCCCTGTGCGTGTTTAGGCAGCCTTTAGTATAATGGTTTACTAATCGGGCTTAGTGGGGTAGAACTCGCTGAGACGTAGTCTCATCCCAGTTTGGGGAAAACCATTTCAGGACCCCGCTGAAGAGCTGAGGAGGAGGAATCCGAGAAGGAGAACTCGGAGGTGAGATCTGAAGAGAAGGATTTTTGGAAGAAGAAGATAGTCCCGAGAGGGGCCTTGAGTACGGTCTGGATGGATTGAGATCCTATCTTCTTTTGAGATCTCCTTTTTGATGTGAATAGTTATGAAGTGATTTGTGGTTTGTATAAAAGTTTGGTTATAAATTTCAATATGAAAAATATGGCCCTGCTTTTCTATCCCATCGTTTTATTGTCTGGGGATTTTAACTGCTTCCGCATGTGCTTAAAAATGAAAGGGTCGGCGATACATTGTCCTGGGATATCGCATTATAAAATCGACCAAGTGAGACGGATGTGTGCGTGCCTGAGGATCGGGGCGTGACAAGTTAGCGGGCACCCCAATTATTATACATCTGGCCCTTGAGTTTTGCCAGTAATCAAGATTGAAGACGCCTAGTGTTTGTTGTAGTATCAAATTAGAGGTCTTTGAATTGATTCCCGCGGATTAATTAATAATCATAAAAAATATGTGGATTACATGAGTTGACGAATGATATGCAACTAAGCTTGATACATGCTAGAGATATCTTCACAATGATAGATTGAAAATAAAAAATACAAAATAAAATTAAAGCAATCGACTGAAATACTATATACAATTACCACGAAATAGAAGGTTGGATGTGAAAAAGACAATATAGCAGAAAATATTAGGTAAATGCTCTATATCCAACATTATCAATTTTGCTTTCAACATCTTGTCTTTAAGAGCCACCTTTTCAAGTGACTTGCCAACATATAGAAGGTTGGATGTAAGAAAATAGAATCGAGAATACCTAACAAACCAAGTCCAGTGGTATCTTTAAGATGTGACTTGTTACGACTAACATAGAAGCGTGAACAGTAACACAAAAAAAAAAGATTTGAGTAAGAAATAAATTGCATAAATAAAACTTGAATACAATGGATTAATGAGGTCAGCTTTGTGCCTACTATATGGGAAGAGATCGATAAGAGATTGATAAGACAGTTCCAATATAATCAGTAAAGAAGATATTAAAATCGTTCAATTACTCTCACTCATAAGTGTTTTTCAATTCTAGCTTAAACCTGAACTTACAAGAATCAATTACAGAAGGAGTTTTATTGCACTGTCATTCTCTTGGATGAAGGTTATCAATGCTCTTGATATCTCTTGCAAATTTTCATATACGTTAAACATACTCATATCCGAGACCAAACTCAACAACAAAATTATCTATATGCAAAACAACCATAAGCTCTTCTTGGATGTCAACGTTTGCTTCATCATCAATGAAGAAAAGAAGTCTTGTGGAAATTAATTTCTTTTTTTTCATCACTGACAATTCTATGGCAAGACTCCAATGATATGGCCTAAGTTTCCTTGTGTTCAATTATCGACCGAATTTCAAAACAATCTGATTTTTTTTTTTTGGGCAAAAACAATCTGAATTAATTTCGAGCCATGACCAACGAATCTCCATTTTAGTAAGAAGATCAATTTCATATCACCGGTTGTTGTTTCTCCTAAACCCCTATGGGGCTTCTCACTTATTGTAGAAGCTAGCCAAGTCTGAATAGTAACGAAACTTAGTCAATGGCAAATGCTTTATTAGATTATTTGCTGTGTGCACTTTCTCAACGGATGTGGTTCCTTATGACACAATAACACGTGTAAAATGGTCTTTGACACCAATGTGTTTTGCCTACTTGAGATACATCTGATTTTTGGCTAAATGTATTGCACTCTAATTGTTGCAGTAATTAACAACCTTCTCCTACAACAATTCCAGATGATTGAGCAAAACTCTTAGCCAAATAACTTTCTTGATTGCCTCAAATGACATCATGTACTCTGCTTCAACTGTCGACAAAGCAACTATCGGCTATAACCGCACTTGCTAACTGACGACCCTTAAAACATGAACACATAACCTGTCAAAAACCTCAGTCTGTCCAAGTGACAGGAAAATCTGGATCCACATCCACATAACTTGTTATATCCAGATTTTATTTGATAAGTTGCATCTTCTCAATAGGTTTATGTGATGTGGGTTGTATTGTAGGGGTTTTATGAGAGATAGAGGGCGAGGGGCAGTAACGGGAAGGGAACAGGAAAGAAAGGAATAACGAAGGAAAAGGTTAAAAAAAAAGGGACAACAAATTTAAATAGCCAGTAGCATGTGTAGTAAAGTATTAACCTCTTAAGAAGATAGATATAGGTGGTGACTTTATCTCCTAATTTTAGAGGATCTCAATCGATCAATTAAATAGCAATTCATAATGGTTTTTCGAACATAAAGAATAATTGCGTCCACTTGTGAGAGGGTGCTCTTTCCAAAATGGGTGCGAACTATTGGTCTTCTTTGTTTTCTTTTGTGTGGTAGGGCAGACAATAGGATGAACCTTTAATATATGAATTGATGGTCCAACTAGTGATTAATTTAGTCTCGGCTGAACATATGGATGACTTGGGCAGATTTGGATTACTTGCCCTGTGCCAACGCCATCATAAGAAAGAAAGAAACACTTTTAATGAGGCAGGAGCCTAACAAATTAAAGACATGGATAGTACAGACATTATCTTATATGATATCTTTGCCTATGGCCTTTATTCTGTCTTTTGTTAGCCATAAGATTGAAGAAGCTAATTAACTAGTCAAGTATGCGAAGTACTTTTTCTCTCCAAGAATTCTCCTTTTTCTTCTGTTTTCCCGACAAAAAACGGAATAAAGACATGATAATACCAACGTTAGACATGTGAAAGCAAATTTAGCACTTTGCTTTTCTTTTTTTCCATCGATTTCCAGCTCTTTGCTTTTTTATCTTCTGATTTCGACTTTGAGTAAACGAAGTGAGATATTATTCTTCTTTTCACAAATGTTGATTGATCCTTGATATGTATACTTATTTAGCCAGTAACACACTGTTAATTCACCAGCCATTTTTTTGGAAATGCCAATGTTTATCTGTACTTCCAAGATTACTAGTTGTTTTCATTATTAATCAACATTAATTTGTATAACTTACCAACATGATGAGGTGCTAAATTTTATTCAAAATTACCATAAGTGACTTGCCCATTTTTCTTCCATTAAGTCACAATTAATTTTAGCTTAACAACCACTGTTTGAGTCGCTCATTCAATTTTAATTGACTGTTTTAAATTTATCAATTGTTGCAATAATTTACCAAAATTTATTTGCGCAGCTTACCAACTGATAATACTACTAACTATTATATAAAATTATCAAATCTTATTTGAGTCCACTTACTGACGTTTATTTGATTGCCACAAAATGACCAACTATTCCAATAGCTCACAGCATCTATTTCAGAACTTATCAGTGAGTTGAAGTTACCAATTTTTATACAAAATTATCAACTTCGTTCAAAATTACCGATTCTCTTAATAACTTGCTAACATTTATTTGTGGATCTTAAATTATGAACTCTTATTACCAACTTTATTTCAATCAGTTATCAATGTTTTCTTTTTTCAAAAATTACCAACTGTTCCAATAATTTAAGGACATTTTTTTTTAGCATCTTAAAAAGGCTGTTAAAATCAACCATACTTATACAAAATTATCAACTCTTATTTGGGTTCACTTGCCAAAGTTTATGTGGCCGTTTAAACATTACAAACTTATTCCAGTAATTTAACAATATTTATTTATGGAGCTTACCAATGGGATAAAGTTACCATTACCTGTGCTACATCACCAACAGTTTTAAATCTTACCCAACTTTTTCAAAATCTTAACAAATTTATCTATGAAACTTGACTTACCAACTCTTATCTGAGTTATACCAATGTACATTTAATTATTTTCAGATTATTAATTGTTCCAATAATTCACTTGGATTCATTTGCAGGGCTGACCGACGTTTTAAGCTCATCAACTCTTATACAAAATCATCGATTCTTATTTGTGCCCACTTACCATTTTTTTTTTTTATTGTTTCAAAAGTATCAACTTTCCTATAGTTTACGCATGCTTTTTCTTGGAGCTTATCAATTAGTTATAGATAGCAAACACTTTTCAAAATAACCAGCGCTTCAAATAATTTATCAATATTTATATCTGAAGCTCGAGTAACCGACTCTAGAACAAAGTTACTATCTTATTTGAGTCAGTTATCATCTAGAGGTCGGTCTTTGATAGTCATAGGATATGAGATATTTAAATTTAAATAACTAAATGCACCACAAAGTAAGCTTTTAGCTATGTAAACTAATTTTGCATTACGGTTCTTCAATATGTACTTATAATTCTCGAGAGCATTCTTGAAACTTTTGGGTTAAAAGCTTTGAGATAAAAAGCAAGTGAACTATTATCAGTAGTCATCTGATTTATGACCATGGAAAGCTCAACTACCAGTTACACTAAAGAGGAGCAAGTAATGAAGAACCCACTAGCGACTCACCAGTTCATAAATAAATTGTCAAATTTGTTGAGCATCCATGTTTTAAAGATCTTTATTTTCCAAGCTAATTTGACGCTAAATTTGAAACTCAAAATCTTCATTCAATAAATCACTATGGTAACAAGTCAAGAATTCGTTTCCGTGATTTAAAGTAGGTCTTGCGCTATTAACTCCTCAAATGTATGATTAAATTCTGCAAATTATCTCTTTAGTTTGGGATTAGCAATAACAAGTAAGGCGTGAAAGCTTTTCTATTACCTGAGAAAGATTCGATGGGTTAATGGTAGGGAAGTGGCACTTTTACTTTTCTTTTTCTTTACTTATTTTACTTTGAGCATTATTCGGTCTTTATTTTACATGGAGAAATAGAGAGACGACAAAAGGGAATTGACAGGGGAGAGAGAACTCTCCCGCAAGCAAAATCACGCTCCTACGAGATCAAGCAAAGAATAATGCAGCTTTACAAATGAGTATGCATTGCATTCACTCATTCCACAAGCATTGCATATATCAAGGCAAATCTAAGATATGTTGGGCCCCACTCACCCTTGACCTGCCATTAAGCCCACTTGTAAACTTGTTGACTCAGCTAATTAAAAATTTGTTGGCCATGGCACTATATAATATATGATTTTGCAAGTTCGTTACTTCCATCGATCCTCACCAAGTAGAGCCCCTCTTGCTCCTACATTTCTCTAGAAACACGATGGCCAAGGATCTGCCCCAGAAAAAAGAAAAGGATGCTAGGGAGTCTCGGCTTCAACAAGCAATAGCAAATGATGATGTTGATGAGCTACATAACTTAATTGTGGAGGAGCGAGAGCTCTTAGATCGCGTATCTAAGCACCCCTTCCCAAATACTCCACTGCACATCGCTGCAGCTGTCAGAAAAATCAATGTGGCCATGGAGATGGCCATCTTGAAGCCATCATTCACTCGAAAGCTGAATCCGGAAGGTTACAGTCCTATGCACTTGGCTTTGCAACACGAACATTATCACACCGTGAGGACACTGATGACCCTTGACCCCAAATTGATCCGAGTCCAAGGATGATGCGGGATCACTCCCTTGCATTTTGTAGCCGGGGAAAAAAGAGACAATGAGAAGGTGAACAAGGAGCTCCTAGAACTCCTGGCTGAATTTCTATTTGCTTGCAAATCTTCTATTGAAGACTTGACAAGCCAATGCGAGACTGCAGTTCACATTGCCGTCAAGAATCACAACCTCGAAGCATTCAAGGTGTTGCTTGGATGGCTTAAGCGAGTCTATTTGACTGAAATCTTGGATTGGAAAGACAAAAATGGTAACACCGTTTTACATATTGCTGTGTCTGAAGATCAGCCTGAGGTATGGTCCATTAATTTTGTTGTTCTTCTTGTTTTTATTGTTTGATCCTTGAACTTGACATTATCTAATCTAAGACCAAATGTTATGATAATGAAACACTAGGGGTTGAAAGTACTTGGATTTAGAAACATACAGAGAGAGTAGATTTGAACAACTTTTTGTGCAACGGTATATTTTATAGTATTATAATTTAATGGTTAACATTTGTCAATAAATGTCTGTCGGCTGATTGACACGTGAAGTTGTATGATATGGTGTTTTAAACTGTAGAAGTGTCTATAAATTTACTTGCCTGGAGTGACCCACCAGAAACACAAGAAAATGATCAGCAAAAATGATTGATTAAGGGATCTCACATATTATAGGTGAATATATTGTGGTAGTTAGATCTCATTAAAGCCTTCACAAGGAAAAATCTAATGCATTTTTAAATCACTTGTGATCACTAATATATATTATCACCATATTTTTCGACTTCAGATATCTCTATATTAAAAATAAATTTATCAAAGATTTGAATCTCAATCTTCTACCAATTAACTCAGTGAAAACCCATAAGTTAAGTGCATTATCATTTTGTTCCCTTTGCATTTCTTCCAGATCATCAGGCTGTTAAGGGGGAGTATCAAGTTAAATGCAAAGAACTACCGGGGTGAGACGGCTTTGAAAATCTACCAGAATCGTAGTGGCAATCAAGATCTTGCAAAGGAGTTACGTTCTCATGATCCCAACCACTCTTTATCAGAGTTTTTAGGGTGGAAACTAACTTACCATGAGAATTTTGTATTTAAATACGGCCTCCGAGATGAATCTATTCGCGATATAATCCTTCTAGTGGCTACCTTAATCACGACTGCCACTTACCAAGCCGTGCTCAGCCCTCCAGGAGGATACTGGGGGGAAAACTCTTCAAATTTCCGAGCCAAATCCACTGTCGTTACTGCCAATTCCAGCGGCATTGCTGCTGAAAAACCACATCAAGCCGGGCAAATGATCTTGAGCGGCTCAAATCTATACCAGTTCATGGCCCTCAACAGTTCGGTTTTCGTGTTGTCCATCGTCACAATCTGTTGGACCGCTGCTCCCCTATTGCCCCACAGTAACCTTGTTTACACGTTAACGCTTTATGTCGGTGTCGTCTACTTTGCTACCCTTTTCATTGAACTCCCGAAACCCGATGAGGTCGCAGGATACTCCATAACGGCTCTTCTTTTTGTCGTGATGCTCCTCTCGTGGGCGTTCCCAACGAAAAAGTGGCGCAACTACGACCGATTAGTACGTGGAATCGATGCCACAGGGAGACAAGTCGGCAACTTCCTAGAATTGAAGAACCGGAAATAGTTCGCAAGTATTATTTACTTTTTAAGTATTCTTCTTGCGTGTCCAACTATAATCTATATGTTTCTAGTCTTGAGGTTTGCAAGAGCTGGACTCTTCTTATTAGTTGCGTGTAATGAACTCATCTATTAAGTATTCTTCTCCCTTGCGCAATATCATCTATGTTTCTAGTCTTGAGGTTTGTAAGAACGGGACTCTTCTTTTTAGTCTTGCTTGAAGTCCAGACTTCAAATAGCTATTTTTCCTGCTTCAATTTTGATGAGGTGAAAACAAAAAGCACTGAGTTGCAACTCACAAACACGAATGCCCAAAGTGTACACGCAGAAAAACCACAGACAGAAATCTCTTCGGGTTTTTTTATTTCTAGAAAGAGGCAAACTGCATGATCCTATAAAACATAACAGATGAAGTTGCAACCCTTTCTCTAAAAAATATTACCAGATAAAGTAACCGAAAAAGAAATGCTGAGAATATAACAAAAGCCTAGGAAAACCTAAAAAATCAACTAGATCATGTGGTATCTTCCAATAAAAAAATAATATATATGAACTCATTCAAAAACTTAAATATAATAGAAATAATAAACTCGTATGTAATATACTTGGTGAATATCCTAAACGAACTTGATTAAAGGAGGAAATATTAGATTCCCCTATCCTAAATTCATCGAATAAAAGATGTAAATCCAAATTTAAGGCGTCTCCCATTACTCTCCCATTATCAGAAAAGAATCTCGGCCCCTATTTTTTTTTTTAAATGTCGGGTTATCTAATAAAGCACATGTGCCAAAATCCTCTTGGAATTTCGAACCATATCTACAGAATCAATCAAAATTTCTTCCTTTAAGAAAATATCTCAACCGAACTATAATGTCGATCCATCGATTGATTTTTTCAATTGCCTCTCATAATGAAATCAACTCATAATGAAATCAATAATTGATTCTTCTGTTCTTCTTTCGATTTTCTATGGCTCCAAATTCCTGTGACTGGATCTCATTTGTATCTAAATTCGGATCAACATGGGTTTTGGGGGTGTGTGTGGGGGGAGGGGGGGCGCTTTTCTGTAAAATGATTTCTCCATCGTCAAGGAAGACATGCTCACCTTGACATTCTTCCTCCAGCTTAAAATCCTCCAAATCCTTCTTTTTAAATTGGAATTCAAATACTTCTACTTCTTACTTCTGAGCTCAACAACCTTATCAACGACAATTATATAAGTGTCGGCCATTTATGGTTGTTGTTATCGAGGATAACATGAAGCTGGCTTCTTCAACTCGATCATCAATCCACGAAAATCGCCGCTTTAACATATTTCACAGGTTATGCTCGTTTCGTAATGGAACTTCAATTCATTATGTGAGAAGTCGTTTGACTCATGTCATAAGGTATATTAACTGCGAAGCTAGCTAACCCTTGCGAAAGGAATCCATCTCACAATCAACACAATCTTTGGGGTACGAAAAGAAAAGTATTCGGCTAAATTTGGCAGGGACTACTTACATCTGAATACTGGTGTGGAACCCATGCTATGCACGAATACGTCTCCAGACTCCTAAAGTATATTTTTTAACTCCTTAATAATACATTACCTTTTAAGAAACTTGCTCTAACTGAGACTCCATTTGTTTTACGAAAAATGTGTCGTTTCTGGAAAATGTTTTATCGAAAGCCATTTTCCAGGAAAATAATTATATTATCTGATGTTCGACCGAAACTTGAAAATGAACTAGAAAATATTTTCTGCCATTTGGTTTGGAAAAATCGATTCGATTTTCCTCCATGCACTCACTTTAATGAATTTTTTATTTTCTTCATTCTTCTAAAAAATGATTTTTATATTTTTTTATTATTTTTCTTTATGTTTTTTTTTTCTTCTTTTTCTTTTTGTTCCCCTTCTTCTTCCCTGGCCGTTTGCTGGTCGTAAAGAAAAATAAAAAGAAAAAGTAATAAATATTCGAATTAAAAAAAAAAAAAAAAAAAAAAAAAAAGAGGAAGAAGTGGGGACTAGTGAGAATGCGAGATAAGAAAGAGTGAGTAAGGAAAATGTTTTCCCTTATTTGAAAAGTGGAAGATATTTTCCCCATTTTAGAAGACTTTTTTTCCCAACATAGAAAATGTTTTCCCAAGCCAATTCATTCTCCGTGAAACAAAGACCAAAAAAAAAAAAAAAAAAAAATCTGAAAAATGTTCTTCTGAAAAAGATTTTCTGTGAAACAAATGAAGCTTAAATTTCTATCATATTTTCTATTTGGGATCTATGCATAAGTTTCACGACCCACATCCTATCTATGCCTCAAGCCTTTATGTTGTCTTTTGTTAACTATCAAAATTGAAGATGGTATCATTTAGGCAAGTAGTCAAAGCACTTTGCGTCTCCAAAAATTCTCCTTTCTTTTCTTTCGTTTCCCGACAAAGAACGGAATAAAGACATGATATTAAAAACATTATATATATGATAATAAAGTGAAAATACAAAAAGGAGCCGACATGTAGCAAGACAAACACCCCCCCCCCCCACAAAAAAATAAAAAAAGAGAGACAGAGACAGAGAAGAGAATAAAAGAGGTATGTTGTGTATGTGGCATAGAGCATATGTATTTAAAAAGATCATCACATAAACTACTTTTTGCTTGCTATTAATGCTTATATTATGTTGTCGTAAGGATTGGCAATTCATATTTAAGTGTCTTGATGAATTTCGTCATTGTGTTAATTCATGTAGTAGGAAAACACTATACTTTTGTTAACTATGCTATAAAATTTGCCTGAATTAAATTCGTGTTACCTCGAAGGGAAAATTACCAAAACAATTCTAAATTTATTATAATTTTTCCAATTCAGTCATAAATATTTTTCTTTTTGGCCAATTCAGTCATAAATATTTTGTAATTGTACTAATTTAGTCCATCCAATAAAATTTTGTTGGCCGATGCTAAGGTGGACACTAGTCGGCACCAGCCATCCATTTGACGATGACGTGTCAGTAATATATTTTTATTTTTCAATTATTTATTTGTTTATCTCTCTCTCTCTCTCTCTCTCTCTCTCTCTCCTCCTTCCTTCTTCCCCAGTCGATCACTAAGGTCAACCTCGCCTTGGTTGGGCTAGGCTTTGCTGAGGTTCGATGATTGGCTAGAGTAAGAAGGAAGGAGGAGAGAGAGAGATAAAAAAAGAAAATTGAAGAAAATAAATAAATAAATATTAAAAAATTGACACATCAGCACTGGCCATTCAAATTTGGCTGGATGGACTGGACTGACACAATTATATTAAGTTTTAGAACTGAATTAGAAAAATTAAAATAGGTTTAGAACTGTTTTGATAATTTTTCCCACTTTCGAATTATCCACATAATAGTATATAAATATGTTAATTCGTGTTAGAAATTGCCATCCTTATGGCACCAACAATAAAAACAGATTTAAGGGTATGGATTTTACGTTCAAACATTGGTAACACATTTCTCAAGGGTTATTTTAAGAGCATGTTGGATTTATGTTAGATTTACTCTCTTTTTTCGGCCTGCTTTCTTCTTCTGTTTCCCCAATACTCTTCGTTGGCAATGTAGCACTTCGCTTCTTCTTATCGACTACCAGCGCTTGCCTTTTTAATCGTCCGAGGGAGTCATCATATTTTCGACATGTAGAAAACAAAAAAGAGACATTACTCTTCTTTTCACAAATGGTGTTTAATCATTAATATTTATAATTATTTGAAAGTACCAATATTTATTTGTACTTCCAACATTACTAATTGTTTTCCTAATTATCAATGTTAGCTTGTCTAAGTTACCAAAGTGGTAAGCTACTAAATTTATTCAAGATTACCAACTTTAATTTAAGTGACTTATTCATCTTTCCCTCATTAAATCACTTGAGCTTAATGACTTTCGTTTGAGTCACTTGTTCACTTTTATTTAATTATTTTGATATTACCAATTGTTGCAATAAAGTACCAACATATGTTTGCGCAGCTCACCAACCGATGAGGCTGCTAATTATTATATGAAATTACTAACTCTTATTTGAGTCTACTTGCCGACGTTTATCTAATTGCTACAAAATTACCAACTATTTCAATAGTTCGCCAACCTTTATTTCAAAACTTGGTTTAAATTTACCAATTCTTATATCAAATTTCCACTTATTTCAAAATTACCAATTCTCCCATTAATTGACTAAAATTTATTTGTAGAGCTTAAATTATAGACTATTATATGAAATAACCAACTTTATTTTAATACCTTGTCAATGTTTATTTGATTTTTTTTTCAAAAATAGTTTCAATAATTGAAGGACATTTAATTGTGGATCATAAAATGTGTTAAAATCACTCATTCTTATATAAAATTAGCAACTCTTTGTTTCAGTTTACTTACCAAAGTTTATTTGATTATTTTTTTTGTCGGTATATGATTAATTTAAAAGTACCAATTATTCCAATAATTTAACGATATTTATTTGGGGAGATTGCCATCTGGTTAAAGTTACCGAGACTTATGACCAAAAAAAAAAATGTTAGCGAGACTCTTACATGAAGTTTTTCTTTCCTTTTGGCTTTTGGTGCGTTTCTTGTGGTTCCACGGCACTCCCACACTCTTTTGACTTCCTTGTCTTTTGAGTGTTTGTTCTTGTTGGTGCCAAGCCTCCTTATTTGTACATTCTTTTGGTAAAATCTATATGTTACTTACCTTTTACCCAAAAAAAAAAAAAAAAAAAACTCTTACATGAAGTTACTTGCTCTATTTGAGTCATACAAAAGTACACTTGATTGTTTTGAATTATCAATTGTTCCAAAAATTTACCTAGATTCATATGGAAAGCTTATTGATGTATTAAGGTCATCAACCCTTGTAAGAAATTACCAATTGTTATTTGAATCTACTTACCAGCGTTTCTTTGATTGTTTCAGAAGTACCAAGTATTCCTATAATCCACCAACATCTTTTTTAGGAGCTCATCAACTATTTGTAGTTACCAAACGCTTTCCCAAATCATCGACTCTTCAAGTAATTTAACAATATTTATTTGTGAAACTTGAGTAACAAATTCTAGACTAAGTTACGATCTTAACTTAAGTCTGTTATAATCATTTATATGGTTGTTTCGAAATTCCAAACAAAGTCGACTTTTGATAATCATAGGATATGAGATATTTAAGTTTAAATATCTAACCTCTCCCCAAAATAAGCTAGTAGTTATATAAACTATTTTGCATTACGGTTTTGCAATTTGTCGTATGATTGAAACTCAAGGGCTAAAAGCTTTGATATTAAAAGCAAGTGAACTATGACAACAGCCGTCTGATTTATGATTATGGAAAGCTTCACTGCCAATTACATTAAAGATGAGCAAGTGATGAAGAACCCACTAATGATTCACCAGTTTCTAAATAAATTGTCAAATTTGTCTTGCACCCATGATTTGAAGGGCTTAATTTTTTGAGCTAATTTGATGTTAAACTTGAAACTTGAAATCTTCATTTAGGAAACTAATATAGTAATGTGAAGAGAACTCGCGTCCAATTATTTAATTGAATTAATGAACTGATGCGAGGTCTTGAGCTCTAGGAGATGATCCTGTGCTTGGGTTTTATAATTGAACTCGTTTTAAATAAAGGAGGAAGAAGGTCCAGTACTATTAGGACGCACATGACAAAATTTCTATTTTTCGATTTCTCTGTTTCTCTGTTCCCCGAACAGGTTTGAAATAAAAATCCATTTAGTAATATAATTTGATTTCTCTATTCCTGAAACAGATTTCTATTCCAAAAATAAAGAAATCGAAGAAATCATAAGCTAAAATTTTTAACTTCTCGGTTTGAAATAGAAATCGAAGCTGAAATCAAACCATATAAAAGAACCTTGCACTTTCTTGCTAACTTAATTCACTCATAACCACAACTTCACAAATTATTTGCTAATTTTCTTTTTCTTATTTTGCTAATTTTTTTTCATTTTTTTTTCATTTTTTTTTGATAACTTTCTCTTTAGGATGAAAGGCAATCGAATGGGTCCCCAATTTTCAAAAACGACCAAAGTTCTTAAATGCTTACTTAAAAACAATGGGGCTCTTTCCTTCTAGAAAGTGCACGCGCATCGCCAGTTGAAGAAAAAGTTCTTACACAATAAATGAATAAAAAACGTGCCTAGAAATTTAACATTGTTTCTTTACAGATTCAAAATTCTTGCAAAATCAAAATAATTAGATTGTTACACAATCTTGAATTTTAATTCAGAGGCAAGAGATTCGAGAGGGCCATTAAAGGTTCATTGAGCAACAATAAAGAAATTAGGGATGAACAATTGGACCGATTCAATTCGAGAATCAAAATAAACTAACCTTTCCTCGATTGGTTCCTAACCATAAATGTTACTTCAAGGTAGAATTCTCATAAATTCCTTTACACCATCAATTTTATTTTGTTGATAATCTTGTATAATACTAGTCTTTGATAAAATGACAAGACTGTATAGGCACCATTGATGGCATCCATATTCATGCTTTCGCAGTACTTGTTTGAACCTATGCAAGATGAGCTTGCAAACGATACATTAACCGAGGAGGGAAATCAAATAAATACGCTTAGAAAAACCATTGCCAATAAAATGGCAATGGATAATAATATGCCAGAAATTCCATGAAATTGTATTTTCAATTTTTGTATGTATTAGTATTATTTCATCTATTATTTTGTATTTGAGGATTTCCTATGTTGTTATTTGATCAATTTCTATTCCCAGAAATAGAAATTTTATTCCGTTATCAAATGGATTTCTGTTTCAGAAATAGAAATTTTGAGTCGTTATTAAACGGGTTTCTTTGCTCAGAAACTTGTCCGGGGAATAGAAATTGAGAAATTAATTTATAGCCATAAATCAATTTCTGGAATAGAAATTTTGTCATGCGCGGCCTTAGCTCCTCCAATGTATGATTACTTTCTGCAATTTATCTTCTTTAGTTTGGGATATGGCAAGTAAAGTGTGACTGATTTTATATTACCTTGGAAAGATTCGGTGGGTTGATGGGAAGGAAGTGGCACTTTTGCTTTCACTGTTTTCCCCCTTATTTATATTGCTTTCAGCTTTATTCGCTCTTTATTTTACATGGAGAAATAAAAAAGAGGAGAAAAGGGAAAATCATAATGTAGCTTTAAAAATAAAAAATTATTATAAAATAGGGGTAAAAAAAACATGGCTTAATAAATAACAAACACTATTCCTATAAGATCAAGCAAAGAATAATGAAGCTTTAGAAATGATTATGCATCGCATTCACTCATTTCAAGGCATTGCATCTATCCCAACAAATCATAAAATATACTCAATATCATAGATAATGTATTATATTATAGCCAACATATGTCAAACTCATCCTATGCCCCTATTAAGAATGCCTTGGTCACGCTTCGCCAGGCAATAAGGCACGACAACCATATCTGCTATTGTTAAGTCCCAAAAATCACTTTGTTCTAATTAAGTCTCGAAAAACACATTAACTGTGATGAAATCCCAAAATAGAATCGGTCCGTACACATGTACATCATGTCATGTCCCAATACGTTGGTTGATTACGAGCATCAAATTGAAATCACAATATGAAAAACATTCCATCCAAAATATTTCCAGTCAAAGGCTCCAAAATATTAAATTCTTGAATCGGTTCTTAGAAAGAGCGTACCATATAGTATAGTTATGCCTTCTCGATGAATCATGTCATGCAATTCTTGCAAAATATAATAAGAAGCAAAAGAGTGAAAGTGGTAAAGCGAGAGGATCGTAAAATTACAAGACTGCAATTTCCTAAGAATCTGACCAGTATGTACCGCTCCGAGTCTAAGATATGTGGGCCCCACTCACTCCCGTCGGCCGCTGGGCCCACCTGTATACCTGTTGACTCCCGTAAATTAAATATTCATTGAATCGCGGCACTATATAATATTATGCTTTTGCAAGTTCGCTACTTCATATCATCACCAAGCAAAGCCCCTCTTCCGCTCCCACGTTTCCCTAGTAACACGATGGCTAGGGGTCTGCCTGAAAAAGAAGAAAGAGAGGCTAGGGAGTCTTGGCTTCAACAAGCAATAGCAAATGATGATGTTGATGAGCTACACAACTTAATCGTGGAGGAGTGACAACTTCTTAGATCGTGTGTCTGAGGACCCCTTCTCAAATACTCCACTACACATTGCCGCTGCTACTAGGAAAACCCAAATGGTCATGGAGGTAGCCATCTTGAGGCCTTCATTTGCTTGAAAGCTGAATCCAGAGGGTTACAGCCCCATGCACTTGGCTTTGCAACACAAGCATTATCGCACTGTAAGGGCACTGATGACCCTTGATTCTGAGTTGTTGCATGTTCAAGGACGATGCGGGCTCACCCCTTTGCACTACATTGCCAGGAAAAAAGGAGACGATGAGCTATAGCTCTTAGTTGAATTCCTTTGTGTTTGTAAATCATCCATTGAAGACTTGACGAGCCCATGCGAGACCGCGGTTCACATTGCCGTCAAGAATCACAACCTCAAAGCATTCGAGATTGGATGGCTTACTCGAGTCCATCTGATAAGAATCTTGAAATGGAAAAATCAAGATGGTAACACCACCTTACATATTGCTGCGAATGAAAGGCAACCCAAGGTATGCTTATTCAATTTTCCTAGTTTTTTTGTTTTTATTGTTTGATCCTTGAATTTGACGTGATATAATCTAGGAACAAATGTTATGATAATGAAATAATGTGAATTGAAAGTACATGGATTTAGAAACATTCAGAGAGAGGAGACTCGAATTACAAATTGTGCCACAATATATGATGGATCATTATCATTCAACCGTTAACATTTGTCTGTAAGTATCTATTTGACCATTGACATTTGAAGTTGTATAGCATGGTGTTGAACATATAGAAAGTGTTCATAAATTTGCTCGTTTGGAGTGATCCAGCGAAAACACAAGAAAGGATCAATAGAAATGATTAATCGATGTGATATATTATAGGAGAATATTGTGACGATTAAATCGTATTGTAGTATACACAAAAAAAAAAAAAAAAAAAAAAAAAATACACATCCTTCTACAAATCAGTTGTGTTTTCGTATGAGTAATATACAATATCACAATATTGTTCGACTTCATGTCTCTTGATATCATAAAAACAAACTTTTGCCAATAATCTTCGGCAAAAACCCACCTCTTAAGTGGATTATGATATGTAATGTTTATTAAGAAGGAAAATTGTTAACCGTTGAATTCACATATAAAAGTTAATATTTGTCGATTTGATCTCTCTCTCTCTCTCTCTCTCTCTCTCTCTCTCTCTCTCTCTCTCTCTCTCTCTCTCTCTCTCTCTCTCTCTCTCGCCCTTTTTATGTCCTCATTGAGTCCTGCTCAATCATTGCCCATTTTTCTCTCTTGTTGAACTTCCCACCTTCGCACACAATTATTTTTATTAAAAAAAAAAAAAGACTTCTCGTGGTTGGTTTCACAATCTTTTGGTATTACTTTGAATTCTCTCTCTATATATGTCAGTTAAGTAAGTAGAAATAGCATAGGAGTTCGATTTAATTAAAGAAAATATAATTTTAATCTATTCATTGCCACAAATCTCATATGCGTCTTACCTAAGCGAGATGGAATGAGTGGGATATGAATCGCTTCAAGCAATCAAGGGATCGTACAATGTGCAATTAATGACCTCCGTGAATGCATAAACCGTTTTCTATAAAGAAATAATAGAAGTGAGAGAAGTACGTAATATATGATATGCTGTTGAACTTTGGTATCACATGGAACTATGATGTGTACATTAGAATGTGTACGGAAAATTGGGAAAGAATTGACGCATTTAAGTATAAGAGAAGGGAAATAGCGTCCATTATCTGTACTATTTCGTTCTAAAGAAATTTGTGATATTAACTTTGATATGGAAATTATTTAAAAAGTCCTAAATTTATTGCACTTATACTAATTCAATCATAAACCTTTCAAGTTTGTCAATTCAGTCCTAAACATTTTCACTTTCTACCAATTGAGTTCATCCCATCAATTTTTGTCGGAAATTGCTGATGTGGACACCAACAATGCCACGTAGGATTGTCAACACTAACGTGGACAAAATTTAATAATATTTTAATATTTTTTTAATTCTTTCTTTTTTTTTCTTTTTGTTTTCCTTTTCCTTTTTTGCTTCTTCTCCATTTGGCTTGTGGCCAACCTCCAGCCACAGGCGATGAAAAGCCACCAACCACAGGCAATGGCCGGCCACCAACCATGTTTGGTTGACTGGCCTTGCTTGCCACAAGCAAGGCATGACCAGGCGAGGGCGAGCCTAGGCGAGGGGAGCCCTTGTTGGAGGTAATAGGTTTGAGAGAGAAGAAGTAGTTGCTTGAAGTATTACACCAAGAGACGTCAAGTTTGGAACGCTCAACAGTGTTACCTCCAGCGTAGGGAAACCCTAGAGTTTTTATATGCACGTTATTGGGCTTCGGCCCATATGGACCCAAATAACCATGCTTTTACCTATTGGGCTTGTATGTGAACATATTATTTTGGACTATATTAATAATATATCCAACAATCTCCTCCTATGTTCACCATACAAGACAATCCAATAAGTTGGTCAAGTGTAATGTTCAAACAAACATGAATCATCCACATTCAGTCCAAGACAATCAACTTGGATCGGTCAAAGAGTATTCCAGCAATAAAGTATTAAACTAAATCATCATGTGCAAACTAAATAAGTGAATCATTCTTATCATGAATCTGTTATGAGATTAAAAATCCAAATCCCAAAATAAATCTCAGATTCAGTTCACAACCAATATATGCATATTAATCAAGTATAAGTAGGCCAGTCAAAATAGTCTAAGGCCTTACAAATATAAGAAACAAGCATAATAATGTCCACAAAATAGAAATAGCAAAATGCAAGTCTCAAGTAAATGGACTTCATCAAAATAGGCAATAGCAGGTAAACTATCAAGTCCTCACACGCTCTAGTGATATATATTCATTCATCAAGTAGGTCATCCTGGTCAGGATCCCACTCATTAAGCTCTCCTCCATCTCTGCCATCCTTTGTAGAATGTCAAATATGAATTTCATATTATCATGAATTCAATCAATTGAATAAAAACTTAGCACCATTCCATCAGGTGGAGAAGAACATATATTGATGTCATAAAGCATCATAATATCATGTCATAAGCATCAAGCCAGTTTCATAAATTATGAACAAGACCTAAACAATGTGATTTATAAAGAGCCATCAACTTAAGTTTATTTGTAGGAGAATAACTATTGTCTAGTTTCAAAGAACAAGACCAATAGTCAAGTCACTTACAACAACCTAGTCATGTAATATCAAGTTTCAATTAAGAACAAGACAAATAGGCTTCTTATGTAAACAATTGTTTCTATGTTTCAATTTGGAATGTCACAATTACTGATTCCTTAAAGTCAAATAATCTAGCATCAAGTTTGGAATGAGATCATTTAACCAAAAAGGATAGTCCAATCTAGTTGAATTGTATCATCAAGTTTGGAATGACACAATTTTTCCAAATAGAACATTTGAATTAGGTTAAAGTCATCTTCATCAAATTTGGAATGAGACAACTCACCCTCTTCAATTAGCCAGCAACTGTGAACATCAATGAAACATATAAATTGTGCTTATCATTGTAGCCAATAAAGAAAGATTTGATAATTCAAAACACAGGTAAGTAAATGGTAGTTAAGACTTGCCTATATAGTCTTTAACCCCAGTTCCCCCACTGTTTTGAATAATCGATCTTTAGGCATACCTTTGGTGAGAGTATCGGCTATGTTATCCTTCGATCTCACATCGATCAAGGTGATAACCCCTTGTTCTCTCAGATAATTCAACAACGCATGTCTTAGTCTCACGTCTTCTCTTTGAATTAAAGAGAGTATTCTTGACGACTTGGACAGCTGCTTGATTATCACAAAATAGGCTTAAAGAATTAATCTTTAGCCGAGTCAAAGGAATATCCATAATCAGATTCTTTATCCACTCTGCCTCTTCACCGGCTGAGGCTAAAGCAAAAAGTTCTGATTCCATAGACGACAATGCAATACAAGTCTGTCGTTTGGATTTCCAAGTAATAGCAGCTCCACCCAAAGTGAATACATATCCACTAGTGGACTTACTATTTCCAATATCTGAGCACCATGAGGCATCAGAATATCCATCCACAATTGGAGGATAACCAGAATAATAAAGCGCATAATCTTTAGTACCTTTAAGGTATCTCATTAGCCTATTAAGGGCATCCCAATGCTCTTTACTAGGATTACTAGTAAAACGACTCAGCAAACCAACTGTAAAGGCTATGTCAGGTCTAGTGCAACTCATAGCATACATGAGACTACCAATCAGTTTCGAGTACTTTAACTGATCCATGCTGGTCCCTTCATTAGGACTCAGTCTATTATTATAATCACATGGTGTCTCACTCGGTTGACACTTATCGTATCCCTAAGTAGAAAGTAGCTGCTCAATATAATGAGTCTGGCTAAGGGAGATGACTTGCCGTTCAAAGCTTACTTTCATACCAAGAATGGTATTAGCAATACCAAGATCTTTCATGTCAAATTCTTTAGCTAAAGTAGCTTTCACGTCACTCACTACAGAATGATCGGAACCAAGAATTAACATGTCATCAACATACAAGCAAATGATGACTATCTTATTTGACATAGAACGATGGTAAAGGCATTTATCTCGAATAACTAGGCGAAAGCCATAACTCTTTACCACTTCATCAAATTTAAGATGCCACATCTTAGGTGCTTGTTTAAGACCATATAGAGATTTATTTAATTTACAAACTTTGTCCTCAAGACCTTTCATAACATATCCTTCCGGTTGTTCCATGTAAATTTCCTCATTTAAATCTCCATTTAAGAAAGCTGTTTTTACATCCATTTGATGCACTACAAAGTGTTCAATAGATGCCAAAGCAAGAAGAATTCTTATAGTTGATAGATGACACACAGGTGAATAGACATCAAAATAGTCTATTCCACTCGTTGTTTATAGCCTTTAGCTACTAAGCGTGCTTTGTATCACGGCTATTGATCCATCACTATTCAGTTTCTTCTTCAACACCCATTTACAGCCTATAGCTTTAGCCCCTTTTGGCAAATTTACTAGCTGCCAAGTGTGATTCTGTAAAAGAGAGAGCTCATTTCATCATCTATGGCTTCGCCCACGTAGAGATTCCCTAGATCTCATTGCTTCCTGATAGAAGAATGGATCATCCTCAAGATGGTAAGCAACGAAGTCTTCACCAAAACTTTTGGGAATTCTCTCTTGTAGATACTCTAACTGGAATTGGTTCAATAGCCAACCGTGTGGAATTAGTGTCGAAGGGCCTACTTCGCATTCTACAGAGATTCTAAAATCATATCTAGTAGATCCGTAAATATTCAAGCCTTGATCTCTGATAAACTTGTTTTCAAAGAACACTGCATCTCTAGATTCTATCACTGTGTTAGTAGATAGATCTAAAAACCTATTTGCAGCGCTATCTTCTGCACTACCTAGATATACACAAGTAATAGTTCTAGATCCCACCTTAGGTTTTTTAGGATCTGGTTTACTTACATAAGCAATACAGCCCCAAGTCTTAAGAGTATCATATCTACAAGGGCGCTTATGCCATATCTCATAAGGTGTCATGGACAACTTAGAGTGCGGCAACCTATTCAATATGTGATTAGCAGTTAGAACTGCTTCAAGATTGTTGGAGGTAATACTTGAATTCATAGTGAATTTAAAGTCAAAGAATTTCTCCGCTAGGAGGGTTTTAGATAACCCCTCTTGTTTTTAGAACTGAGCGTTCAAGTGATCCCATATCTCTTTCGCCGTCTTATACTCACTATAAGTCATAGCCAAATTAGGATTTAGAGAGTTCAGCAAGTAATCTCTACAAAAATCCTCATCTTTGTTCCATTGATATTCATTCACATCTTCAGTGGTAGATGTAAAATCGCTCAATACAGTATAGAATATGTCACGTTCTTTCATGCCAAATTGAACATGTAATTTCCAGCCATGAAATTCAGTAACATCAAAAGATTGCAACTTTATAATATCATAGGAACTACGCTTTGCCATTTTAATCAAAGCAAAGTGTTAGAAAGAGTGCACCTTGAAGTCCTCAGAGCAACAAAGTTGAATAACTCCCCTAACATTGATCAAACCGATCTGTAGAGATGGAATTTGCCAAAACAAACCCCAAAAAGGGATCCGGAGCGCCCAAAAACCTTAAGATGGACTGCCCTTGTTGCTGAAACTCGCTGAAAAATTTCGCCCCCCGAAATTCGCTAGAAATTTCGTCCCCCAAAATTCGCTAGAAATTCAGATGGAAACTTCCGGGTGCCATAACTTCTCCGTCCGACCTCCGATTGACGCGAGTGACCACTCAAAACGTTCGTAGCGACGAGTAGATCAAAGCCCAAGTGGTTTCACCCTCTTAAATTGGCTATAATTTTTGGGTTTTTGAATCAAAGATTTCGGTCACCCGAATCTTCAAACTCAGATCCCGGCCAATATCACTGTCGAAATCGAAAGTAAATTACAGCCGCAAGTTCGTCTTAACGAAATCTTCAAGAACACACTTTACTCGCTCAAATCCGACACACGAACCTAATACTTCAAGATTGTTGGAGGTAATAGGTTTGAGAGAGAAGAAGTAGTTGCTTGAAGTATTACACCAAGAGACGTCAAGTTTGGAACGCTCAACAGTGTTACCTCCAGCGTAGGGAAACCCTAGAGTTTTTATATTGCACGTTATTGGGCTTCGGCCCATATGGACCCAAATAACCATGCTTTTACCTATTGGGCTTGTATGTGAACATATTATTTTGGACTATATTAATAATATATCCAACAGCCCTTGCCCTATCGAGGCTCGATGAGGGTCGGCCTCACCTCGCCAAGCCAGGTGAGGCCAACCCTCACCCTGGCTTAGGCGACGATTGGCCTCGCCAAATTTGGCGTGGGCCAACGCCATACGAGGCCGCCCTGGCCTCGGTGACGGCCGGCCTTGCTAAATCTGACATGAGCAAGGTGAGACCAGCAAGGGCTAGATCTAGCCTCGGCAACAACCAGCCATGCCAAATCTGGTTCGCCTAGGCCAAATCTAGCAAGGCCAACCATCGCCTAGGTCAAGGCAACCTTGCCTGGCATCGCCTTCGTTGAGCTGACACCCTATGAGCCCACCATGGCCTAGGCAATGGTCAGCGTTGCTTGGTCTAGGCAAGGGTCGACCTTGCATAACCTGGGCAAGGCAAGGCGGACCCTTGCCGAGCCTCGATAAGGCAAGGGGTCCCCTCGCCGAGGCTCACCCTCACCTAGCCGCTCCTCGCCTGTGGCGGGCAAGGCTCGTCAGCTTGGCATGGCCGATGGCCGGCCATTGGCCAAATGGAGAAGATGCAAAAAAAAAAAAATGAAAAGGAAGAAAAAAATGCAAAAAAAAAAAAAAAGAGAAAAAATAAGACAAATAATATAAAATTTTAAAAATATTAAAATATTATTTAAAATTGACCACGTCGCACTAGCAATCCTACGTGGCTGCGCCAACATTCATGTCAATAATCTCAAGTCAAAATTTCTCGGATTGACTCAATTGGTAAGATATGAAAATGTTTAAGATTAAATTGACAAAATTGAAAAATTTAGAGTTGAATTGACAAAAGTATAATAGGTTAGGACTTTTTGGACAATTTTCCGTAACTTTGACATAAATAAACGCTTGGATTGTTGTTCAACACAAAACAAAGAAGAAGAGGAATTAGGAGGGATGGATGTAGTAACTCCTCCCCCAATCTTCCATTCCAATTCTCTTTTTGACCATTTTCCCGTGCATAAGGTCACTGCGGGATAGGCTCGACCCTTTACAGTGAATCCACTTTTTATAGGTTGGTCCATTTTTTTATCTAAGGTAGTCTTCTTCTTCATAGAAAAACAAAATCATATACAAATGTAATTAAATCTTAAATCTTTTCAATTGACATGATTAAATACTAAACTTTTGTGCTAGATTGTAGCCATTCAAGTCATCACTTATGTTTGACAAAAAAAAAAGTCATCGCTTATGTGGATTTGCCTATATTGCACCTCACATGGGCAATTCCTAACCATCGCAAAAATAATTTTGAGTGAAAAGGCTTTGTTATATTGGTTGAAATGATGGCATTCAATACAAAAAGGTCTAGTAAACTTTCTTCCATTGTACATGGGCCGTTGCATCGCTAGCATGGTGGCATGAGCTCATCTTGTGCACAATAGTAAAGCTTGTCAAAGCAATGATTTAACTTGAAGGGGTACGTACTTCATTTTGATTCCTTTTGCTTTTCTTCCAATGATCATGTCGTTAAGTGAGCATATGGATGTAAACACGACCAACTTACTTAATAAGACTGCTCTGGAAATCTTCCAAGTGAATTCTAGTAGCGATCAATATGTTGTGAAGAGGTTATGCCGCCATGAAGGATGTCTACCAAGATTTTGTATTCCTACCCTCTCTCTACCAAAGCTTTTCGGCGCGAGAATAACTTTTCTTGAGATATGGGAGTCATTTTTCTATGTCCAAGATAAATCTGCTCGCGAAGTAATCTTTATAGTGTCTACCTTAGTGGTGCCCGCCACTTACCAAGCTTCTCTCAGTCCTCCGGGAGGATACTGGCAGGCTTCCTCTTCAAATCCCTGAGCAATTCCACTAAAATTGCTCATGGAAAACCACATCAGGCTGGAAAGATGATCCTCAGCGGCTCAAATCTATATCGTTTCACTTTACTCAACAGCGGGGCTTTTCTCACCTCCTTTTGCATAATCTTTGCCGCCACTGTTCCGTTGTTTCCTGACACTACTGGGGTTTGCTGTTCTATGTTTATTCTCGCCGATAACTACCTTTAATCCCTTAAAATGGGATTCCAGAACACTGATGTTGGACCAAATCTGATAGTGGGTTTTTTCATGGCGACAATGTCCGTCTTCATTTTATTATCCGGTCTGATATGGCCAAAGCGTGCCCTAGTCCAACAACAAATCAATGCCACAAGGAGACACATCGGCAACTTCCGAAGATCGGAGGATCAGGGATAATTCCCATGCATATTTTACTTTAACTTCTCTTATCACTTATGCATATCACGCATGTTTCTTGTCTTGAGGTTTGCAAGGACTACTCTTTTGTATTAGCTGCAAGTGATGGACTCGTGCAGCAATTCGTTAATACTGAGAGGCTTTACTCTTACTTGAAGTCGAGACTTCGAATAGCCTTTTTTTTCCTAACTCAAACTTCAATGCATCGGAAATGAACATCATCGAGTTACAACTTCCAAACACGAACGCGCGAAGCGTCCATACACAAAAATGCAAGACGGAAATCTCTTCAACTTTTTAATTTTTTTAGAAAGAGGCAAACTGGATGATTTTATAAACACGGCGAATAAACACAGTAGCAACCGTTTTTCTAAAAGTTACTTCTTAATAAAGTAACAAAAAAAAAAAAAAACTACTGAGAATATAGCAAAAGCCTAGCCAAATTATTAAAAAAAAAAAAACAGAAAGATCCATGATATCTTCTAATCATAATATTATATTTTAACACATAGTTAAAATAATGGAATTAATAAATTCAATTATTCTACACTACAAACCCCCCCTGCCCCACAAAAAAAAAAAATTATTCTATACTCTAAACCAGCTTAATTAAAGAAGGAAAAATCAAATTTCAATATCCTAAATTCGTCAAATAAAAGATGTAAATCCAAACTTAAGGCGTCCCACATCATAATCCCTTTCTCAGGAAAAAAGAAAAAAAGATCGGCCTCTATTGCTTGATGTCGGGTTATCTTACAAGCCACTCTCAAGCGACGTCCCCATCTCGAGCGACGTCCTCCATGGAAGGTCCTACGTATTTTATTTTTTTTCTTTAGACAAATCTCAGCCGAAGCTCACGCTGCAGCCGAGCTACCACCCTCCATCGGGCAGTCACTCCAACTGCCACTCATCGGCTGACCTTCCCACTACCGAATGCCCAAAGCAGTGAAGGAATTGAAGTTTCTTTCAAAGAAAAATTTTAAAAAAAAAAAAAAAAAATCAGAATGTTTAATTAATTTTTTAACCCGAAAATAGGGGTCTGGACTCTGAGTATGGGCTATGGTCTGGTCCATGAGCTGGGTTCATGAACACAAAAGCTTGAAGAGTGGAATGGGCTCACTGGAATCAAGCCCAATTCTGCCACAACAAAACCAAGTCCATGCCCACTTCAGTTAATTCAAACCCAGCCCAAACAAACCAGACCCAACTCACCAAACTGCAACTAAGGCCCAACAATTAGGCCTAAAGCCACTCCAGCCCACACTCAAAATGGCCCACGTCATCATAGTTTCTACTTTCGATAAGCATGATGTCCTTTCTTCTTCGGGTCGTTTTCCTCACGACGTCCCCTTCTCGAGCGACGTCCTTCACCCGAAGCTCCTCCATTTTTATTTTATTTTTTAACACAAACTTCGGCCAAAGATCAAGCCGCCGCCGAGCTACCACTCTCCACCGGGCGGTCACTCTGACTGCCACTGGCCGGCCGAACTCCCTGTCGCCGGACGCCCAAAACAATGAAGCCCGCGGCCTCTGATGACTGCTATGACGGCCACCAAGGACCGACCAGCTCTTAGCCACCCCTACGCACTCACTGACCGGAGTGTCACCATCGTTCCGAAACAGACCATGCCCGGAGAAAAAAACTATGGATCTCGTTCGGATATTTTGTCGAATAGGTAGCATATGCTACAGAAACATGAGATCTTTGGCTCGACCGAAGACCAGAACCCACGACAACAACAGCACACACAGCAGCAGCAAAAAGAAGGACGGACGGGGCCGGAGATCGCGTCAGCCGGATGGCCGCGAGCTCCGGCCCATTGTGCCCAAAGAAGGCAAAAACAGGGTCGAGGCTTACCGGACTTTGGAGTAGGAAAGGAGGCATGGTGGCGGGTTGTCAGTCGTGCAGTGGCCGGTGGTCTCTCCCTCCAACTCTCTTCCCTCACTCACGCTCTTTTTCTAATCATCTGAGTGTCATATGATTTTTTAATTGATAACTTGAGTATCATAATTTTTTAAAACATATTTATTATAAGTTCAATGCCACATTGAATTTCCAACACTTCAGCGAACGTCTTTTTTTTTTTTTTTTAAATAGAGCACTCAAATATTCAATAGAAAGTAATGACACTCAAATGAACCCTTTTTAGAAGTCATTTCATTCAAGTGATTGGAAAAAAAAATTATGGCATTCAAGTGAGTATCCTAAAAAAAATTATCACTAGTGATGTTCATATCCCCTTAAACTTATATGGCATGAGCCAACAGCGGCAACAGAAATTCAAGGGAATAAACTTCATTTTGTGCCATTTGCATTTCTTCCAGATCATCAAGCTGTTGATTGGGTATGCCAAAATAGATGAGAACTTCCAGGGTAAGACGGCTTTAGATATCTTCGAAGAGAATCCTAGTGGCGATCAAATTCTTGAAAAGAGGTTACACCGTAGAGGACATATAGTAAGACTTCTTCCTCCCAACCGGTCTCGGTCAAGAGTTTTTAAGCATGGAACTAACTTTCATTGAGAAGATCACATCTTGGTTTGGCCTCCAAAATGAATCCGCTCACGATATAATCCTTTTATCGGCTACCCTAATTACGACCGCCACTTACCAAGCCGCGCTCACTCCTCCAGGAGGTTACTGGCAGGAAAACTCTTCTAATCCCCCGGCCAACTCCATCGCCCCCATTGCTATCGAGAAACCACATCAAGCCGGAAACATTATCCTGGATGGCTCGAAACTCTACCAGTTCATGGTCCTCAACAGTATGGTTTTCTTGGCCTCCATCGTCACAATCTGGATCACCGCTATTCCCCTACTGCCCCACACTCTCCCGGTTTACTTGCTAATGCTGATTCTCAGTGGTGCCTACTTTGCTACCGCTATAATCGAATTCCCGAAATCCGACGTGGTCACAGGAATTATCATCATGGTAATTAATATGTACTTGCTGCTTGTCGGGTTGGTGCTCCCCATGTACCTGTGGCTAAACTACAGCCGATTTCTACGCGGAATCGATACCGCGAGGAGACGCGTCGGCAAGTTCCTAGAATTGAAGGATCGGAAATAGTTTGCAAGTATTGTTTACTTTTAAGTATTCTTCTCGCGTATGCAATATAATCTATGTTTCTAGTCCTGAGGTTTGTAAGAACTAGACTCTTCTTATTAGTTGCATGTAATAGTTCTTATTAATTAATTAATCCCTACTAACCTTTAATCTCGCTTAAGATTCGAGATTTTGAATAGCTGTTTTCCTGATTCAACTTCAAAAAATGACTCACTGGGAGCAAAAAGCACAGAGTTGCAACTAGTAAGTATGAATGCTCGAAGTGTACATGCATAAAACATGCAGAGCAAAATTTCTTAATTTTTTCATAATTTCTGAAAAGAGTTAAACTGCGTGGTCTGATAAAATAAAGAAACAAATAAACATGGTTACAACACTTTTTCTAGACATTACAATTCAATCAAATAACATAAAACTAAATATCGAGAATATAACAAAAGGCTAGCTAAACCTTACAAAACAACTAGATCCAACGGCGTCTTCTAATAAAAAATAGATATCTTAATGCGTTTAGAAATTTAAAATAATTAAGAAAATATTCAAATATGCTATATTAAGTGATTATCCTAAAGTAACTTAATTAAAGAAGGAAATATCAAATTTCAAAATCCTAAATTCATCAAATGAAAAATATAAATCCGAGCTTGAGGTTCCCCACATTATTCTTCCTTAATCAAGGAAAAGCTCAACCTCGAGTTATTTACATAATAAAGGATATTTACTACGATTGTATTGGAATTTGGAACCATATCTGCAAAATCGATCAAAATTTCTTGCTTTAAGGGCGGATCCCAACCAAACTTTCCACGTCGATCTATCAATTGATTCTTTAAATTTAATGGTATAATGAAATCAATTTTGGATCTACTATTATTCTTTCCACTTTCTGTCGCTTCGAATTTCTCTGTTCGATACTCATCTGCATCTAAATTCAGATCAACATGAGAGAGGCTTTTCTCCAAAATCATTTCTCAATCTTCACGGAAGACGTGCTCAACCTGAGATTTTTTTGAAAGGAATACAAAAACTTGCACACTTTGCTCCTGAGGCTCAACAACAACCTTATCAGAGGGCAATTATTAAAGTATCGATCAATTTTTGGTTGTTGTTATCGAGGATAACATGAAGCTGGCTTGTTCAGCTCGATCGTCAATCCATCGCCACCTTTGCAGATTTCACAGTTATGCCACGTCCAAATTGTTGCTTTACCTGCTCTTTTCCGCTCAACCTGCACTTGATCCCACAAAAATTGAAAGCATCTCCCTCCAATCTACAAAGCTAAGGGGCTTGTCGATACTTGGATACGCAAATGCAATGGAAAAAGTGATCCACCTCTACAATAAATTCTTTCGGGTTCTAACATCCATTAATACAGGATCCCTGCAGCGAATCAATTAAACTCTCTTAGACTATGGTAATGGTCGCAATCCTTGGTGGTAATCTCCATAACAAGCTCAACCAAGCCGACCGCCAGTCAGTCGTAACCACCTCAAGGAGTTATTGGGACTTATTGCGGGATAATCACTACGCCGGTCACCACAGAACATAACTTAGGAGTTATTGGGGGGGTAATCACTACACCGGTCACCACAGAACATTAACTCCTTGAGGTGATGGTCGCGATTATTATGACACCGGTTAATAGATAAACAGGACGTGCCGTTATTCGGACCACCAAAAATAGATGCATCTAATGATTGGCCCCAGGATCAATTTTTCCGTGGCGCCACTTCTCTGTCCCAGCTAAGTTTCTCTCCAGCCCTAGGACACCAAGTCAGTTTGCAATGCATCCCATCAAATTGTTGCTCCAGGTTCTGTTCAGATGCTCAGCGTTGCAAGTTTGGGCCCCCGATCTTTTTCAAAGAGGCAATTCTTGCCATTGTCTTCTGTCGCGACCTAAAATTTCGGGTGCACCATTTAAGTTTTAGGCTAATGGACTGTTAAGCTTAGACTTAACTTGGGCTCTCCCAGGCTCATACAAACTCGCGACTTAGTTTTTTTAATTTTTTAACATGAATTTTATCTAGAAGTCGCCACTAATCATTTTTCAATAAGTCGATTAGACACTTAAGTAAAATAATAGGAGAATTATTTTACTTTTACGAACTAGAGACTTTGGGTACGAGAACTTAATTACACTAGATTTCTCTAATGCCCTTTCAGTATCATTCTTTTATTTTCAAAAATGTTTTTGAAAGACAAATTAGATTTATTTTAAGCTAAATTTCTATCATGCAATAAGGTGATCACATGGGTGTTCAAACATTATTAAACACTCAAAAAAAAAAAATTGCATCAAAAGAAATAAACACACAAAGCAAACAAATTTTTGGATTATTCTTTTATCTTGAATTTAAAATATGCACTTTAACTACATGACCTAATTTTACTAATATACAAATTCTAATTAAATGAACCTATGATACAAATTAATTAACATGCACCTAATATTTTTATATTTTGTTATTGAAATTCAAAGTTAATAAAAACTCTAATTATACTATCTAAAATGAATAATTTTCTAATTTATTTTAGGGATTAATTTGACTTAAACCCTATCCTATCTTAGAAAACTATAAATATATATATTTATATATTTTAAAAAGGGATTATTAAAATATGCAAACTTTATCTAAGACCCTATTTTAAAAGGTTACTTTGATCTGACCCTAATCTATTTCAAAAATCATCTAAACATGCAAATATAAAATCCAACCCTAATTTGCTAAACCTGAACATTCATATGCAAGATTTAATCTTATGATTTTTTTATTTTTATTTTTTTTAATGTTTTTCCAAGACAAGCAATTATGAAATTACATTTAAACTAATCAAGATATCCACCAAATAAAGGATTAAAATAATCGAAAAAATAATATGTTGTCTCATGAGTTAAATTAACGATTACTCTAACCTTAAACATCACGATATATTAAAGATGGTTCAAAATAATTAAAAATCTAATCCGAAGTGTTACGGATCAAATTAATAATTACAGTAATTTTGAGCAAGACCCCTGCGGTTAAAGCCTAAATTATACAAATAATTAACATTAATATATCATGTTCTAACTTAAGCAATAACAACATTTAAACTAAATAAATAAAAGAATGAATAAAAATAGAATAAAAAAATGAAAAAATAAACCACCTAAGGGGGTATTGCAGGGAGGACAGCAGCGCGAAGGGGGTGTACGCGGCGACGGGGAGGTCGGATGGCCGGCGTTGGAGCTCCGGCAAGGGCAGAGATGCTATGGCGTCGGCGACGGGAGGCGCGGGCGAGTGTGCAGCGGTGTAGGCGACGGGAGGTGCGGGCGGAGGGAGACGCGCTGTCGTCGGCGCTCGGAGTTGCGGTGGTGACTAGTATTGCAGTGGCGTCGGGGCGAGCTCGCGGGTGCAGGGGCGCGGCGGCGTCGGTTGCTGCAGAGGCGGAGTCGCGGTGGCGTCGGGCTCCGGCGAAGGGGAAAACCGGCGTTGCAGCGGTTCGGGTTCTGGCTCGCGGGCGGAGGCGAAGGGTGGCCGGATCAGCGGGTAGCAGGGAGCGTCGGCGGGGGTGCTCGTGAGTTGCAGATCACAGGCTTCAGGTGGTCGGGCACGCAGAGGCAGCGCGGCGAGCGTCGCGGGCGAGATCGGTAGAGTGGCGTCGGGTCGTCGTGGGTCGGTACGGCGGAGCAGGGCTGCTGGCGGTGCTGCGGGCGAGCAGTGGAGGCGGCGTCGTCTTCGCGGCCTCTGGGTGGAAGCAGCGACGCAAGCTCGCTGGCGGAGGAGGGTTCCGGCGGCAGGCGGAACGGCGGGCGGAGGCGCGAGGGCAACGGCGGCGCGGAGTGGCGGTGCGGCGCAAGCGCGGTGCGGGCGCAGGGCCGGCGCGGACAGTCGGTCGGCCTCCCGAGGACGATGAACAGTTGCTTTTTTTTTTTTTCACCTGTCCACTCGCACGTTTCCCTCTTTCTGCTGGCGTGTACTTCCTTCAGTCAAAAAGAAAGACACTTCCTTTTTTACTTTTCCCTTCTCACCAAAACAAAAGAATTTTTTTCTTTTGAACGTTTGAACTCAAAAATTCGAAGGAAAAAGCCCCCTCACGTTTTTTGCTCTAAAAGTTTTTTTCCAATTACTCCCCTATTCTTCACGAATTGTAGCCCTCTTTATAGCGATTCAAGACGGCCACTTTTTATGGCAATTTTCGAGCTTCCATCTTCTGTTGCATTAATTCACAACTGCAAATCGGATTATGATTTTGCAATCAACTCAATTTTGCTTCGATTCCTTCCATTTTATAAAAATTATTGCCCTTTACTCGCTTGATTTCTTAATTGCTTCCGCATTTATTTAAATCCGAATATTCATCAGAATTTCAAACTTCTATGCATAATCAATCAGATTGATTTTCTCATATTTTCCTTTTACTTGCTTTGATGCAATTTTATTTCTTTTATTTCTTTTTTCTTCTTTTTTTAATCTTTTTTTTAAATCTTTTTAGAGCTTAAAATTAAGGATTGAGTTATCAAAATTTAGATGTCAACATTTTCGTTGCTAGACATCACGTTCAATGTTCCACATTCTAATGTCAACCAATGCAGTGGAAATGAAAAGCATGAGTCACAACTCTCACACACATGCATGCCTGAAACGTTTATGCACGAAGGGCCTAGAGAGAAATCTCTTGATGCCAACACAGTGATGATGTTGGTATATTCGTTGTTGGTTGCAGGCAATCGGGGAAGGTAAGAAGCGGCAACGATATGCACTGGTGGTGATGGTGATTTTGTTGTTGGTTGCAAGTAATTTGAGAAGCAAAGAAGCGTTGGCACGTTGAACAAGCTGCAGAAGGACGCAATGGTGGTCGTGATCGGTGGTTTTGTTTTGGGTCCCACGGGGTAAGAAGCGAGGTGAGGGGTCGAAAGCATGCGTCCACCACGAGAGAGAGTGAGTGGGGCTTAATTAGCAGGGAGACGGAACCGGCCCTCTTTTTGCCACCATCATCAACCCAAGGTTTCGAGGGTTTGAGATCTAAAGCCTTGGATTTGGTCTTGGAGATCTTGGCCATGGCTTGGACCGACTTCTCCCACTCGACGCGGAGCTTCTAGATGCTGCCCTTGATGCGGCCCCGGAGGCGAAGTTGCTAGAAGTTGAGGTCGCCCATCGACCAGTGAGAGGCTGAGCCTCATCGGCCATCGGTGAGGTCGACCCTTGCCTTGGTTGGGCGAAGCCTCACCCAGGGACGGCGAGGCTTGACCTCGCCATGGTTGGGTGAGGCTCGAGCCTCGCTAGATGTGGCGAAGGTGGCCTCGCCGTCGCTAGGTGAGGCTCACTTTCGCCAATGGGCAGCGAGGCTGACCTCGCTGGCCCTCGTCGACCAGAGGAAGGAGAAGATGGGGAAAAAAAATTGAAAAATTCAAAAAATTCAAAAAAATTGAAAATTTCAAAATAAAATTAAAAAAATTAGAAAAAAATATTTAAAAATTACCACATCGGCATTCGCCAACCAGCCTTTCCTTGGCCGGCATCCACATTAGTGTCGGTCGGCCAATTTTGGTTGGATGGACTAAATTGGCATAATTGTAAAAAATTTAGGACTAAGAAAAAAGTTTATGACTGAATTTGCACAATTGTAATACGTTTAGAACTTTTTTGGTAATTCTCCATAAATATTTATATGTGTGGGGCTACCTGTAGCCGTAGATCTTCTCTTTGATCTAATGGTAAAGTTTAAATCTCCCTTAATTATTACATAGATGTACAATTATTATATTGCCCATTTCCGATGAGTATTTTAAAATACTCAAGAAAACCCTCATGGATGGGCTACAGCCTTCGTTCACGAAGCTTTTGGGACGCATCAATTTATCGGGCTGTGACACACGACTAAAGCCACTGTACTGTGAAAAACTGAATCCTTGCATTTAGAGATACAAAACAGAGCTTCCCTATTCCATTTCTATTTCATGAAGTGCATGTGCTTTCTCACATTGGCCAGATTCCTGATGCCAAAGCCCAAAAAGGTTCCTGTTCTAATGTATAGTCTAACTCGGCACGTTAGGAAGGGGCAATAATCTCTATCAATAGAAAATGAGGGCATCCCTTCCAGGTCCGATGCCGATACAAATTGATACAACTCCAATAAGATCACCCAGGATACTTGGTGCAATGCCAAGACCAACGCAGATTCCACCAGCCGATGGACTAGACGATGTTACAAATGGATAGGTTCCAAAGTCAATATCCAACATGGTAGCTTGACCATCTTCAACTAATACATTTTTCTTCTGTAATATCTGACTCGTTCATGGCATGCATGGAATCGGCTATGAAAGGCTCTAACCTTTCGGCAAATCTCTTGTACCTTTCTACTTCTTCCTCAAGCATGCCAGGGCCATATTTAAAACCTGGAAATCTTGAGGCTGCATCCGATAATAAAAGATCAAGCTTTTCAGTAAAAGTGTCCATGTGCCTCAAATCGCCCACTCTCATTCCATTTCGAATAACTTTATTGGACTAATATGGTTCAATTCCTCCTTGCAAAAGACTCACGGACAGAAATCTTTTTATGTTTTTTTTATTTCTAGAAAGAGGTAAACTGCATGATCCTATAAAACATAACAAATTAATACAATTGCAACACTTTCTCTAAAATTTATTACTAAATAAAGTAATCGAAAGAGAAATACTGAGAATATAACAAAAAGCCTAGCTAAACCTGAAAAAAAAAAAAATACAACTAGGTCCTATGGTATCTTCCAATAAAAAATAATATATATCAACTCATTTAAAAAATAAAAATGATAGAAGCAATAAACTTAAATATTATATACTACGCAAATATCCCATATCAACTTAATCAAAGAAGGAGATATCATACTTCAATATCCTATATTCATAAAATAAATTAAAAATGGAAATCCGCACTTAAGGGATACTGCACCATTTCTCTTTAATTACAAGAAAAAGCTGACATGGAGTTCTTGAAATGTCGGGTCATGTAATAAAGCATATGTGATTAGGTTGAGTGGGATTTTCTAGAAGCTTATTTGCGACAACTGGGTTTTCATAATACATGGTTTAAATGGGTAATGCAATGCATAACCACGGTATCCTTAAGTATCAAATTAAATGGTGAGCCATTACCCTACTTCCATCCTACAAGAGGGCTTCGACAAGGAAACCCTCTTTCTCCATATATGTTCATCCTTGTAGCAAATGTCCTATCTATCCTCATCAAGCAAGCAGTTGACATGGGAAATTTGAACGGGATAAAATTCAATAGGTGCTGTCCTACCCTCTCTCATATGTTCTTTGCTAACGATGCAATATTTTTCTTAAATGGCCGTCTCCTTGAATGCCAAAATTTAGCGAATATCTTACAACAATACTATTTAGCTACGAGCCAAGCTATGAATAGAAATAAATATGGTCTTTTCCTTAGTAAAGCTTGTCCCAGTAGTCTAAAGCAAAACCTAGCTATAGAATTGCGAGTACCTGTGCTTGAAAAAACTGGGAAATACTTAGGAATACCGTCGGATTGTGGGGTGTCTAAAAAGGATATGTTTGCTTGGATTTTAGGGCGGGTTAGTGCAAAGTTGGTGGGGTGGCAAGAAAACCTCATATCCAAAGGTGGGAAGGAAATACTATTAAAATCTGTGGTACAAGCTCTCCCATAGTACGCCATGTCAATTTTTAAGATTCCAATATCTATCTACAAATCCATTGAGCAGAAGATAGCTAAGTTTTGGTGGCAAAATAGTAGTACTAGATCGGGAATCCATTGGAAGGGTTGGGACCTACTTAAAGCGCGAAAGAAAAATGGGAGGCTTGGTTTTCGTGATTTACTTGCTTTCAATAAAGCACTTTTGGGTAAACAAGCATGGCGTCTTCTCCAAAATCCATCCTCTTTATGGAGCTGACTATTTAGCGGACTATATTTTCATTCTACTGACATCTGGCATGCAACTAAAGGACATAGACCATCCTGGGGCTGGTAAAGCCTTCTCTTAGGTCGTGATTCCATTTTACCTCAGCTCCAATGGTCTGTTGGTAATGGGAAGAATACTTACATTAGAAAGGACAAATTGTTATCTAGAGGAATTATTAGGGGACCTGCAAATAGAGGGGAATTAGAGATGGTGGCTGATTTTTTACATCCAGAACAGTCTACTTGGAATGTTCCTCTTCTCAGGAGAAGTTTTAATGACCAAACAGTTGAAGATATTACTGCTATACACCTAGGCCCAATGTCCACTACAGATCAAATTATTTGGACAGGCACGCCAACAGGAGTGTATACGGTGAAAAGCGGTGTCACGACCTATTTTTCGGGTGCACCACCTAAAACTAGGTTAATGGACTGCTAAGCTTTTACACTTAGCTCGAGCTCTCCCAAGCCCATACCAAATCGCGACTTAAGTCTAGATTTTTTAAACATGCAAGAGGTTATTATCTAAGAGTCGCCACTAATCGGTTTATGGTAGGTCGATTAGACACCTAAGTAAAATAAATTGAGATTTATTTTACTCCTACGAACCAGAGACTGATGGTACGGGGACTTGGTTACACTAGATTTCTCTAATGCCCTTTCGGTACCATTTCTTTTTTAATTTTTCAAAATGTTTTTGCAAGCAGCTGATATATTTTAACCTATTTTCCTAACATGTGAGATGATCATGCGGGTGCGCAATCCATCAATTTAACACCCAGATAAACGATAAATAAATTGCAAAAACTTACCTCGAAGCAACGAAAGCATCTGCAATGTTAATTCAAAATCCACATCAACAACCTTAGATATGGTTTCTAATTAACACGCAATTTCCTTTTTTTGTTTTCATTGATTTAATGAGTCATGCGGTGTAATATAACTAAATGACTTAATTCTAATGACATGCAATTTCTAATTAAATGGGCCTAGCAAAAATACTAAATGACATGCATCCCAGTGAATCTGGCTCTAATGACGTGTATATGACATTTTTTCTTTTTCCTAAAAGAATGCATTTTATCATAAAACTAATTTAACCTATGAAATTTTTTGTATTTTTCATAAAATTTGAAATTTGGTGAAATGTGAAAATTTACCTAATTAGATTAAGATCCTATTTAATTTATATTAGGAATTAGGTTGAGCCAAATCCTAATTTAAACTAAAACATTATCTTAACCTAAATAATTCTAAAATGCGATATATCTAAAAAATACCTAAACTTATAACAAATTAAGAAAAAATATTATCTAGAATTAAACTAAGTGCAATTTAATCCTAATATGCAATGACGTGCAAAATATGCTTTAACACTACATGACACGTATATGATGATTTCTTTTTGTTTTTTTTGTTTAATTTCGAAATTAATAATTGTCAAATAATTAAACACGCAATCCAAACTAAAAATCTAGCAACCTAAATTGATTGATTTAATTTTTTTTATTTAAGATTCGAAATAAGATTCCTATTTTAAATATGTAAACCCTAAACATGCAATATTATAATTCGAACACATTTCAAGATAAATAAAACAATCAAGACCATCCAAAATTACTAAAAAATATCACGCATAACTTAGATCAAGAGATGATATTTCACTAGTAAAATCGATAAGTTAATCTTAAGCCTTAAAGATCAAAATATCAATTTTATTCCCACTTAGTTAATTATTTCATCTAAAGCCTTATAGATGAAATAAAAAAAACCTGGCGTGATTGCGAATTAGGTGATAGGTTAAAATTCTCAATCACATATTAAAGACTAATTATACTAAAAAGGACAAGATAAAGTAAAATAACAAAAATAATGAAAATAAAATAAATAAATAGAAGAAAAAGCTACCTAAATTGATTCTTTTTCTTTTTCTTTTTTTTTTCAGGCGAAAATGATGGTTGCTCCAGTGAGGGGGATTCGCCGGCAACGGACTCCGGCGAGAGCAGCAAGGGTAGCTACCGGCGAGGGACTCCGGCGAGCAGTGGCAGGGGGGGCTCCGGTGGCGTCGGGTCGCGGCAGGGACAGCAGCGCGGCGGCGGCTGAGTGTTGGGCAGAGGCGAGTGGGTCGCGGAGGCGGCTGGTGTCGCGTTGGCGCGGGAGCAGTGCAAGTTTCGGGCGTCGGGTTGAAATGCGGACGGAGCGGCGAGACCGGTGGCGCAGTGTGGCGGAGGCGAGCGGACCAGCGAGGTGGCGGTGCGGAGGCGCGGCGGAGCTCGGAGATCGACGGGCGGCGTCGCGGGTGGAACAGGGGTGTTGCAACGGCGCGGCGTCGTCGAGGGCGGGAGCGCGGTCGTCGGGATCGCGGTCGCAACGTCCGGTGAGCGGAGATGGGCGGCGAAGGCACCGGATGCTGGGCTGAGGAGAGCGGCGCGGTGGCACGACGAGGTCGGGAGCGCGGTCGAGGGTGCTCGCGGGTGATGGCGAGCTGCGCAGGTAGTCACGAACGGAGGCCGGCGGTGGGAAGAACACCCGCACGAAGAAGAACAGTGTTCTTCTCTCTCTTTTTTTATTTCTTTCTCTCTCTTCTCACGTCTCCCTCACGTCCTCTCTGTACCTCTTCCTGACTTTTCCCTTTTCTTGTCAGAGAAAGAAAAGAGAAAATCTTCTCCTTTGACCAAGACGGACGAAGGATTTTTCCTCGCACGAATTTTTCTCTCGAATTTTTTTCGAATTCCCTCCTGATTTTTTCGAATTCCCCCCAGCTCACGAAAATTATGGCTCCTTTTATAGTGATTTTCATATGGTCATTTTTATAGCAACTTTCAACTTTCCATCTTCTGTTGCATTAAATTAAGCTCGCAAATCGAACGCGATTTCGCATCGCCGATCCGATCATTACATTTCTTCCATTTTGTAAAATTCTTGCCTCTTATTCACTTGATTTTTAAATTACTTCGTATTTAACGAAATCCGAATGATCATCAGAATTTAAAATTTCCATGCATAATCAATTAAATAAATTTCCCCCATTTTTTTTATTTTTTCATTTTATTTGTTCTAATGCAATTTTTATTTTCCTTATTTTCCTAGATTTACTAAAAATAGGTGTCAACAAGCGGCTACCACTACCTTTGACGTACAACTCCACCTAATGATCCTAACTCTACATCTACATCATATCACACACCATCCTGATTATGGAGATAGGTATGGACTGCAAAAACTTCCTCAAAAATTCGAATTTTCTCGTGGTCCCTCTGCCACAATGTGCTTGCTACAAGGGATAACCTATACCGACGACACATTCTTCCTAATCCGGTCTGTCAATTATGCCCATCTCAACTCCCTAAAACCACAGAACACTTTTTTTCTCCTCTGCCCATGGACTCAGAGTATCTGGTCCCATCCCAAGGTCAACCTTGACATCTCAGTGTACAACACAAATCGTATGGATGCTTGGCTAGTAGATATATTGGCAAGTGGAATTACTGTACCTGATCTGGAGACAATTGCATCCCTCCTTTGGCAGATATGGAAAGCTAGAAATCATGTAATCTTCAGACATCAACAAATAACGCTTGCACAGCTTGTTGATCTGGCGTTCACAGATGCAGAGCTTCATCGTCGATTTCCGCAGACGACATCAGTTTCAGGGCAAATGTCGCTTAGAAACTCTTGGCGGTGGACTCCCCCGGATCCAGGCATTATAAAAGCTAACATTGATGGGGCTTTTCCCATAATAGCAAAAATAGGATCCATGGCGTGCGTTTGTAGAGATCATGATGGACATCTGATTGATGGTTTCTCTCGGATTGTACCAGCTCTCTCCCCACTGCAATTGGAAACTCAAGCTCTAAATATGACTCTCAAATACTTGCTAGAGAAAGGCATGGCAAAAGCTCACCTACAAGTTGAATCCAATTGTTTAGTGCTCGTTGAAGCCATTAATGATCACCGATCGCCACCATGGGACTGTCGAGTGCTGTTCGCAGAGAGTGCCGCTTTGATCTCACATTTTCCCCATCTGAGTATCCGATACTGTAGGCGTGAAGCTAACACAATCGCAAATTGGGCTACCAAGGCCCATGGCCGTGATTCACTTGTTGCAAATTGGGCCTTTTCACCTCCTCAAATCCTTTGGAAAAACTATGTACCAAGTCCCAGAATATATCCCTCTCTGTTGCAACATAGTCATCAGACCGAATCATTAGCTCGTTTCTGGCGATCTCCTCCTCCGGGGACCCTCCGCATCAATATCGATGGGGTTTTCATCCCTGGTAACCTTACCGGATCTATTGCAGTCATCTGTCGTGATCATTCGGGGCTTTTGAAGGATGGATTCACTAGATCTGTGCAGGCAGCCTCCACTCTGCAAACTGAAACTCAGGCCTTTCTTTGTGCTCTCCAATACGTGCTTCAGCTCCCTTCCGAGACTCCCTCTCTGGAGATTGAATCGGACTGCCTTGTCTTGGTTGACGCCCTCAACGGCCGGCAAGAGCCTCCATGGGAGATCCGCCCCTTTTTCCACGAAGCCTCTCTCCTTTGTCGCTCTGTCCCTCTTTTGCAAATTAGGTTTTGTGCTAGGGTTGCAAACTCAGTTGTTGATTGGGCAACGCGTGCACACAACAACGGCTGCCTTTCCTCCTCTTGGGCCGAATCCCCCCCTGCCCCCCTCCTCAACTTGTTATCGTCTGACCTAATTGCTGCTGACTGTATTTCCTCTCTTTATAATTAAGTTTTATTTCCTGCTCAAAAAAAAAAAAGTCCCAGAATATGGGTTGTAATATTTTCACTACGTAAATGAAATGCTATGTATCTTTAGAACAAAACATAAATAAAAATAAAGCATATGTGCTAAAATCCTATTGGGATTTGGAACCATATCCGTAGGATCAATCACAATTTCTTGATTTAAGAAAAGATCCCAACCGAGATAGATCCATCAATTGATTATTCCAATTGCTTGTTATAATTAAATCAATTTTTGTTCTTCTGTTCTTCTTTCCATTTTCTATCACTTCAAATTTCTCTGCCCAGATCTTTTATCTATATCCAAATCAACATGGCAAGGGCTATCCTCTAAAATAATTTCTCCATCGTCATGGAAGACATGCTCACCTTGAGATTTTTCTTCAAGCTCAAAATTCTCCAAATCCCCTTCTTGAAAAGGGAATTCGAAAACTTGACTTATTGCTTTTGAGCTCAGCGACAACCGTATCAACGGAAATTAAAGAAGTGCTGCTCATTTTTTGGTTGTTGTCATCGAGGACAATAAGATGCTGGCTTGTTCAGCTTGATAATCAATCCATGAAAATCGCCACCTTAACAGAATTCACGTTTTATGCCATGTTCTAATCGACTTGTTATTTTTCGCTCAACCTGCACTTGATCCCACGAAAATAAAAAGCATCTCCCTTCAATCAACAAAGCTAAGAGATTTGCTTGTCGACGTACAGTCCAAAAGATGATCTACAGCTGCAAGAAAATCTTTCGGGGTTAAAAGATCCATTAAATAAGGAATCTTGCAAGGAATTCATGGAATTCTCTGAGACAATGGTAATAGTTACAATTCTTGGTGGTGATCTTCATGACAGGCTCCACTATGTCGATCTTTGGTCTGTCGCAATAATCACGGGCCATCACATCCACGCCGTCTGTGGCGACCAGCGTACTGTTTATGCCGGTCGAACTCCTAGAAATTCTTTTCGCTCGAATATGAAGCCTTTGGATAAACAGGACATCCCATTAACTTGGACCGCCGAAGTTGGTTCCTCGAATGGTTGGTCCTGGGCTCAATTTTCCCACGGCATTATTTATTTGTCTCCACCGAGGCAACTCTCCAGCCCTAGGACACAAAGTCAGATCGCAATGGCGTCCATAGTGTTGGGAATCACACATTAATTCCAGAAAAATAACGCAAGTAATCAATTCACTTAGACAAAATATAATAATAAAAAAACTGAATCGAAAGAACACACTAGAAAATTTGTTATCAAAGTTCACCCAAATTTAGACTACGTCTCTGCATAGAGGCACTTTTAACTTAAAAGCAAAATTAATGGAAAAAACAACAAAGGCCCTTAATAGTAATATGGCTTCATTCGCCAACACATGGCCAACCGCATCAAACCGAATTGCTGCTCCAGTTCTGTTGAGATGCTCGCCATCATAGCTCAGGTCCCCACCTTTGTCAATGAGGCAGTATTCACAGTTGTCGTTGCTACCAAACATCACGATCTTCTAGGTTCTAATATCAATTCGAAGCAGTGAAGACGAAAAGCATGAGTCGTAACTCAACACACATGCATGCCCGGAGCATACATGCACGGAGGATCCACAGAGAAATCTCTCGATGCCAACACAGTGGTCTTGACGGTGGTATCGTTGTTGGTTGAAGACAATGGGAGAGGGTAAGAAGCAGCAGTGAAGGGTTGAGCCTTGAACGTGTGCCCCCCTTCCTCCTCTCCCGGTCGAATCGCAGCCTTCCCCCTCTCCTCCCAGTCCACACATGCACACTACAGACACAAATGAAAAACTTTGACTCTAGTTTACGCCTCTATCTCAGGTCTGACCTAGCATTCGTAACTTCCCCATCCACAAACCTTTTAATTTGGCTTTCTTTCGAAACTCATAAGTTTATATCGATGGAAACATATCCAAATATTTCAGTATGATAATTTGTTCAAACATGAGTATCTTCTAAAAAAAGGAATCATAATAAAACAAACAATTTTAATTTGCCTCGACATGGAAGATCTCTAACAATGACCTAAAGAATCTCTCTCGAAAATGCCCTAGTGTATGGACCACGATGCTTGTGGACACGAACATAAGATATGCTTTTTTGATGCGGGAAATATGAATATGAAAAAATGGTCCGGTGGAATCAGCAAACTAACCCCATTTCCTCTCCTTCTAAGAAGGAAAAAAGGAGGTTAATAAAACTATGAACAAACATATCATATTGTAATTAGGTACTATCATAAGTCAGCTTTTGTGTGCCAAACTAAATCTATTTCTACCATTTCAATTTGAAATAAATCATCCCTCTCACGATCAAGGAACTATAAGAGATATTCATTTGGTGCTCATACAGAAAACATCAAGTTGGCTTGCCTAAGGACTTTATGTTGTCTTTTTGCTAGCTATCAATAATATAAAGCCTGTAGATGGTCTTAACGGGAACTCCCATTTTTATAAACCTAGATCCTAAGTTTTGCCAGTAGTCAAGATTTTTTTCTTTTTTTTTTGGAGATAAATCAGTAGTCAAGACTGAAGATGCTTTTAATTAGTCAAGTATGCAAATTAGATTACCTTTTGCGTCTCCAGAATGGGAGAAAGACATGGCAACACATCCATTGTCTACATGATAGCATAGTAAAAATACAAAGAGGAGCTGACATATTGCAAGGCAAACACCAAAATTAGAAGAGAATACAAGAAGTAGTGTGTCTTGTAAATGACATAGATATACAAAACTCATTTTCAGTCTCCTATCATCCTTGGGCTTAATAATTCTCGGGCCTTCAGAGCATTCGGAAAAAAGGAAAGAGGAAAAGGAAGCCTTTTGCATGTGGTTCCACATGCACTCCTTTTTTCAACTCATAGGTCAATTAATAATTGATGGTTTGATTATTTTATTTTATTTTATTTACACAAAGGCAGACGGATATCTCGTATACAATATGCTAAAAGACAAAAGGCGTAACAAATTAATTGAAGAAGTCTAATTAATCCTAAGCCAATAATTTATAATCTGATTTTTTTTTTCTTTTAGTATAGTTGGGTGTCACTTCTCCCATAAATTATCAAAAAACTCTTAAACATATTATAAAAATTTAATTCAATTATAAACTTGTCAATTTTACCAATTTAGTCTTAAATCTTTTGACTATTTGTCAATTTAGTTTTTCTGACCAATTTTGGCCTGAAATCCCAAAAGTCGGCACTAGCCATCCTATGTGGGACGGCGGACGTCAATCTTGACAATTTTTGTAAATTTTTTTTTTAAAATTTAAATTAACCGTCGTACAATAAATTAATAACTTTTTGGGCAATTTTCATCATTTCTCTTTTGCTACATGAAGTTGTAGGGAGTAGCATATGAGGCTGTCTTGATAAATCACAACTACACCCACTCTGGTAGGCAGAGGCAGTAATTACTTAAACCATGAGGACGATAAGAATTCCAATGCTGGAATTCAATTGATCGCAAACTCCACATCTGGTAGGGGTCTTTTTCTTTATTTTAAGTCTTTCAAGTGGCTAAAACAAAACCTTAGTGCCTAAGATTATTTAGACTTCTTCGATTAATCTGAAGTATCTTGGCTCACGGGTTGGGAATCTTCTGTAAGAATTATTGTGACCCACATGATATGATTTATTATATGGTTTAATAATTATTGGTTATAAGAAGTTGCGACTCTAATAAAACGAAATGGTATATCGCTTTGATGGAAGGCACCTTTTGATAGAACGTACAAATAGAGTCTGGTCCTCTCTCCACCCACATGAATAACAAAACTAAAAAGAACTTGGTATTCTCTCCTCCATCGATAGAATACATTAAAGTATAGTAAGGTTAAAGAAGAGAAATCGGATTTCTTCATTTGGTTCGAGTTCTTCAATTTTCTACAATGATCATCATCAAGTGTAACGCTATAGATAAATGTATATATTCATCTATTTGTGAAAATTATAAAGATCAAAAGAACACTGTTTTTCTTTTGAATTTCCGCATCAAAGTATTATATGTATAATCTAACAATTGGTATCAGAGTATGATTTATGATTTCATGATTTTTCCGTTTATAGAAATATTATGATTTATGTATGATGATTCGTTGAACGATCATGTTCGTACTATTTGTTGTTGTTGAAATGTTTTCGGAGGGTTTCGTCGAAGAAAATCCGTATGATGAAATGTTTTCATGGAGAAAAGGACAAAAAATGGCGAAGAAAACACCTTTGTTGCATGGGGAAGAAGGCGCGTGGGTCCACACGCGCGCTACAGTTGCAGGCATGTGGAATCCACACGCCACGCGTCTACATGCGCGCGCAACCGCTTTGCGTGTGGGATCCACGCGCGCGAAACTGCCCGCGGCAGTTACACGCACCTGCGCGTTGGACGCGCGTGTGCGAGGCACGCGTCTGCTGCCAATGCTTGGCACGCACCTGACGTACCACAGGGCTGCTTTTACATTTTTGCCCCCATGCCATTTTTTAAATTCCCATTTTGTCTTTCTTGCAATTTTATGGTTTTGCCCTTGTTGATTATTTACCATTTTGCCTCTGAATTATAAATTTATGGTTCTTCCCTTATGAAATTATGATTTTACGGTTCTGCCTTTGCTGATTATTTACCATTTTGCCCATGGATTATAAATTTATGGTTATACCCTTATGGAATTATGTTTTTACAATTGTGCCCTTATGCTTTGATTAAGTTTTTGTCCTTGTATGCAATTTGTTAAATATTTGTATTTTACAATATTAAAATTCATATTATGAATGGTTTGTTAGTCACCAAAGTGGCCAAACCTTGAAGTCTTTCGAATTTTTATTTTTTGATATTGTAAATTGTTTTATTCAATTACCCATGACTAATTGATGCTATATATGAAATTGATATGTTTCATATCATTATTGGTGTTATGGTTATATTGAAGTTCATTTATTATAAAAACTTAGGGATTAACCCAAAGGTTAATTATTTTCTTATAAGTCATGAACATGATAGTTGATAGTTAATATGACTTGTTAAATTTGTTTTTTTTTTTTTTTTGGTGACCCAGGGAACCCACCGCACGGTCGGCAGCCGGGGAGTAAACCCTGGGGAGGCACGCAAGAAACCACCACCCACGCACCCCGGGCAAGACATCACGCAGCGCTTCAGCCTCCCTGCTTCGCAGGGGCTTCGAAACTGGGACCTCCAGCGTGGAGTCCAGCAGCCCTACCATCCACGTTGCAACGATGGGTGGTTGTTAAATTTGTTTGTATATCCAAAGATAGCAAATAAATTTTAATAAGATAAATCTACAATTACCAAATAAAAGTTATTAACATCATTATGATTTATATATATTTGTATATTATAGGATCGCCCAAAGGAGAACTATGATGTACATGTGTAGTTTAATTTGAATTTGATTAAGTAATATTCATAAGGCGTTAATGTATGAGTATTTTCTTGCACATTTGCAGTATCTATACTTGTTTCACTCCATTCGCATGCTTCGTTTGTTCCCTTATTCAATGGGATAAATTTTCCTGATTAGAGTGAACAAGTCTAGTTTCACTTAGGTGTTCTGAATCTTGATTTAGTGCTTCAAGCTAAGAATTCAGTTGTTATTACTGATGAAAGTAGCAATAATGAAAAGTCTTTCTATAAAGCTTGGGAAAGATTGAACATACTGAGCTTAATGTTCATGCGAATGACAATTGCAAACAATTTAAAAACTTCTCTTCCCAAGACTAATAATGCTAAGGAATTTATGAAATTTGTGAAAGAATGTTCTCAAACTACTGATAAGTCACTTGCTGGTACGTTGATAAGCACACTAACCACCATGAAATATGATGGTTCGCGTACCATGCATGAGCATATACTTGAGATGACGAATTTAGCAGCAAAGTTAAGAATTTTGGAAATGAACGTGGATGAGTACTTTTTAGTACAATTTATACTTAATTCATTGCCTCATGAACAATATGGGTCATTTCAAATGAATTACAACACTATAAAGGATAAATGGAATGTAAATGAATTGGCCAGTATGCTTGTTCAAGAGGAAATAAAGATAAAAAATCAAAAGGCTCATTCTGTTCATCTCTCAAGTCATCGAGAAGTTCAAAAGAATTTCAAGAGGAAAGGTAGAAGGAGCAAGAAGAAAGGACTATATGTCCTGAATGGCTCTTTAAAGGCTTCTCAAATCCACAAGAAGGAATACAATCTTATTAAATGTCATTTTTGCAACAAAATTGGACACTTAAAGAAAAATTGTCTGAAATCTAAAGCTTGGTTAAAAAAAAAAAGTAAGCATTGTGTTTTAGTATGTTTTGAATCAAACTTTACTGAAGTTCCTCATAATACTTTGTGGATTGATTCTGATGCCACCACTCATGTGTCAAATATAATGTAGGGATTTCTTACGATCCAAACCATAAGGCCAAATGAAAGTTATGTGATTACAAGGAATAGAAACAAAGCTCCAGTTGAAGCATTGGCACTTACCGTTTGATCTTAAATACTGGACATTACTTGGATTTGTTTCGAACCCTTTAAGTACCTACATTTTCTCACAATTTAGTTTCTTTGCCAAGACTTAATGTAGCGGGATTTTATTGTAAGTTTGATTCTGAATCTTTCAGTTTATTTAAGAGTGATACTCTTATCGGAACTGGAACTTTATGTGATGGTCTCTACAAATTTAGACTTAATAATACTTTTATTAAAACATTAATAACCTTGCATCATAATGTTAGCACTAAATGAAGTTTGGTGAATGAAAATTCTGCTTTCTTGTGGCATAAACGTTTGGGTCATATATCCAAAAAAAGAATACAAAGATTAGTGAAGAATAAAATTTTTTCAAATTTAGATTTTACTGACTTTGGAGTATGTATTGATTGTATTAAAGGTAAATAAATAAAGCATACTAAAAAAATGTGCCACAAGAAGCACCATTCTTGAAATTATACATACTGACATATGTGGTCCATTCGATGTTCCATTTTTGGTAAGGAAAGCTATATTATCACCTTTATTGATAATTTTCACTTTATGGTTATATTTATCTATTGCATGATAAGTCTCAATCAATGAAAGCACTTGAAGTGTATATTAAAAAGGTTGAGAAGCAATTAGATAGAAATGTGAAAATAGTAAGATTGGATAAATATGGTAAATAATATGGAAAGTATGATGAATTGGGACAATGTCCAGGTCCATTTGCTAAATTTCTTAAAAGACATGGCATTTGTGCTAAATACACAATGCTAGGTACACCACAACAAAATGGTGTAGCAGAAAGGCGTAATCGTACTTTAATGAAAATTGTTAGGAGTATGATGAGTAATTCATCTTTACCTTTGTTTTTTTGTAGATGTATGCTTTAAAGACTTCTATTTATTTATTAAATAGGGTTCCTAGTAAGGCAGTTCTAAAAACTTCATTTGAACTATGGACGGGAAGGAAATCTAGTTTACGACACCTGCATAATTGGGGTTGTCAACCAGAAGTAAGAATTTACAATCCACATGAAAGGAAATTGGATTCAAGAACGACCAGTAGTTATTTCATTGGTTATGCAGAGAAATCCAAGGGGTATAAATTTTATTGTCTTAATCATAGTACAAGAATTATTGAATTTGGAAATGCTAGGTTCATTGAGAATGGTGACATCAATGGAAGTGAAAGAGTGCGTGATGCTTGCATTCAATAAGTAAGGGTAGAAGTTCCTATACCTAAAACTTCTAAAGTTGTTGTTCGTAATATTATAATACAATCTAATAATAATTGAGAATAACAATTTTTTTTTTGGTAAAGATAATTGAGAACAACAAATTAATGAACAAACACTTTATAATGGAAATGTCAATAGTGAACCTCCAATAGCTGAATCACGAGAAATAACATTAAGAAGATCTCAAAGAGAAAGGAGATCGGCTATTTCTGATGATTATATGGTTTATATACAAAAGTTAGAAATTAACTTAGGAATTGGAAATAATCCAGATTCATTTTTCTCAAGCCATGGAATGTATAAATTCTAATGAATAATTTAATGCCATGGAAGAAGAGTTAAAATCCATGCATCAAAATTAATTTTGGGATATTGTTGAATTGCCTAAAGGATGTAAAAAGGTTGGGTGTAAATGGGTCTTTAAGACAAAGCGCGACTCAAAAAGCAATATTGAACGACATAAAGCCAGACCTGTTGCAAAGGGTTTTATGCAAAAAGAAGGCATTGACTATAAATAGACATTTTTACCAGTCTCTAAGAATGACTCACTTAGAATCATTATGACTTTAGTGGCTCATTATGACTTGGAGTTACACCAAATGAATATAAAAATCGCATTTCTTAATGGGAATTTAGAAGAAGAGGTTTATATGGATTAACTTGAAGGCTTTTCAGTTAAAAGAAAGAAATACATGGTATGTAAATTAAAGAAGTCAATATATGGACTTAAATAAGCTTTCCGACAATGGTATCTTAAGTTTAACGATACCATAACTTCATTTGGATTTAAGGAAAATATCGTTGATTGATGTATATATATGAAGATTAATTGGAGCAAGTTTATTTTTCTAGTTTTGTATGTTGATGATATTTTGCTTGTTACTAATGATCTTGGTTTGTTACATGAAATCAAGAAATTTCTCTCTAAGAATTTTGAAATGAAGGATATGGGAGAGGCAACATATGTGATAGGAATAGAAATATTCCGTGATAGATCACAAGGATTATTAGGATTGTCTCAAAAAGCTTGTATTGAGAAAATTTTATAGATATTTAATATGAGTAAATGTTCAGCATGAATAATTCCAATTCATAAACGTGACAAATTTAGCCTTATTCAATATCCGAAAAGTGAATTGAAACGAGAACAAATAAAAAATATTCCTTATGCATCTGTTGTGGGAAATTTAATGTATGCACAAACTTGCACCAGACCAGACATCAATTTTGTTGTCGGAATGCTGGGTAAGTATCAAAGTAATCCTAGAATGAATCATTGGAAAGCTGCAAAAAAAGTTCTTAGATACTTGCAAGAACAGAGAATCATATGCTCACTTATAAAAGATCCGATCATCTCGAGGTGATTGGATATTCAAATTCAGACTTAGCCGGATGTGTCGATGCAAGAAAATCAACGTTTGGTTACTTGTTTCTTCTGGCTGGAAGGGCAATTTCATGGAAGAGTGCAAAGCAGTCAGTTATTGTTGCATCCACTATGGAAGCTGAATTTGTAGCATGCTCTGAGGCCACTATTTATGAATTATGGCTGCGGAATTTTATTTCAGGGCTTGTGATTGAGTGCAAAGCAGTCAGTTATTGTTGCATCCACTATGGAAGCTGAATTTGTAGCATGCTCTGAGGCCACTATTTATGAATTATGGCTGCGGAATTTTATTTCAGGGCTTGTGATTGTCGATAGTATTGCCAAGCCGTTGAAAATTTATTGTGATAACTCTGCAGCAGTTTTCTTTTCTAAGAACGATAAGTATTCTAAGAGTGTTAAGCATATGGAGATCAAATACTTGTATGTTAAAGAAGAAGTTCACAAACGAAGAGTGTCAATTGAGCACATTAGCACCAATCTTATGATAACAAATCCCTTAACAAAAGGACTGCCGCCCAAAACATTTAATGAGCATGTTGAAAAGATGAGCATTATTGGACGTCATTAATGTTTGTATTATGATTATATTAAGTTTATGTATTTGACACTTTGAGCTCACTTACGTGTTTATGATATTTCCTGTTTTCTTTTTAGTATATATTATGGAAATAGATGAATGTTAAACATGATAATTTCTAAAGAAACATTATGGTTGGACTATTACTGTACTTATCATTTATGGATCATGTTAAGTAAAATGTTATAGTTGTAGTGCATAGAGAGGGTCGATTAATGACATAGAACTGCTAGGACTCGCATTAGTTTTCTTTACTTAATTGTGATTATTATGTGATTGCCAATTTAATGAAATTTTATAGCATAATGTTATTGTGCACATTACAGTCTTTATTAAACCATGAAAGGAAAATCATATGGGCCAAGTGGGAGAATGTAAGAATTATTGTGACCCACATGATATGATTTATTATATGGTTTAATAATTATTGAAATGCTATAAAATAAATAATTATTGGTTATGAGAAGTTGTGACTCTAATAAAACGAAATGGTATATCACTTTGATGGAAGACACCTTTTGATAGAACGTACAAATAGAGTCCGATCCTCTCTCCACCCACATGAACAACAAAACTGAAAAGAACTTGGTATTCTCTCCTCCATTGATAAAATACATTAAAGTATAGTGGGTTAAGGGAGAGAAATCAAATTTTTTCATTTGGTTCAAGTTCTTCGGTTTTCTACAATAATCATCATCAAGTGTAACGCTATAGATAAAGGTATGTCTTTATCTATTTGTGAAAATCGTGAAGATCAAAAGATCACCATTTTCCTTTTGAATTTCCGCATCAAAGTATTATATATATAATCTAACATCTTCGCATGCAAATCGTCTGACATGGAAAGACCCCCCAACCAATTTAATTGTTCGTACGGGATAAATCATAAAGAAAGACCCAACTTCAAAAGAATAGCCATTTTATTCATCGTATGAATGGTAAATAGTCAAACTCAATTGTAAGTTAAGAATTATATGGAAACTTTGATTCTTTTTATGGGATCTATAGTGAATATTTCTCTAGGATCTCAATCGATCAATTAAATAGCAATGTATAATCGCTTTTTGAACATACAGAAGAATTGCGTCCACTTTCGAGAAGATGCTCTTTTCAAATTGGATGTGAACTATTGGTCTTCTTTCTTTTCTTTTGTGTGGTAGGGCAGACAATAGATTGAACCTTTAATAGATGGATTGCAGATGGTCCAACTAGTGATTAATTTTAGTCTGGGCTGAGCCCATGGATGACTTAAGCAGATTTGGATTACTTGCCCTTGTTGACACCTATTTTTAAACAAAAAAAAAAACAAACAAAAATGAAAACGAAAAAATGATTAGGGGTCGGGCCGGATCCGGCCTTGGCCCGGCCCGCCCCTCTTTCTTTTTTCTTTTCCTCGCGCTGGGCTCGGCCGAGCCTTCTTTCCCTTTCAGCCGAGCCCACGCCCAGGTCTCCCTCCTCCATGCCATCTTCACGCCGAAGCCTGCAGGAAAAGAAGAAAAAAGACAGCAAGGCAGGGGTTGTAGCAAAAAAGCAGAAAAGCAACAAAAAGCAGAAAAGCAGCAAAAAAAAGCAAAAAGGAGAAGCAGACGGCACCGCAGAGTGTGGGTGCAGAGAGAGAGGGAGCCGAGAGGGAGAACGGAGGGGGAACGAGAGAGAGAACAGAGAGGGAGAGAGAGGTCCGGGGGAGAGATCTCAAGGAAAGAGGGCAAGACCACAGCTGCTGCTGCCGCCTTAGCCATTATCCCTAAACTTGTTCCCCTCTCTCATAGAGTAAGTCGCGACAGCTTTATGCCAACATCATCATAAGAAACAAAGCACTTTTAATGATGTTGGAACCCAACACGATATAGACATGATAGTACAGACATTATATTATATGATATCTTTGCCTAAAGCCTCTATGTTGTCTTTTGTTAGCTATAAGCAATAAAGCCTTTATATTGCCAGTAATCAAGATTGAAGAAACTATTAACTAGTCAAGTATGCAAAGTACTTTTTTTTCTCCAAGAATTTTTCTTTTTCTCCTCTTTTCCCGACAAAGAACGGAATAAATACATGATAATACAAACATTATGCATGTGATAGCAAATTTAGCACTTTGCTTTTTTTCATCGATCACCAGCACTTGCTTTTTGGTCTTCTGAGTAGTCATCACAATTTCGACTTTTAAAAAACAAAGTGAGACATTATTCTTCTTTTTGCAAATGATGTTTGCTCCTTGATATGTATACTTATTTTGCCAGTAACGTAGTGTTACGTTATTGACGATTTTTTAAAAGTACCAATATTTATCTGTACTTCCAAGATTACTAATTGATTTCATAATTAATCAATATTAGTCTGTACAACTTACCAACATGATAACATGCAAAATTTTATTTTAAATTACCAACCTTAATTTCAGTGACTTGACCATTTTTCTTCCATTAAGTCACCAACTAATTTTAGCTTAACAACTTCTGTTTGAGTCACTCGTTCACTTTTAGTTGGTTGTTTCAAATTTATCAATTGTTGCAATAATTTACCATCCCAGTTTTGTGAATGACCCACCGATAATGCTAGTAACTATTATATGAGATTATCAAATTTTGTTTGAGTCCACTTACTGATGTTGATTTGGTTGCCATAAAATTACCAATTGTTCCAATAGTTCACAACGGTTATTTCAAAATTTATCATCGGGTTAAAGTTGCCAATTCTTACACGAAATTATTAACTTATCTCAAAATCATCGGTTCTCTTATTAACTCACTAACATTTATTTGTGGAGCTTAAATTACAAACTCTTATATGAAATTACCAACTTTATTTCAATCAGTTATCAATTTTTTTTTTATTTTTTTTCAAAAATTACCAACTTTTCCAATAATCTAGGACTTTTTTTTTTTTTTTTTTTTTTTTTAGGATCTAAAAATGTGTTAAAACCACTCTTACAAAATTAGCAACTCTTATATGGGTTCACTTGCCAAGTTTATTTGATTGTTTCAACATTACAAACTTATTCCAATAATTTAACAATATTTATTTACGGAGCTTACCAATGGGTTAAAGTTACCAACACTTGTACCCCATTCATTACCAACAGTTTTAAACCTTACCCAACTTTTTCAAAAGCTTAACAAATCTATTTGCAAAGTTGGAGTTACCAACTCTTATTTAACTTATAACAACATGCGTTTGATTATTTCCAAATTATTAACTGTTCCAATAATTTATCCGGATTCATTTGGAAGGCTGGCTAACGCGTTAAAGTCGTCAACTCTTATACAAAATCACCAATTCTTATTTGTGTCCACTCACCAGTTTTTTTTTTTTAGTTTTTTATAATGGTTTCAAAAGTATCAACTATTCCAGTAACTTACACGTTTTTTTTTTTTTTGGTTGAGTAGCTTATCAAATATTATAGTTAGCAAAAAAAATTTCAAAATAATTGACGCTTCAAATAATTTATCAATATTTATTTGTGAAGCTTGAGTAACCAACTCTAGAACAAAGTTACTATCTTATTTGAGTTAGTTATCATCATTTACATGGTTGTTTTCAAATTCCAACTAGAGGTAGGTTTTTGATAGTCACAGGATAATAGATATTTAAATTTAAATAACTAACTCCTCCCCAAAGTAAGCTTGTAGCCATTTACTGCCTTACGGTTTTGCAATACGTAGTTATAATTCACGAGAGCATTTCTGAAACTTTTGGGTTAAAAGCTTTGAGATTAAAAAGTAAGTGAACTATTATTAGCAGCCATCTGATTTTATGTCTATGGAAAGCTCAACTGCCAATTACATTAAAGAGGAGCAAGAAATCAAGAAGCCACCAGCGATTCACATTTTTATAAATAAATTGTCCAATTTGCCGTTCATCCATGATTTAAAGAGCTTTATTTTCCAAACTAATTCAATGCTAAATTTTAAACTCAAAATCTTCATTCAATAAACCCCTATAGAACGAGTAGAGAACTAGCCTCCATGTATTGAATCGAATTGAAGAATTGATGCGAGGTCATGCGCTCAAGGAGATAATTGTGTTCTTAAACTTATAAGTGGACTCGTTTCAAATAAAGACAGAAATAGGTCCAGTGCTATCAACTCCTCAAATGTATTGTTAAATTCTGCAAATTATCTTTTTAATTTGGAATTAGCAATACCAAGTAAGGCGTGAATGCTTTTTTTATTACCTGAGAAAAATTCGCTGTGTTAATGGGAGGGAAGTGGCACTTTTGCTTCCCCCCCCCCCTCTTTATTGATTTTGCTTTCAGCTTTATTTGTCTTTATTTTACATGGAGAAATTATAAGAAAAAAGAAAAAAAGGGAATTGCAGGGGGGAGAGAACTCCCCCGCGAGCAAAATCACCGTTCTTATGGGATTAGGCAAAGAAAAATATTGGTTCACGAATGAGTACGCATCGCATTCAGTAATTTCATAAGCATCGCGTATATTCCAGCAAATTGAAAGATATGCACCTTATCATAAACAATGTAATATAATAAAGCTAGCACGTATCATACTCATCCTATGCATATGTCAAGAAGACCTTACAATCACGCTGCACCAGGTGATGAGGCATGAAAACCATGGCCACTATTATTAAGCCCTAAAAATCACTTCGCTCTATTTATGTCTTGAAAAACACGTTTATCGCAATTAAGCCCTGAAACATAATTGGTCTATCCACATGTACATCATAACATGTCTCAATGCGTAGATTGATTGTAAGCATCAAATCAAAAGCACAATACACGCCACATATACACATCACAAATATAAATAACATTCTATCCAAAATATTTTTAGACAAAAATTCATCTGTGTTGACACCTATTTTTAAAACAAAAACAAAAACAAAACAAAACAAAGCAAAGCAAAAGAAAAGGGAAAACTCTCAGGGGTCGGGTCGGGCCGGATCTGGCCTTGGCCCGACCCGCTTCTCTTTCTCCTACGCGGCCCGAGTCTTCTCCCTTCAGCCCAGCCCATGCCCAGGGGTCTTCCTCATCCGTGCGCGACCTGCAAAAGGAAGAAAAAAAAGGAGCACAGGAGAGATCTGAGGGGAAAAGGAACCGAGAGAGGAAGAGCCAGAGAGGAAGAAGTCCTCCGGCCGTCCGGCCACGCCCGAAGCTCGCTCGACGGCTCCCGGACGCACCCTCAGGCCTGCTGTCCCTTTTTTCCCCGAGCTACATCCGAGATCTGGAGCAGAGGCGCCGTGTGGAGAAGGTGAGATCCAGCAGGAGCAGCCGAAGACGACCGGAGGAGAGAGCAGGCTACGAGCCGCCCGAGTAGGCCAGATCTGGAGGGAGGAGGCTCGCGGTTGCCGGTCGCTGCTGCTGCTGCTGCACCCCTCGATCCGGATCCCCCGCCGTCCCGGTGCTCGAAGCCTGGCGCGAGTCAAAGCCCTCGGTCGCGAAATCATCCCCCCGACGCCGTCGCCGCTACCGAACCCCAGACCAGCCGCCTCAAGCTGTGCCGCTGTTCCCCCTGACGCCGTCGCCGTCGCAGCATCGGTCGCTGGCCCGACGCCTCCGCCGCCAACGACACCGCCAGGCCACACCTCTCCAGCGCCGCCGCCACTCAGCCTCCGACGTCATCACGACCCCGACGTCGTCGTCGCCCTTCGCTGCCCGTGCCGTCACCCGCCACGTCCCCACCGTCGCTGAGTCATCGCCCGTACCGTCCCCGTCATCCCCGACGCTGTCGCTGCAGTATCAGGTGAGAGCCTCTCCGTTGCCGTCTCTTTTTCCGAGAAGCCAGCAGCCGCCAGACGAGTGGGAGAGTCTGCGGCTAATCATGGACCGTAATCGATCCACTTTTCAGAAAGAGCATATCATGACACTACTTTTCAGTTCGGCTTCAACATACGGCTTCAACATACGGGCCATGACACGGTAGAGTTTTTCCTTCACGATATATCATGTCACGCAATTCTTGCAAAACACATAGGAAGCGATAGAGCGAAAGTGGGAAAGCGAGAGAGGCGCGTAAAATTACAAGTCTGAAGATTTCCTGAGAAGCTAACCAGTTTGCACCGATCTAAGATATGTTGGGCCCCACTCACCCCCAACCTGCCATTGGGCCCATATCTACACTTGTCGACTCCCCTAATTAAATTTTCGTTGGCTGCGGCACTATATATGACGTTGCAGGTTCGCTACTTCCATTAATCATCAACGAGCAAAGCCCCTCTGCTCCTGCATTTCCCTCGTCAAACAATGACCCTTCAAGAAGCAATAGCAGCTGATGATGTTAATGAGCTATATAGATTAATTGAGCAGGACGAAAGGCTCTTAGATCACGGATCCACGGGCCCCTTCCCGAATACTCCACTACATAAGGCGGCAGTCATGGGGAAAACTAAAGTGGCCATGGAGATAGCTATGTTAAAGCCGTCATTTGCTCGAAAACTTAATCGGGGGGGCCATAGCCCCATGCACTTGGCTTTGCAAAATAAGCATTATGACATTGCGAGGGCACTGATGACGCTCAATCCTAAGTTGATCCGAGTTCGAGGAAGAGGTGGGATCACCCCTTTGCATTTTATAGCTGGTGAAGAAGGAAACAATGAGGAGATCCTGGAACTCCTGGCTGAATTCTTATTTGCTTGCGAATCGTCCATCGAAGACTTGACGAGTCAATATGAAACTGCGGTTCACATTGCCGTCAAGAGAGGCAACCTCAAAGTATTCAAGGTTTTGCTTGGATGGCTTAAGTGAGTCCGTTTGACAGAAATCTTAAAGTGGAAAGACGAAGAGGGTAATACCGTCTTACATATTGCTGTGTCTGAAAAGCAGCCTGAGGTATGGCCCCTCGATTTTGTGGTTGTTCTTGCTTTTATTGTTTGATACTTGGATTTGACATTATCTAATCTAAGAATAAATGTTATGACAATGAAACACTAGGGGGTTGAAAGTACATGGATTTAGAAACATACAGAGAGAGGAGTTTTGAACAACATTTTGTGCAACGGTATATTTTATTGTTATAATTTAACGGTTAACATTTGTCAATAAATGTCTATCGGCCGGTTGACATGTGAAGTTGTACAGTATGGCGTTGTAAACTGTAGAAGTGTTCATAAATTTGCTTGCTTGGAGTGATCCACCGGAAACACAAGAAAATGACCAGCAAAAATGATTGATCATGAGATCTGACATAGTATAGGTGAATATTGTGATACTTATAGCTTATTGAAGCCTTCATAAGAAAAAATAACACATTTTAAAATCACTTGCGATCACTAACATATATTATCACCATATTTTTCAACTTCAGATATATCTATATAAAAAATAAATTTATCAAAAATTTCAATCCAAATCTTATACCAATTAACTAAGTGAAAAACTCATATGTTAAGTGCATTATCATATTGTAATATTTATTAAGAACAAAAATTGTTAACTGTCGAATTATTATATAAAAAAGTTGACAATTTGTCGATTTGATCTCTCTCTCGTTCTGTTAAAAAAGTTGACTCTCATATGTTTGTTACGTAAGAGAGATGGAACGAGTGAATAAATTCATCCGCCCAAAGATAAATTTCATCTATAAAGAACAGGGTTTGTTTCAAATATGTCAGGAGTGATCCTACAATTTGCAATTAATGACCTCGTGATTACTTAAGCCGTTTCTCAATCAAGAAATGATAAAAGTGAACAAAGTTTAATACTAAAATAGTACACAAAATGAAGTTCGGGAAGTGTGGGATTCCAATCAAAGTAGTTCTGATAGTATATGATAATCTTTTTCGGTAAAGTATTTCTAATTATTATCAAATAAACTTTTATTTCAATTTTCAGCACTTAAGAATATTGGTCTTGTCTTTTATTTTTCAGTTTTATAAACACAAGTCCACAGTTTCATTTAAAAAATTGCTAGTGGGGATACTGTTTCAAGCCGATGATGCTTCTAATTTGAGTTTGTTTTAATTGTCCTTATCAATGCTACGGTTGGAGGATATAGGGAGAAAGAAAGGAAAACAAAGGGGCGAAATGGAGATCACCTTGTTTACAGTTTTTTTAAAGGAAAGGTATATGAAAAATTGTTTCCCTTCGAACTCCTATAAAACTCAGTTTAAATGGTCTTGGATGAATACTTTTCTTCCATCACTTTCCATCATAACACACTCCTACCTTGCACAATAGTAACTTAATTCATCCTTTTCTAGTATTTTGTTTTTCCTAATGATTAGCAAAATCTCTCCTCCTGTCGAATAAGTCCATTTGAATATATTTACGAGATAAAAGCTAGTGGTATGGAAGCTAACAAGGACAATCCGACAAAACCATAAAAATAATCACTTTGTGGACAGGAAAATTACTCCTCGGTCGGTCGAATCTTATGCTTAAAGGATGTAAATATACTTGTCTAAGGTAGTCTTTCTTTTCATAGTGAAAGAACTGATATACAAAATGTAATCGAATCATAAACCTTTCGGTTGACTTGATTAAGTCCTAAACTTTTATGAAAAATCATAATCATTCGGGTTAGCACTGTTGTGAATTTGCCAATCTTACAACTCACATGGGCAACTCATGGGTATCACGTAATAATTTTGGGTGAGATGACCAAATCTCACTTTTTGAAGACCTTTGAGACTTTATTACATAGATTGAAATGATTGCATTTCATAAATAAGGTTCTGTTCCGATGGTCCATTGGTCGTTGCATCACTATCATCCCCTAAAGTTATACAGCATGAGCTCATTCCGTGCACATTAGTAAAGCGAGCGATAAAGCAGTGATTGAAATTGAAGGGATGCATATTTCATATTATTCCCTTTTCATTTCTTTCAGATCATCAAGCTGTTGATTCCGTATATCAACATAAACACAATGAACTTTCTGAATGAGACGGCTTTGGAAATCTTCCGAAGTAATCCTAGTGGCGATGCACGTCTTGCGATAATATTATGGTGGGGAAGATGTCTAACAAGAGTTTTTCCCAGCAACCGCTCTTTATCACAGTTTTTAAGCATGGAGCTAACTGGCCATGAGAAGTTAGTACTTGAAACTGGCCTCGGAGATAGATCTACTCGCGACATGGTCCTTATAGTGGCTACCTTAATTGCGACTGCGACTTACCAAGCGGTGCTCAGTCCTCCGGGAGGATACTGGCAGGATAACTCTTCAAATACCCCAGCCAATTCCACGGTCGTTGCTGCCAATTCCAGCGCCATTGCGGTTGAAAAGCCACATAAAGCCGGAGAAATTATCCTTAACGGCTCAAACCTACACAAGTTCACGGGCCTCAACAGTTCGGTTTTCGTGCTCTCCATATACGTAATCTGTCTAACCGCTGCTCCCCTGTTGCCCCGCACCATCCCGGTTTACTCCTTAACGCTTTATTTTGGTGTTGCCTACGTTGTCGCCCTTACAATCGAATTCCCGAGATCCGATGCGCGCGCAGGATATTATATAATGGCAATTTTTTTGAGCTTGCTGCTTTTCTACTTGGCGATACCCCTGATACACTATTTCCGGTACGGCCTAATCCGACGCGGAATCGATGCCCCAGGGAGACGCGTCCGCAAGGATCGGAAATAATTTGCCAGTGTTATTTATGTTTTAAGTATTCTAATCGCGTGTGCAATATAATCTATGTTTTCTAGTCTTGAGGTTTGCAAGGACTAGACTCTTATTATAAGTTACATGTAATGTACTCATCTATTGTTTTCTTAATCATGAGAGGTCTTCAGATTTGAGATTTCAAATAGCTTTTTTTCTAATTCAACTTCATAAAATGATGCACTGGAAGCAAAAAATCCTGAGTCTCTACTAGCAAGTACCAAACGCTCGAAGTGTACATGCACGAAACACAGAGCAAAAATTTCTCTTTTTTTTTCAAAATTTCTGAAAGAGAGGTAAGCTGAGTGATGTGATAAAAGAAAGCAACAAATAATCACGGTTGCAATACTTTTTCTGGAAATTACAATTCAATAAAGTAACGAAAAAAGAAATATAAGAATATATAACAAAAGGCTAGCTAAACCTTAAAAATCAACTAGATCCTATGGTATCTTTCAATAAAAATTATAATATATCAACTCATTTAAAAAGTTAAAAATAATAGAAATGATAAGCTCATATATTATATACCAAGTGCATATCCCAAACCAACTTAAGTAAAGAAGGAAGTATCAGATTCCCCATCCTAAATTCATCAAATAAAAGACGTAAATCCAAACTAAAGACATCCCACATCATTTCCCCTTTATTAAAGGAAAAGCATATGTGACAAAATCATCTTGAAATTTGGAACCATACCTGCAGAATCAATCAAAATTTCTTACTTTAAGAAAAGATCCCAACCAAACTGCAAGATCGATCCATAAAATTTACTTTTTCAATTGCCTGTCATAATGAAATCAATTTTGGTTCTTCTGTTCATCTTTCTATTTTCTATTGCTTCGAATTTGCATCTAAATTCAGATAAACATGGGAGGGGCTTTTCTCTAAAATCATCTCTCCATGGTTGTGGAAGACATGCTCACCTTGAGATTCTTTCTCAAGCTCAAAATCCTCAAAATCCTTCTTGAAAAGTAGAGGTGTTAAAATGGGTCATAAATGGGTCACTTGTTTATAACAAAAAAAAATAAAATTAAATGGGTTTTACAATTAAAGGTTTAAGATAGATGGGTCTTAAGCGGGTTTTTAAATGAGTTGAGTTGAAAACTCATATTTAACAAAAACATTATAATCTCTCCCTTCTCTCTTTAACTTTATAAAAATCGAAATTATAATTTTTTTATTTTTATTTTCCCTTTTCTTTTTCTTCCTTTTTTATCTTTCTTCTTTTTTTTTCTTTTTTTTTTTTTTTCTTTCTCCTTCCTCCTTCCGGTCACGCGTACGGTGACGGCCGGCGACCGGCCAGGCGAGCCTCGAGCTCGCCGGATCTGGCGAGACTCGAGCTCACCGGCATCAGGCCAGGTGGAGGCCTCGCCGACGTCGGCGAGCTTGAGGCTCACCAGATCCGGCAAGACTCGAGCTCGCCGGCGTCGGGCGAGGCTCGAGCCTTGCCAATCTAGCGAGCCTCGAGCTCGCCGACGCCGATGAGCTTGAGGCTCGCCTATGGCCGGTCACCGGCCGTCGTCGTGGCCGACGGCCGGCCAAAGAAGAAGAAGAAGGAGAAGAAAAAAGAGAAAAAGAAAAAGAAAATTATATTTTAAAAATAAAATAAAAATAATTAATTTTTAATTAATTTTTTTAAATAAAATAATTAAATTTCTATTTTTTTAAATAATTATTTTAAAATTTATAAAAAAAATGTCCATTAAATTTATATTGTATAAAACTATTTTAGCAATAATTTTTTTTAAAAATAATATATATAAAAGATTGGAAGTATTTTAAGGGATAATACCCTAAAAAACCTCAAATTGATACACTTGTGACAAATTTATCCCAAATTATTTTTTTGACCACAAAAAATCATAAACTGGTATACTTTTAACAAATTTATCCCAAATTGGTACACTTGTGACAAATTTACCCTATGTTAGTTTTCGTTAAATTTTATTCTCAAATTATTAAGTTAAATAACACGTGACAGTTAACCAGTATATCAATTTAAGATTTTACTTTCCGTTTGTCACAGTTTACAATTTTTATGATTTTTTTGTAGTATTAATCCAATTTAGCATAGGGTATATTTGTCACAAATTTACCAGTTTATGGTTTTTTGCAATCGAATAAATTAGTTTGGGGTAAATTTGTCATAAATGTATCGGTTTAGGGTTTTTTTATAATCATCGGGATAAATTTGTCACAAGTTTACCGGTTTGGGGTTTTTATGATCAAAAAAATAGTTTGGGGTAAATATATCACAAGTGTACCAGTTTGAGGTTTTTTAAGGCATTATCCCGTATTTTAATAATATAATCTTTAAAAAAAACATAGGAATAAGTTTTTCTAAATTTTTTAAATATGAAAGTATTTTATTAATATGAGTTGGGTCGGGTCGGGTATGGATTGGGTATAGGTCGGATCGGGTATGGGTCGAAAAATTTACATGAAATATAAATGGGTCATAAATGGGTTAATGGGTCAATTTGGATCAAACCATTAATGACCCGATCCACCCGTTTAACGGCTCTATTGAAAAGGGAATTCAAAAACTTCTACTTCTTGCTTCTGAGCTCAACAACAACCTTATCAACAGCAATTATAGAAGCATTGATCCTGTTTTGGTTGTTATTATCGAGGATAACATGAAGCTGGCTTGTTCAGCTCGATCATCAATCCACGAAGATCACCGTCTTAACATATTTCACATTACGCTCAACCTGCACTTGATCCCACAAAAATTAAAAAAGCATCTCTCTTCAATCTACAAGCTAAGAGGTTTGCTTGTCGTTCTTTGGAAATATACGTGCAGTGCAAAAGATGATCTACAGCTGCAAGAGAATCTTTTGTCTTGCAGGGAATTCATGGAGTTCTCTGAGACAATGATAATGGTCAAAATTCCTGGTGGTATCTCCATGACAGGCTCCATCATGTCAACCTTTGGTCTGTCATAATAAATGCCACCCATCACATCCACACCTTCTGTGGCGACCAGCGTACTATTTATGACCGTCGAACTCCTCCAAATTCCTTTCGCTCGAATATGAAGCCTCTGGATAAACAGGACATCCCATTACCTTGGACCGCCGAAATTGGTTCATCGAATGGTTGGTCCCGGGCTCAATTTTTCCACGGCACTATTTCTTTGTCCCCATCAAGGTTTCTCTCCAGCCCCAGGACACAAGTCAGTTTGCAATTGCTGCTCCAGGTTTTGTCGCGATGCTCGCCATCAAAGCCCGGCCCTGATCTTGGTCGATGAGGCAGTTTTCACAATTGTCGTTTTACCAAACATCTCATTCCCACGATCTTCCAGGTTCTAACATCAACCTGATGCATTGAAGACAAAAAGCATGAGTCATAACTCACACACATGCATTGTGCGGAGCATACAGGCACGAAGGGCCTAGAGAGAAATCTTTTGATACCTACAAAATGGGCATGATGGCTGTTTCGCTGTTGGTCGAAGGCAATGGGTTTGACACCAAATTGCCACCTCTACCTTTAAGATAGTGATTTATTACAACTAACGCGGAAGTGTAAGAGATAAAAAACGATTTGAATAAGAAATAAATGGCAGAAATAAAACTTGAATGGTTTGACATCGTGCCTACTATATGGAGAGAGATTGACGAGATGGTTCCATTATAATCGGCAAAGAGGACGTTAGAATCATAAGTGTCTTCCAATCCAAAATAAAACCAAAAACCCATAAGAATCAATCACAAGAAATGAGTTTTATTACACCGTCACTCCGTTGGATGATGGATCTCTTTATTGTGTGTCTCCCAAATTTTCACACAAATTAAGCACACTCACTATGCACTCAACCAGAGTATTTATATGCAAGAAAAATTATGAGCCCATATGTGGTGTCAACATGACTTCATCTTCAATAAAAAAGCAGTCTTGTCGGAAATTATTTTTCCTTTTTACATCACCCACGATCCTATTGGCAAAGTCCTCCTAATACGGCCCGAGTTTCCTTGCGATTCAATTATGGATCGAATTTCAAAATAATCGGGATTAACTTCAAGCCATAATCAACAAATCTTCACCTTGGCGAGAAGTCCAACTTCATCTTCATCAACCATGGTTTCTCCAAAACAACTTTGGGCTCATCACTACTACAGATGTTGACCAATTCCATGTGGTATGGGAACTCAGTAAATGGGATATGCGGCTCGAACAGCCATACTGCCAACAAATTCCCAACAAGTACAGCATAATTAACATGAATTTCTTCTTTCGACTCAGCATACAAAGGTATATGCGAACGTGATTGGTGGCATCGAATTCTCATTAAAGTTACGTCTCGTAAAGATCCTCAAATCACGACCAGAAAAGTCAGGCTTATTTTCAGCAACTTTTTGGCACATCAATTCAGAGCATCATGTCCGATTTAACAAAAATTGACCTTGGCATGTTCCTATGCCACCAGATAACCCCAGAGAACTATCATCTTTGGCCACCGCCATTAAACCTCACTTCCACTGCCATTAACCACTAAACATTCAACAATTACGAACCAAGCAGTACAAATATGGACAGGAAGAGAACATTAAAACTGGAACGCAGCTAATGAAATTTACCAGAAAGTCGTCACGCGTATCAGTCATTTGAAACCATATTTCTCCCCGGGAACCACCACTAATCACCATTGAGTCACATAGAATGCACACAATAGCAGAAAGGGGTGGTCAGTAAAGTACTCGAAGATGGTAGAATCATATCATCATTAAGTGAAGGAAAATCTCGGTTGATAGGAAATGGACTAGCAAACACCACAAGTAGTTAGTATTTTTGAACAAAAATCATCTGAGACATGATGGATTGCTTTCTAAACAATCGATAACACAAGCTAACAATTGCAAATCTGACTTATGCATTTCGTCAAACAAATGGTGAGCATCTTGGAAAATCATTCTCTATGCGATACTAATGCAACATTTCAATCCAGATGCTTCTAGAAAAGGTTTAATTCATATCAGTGAAGAATAGTTTGAATCCCGACCACAATTCAAGCAAATAACCACATGGACTTCAAACTCAACTTTCACTTGCGAAATAAGCAATGCAGAGAGTGTTTTGAACCTTACGCTCATACATCTTACTACAAAAATCAACACACAAACGTTTAACAGGTAAACTCACTCAAGATCTTTCTCGACTTGCTTCCACACCAGCGAACACAAACTTCAGTCCCGTGAACATGCTTCAATGAGTTACTCAGTTACACAAACATTACGCGTGATGGGAATTTTAAACGCCTGTACCCAACAACAACCAATTCAGATGCTAAGCATGGTAACAATCCTCAGCTTTGCCACATGAGTTTCACACAGGCATTTCAACGAACATATGGCGGGCATCTCAGTTTAGTGATTTTAAAACCAATACGACCACAATATCATCAAAGGAGGCAGCTCAAATCAATAAATAGACCCTCAATCGGAGATTATTTTCGCATAAAAACACAACTAGAGTTCTCGGTCTCAGTCTCGCGTACAAAGCAACGGAAAGAGAGCATAACCCATAATGCCATGAAGAAAAGCAACAACAGAACAGACCTTGAGCAACGATCAAATCGGAGGGAGAAGTCGTCAGAGACGATGACGATGGAACGAAAGATAACCCAGAGTCTTTAGTGAGAGAGACGCCCCATGGTCGTTTGGAAGTTTTTCCAGAATAAAGGAAGGCCGGGCCCTCTTTCAAAAATGGGCGGATGACAGAATTGGGCTGCGCGATAGGGATTGCGTTATAGTGGGTCTGCATCGGCCTTCTTATTAATAAATTTAAATGAGTCTTTCTTCATTTTTTTTAATTTATTTTTATTTTTTTATCTATTCCTCCTTTCTTTATCTTTTTTCTTTTAGTTAGTTTTTTTAGAATGAAGAATTGAATTGTCGACAAACCTTCAGTTGTTAGCACGCTTGGATCTAAATTGGAATAATAAGTTTCGTCGTCATAAAAAACTTGCTCACCCTATGATTCTTCCTCAAGCTCAAAATCCTCCGGTTCTCGCAAAGGATATTCCAATGACAAAATGAAGAAATTCAAATATTATATAAAAAAAATGTCATAAATGGTCCATGAACTTTCATCTAATATTCAATTTCATCATTGAGCTTTCGATTTGTTCAATTTGGTCCCTGAACTTTCATCTAATATTCCATCTAGTCCCTAACTATTTGAAAATTGACTAATTTCTCTTTTTTTAATACCAAAGTGTTTTTTTTTTTATAAATTCAACAAAAAGGGAAAAAAAATCGATTGATGGGCTTTTGTACATTATTCAAGTAATTTACATATACAAAAAAGAAATCAAATGCAAGATTCACCTTTGTTTATTACTACTATCCCTTTTTTCCATTTGTTTTCAATATAAAGAAAGGAAAGAAATATTGACCTTTATTACTTTATATAAATGTGGTATTTTTTCAACCAAAAAAAAAAACCCAATTTGGTATTTTTTTTAATTTATAAAAAAATAGTTTGGAATTAAAAAAAAGGGAAATTTGTCAATTTTCAAATAGTTAGGGACTAGATGGAACATTAGATGAAAGTTTAGTGACCAAATTGAGCAAATCGAAAGATCATGGATGAAATTGAACATTAGATGAAAGTTCAAAGATCGTTTGTAATATTTTCCCTATTATATATAAAGTGAATATCCCCAACTAAATTAAAGAGGGAAAAATCAAATTTCACAATGCTTGATTCATCAAATACTGGAGTTGCCCCACATCGTTCTCTACTTAAAAAAAAAAAAAAAAAGGCTTGACCTTGAGTTTTTTAAAATGGTGGGTTATATAATTTAGCATACCTACTTCAGTCTTCTTGGAATTTGGAATCATTTCTGCAAAATCAGTAAAAATAATTCTTGCTCAAATAAAAGATCCATCAATTGATTCTTTAAATTTTTTGTATAATGAAATCTCGAATTCATTGGTACTCTTTTCGTTTTCTATCACTTCAAATTTTTTCCGCCAGAATCTCAATTATATCTATATTGAGATCAACGTGAGAGGGGTTTTTTCTCCATATCATCTCTCCATCGTCATGAAAAACGGGTTCCCCTGATATTCTTTTTCAAGCTCAAAATCCTCCCAAATTCACATTATGATAGTAATATGAGCAATTCACATTGGTTGCATGTGAAAATTACATTTTTCTAGTTTTAATTTTCGTTCTTCTTTTTCCACTAGCAAAATAGTTTCAGTTTCTTGATGGTCCCCTGGATCGCAATTGAGCCATTGCAATTGTTATAAAGATCGAAAGAGTAGTACTATGATTAGTGAAAGTGGCCTAATTAAACAGCGAGTGTTACTTTGCCTAGTGTTTCTGGAAATATGAAACTAGAGGTCTTCGAAGCCATTCCATGGATTAATTAATAATCATCGAAAATACGCTGATTACGTGGCTTGACGAATCATATGCAGCTAAGCTTGAAAGGCCAGAAAAATGTTTACAATGACAGATTCAACATCAAAAGCCCAAAATAAAATGAAAGCAATTGACTGAAATATTATATAGAATTACCACAGATTAGAAGGTTGGATGTGAAAAAGATACTATATAGATTCAATATCATCATTTTTGCTTTTGATATCTTCTCTTTAGAAGCCACCTTTTAAGATGTAAGAAAGATGAAACTCAAGAATACTGTATAATCCTTGATCCCTTGTTATATATTGTTGACATTTAAATTTGGACACCCCTTTAGTTACATTATTGGACAGCAAAATAGGTTTGATCCTGGACCCCAACAAAAAATATTGTTAAATATCATTTGCATGTTAAGATCATTTTTATAATAAGCCCACATGATTGCATTCTAATTGGATAGGAGCTAATGGACTTAAGCAGTGAAATTTGGAGTTTAATTAAATTATCTGGGCTAAGCCTGCAAGAGTATAAAATTTGGACAAGCTCAATAGATACCTTTTGTAACAAAAAATTAGATGTGAAGGTCACATTAGGGGAAGTAAATGATAATAGATTCCATGGTTTTTGAACTAACAAACTCAATATCATTGAAAATTTGATCTTGGGTAAATAAGAAATAGGAATACCTTGGTTTCTTATCTTGAATAAATCACATATCTGTTTGATTTAACTAGGAAATAATGATATCCCTTGTTCTAGCAAGAACCCCCTAATCTCATCCTATATAAATCAATTTGTCCTTAAAAATAAGGGAAGTTGGCAATACACAGTAGAAAAGAAAAAGGATACAACAGAGCACCAAAAAAAAGCATATATACATGAGCTCTTCCCCTGGATCGACAAGGGCACCGATTACACTGTTAAGATACCTCTTGTTACGTTACGATTTAAGGTTGACTTTTTCAGTCTGATTAATAAGTCAACTTTTACTCTATGCATGAAATGTGATTTAAATCCTAACGAAATGCAATGAACCTAATCTCCATATGTAGGTGGGATGTAATGGACGTAGAATTATCCGACCCACCTATTTTTTTTGTCAGGGATTGAGCTCTGTCATGATTAGAGGACCTTAAAACTCGAAGTGATTTTCTTTCTGATTATACGTTTGGCTTGCCAACAAAATTCAAGTATCAACGCACGTTCCGCTCACCTCTCCCCTTGGTTTTCCTTGGGACTATAAAAAGTCAAAAGTAGGTTTTTTGCATTCTTGTCGAAGCTTAAATTATTATCCAAATTTTAACAATTATGGAAGATATTACGTGTTCATATTTATACATTGCGACAATCTTGAGTATTTAAGAGTAGAAAAAAAAGACCAAAGCGCAAGGGTCACTAAATTTGAACAAGCGAAAAGTCAAAAATAAAAGTCCCTCCAAATAAATTAAAGTTTATTTACTCTAAATTGACTTATATAACGTAGATCAAATTAAACTTTGAAGAGATATTTAGACATGCATTTGTGTATTACAAGGCAGTATTTTGCATGTAATAGAACCTAGTAGGCTTATGACACACCCCTTGTATGCAGCATTGACTGCATGGGATGCATATCTTGCCACCAACGGGCTTCTGTGGTGGAAGACGTCACACGACATGGTGGATCTAATACTAATCCATATATCTAACATAAAGTCTCTATATCCATGAAATCTCCGGTTCGCAAAGTAGGATATTCTCTCACATTTTACTTAGATTTTTTTTATTGACTAATAATAGATTAGTGGTGACTCCAAAATGAATTGATTTGAATATTTACTTAAATTAAAACCCTCAAAGTTATGATTTGGGATACTCCACACTAAATCTTTGCTTAGCGATTTAATAGCTTTTCTTCGGTGATTATTTTTGGCAACGTCCCGATCGGAGAATGTCTCATGAGAGAAGGGGGGGGGGTAAGGGGAAGGGAAAAGGAAAGGAAAAGGAAAATGGAAGTAAATGATCAATCAATAGGAAAAAAAAATAGAAAAGGGACAATAAATTTGAACATTGAATAGCATTGTAGTAAAGTATTAACCTATCTAGAAGATAAATATAAGTTGTGATTTTATCTCATAATTTCAAAGGATTGATCAATGAAATAACAATTCATAAACTTTTTTCGACCATATAAGAAGATCGCTTCCACTTTTGAGAATGTACACTCTCCAAATTGGGCGTGGACCATTGGTCTTCTTCTTTTGTTTTGTGAGCAAGGGTAGACAACAGGTTGAACCTTTAATATATGAATTGATGGTCCGATTGGTGATTAATTTAGTGTTTTAACATATGGTTGACTTGAGCAGATTTGAAATGTTTGCCTTGTGCCAACGTCATCATAAGAAACAAAGGAACACTTTTAATGAGGCTGGAGCCCAACATATTGAAGACATACACGAACATTAAATTATATGATATCTTTGCGTATGGCCTTTATGTTGTCTTTTGTTAGCTATCGGCAATAAACCCTTTATGTTGCCAGTAATCAAGATTGAAGACGCTATTGAGTTATTAACTAGTCTAGTATCCAAAGTACTTTTCGTCTCCAAGAATTCTCCAAGAATTGTCCTGTTTTCCCGACAAAAAACGGAATAAAGACGTGATAGTACAAACGTTTTCCACGTGATAGTAAAGTGAAAATACAAGAAGGAGTTGACATATAGCTAGACAAGCACCAAAAATAGAAAAAGAAGAGAGTAGAAGAAGGTTGTCTGGTAAATGAAATGCAGCATTTCCATTTGTCGGTATATGTTACTCTATACACAATGTATACAAATAAATATGTATTAAAAAAGATCATCACATGAACTACTTTTTATTTGCTATAAATGCTTATAATATGTTGCCACAAGAATTGGTAACTCAATTTCATCTGGTTCGATCGGATTTCACAACTCTGTTAGGTCGTGTAATTGGAAAACACCTACATTTTTATTGACTATGCTATAAAAATCACATATAATAAATTCGTATAAATTCGTGTTGCTTTTGAGTACGCCAAATAATTGTGCATAGACATATTAATTTATGTCAGAAATTGCCAGCCCTCTAGCACCAATGATCAAAGATAGGTTTAAGGTAACGCATGTCGCAAGGGTAGTTTTACTCCTTGTTTTTTGAATCACTCAGTAGCGACAGGGTTCTGATAATTTTAATCCTTACAGTAGTCATCACAATTTCGACATCACTTTTTTATGCTCAATAATCTTTGTCGGCATTAGAGCTTTGCTTTTCTTTTTTTTTTTCGACTACCAGCACCTTGCTTTTCGGTCTCCCAAGTGGTCATCACAATATCGACTTTTATAAAATAAAGAGAGACGGTATTCTTTTTTTCACCGATCGTTTATATGGATGCTTATTTAGCCAGCAACATATTATTAAGTTATCGGCAGTTTTTTTTTTTTTTAAAGTACCGATACATATTGCACATGAGATGAGATGTTAAATTATTATTAAAAAATTATTAACAACGCAAACTATGTGCTCTCTATCTTCATGCAATTTTCTTTATCTAGTAGCTTAAATTTTTAGAATAATTGATAGTGGTTCCACAAAATCTTATGGTATCGGAGCAAGAGATCCTCACACATAGGAGTGTTGGAATATTTAAATATTAAACCATGTTATTCATTTTGCATATGTGCATCCAGCCCCATCTGTCAACTTTTGGATTACATGTGAGGGGGTGTAGAAATACTGTCCCATATCTACTTAAATACTTGGGTTGGACTTTCTAACATACACTTCCAAGATTAGTAATGGTACTAACTTTTATTCAAAGTTACCAACCTTAACTTAAGTGACTTGCCCATTTTTCTCCCGTTAAGTCACTAACTAATTCTAAATTAATGTTTGAGTCACTTGTTAAGTTTTCTTTGATTGTTTTGAAATTACCAATTGTTTCAATAATTTACCAATATTTATTTGTGCAGCTTACCGATGGATAAGGTTACTAACTATTATATGAAATTACCAACTCTAATTTGAGTCCACTTATTGACGTTTATTGATAGCCACAGTATTACTAGTTGTTCCAATGGTTCACAAAATGTATTTCCGAACTTATCATTGGGTTATATTTACCAATTCTTATTCAAAATTACCAATATATTTCAAAATTACTAGTTCTCTTAATAACTTATGAACATTTATATGTGTTGCTTAAAATTATAAACTCTTACAGGAAATTAGATATCTAAGTTTAAGTATCTAACCCATTCTCAAAATAAAGTAGTCGCTAGGTAATCTAATTTTGCATTACGGTTTTGCAATACGTAGTTATAATTCAAGAGAGCATTCCTGGAACTTTTGAGTTAAAGGCTTTGAGAAAAAAAAAAAAAAAAAAAACAAGCGAAGCCATTTGATATATGATTGGCAAGCTCAACTTCCAACTACATTAAAGAGGAGTGATGAAGAACCTGCCAATGATTCGCAGTTACTAATAAATTGTCAAATTTGTCATGCACCTGTGATTTTTTTTTTTTTGGGTCCGGATGCACCCATGATTTTTTTTTTTGAACATAAACCCTCATCGCATTAAGAAGGATAGCACGTACAACCCGCGGCAAGAGCGTCCGTGCAAAGCAAGTTCAAGAGGGCAGGGGGGGATGATGGGCCCAATTACAAGAGAGAGAGTTAAGATTATGGGCCTTACAAGCCCAGTCAGCGACAGAGTTCGCTTGTCTTCGGCAGAACCCTAGAGTTAGGTTGGGAAATAGGGTTAGGAGGAAAGCAGCTTCAGCAAAGAGGGGGCGATCCTGCCATGGCGGCGTGGAATGTGAAATCAAGGTTTCGACCATGGAGAGATTGTCAGATTCGACCTCGATCCTTGCTGTCTGAAGGCCTTGATGCAGAAGATGGCGAAGCGAGAGAGATAAAGCTTGGATCTCAACCTAAAGAGCCGAGGTTGCCGCAACTCCTACCGAAAACCCATCGGTAAGTCGGCCTTGATGGTCTCTACAAATACAGGCTATTGTTCCGGTGTTGCTACCTTGATGATAAGAGCCATCGATGTTAGCTTTCAAAATCCCAGGATCTGGGGGACGCCATAGGTGGGATCTATTGGTGACAGATCTGTTCTGATGCAGGTTAGAGGGGGAAGAAACCCGATCTGCTTGGGCGCCAGTCAGAGCTTGGTCTACTACCTGATCTGGATTAGGAGTGGAGCCGCGGAAGACGAAGGCATTCCGAGCCCTCCAGATCTGCCACAGGAGATGAGAGAGTAAGGCCAGCCGAGGTAATCGAGGCTCTGTTTCGATCGTAGAGGTGATCCATGAATCCAGACGATGGGTGTGGGTGGGATCAATCGAAACACGAATGCGGGGATGCGTCCAAACTGCCTGAGTCCATGAGCAAAGTAAGAATAAGTGCTCTAAAGATTCGAGGGACCTATTTCCACATAAAGAACAGCAAGGACTTTCTAATATGTGTCTTCTGTGCAGATTCTCTCTCGTGGCCAATGCGTTGTTGCAGATAGACCAAAGGAAGGCGCGGATTTTAGGAGCAGCAGGCATTTGCCATATAGAACGCCATAACCAGGTAGGAGTTTGATATGAGGATGATGCTGTTGAGTCTGAGGTGTGTGCTTGTGATTGCATAATTGCATGATATGCAGACTTGACTGTAAATGTGCCATGTTTGGTAGCTGTCCAGATAAGTGCATCTGTGGTGTAATTTGGTCTGAGTTGGATGCTTGTGATCTGTTGAATGATTGGCATGTCGAAGAACCTGGATAATAATTCAACTCTCCATGAACTGGTAGCAGGGTCAATAAGATCAGCTACTAGCGTAGGTTCTTCGGGAGCTTTAGGTCCAGATAGAATACCCATGGGAAGCCATCTGTCTTGTCTTATGTTGATGCTCTGTCCATTTCCTACTGACCAACTGACATGTTTTTCAATTGAATCTCTTCCACAAAGTAAGCTCTGCCAGCCCCATGACGGGCGAGAGCCTTTGTTAGCTTGTAAAAATGTAGAAAGAGGGAAATAAAGGCCCTTGAAAAGCTTGCTCCACAAAGATAATGGCTGAGTTAGAAGGCGCCATGCTTGCTTACCGAGCATGGCATGATTAAAAGTGACTAAATTCCTGAAACCCAATCCTCCCTGATTGTTTTAGTTCTGTAGGATTCCCCAGCTGCGCCAATGTACACCAGATCTGCTTGTATCGTTGTTCCACCAGAATTTGGCCATTCTTTTTTCAATAACTTTGCATAAAGAGATAGGGATTTTAAATACAGACATTGCATACTGAGGGATAGATTGGATAACTGCCTTTAATAAAACCTCTTTCCCTCCCTTAGAGATCATTTTCTCCTTCCAACCTTCTAGTTTCGATTGAACTCTAGTCAGCAGCCATGAAAACATATCTTTTTTTGATCTTCCCCATTCAGTAGGTATCCCAAGATACTTCCCACAACAATGTAAAACTGGTACCCATAATTCAGCAGCTAAATTTTCCTGAAGTGCAATAGGGCAAGAGGAACTAAAGAAAATTCTTGATTTGTTACGATTAATTTTTTGTCCTGATGCTAAGCAGTATTGATTTAGAATGTTAGACAGATTCTGACACTCCAGTAAGGTACCATTCAGAAAGAACACAGCATCGTCGGCAAAAAACAGATGCGATAGAGTAGGACATCTTGGGTTCAGCTGGATACCTTTGATAGAGCCCATATGCACAGCATTCCTCAGTTGAAGGGATAATAGATTAGCAATGATGATAAACAGGTAGGGCGACAATGGATCTCCTTGCCTTAGGCCACGAGTTGGGTGGAAAGTTGGTAACAATTCGCCATTCATTTTAATAGAGAAAGATGGCGTTGAGACGCACTGCATGATTAGATGGACCCAATGAGAGTGAAATCCCAAGCGGAGTAAGTAGTCGCGAAGAAAGTCCCACTCTACACAGTCATAGGCTTTCTGCATATCGACCTTGAGAATAGCCTGAAAATGCCTTTTCCGTTTCCTTGTTCGAGTTGATGAATGATCTCTGTACAACTAGGACATTATCCTGAATTTGTCTACCAGCAACAAAGGCGCTCGCTCCTCGAATCAGTTTAGGCAATAATGGTTTCAATCGGTTAGCAAGCACTTTAGCAAAAATTTTATAGCCAAAGTTGCATAAGCTGATTGGTCGATACTGGTCCAAGCTTTCTGGGTTATGGGATTTGGGAATTAGAGTAATAGCAGTGCTGTTGAGAGAGGGGGGTAATATTCCATGCTGAAAAAATTTCTGGACAGCTCTGTGAACATCCACTTTGATGATCTCCCAATGCGCTCTATAAAACAAGCCATTCAAACCATCGGTTCCTGGTGCCTTTGACGCACCGAGTTGGAAAGTGGCAACGCGAACTTCTTCAAGAGTGGGTTGAGCGAGGAGGTCTGCGTTCATATCTGCATCCACTAGCTGAGGACACTGCTCTAATATCTACGCATAATGTCTAGGCCCTGAAGTAGAGTAAAGCTGATAGTAGTAGGCAGAAATCATTTGTTTTATTTGGTCCGGATCCCTAACCCATTGCTGATTTTCATCTCTTAAGAGAGTGATTTGATTACGTTGGCGTCTTTGCAGAGTGGTAGCATGGAAAAATTTAGTGTTTCGGTCGCCCCACTGAAGCCTGTTGATTCTAGAACGCATTGCCCAATATTGCTCTTCCCTCTGCCATGCTTGATGAAGTTCTGTTTTAATTCTCTGTTGCTGTGATAGGTTTAGAGAAATAGGAAACTGGTTAGATAAAATGGTCAGCTCGTGTTCTAATTCCAGTGCCTTTTGTCTGTTATGCGAGAAAACCTGGCGACTCCAATTTGATAAAGCAATGGCTACTGCTCGAAGCTTGACCGATAGAGGGGAGTCCCGTCGCGAGGCTAAGTTCTAGGAAGACTCTATCACGGATTGACAGCCAGGTTCTTGGTTCCAGAAAGCTTCAAAGGTAAAGCATCTCTTTTTACGAGCCAAGGGGGGATTTGTATGAATAACCAGTGGACTATGATCGGAACCAACTGCAGGTAGAGCTATCACTTGAGCTCTGGGGTAAGAGATACGCCATTCTGCAGTGCAAACAGCGCGATCCAAACGCTCCTTCACCAAAGCTTCAGCCTCTCTGTTATTGGACCATGTATAGGCACAGCCATGGGAGGGAAGATCCATCAACCTGCAATCATTAAGAACTTCTCTGAAAGAAGATAGCCGATAAGAGTCCGCTAGTCGAGAGCCTACTTTTTCCCATCGGTGCAAAATCTCATTAAAGTCTCCGAAGCATAACCAAGGTAAGGCATTAAGATTACTAATATGACGCACAGTTTGCCAAAAAAGCTGACGATCATGATAAACTGCAGGAGCATGAATACAAGAGATCCGCATGGATCTGGACTCTGAGATGTCAAGGCAGGTAAAGTCCAAGAGATGCGGAGAGGAGGAAAAGTCAGACAGAGACATCCCTGCATTCCAAAAAAGAGCTAAGCCACCAGAGGAACCAACAGGGGTGACTAGTCTGTGATGCAAAAAACCAGAAGACCGTTTCAACCGGAGGAGAAGAGCATCGACATTCTTCGTCTCCATCAAAAAACACAGGTTAGGCTTTTCCTTAGCCAAGAGGGCTTTTAAAGATAGGACTGTCAGGGGATTGCCCAAACCCTGACAGTTCCAGCCTATGATTTTCATCTTTGATTTGGTGACTGTTTAGGGCCAGCCACCGTCGCCCGGAGAGTTACTTCTGACGCCTCCATAATTGGCGCATCCAACAATAGGGAATCATCATAAGCCCCCGGATATCCTCCCGGTAAGTCATAGGGATTATAGTGCTTTGGTTTCTTCGCGGGACTTATCTTACTTACTGGTCGAGTACTGAGGCCTTTTCTTGCCTGTTTGGGTGAAGTTGGCAATTGCACTCCTTTCATCTTTGCTGTAGCTGGGATTAAAGCAGTTGTTAAGGTATGTGGTTCTGATATAGGTATGGTAGATGTGTCAGTTAGTGTCTGTGTAGAGATGGGAGCAATAACTTGTGACTGAGGTGTTGATACAGGGATTGGTGGTAGAAGAAGAGGAAGAGTGTGGATCTCAGGTGGAGGAGTTTCGGGTACAGTTTCTTCTCTGTCCTCATCCAACTTTGATTGGCCATAATAACACTACCAATAAGGACTATACTTCTGAACTTCGGCTTTTAACCAGGGGCCGTAAGGGGTAGAGTCAGGTTCCGTGATCATTTTCTCCTCAAAAGGGATGGATGGACAAGAATCGGTATAGTGCCCTAGTCGTCCGCAAGAATAGCAATAATGAGGTAATCTTTCGTACCGAAAATCCAGCCACAAAGTTCGATTAGTGAGTTTTATAAGTCGACCTACTTGTAATGGTGCAGATAAATCTAACTTAACACGAGCTCGATAGGATTTCAGAGTGGAACCAGTAGCGAACTCAGATTTTACTTGCAATACTGTGCCGACCGTGCTCACAGCCTTGCGGATCATTTCAGCAGTACAACATTCCAAAGGTAACCCAATCACCTGGACCCAGAATGCACAGGTAGTAAAGTCGTAGCAGTGTAGAGGGGTATTGGCTATCCATGGTTTGAAGTTGATGAGATGTCCCAAAAATTGCCAAGGTCCGGTATCAAGAATTCTCTGTTTGTTGGCTTGGGTTTTGAATTTGGCTAAATAAATTCCAGCTTCTCTCTGAATGATTTCAGCTTGATCCAACCGCCATGCACGCTTCAAGACTGACTGAAAGGCTTGGAAATTAAAGGAAGGGTTTGAGTGAACTTTACCAACCAGCAGTAGCTTGCATTCCTCGAGTGCACCAGGTGAGGGTTCAACTCGCAATTCTTCGATTTCTTTTTCTGTAGATAAGCGGCCCAGTTTTTGACAAATTGCTGCAATCCGTGATGCATCAGGATCATCGTCAGTAGCCATGGTCGAAAGAAATGGACGGCTTAACGGAAAAATGTCGAAGTCATCAGAATTATCGACATGCAGATGGAGAAAAGGAGGAAGGTTAAGGGAGGGAAGAAGAGCGGGAATTGAGAGAAAATGGACAAAGTAAGGCGACGAGGGGTTACTGATCCAGATCTGTGGAGGAGAGAAGGAAGACAAAAGTGGGAAGGATTGCCATTCGCATAACCAGAAAATCGGTCGAAGAAATCAGAGGGGAGAGGAAGAAGACGAAGAAAGAACGACAGAAGGAGCTCGACAAGACGAGAGAAAACTCGACAAGACGAGAGAAAACCCTGTTACGAGATTGGGTCATTAAGACCCTCGATGCACCCATGATTTAAAGAGCTCTATTTTTGAAGCTAATTCAATGTTAAATTCAAATATCAAATCTTCATTCAATAAACTGTTATAGGAATGAGTATAGAACTTGTCTGTGTATATTGAATTAAATCAGAACCGATGTGAGGTTTTGAGCTCGGGGAGATAATGATGTGCTTAGGTTTTGATTGAATATTTAAGTAATAAACCATGCTTTCATCTAATAGTTTAATCTTTTAGAATAGTTGACAGTGATTTCATCAAATTTCACATGGAATTAAGGTAGGAGGTCATGAGTTCAAATCTTTTTATGGCCTCATTTATCTACCCAATTAAATCTATCTACATTTAGTACAAGGCAAAGACTGATGGTACTTTTACAACAATTAACAGTAATCTCACCAAATCTCATAGATTTATAAGTGGACTTGTTCAAATGAAGGAGGAAGTAGGTCCGATGCTATTAACTCCTCAAATGTATGATTAAATTCTGCAAATTATCTTCTTTAGTTTGGGATTAGCAATAACAAGTAATGTGTAACTGATTTTCTATTACCTTGGAAAGATTCGATGGGTTGATGGGAAGGAAGTGGCACTATTTATTTTGCTTTCAGCTTTATTCGCTCTTTATTTACACGAAAAAGGAAAAAAAAAAAAAAAGAACGCAAAATCACCATTCCTATGGGATCAAGTTAAGAATAATGCAACTTTACAAAAGGAGTATGCATCATGTTTACTCATTTTACAAGTGTTGCATATATTCTAACAAATCATAAGACATGCGCCATATCATAAACAATGCAAGGGAAAAGTGCCAAAAAAGTCCTAAACCTTTTAGCTTTGTGCCGATTTAGTCCTAAACATTTTTTTGATGCCGATTTAGTCCTAAACCTTTTTACGTTGTGCCGATTCAGTCCTTTCCGGCCAATTTTGGCCGGATTTTGCTGACTGGACGCCAGCCGGCTAACGTGGCCTGATCAGCGTTGACGTGTACAACTTTTAATAGTATTTTAATATTTTTGGAATTATTTATTATTTATTATTTATATTATTTTTCTTTTATTATTTTTTCTGCTCATCTTCTTTCTCCAGCCGATCGCCGGAGCTCGGCGATCGGCCAGAGGCGACAATCGGCGAGGTCTCGACCTCGCCGGCCACCTCGCCAGTGGCCGCGAGGGCGGCCTCGCGCTGGGCGGGCGAGGCTCGCCCTCGCCCGATCTGGCGAGGGTCGAGCCTCGCCCACGGCCGGTGAGGCTCGACCTCGCCAGATCCGGCGCGAGGAGGAGCTGGCGAGGCTCGCCCTCGCCGGCCGTGGGCGAAGCTCGACCCTCGCCAAATCTGGCGAGGGCGAGCCTCGCCACCCAGGCCTCGAGGGCAGCCTCGGGCCGAGCGGGCGAGGCCGCCCTCGTGGCCACTGGCGAGGTGGCCGGCGAAGTCGACCTTGACCTCGCCGGCCGTCGCCTTTGGCCGGTCGCCGAGCTCCGGCGACCGGCTTGAGGAAGAAGAAGAGTAGAAAAAATAAAAAAAAAAAAGAATAAAAATAAAAAGAGAAAAAATTTAAAAAATAAAATACTATTAAAATATTATTAAAATTGTACACGTCAGCGCCGATCAGGCCACGTCAGCCGGCCGGCGTCCAGTCAGCAAAATCCGGTCAAAATTGACTGAAAAGGACTGAATCGGCACAACGTAAAAATGTTTAGGACTAAATCGGCACCAAAAAAAGGTTTAGGACTAAATCGGCACAAAGCCAAAAGGTTTAGGACTTTTTTGGCACTTTTCCCAACAATGCAATATCGCATAACCGACATATTTCAAACTCATCTTATGCTCATGTCATGAAGACTTTATGGTCACACTTTGCCAAGTGATGAAGCATGAAAATCATATTCACTATTGTTAAGCCTAGAAAATCACTTCACTCTAATTAAATCTCAAAAAACACTTTAGTTGCAATTATGTCCTTGAAACAAAATCGGTCCTTAAGCAAGTACATCATGTCATGTCTCAATATGTAGGTTGGCTACGAGCATCAAATTGAAACCACAATACAACATGCGCCATACATATCACCAATATAAACAACATTCCATCCAAAACATTTGTAGATAAATTTCATTTGAGGCACAAGAGTATTAAATGTTTGATCCAGATTTTAGAGAAAAATATATACCATACAGTACTTTACTATTCGACTCCAAGATACAAGCCATGACACAGTAGAGTTTTTCCTTCTCGATAAATCGCGTCACACGATTCTTGCAAAACACAACAAAAAGCGAAATAGCAAAAGTCGGCAGCAACAGAAGCGCATAACATTACAAGTCTAACGATTTCTTGAGAATCTGACCCGTCAAAGAAATGTCGGGCCCCACTCACCCCAACTAACCATTAAGCCAACTTGTACACTTGTTGGCTTAGCTAATTACATATCCGTTGATCGTGACACTACATAATATATGATTTTGCAAGTTTGCTACTACCTATGATCATATCACCCAGCAAAGCCCCTTTTTTGCTCCTCCATTACCCTAGTAACACGATGGCCCGGGTTCTGGCCGAAAAAGAAGAAAAAAAGGCTAGGGAGTCTCGGCTTGAACTGGCAATAGCAAATGACGATGTTGATGAGGTACATAACTTAATTGAGGAGGTGACAAGTGGTGGCGGTGTGACATCCCAAATTTTCAACCCTGTCTTCTACTGAATAAATCGGGAATTTCATTGACGCGTCTATAGGGTTATTCTCAGAGCCGATCACTCTCGAGATAACTAAACTATCTGGGGAAATTATTAAGGAATTTTACGGCAATAGACTTGAGAACTCGATCAGGAATCGGCTTCTTGACCGTGTCCATCTTTAGAGGTCACTACGGCACAGTTAAAAATCGATTTGAAATTAGAGATAGACTGGATCGATAGAGATATGTGACTAATCGTGGGTGACACCACTGAATTAGAAAATTCTCGTCGATCGACACTATACTGATTTTCTTATTATTTTGGTACCCTGTGTCCGTATTTGAATCATCGAGATTTTCACGACAATCAAGAGTCGTCAATGAGTCGAGTGGGTTCATAGTGGTTCGAAGAAAATCGACCACGGGTCATTTGCACTTAAAAATATCTGAAAGTTACCCAGTAGCCTAGGTCATGCTAAAAACGCGCCGAATGAAAATTAATCGCCAATTTGAGTCACATTTCAAAAAATTGAAGTTTTGGCCATGTCACAATAAATTCTAGGAGTGTCGACTCAGTCTCAGAAGATTTTTCTGACATCCGACACTTTTTGGGAAAAAGTCGTTGCCGGGTTGTTTTAATGCAGAAAATGCCGGAGATGGTTTTCAGTCGCAAAATTGAAATGCAAGATGGGTTATTGGATGAGGAAAAATAGCAAGTGAAGCATTGATACATCGATTGAAATTATGGTGGCCCCAATTGAGAATGAATCAAGAGAGGATTGAAGGGCAATTGAAGCCTTGGCTAAGAAATTCGTAATCCCCCTTAAGCCTAGCAAAATGAACCTATTGAGAATTTGAAAGTGATTTATGTGTGTGTGATTGTGAGCCAAGGATAATGCTTGGCCAAGAGTGAGTCTAAAAGGATAGACTTGTGGAAAATATCAAGCCTAAGGGCCCCATCACTCACCTCTCTCTTATCTCCTCTTACTTGCTGCCGTCGAGGACTTCTCATCTTGCTCCATTTCACACGCCCGCGACTACGGAGAAGCCAGCGGAAGCAGGAAAAACCAGCAACGCCAGGACGCCGCACCCTCCACTGAGTTCCTTCACGCTGCCACCTGCCCGCTCCTCCTTTTGCTTCGGTCAACAAACGAACCGCCGAAGCCCTGGTTGACCAACTTTCACGAAGCCCAAGTCCAACGTCTCCCGCCCGAGCATATCGTGGAGTCCACGAAGAGCGAGCAGCGAGCAGCACCGAACGAAGCAGCTCCGTGCCTGCACCTTCTTCTCTCCACGCGTCCAGGTCAACCGAAGCTGCTTCTTGCCATTTGTTGACCACACGCCCACGGAAGAAGAAGCCCCACGTGTTCAGTGAAGGCCGCAAGACCCAGCTTGCCGTTTGTTGATTGAAGCTCCTCACTGCTTCGTGCGTCCAGCGAAGCCACAATCCACCGAAGTCCCCATGCCTCTGCCCTCCACACGTCATCTCAGTCAAATTCTCCACCGAGCGAAGCACTTGTTGACCGAGCAGCACCACCGAAGAAGCCACACGTCCGCCAGCGAAGCTTGAAGAGCAGCAACGCTTGAAGATCAATGGCACAGCTTCTTCGATGCTGTTTCGTCCTCCATCGTCCACACCGGCACGCCCCTATCTCAGTCGAATTTCCACCGGGTGAAGCCTTCGTTGACCAGCGTTCGCGTGTCTTCGCCATCAACTCCACGAAGCTGCGAGCGTGAAATTGAACGGCCTTCATTTGACCGTGCGAAGCCCACTGAAGTCCAACGTTGTGGGCCCATCTTCATCAACAATTCGGGCCTTTTTGTTGTAGCCCAGTCCAGTCCAATTCAGCCACTCCTGTTCAACGTGCAGTCCAGTTATCTTCAAGCCCAGTCGAAATTCACCAGCTGCAGCCCAATTCCAAGACCGCACCAATTAAAGCTCAACAGTGGGCCCAATTCCAGTAAATCAAATTGAAGCCCATTTTAAGCAATTGTAGTCTTCAAGCCTGGTTTTTGAAGCCCAATTGCAGCTAGGCCCAAGTCCTAGAGCAAGCTCATTCCAGTGCAAGAAAAAATCTCTTTTGGGCTGAGATTTGTTGGGCCTAATTCAAGGCCCGGTCCAAGTCCGTGGGAGTCGTCGCGAGCCCGTTTTCGGCCACCGTCGTGGTGATTCGATCCCCGCTTTTGATCAAGTGAGTTTTACTCACTAATGCTTTATTAGTTTGCTAATTATGCTTAGGGTTGGTTAGATTTAATTAAGTGCAATTAGGTGGTTAGATTAGGTGAGAACAATTAATTTAGTGACTTAATGATGCATGTTAGGTGGTTAGACTTAGCTATTAGCAAGTACAAATGTTCGGTTATTTATTGAATGCATCTCGGGATTTTTCCCGACCCGTTTCGGGCTCCAATAAGGCAATATGGGCCTAAATTGGATTTTTAATATTTATTTATTTATTTTTCGAAATTAATTATTTAATTATTTATTTTTCCGGAATTCAACCGAGATGGCCGGTGATCGGAATTTCGTGCTGATTGTCGTGGTACAGTCCGTTTATTTAATTGAGCTTCAATTTTTATGGAATTGATTTAAATTGTGAAATTTAAGGAATTGTCCCAAATTGTTTGTTATTGAGTATTTGATTGGTAATGGCCGAGCATGGATATATAGCGCCAGTACGTTGATGGGCTATATAGTAGAGAGAATGGTGAGAGCTAACTGAGAACATTATTGGTTGAGACCAATCAGGTACGATATTATTGGACATACGTGGTTCGGTGATTGGAAGTATCACTGGCGAAAACGGCGCCTTAAAGAACGCACGTAAATGACTTATAGACAAACGTGGTTCGGTGATTAAGAAAATATCACTGGTGAAAACGACGCCTTAAAGAACTCACGATGTTGTCTATAGCCGATGTCACCTTGGCGAAAACGGCGCCCTAGAAAGGATACGTGGTTCGGTGATTGAGGATATCACTGGTGAAAATGGCGCTTTAAAGAACGCACGGTGTCGGTGATCGGTATGTCATTGGCGAAAACAACGCCCGAGAAACACATGTGATTTGGTGAATGAGTACACCACTGGGAAATCGTGGTATGAGTGGGAATGACCTAGAGAGGGTCTGACTGACATGTAATCGACTTAGTCGATTGACCTGTGCTTGATCAGAGATCGTGAATTGTTTGAATATCTGTGTTTAACCTTGAATTGCAGGTTGGAATGGAGGCCAAGGTAAGTCTTCTGACTTGTGTTGTGCTTAGGCAACCGTATGGCGTATTAGTTTACTAATCGAGTCTTAGGGGGTAGGACTCGCTGAGACGTGGTCTCATGGGTTATTGAATAACCATTTCAGGACCTTGAGGAGGAGGAACCTGAAGGGAAGAAAGACTTTTGAAGAAAAAGATGATCCAGAGAGGGATCTTGAGTATAACTCGGATGTGGGCTGAGATCCCATCCCTTTTGTAAACCCTGTCTTAGTGTAGATAGGTGTGAGACAAGTATGTTGTGAATAGTATTATAAATATGCTATGAGTTGTGCTGCTAATGAAAGTGTGGTTGTGAATTTCAATATGAAAAATATGGCCTGCTTTCCTATCCCATTGTTTTATTGTCTGGGGATTTATAACTGCTTCCGCATGCGTAATAAATAGAAAGGGTTGGCGATAATTAATCCTGGGATATCGCACTTTAATAATCGACCAAATTGAAAGATGGGCGCGTCCCCGAGGATCGAGGCGTGACAGGCGGCTCGAACCGAGGTCAGAGAGAGAGAGAGAGAGAGAGGGCGAAGGGCAGTAATGGGAAGGGAAAACGAAAGAAATAAACAACGAAGGAAAAGGAAAAAATATAAAAGGGACCACAAATTTAAACAGCCAATAACACACGTAGCATAGTATTAACCTATTGAGAAGATAAATATAGGTTGTGACTTCATCTCATAAATTTAAAGGATCTCAATCGATCAATTAAATAGCAATGTATAATCGTTTTTCGAACATAAAGAATAATTGCGTCCACTTTTTAGAAGATGTTCTTTTCAAATTGGGTTTGAACTATTGGTCTTCTTTCTTCTCTTTGGTGTAGTAATACATTGAACCTTTAATATATGAATTGAAGATGGTCCAACTAGTGATTAATCTAGTCTTGGGTAAACCCATGGATGACTTGAGCAGATTTGGATTACTTAACCTGTCTTTGCTAACGTCATCATAAGAAAGAACGAAACACTTTTAATGAGGCTAGAGCCTAACTCAATAAAGACACGATAGTACAGACATTATATTATATGATATCTTTGCCTAAGGCCTCTATGTTGTCTTTTGTTAGCTACAAGCAAGAAAGCCTCTTATATTGCCTGTAATCAAGATTGAAGAAGCTACTAACTAGTCAAATATGCAAAGTACTTTTTGTCTCCAAGAATTCTCCTTTTTCTCCTTTTTTTCCCGACAAAGAACGGAATAAAGACATGATCGCACAATCGTTATACATGTGATAGCAAATTTAGCACTTCTCTTTTTTTCATCAATTACTTGCACTTTGCTTTTTGATCTTCTGAGTAGTCATCACAATTTCGACTTTTAGAAAACAAAGTGAGACATTATTCTTTTTTTTCTTTTCTTTTTTTTTTTTTCGCAAATGATGTCTGATCCTTGATACGTATACTTATTTAGCCAGTAACATAGTATAAAGTCACCAACGGTTTTTTTTGTAAGTACCATATCAGTACTTCCAAGATTACCAATTGTTTTCATAATTAATCAATATTAGGTTGTATAATTTACCAACATGATAAGGTGCAAACTTTTATTAAAATTACCTACCCTAGTTTAAGTGACTTGCCCATTTTTCTTCCATTAATTCACCAACTAATTTTAGCTTGACAACCACTATTTGAGTCACTTGTTCACTTTTAGTTGATTGTTTCAAATTAGTCAATTGGTGCAATAATTTACCAACATTAATTTGCACAGCTTACCTGATAATGCTACTAACTAGTATATGAAATTGTCAAATCTTATTTTAGTCAACTTACTAACCTTTATTTCATTGCCACAAAATTATCAACTGTTCCAATGATTCACAACATTTATTTCAAAACTTATCACTGGGTTAAAGTTACCAGTTCTTACACGAAATTATCAACTTATTTCAAAATTACCGGTTCTCTTAATAACTGACTAACATTTACTTGTGGAGCTTAAATTATAAACTCTTATATGAAATTTCCCACTGTATTTTAATCAGTTATCAAGTTTTTAACTTTTTTCAAAAATTGCCAACCGTTCCAATAATTTAAGGACATATTTTTTAGAATCATAACGATGTGTTAAAATTACTCATACTTTTACAAAATTGGCAACTCTTATTTAGGTTCACTTGCCAAAGTTTATTTGATTGTTTCAACATTACAAACTTATTCCAATAATTTAACAATATTTATTTACAAAGCTTACCAATGGTTTAAAGTTACCAACACTGGTACAACATTAACAACAGTTTTAAACCTTAACCAACTTTTTCAAAAGCTTAAAATAATTTATATGCGAGGCTTGAGTTACCAACTCTTATTTGAGTTATATTAATGTACATTGATTATTTAAAAATTATTAACTGTTCCAATAATTTACCTGGATTCATTTGCAAGGCTGACTAACGTGTTAATGTCATCAACTCTTATACAAAATCAACGATTCTTATTTGTGTCCACTTGCCATTTTTTTTTTTTTGTTATTGTTTCAGAAGTATCAGATATCCCTATAACTTACGCATTTTTTTAGGAGCTTATCAATTAGTTATAGTTAACAAAAACTTTTCAAAATAATCCACGATTCAAATAATTTATCAATATATTTGTGAAGCACGAGTAACCAACTCTAGAACAAAGTTCCTATCTTATTTGAGTTACTTATCATCATTTATATGGTTGTTTCGAAATTCCAACTAGAGATAGGTTTTTGATAGTGATAGGATACGAGATATTTAAATTTAAATAACTAACTCGTACCCAAAGTAAGCTAGTAGCTATGTAAACTAATTTTGCATTACGGTTTTGCAATATGTAGTTATAATTTTTCTTTTGTTCGGACAATGTGTAGTTACAATTCACGAGAGCATTTCTGAAACTTGTGGGTTATAAGCTTTGAGATTAAATAGTAAGTGAAATATTATTAGCAGCCATCTGATTTGATGTCTATGGAAAGCTCAACTGCCAATTACATTAAAGAGGAGCAATAAATCAAGAGCCCACCAGGGATTTACCATTTTATAAATAAATTGTCAAATTTGTCGTGCATCCACGATTTAAAGAGATTTATTTTCCGAGCTAATTCGATCCTAAATTTGATACTCGAAATCTTCATTCAATAAACCACTATCATAATGTATTGAATGGAATCGAAGAATTGATGCGAGATCATGCATTGGAGGTGATAATCATGTGCTTGGGTTTATAAGTGAACTCGTTTCAAATAGAGACAGAAATAGGTCTGGTGCTACTAAATCCTCAAATGTATTATTAAATTCTACAAATGATCTTCATTAGTTTAGGATTAGCAATAACAAGTAAGGTGTGACTGATTTTCTCTTACCTTGGAAAATCGGAGGGCTTGATTGGAAGGAAGTCACAATAACAAGAGTACCTTACAATCACACTTTGTGAGGCGTGAGGCGTGGTAACCATAGCTGCTATTTTTAAGCCCTAAAAATGACATTGTTCTGATTAAGTTTTGAAAAACATATCATCTGCAATTAAATCTCGAAGTAGATTCAGTCCCTATGTCATGTCTCACATATAAGTTGACTATGAGCATCAAATCGAAACCACAATATAATATCCCATCATATATATCACCAAAATATTTCAAGACAAAATTCATCAAAGGCTCAGAATATTAAATGCTTGAATAAGTTTTCAGAAAGAGAATACTATACAGTACTTTAGAGTTCGACTTTGACGTACGGGCCATGACACATTATCGTTTTTCCTTCCCGATGAATCATGTCATGCAATTCTTGCAAAACATGACAAGAAGCAAAAGAGCAAAAGTGGAAAGCCAAAGGCATGTAAAATTACAAGATTACGATTTCCTAAGAATTTGACCATTACGCGCCGGTCCCGGTCCAAGATATGGTGGGCCCCACTCAACCCCCACCTGCCTTTGGGCCTGTTGCGATGGGGCGAGTGATCGAACAAAATATAGATAGAAGAAGAAAAATAAATTGGACACCGGATTTACGTGGTTCAGTCGTAAAGATCTACGTCCATGGGGAGAGCAGCAGCGAATTTCACTTTAAATCAAGCGATACAAGGAGATTACACACTCGAGTCACTCAAACACTCTCTCGGTGTTTCCCAAGCCCCAATTTAACCCAAACCCAAGTCACGGCACAAAATTATCACACAAGCTCAAAACAAACGCTGAAAAAGAACTCCTTTGCTTGATCGCGCTTCAGCTTGAAGACATGCAGCTCCTCCTTTTCTCTCGTACGGGTGCAGCAGCAACACCCCAAGAAGAAGACCTCTTTCGCGGCTTCCTTCTGCGACTTCTACGTGGGGTTTGAGCGGCAGACGTACGTTGAGCGGCTCCCTCTTATCTTCAGCTTGTACGTGCAGCATCAAAGCAAACCTCTCTGATTCCCTTTTATATGTGTGTGTGCGCGCCCAAGGTCAAAAGTTTGACCTTGGGCCCCACCTTTCCTATTTTTGGTTCCACGAAGCACACGCTGCTTCATTCGTCTTTTTTTCTTCCTTTGTTTTATCTTGTTGACTTCTGCCTAAAATATATTTACGTATATCTAAATAAATCCAAGTCCAAGTTAACATTTGGACTTTCCTATTTTAGGCCAATTCTAAATATCCGCAAAATTTCCAATTCGGAATATTCGGAATTTCGCATTGGGCTCAAACTCGAGACATATTTAACAATCTCCACCTTGGCTCGACGTTTGAGCCAAATTACAATCGCTTTGTAAAAATTCAAATTCTGCTGCTACTTTCCCATAGCCCCCGATGGGCTCAACCGCCACAGATATTATCCAAGTTCAAGCCTCGTTTGAACTTCGCCATAACCGAGGACCTCATCAGAATACCAACTCCACATGCACCTTTAACTGCTCCGCAAGGATTTTCTGACGCAACCTCCTTAATCGCAGATAAAGCAAAACCATTATTGCATCCATATCTATCAGGAGATTGAATACATACCTTGTTAATTTCAGCAGTTACAGCAACCATTGGCTCTATAGGCTCCACCTCGCTATGAGCACCATCTATGTCGATTACTTTGTTAGTACTCGTACTCGCTACCTCAGGAGTTTCTGGTTGCAACTCCACCTTAAGCTAAACACCATTCAGATCCGTATTAACATTGTCACAAACACTCTTAGCCAGAGGTATTGGAGACTCATCAAGGATAACTTCTCTGCTGTTAACAAGTGAATTTATATCTAGGCACCACAACTGATCGCTCCACTCACCTTGTGCATAGCCATGGAATATACACCTTGCCCTCTCATCGAGCTTACCATCACTCACTCAAAAATAACATGGGCAACCAAACATTCTAAGAATAGAATAATCAGCAACGTTACCTGACCACACTTCTTCAGGAGTTTGCCATTCAATAGCAGTTGATGGGAATCTATTCACCAGGCAGCTTTTCATATTAAGCACATCAGCTAGGATTCTCCTAGCAATACCAGCACTAGAGATAATTTTCCAGGTCGTCTCTAGTAATGTTCTGCTCATTAATTTTGCAAATTGTTGTGATTTATTGGCATTAGTGCGGTGTTTCACTATGCCCTCTTTCATGCAGAATTTATTTGCCAGCTCTGAGCAAAACTCCATGCTATTGTTAGTCTGCATATGCTTAATTGACTTACCAGTCTCCATCTCAATCAAAGCTCTTGACTACGAGATCCTGACACCAGCATCAAACTTGTGCCTTGGCACAAACACCCAGGTCTTCCTCGAGTAGTTAAAAGACTCTCGAACAAATGCATCCGACGTCTCCGCAGCGAAATTTGTCACTGTCTCACCTTGAAGTTTATACAAGCCTCCGTACTTGATTCCTTTCATTATCACCAAGGTACCTCGTACAACCTTCAGAACTCCACCTTTTGAAGAATACTTGCAACCAGCTGACTCTAGGGCACCCAAGGAAATTAAGTTCTTTTTCAATTCTGGAACATGCCTCACTCTAGTCAATGTCCTCACGATACCATCATGCATTCTGATTTTAACATCACCAACACCCATAACATCGCACTTAGCGTTGTTCCCTAACTGGATTTTATCACTACCCGTGCACTGATAAGTGATAAACCAGTTTCTATTTGGTGTGACATGAAAAGAACAACTAGAATCCATAATCCATCCATCATGCGATAAATCATTAGTGACAAACAAGACATAATCGGCATTATCTGCTACAACTGCAATATTATCTGTAGAATCAACTATAATTTCCTTACCCTTCTCATTCTTCAACTTAAGGCAATCTCTTCTAAGATGCCCCCTCTTGCCACAGCCCCAACAGACAATATTAGCAGTCCTAGATTGACTACGTTTGTTCATATTAATACTACCATTACTCACACGTGTTCTAGATCTTCCTCTATTTTCACCTACTAAAGCAGTAGATACATATTCGCAAGATTCTCTTCTACGAATGTCCTCACTCAGAATCAAATCTCGAACCCCATCAAACGTCAAACTTGTTGATCTAGAAGAATTACTAACAGCAGTAACGGTAGTATTCCAACTATCAGGCAATGAGGATAACAGGATCAAAGCACGTACCTCATCTTCAAAATCAATCTCAATTGAACTCAATTGACTAACAATTACATTGAATTCATTGATATGATCTGCAATTGATGCACCTTCTTTCATCTTCAAGTTAAACAGACGTCGCATCAAATAGACCTTGTTGATCGTAGAGGGCTTCTCGTACATATCCGACAGGGCTTGCATCAAATCAGTAGTGGTCTTCTCCTTCAGGATGTTAAACGCGACATTATGAGCCAACGTCAGCCGAATAACACCCATAGCTTGTCTATCCAGCAAATCCCAATCAGCTTGCTTCATCGTCTCTGGTTTCTCCCCCAAACAAAGGCAAGTACAGATTCATCTGGTAAAGATAATCTTCAATCTACATCTTCCAGAAACTAAAATCCTTCCCATCAAATTTGTTGATTCTCACTTTTACTTCTTCGGTCGCCATCGATTCGCTTCAACTCATCCAAACCTAGCTTTGATACCACTTGTTGCGATGGGGCGAGCGATCGAACAAAATATAGACGGAAGAGAAAAATAAATCGGACACCGGATTTACGTGGTTCAGTCGTAAAGACCTATGTCCATAGGGAGAGCAGCAGCGAATTTTACTTTAAATCAAGTAATACAAGGAGATTACACACTCGAGTCACTCAAACACTCTCTCAGTGTTTCCCAAGCCCCAATTTAACCCAAACCCAAGTCACGGCACAAAATTATCACACAAGCTCAAAACAAACGCTGAAAAAGAACTCCTTTTCTTGATCGCGCTTCAGCTTGAAGACATGCAGCTCCTCCTTTTCTCTCATACGGGTGCAGCAGCAACACCCCAAGAAGAAGACCTCTTTCGCGGCTTCCTTCTGCGACTTCTACGTAGGGTTTGAGCGGCAGACGTACGTTGAGCGGCTCCCTCTTATCTTCGGCTTGTACGTGCAGCATCAAAGCAAACCTCTCTGATTCCCTTATATATGTGTGCGTGTGCGCCCAAGGTCAAAAGTTTGACCTTGGGCCCCACCTTTCCTATTTTTGGTTCCACGAAGCCCACGCTGCTTCCTTCGTCTTTTTTTCTTCCTTTGTTTTATCTTGCTTACTTCTGCCTAAAATATATTTACGTATATCTAAATAAATCCAAGTCCAAGTTAACATTTGGACTTTCCTATTTTAGGCCAATTCTAAATATCCACAAAATTTTCAATTCGGAATATTCGGAATTTCGCATTGGGCTCAAACTCGAGACATATTTAACAGGGCCCACCTGTACACCTGTTGACTCCCCTACATCAAATATTCATTGAACCATGGCACTATATAATATATGATTTTGCAAGTTTGCTACTTCCATCGATCATCGCCATGCCAAGCCCCTCTTCTGCTCCTACATTTCCCTTGTAACACTATGGCCAGGGGTCTGCCCAAAGGAGAAAAAAAGGCTAGGGAGTCTCGACTTCAACAAGCGATTGAGCTTGATGATGTTGATTTGCTACATAACTTAATTGTGGGGGAGCCAGAGCTCTTGGATCGGGTATCTAAACCCCCCTTCCCAAATATGCCACTTCACGTTGCTGTGGCTGCCGGAAAAATGGAGGTGGCCATGAAGAGGTCATCTTGAAGCCATCGTTTGCTCGGAAGCTAAATTCGGAGGGTTATAGCTCCATGCACTGCGCTTTGCAACATGAGCATTATAACATCGTGAGGGCACTGATGACTCATGACCCGAAGTTGGTTCGAGTCCTAGGACGATGCGGGATCACCCCTTTGCATTACGTCGCCGGGAAAGAAGGAGATGATGAGTTGGAGCTCCTGACCGAATTCCTATGCATTTGCAAATCATCCATCGAAGACTTGACAAACCGATGCGAGACTCCGGTTTATGTCGCTTTGAAGAACCACAACATCAAAGCATTTGAGGTGTTGTTTAGATGGCTTGAGAGAGCTAATTTGACACAAATATTGAATTGGAAAGACAAAGATGGTAACTCCGCCTTACATATTGCTGCGAATGTAGGGCAACCCAAGGTATGGTTCTTCGCTTTTCCTGGTTGTTCCTGTTTTTATCATTCAATCCTTGAATTTGACGTAATATAATCTAGGAATAAATGTTCTGATAATGAAATACCAGGGATCGAAAATACACGGTTTTAGAAACATTCAGAGAGAGGAGACTTGAACTACAAATTGTGTTACAATATATGATGTATTATTATCATTCAACGGTTAACATTTGTCTATGAGTGTCTATCTGACCATTGATATTTGAAGTTGCATAGCATGGTGTTGAACATATAGAAGTGTTCATAAATTTGCTCGTTTGGTGTGACCTAGCAAATACACAAGAAACTATCCATAGAAATGATGCATCGGGTGATGTGAATATTGTGATGATTAGATCGTATTGACGTTTCCACAAGAAAAAATACATATTTTCTACAAATCAGTTGTGTGTTTCCGCATGAGTAATAAATAATATCACGATATCGTTCGACTTCATGTCTCTTAATATTATGAAAACAAACTTTTGCCAATAATCTTTGGGAAAATACCCACCTCTTCAGTGGATTATTATGTGTAATGTTTATAAAGAAGGAAAATTGTTAACCGTTGAATTCACATATAAATAAAGAGTATTTGTCGATTTGATCTCTCTCTCTCTCTCTCTCTCTCTCTCTCTCTCTCTCTCTCTCTCTCTCTCTCTCTCGTCCTTTTACGTCCTCATGGAGTCCTGCTCAATCAGTATACATTTTTCTCTCTTATTGAACTTCCCACCATCGCATAAAATTATTAAAAAAAAAGAGAGGGAAAGATTTCTCGTGGTTGGTTTCACAATCTTATTTTATTTCTTTGAATTCTCTCTCTATATATGTCTGTTATGTACGTAGAAAAAGCATTGGAGTTCGATTTAATTAAAGATAATACAATTTTAATCTATTTATTGCCACAAATCTCATATGCTTGTTAAGTAAGAGAGATGAAATGAGCGGATAAATTCATCTGCCCAATAATGAATTATGGCTTTAAAGAATATGGATTGCTTCAAATAATCAGGTGGAATCATACAATTTGCAATTAATGACCTCCATGAAAGCAAGAACCGTTTTTCATCAAGAAAATAATAGAAGTGAACGGAGTATATAATATATGACATGCTGTTGCACTTTGTTATCACATAGAACTATGATTTGTACATTAGAATGTGTACGGAATAATTGGAAAAGAATTGACGCATTTAGGTATGAGGGAATAGAAACAGCGTCAAAAAATAATTATCCGTACTATTTCGTTCTAAAAGAAATTTGTTATATTAACTTTGACATAAATAAACGCTGGGATTGTTGTTCAGCACAAAACAAAGAAGAAACGGAATTAGGAGGGATGGGTGTAGTAACTCCACTCCCAATCTTCTATTCCAATTCTTTTTTTTGACTATTTTCCCGTGCCTAAGGTCACAGAAGGGTAGGCTTGTCCCTTATATTGAATCCAGTTTTAATTGGTTGGTCCTTTCTTTTATCAAAGATAGTCTTCTTATTCACAGAAAAAAAAAAAAAACTCATATACAAAATGTAATTACATCCTAAATCCTTTCAATTGACGTGGTTAAATTCTAAACTTTTATGCTAGATTATAGCCATTCAAGTCATCACTTATGTGGATTCACCTATGTTGCAACTCACATGGGCAATCCCTAACTATCGCATAAATAATTCTGGATGAAAGTACTTAATTGCACCTCTTGAAAAAATCCAGGACTTCTTTATATTGGTTGAAATGATGGCATTAATAAATAAGGTCTAGTAAACTTTCTTCATTTGTACATGGGTCGCTGCATCGCTAGCATCGTGGCTAGAGCTCATCTTGTGCACAATAGTAAAGCTTGGGATAAAGCAATGACTTAACTTGAAGGAGTACGTACTTCATTTTTATTCCTTTTGCATTTCTTTCAGATCATCAAGCTGTTAAGTCAGTGGACGGATGTACAAGTGAAGAACTCCCTTGGTGAGACCGCTCTGGAAATCTTCCAAGTGAATTCTCGTAACGATCAAGATGTTGTGAAGAGGCTATGCCCTCGAAGACTACGCCCTCGAAGACTACTGCCCCTAGCCCAGCTTAGCCGCAAGATACAAATTTTACTTGAAGGGTCGGCACACATTTTCTATGTCCATGATGAATCCGCTCGCGACGTAATCCTTGTAGTGTCCACCTTAATGGCGACCGCCACTTACCAAGCCGCTCTTAGTCCTCCGGGAGGATACTGGCAGGATTCTTCTTCAAATTCCCCGGCCTACTCCACTGTTGTCAACGCCAATTCCACTGAAATTGCTAATGGAAAATCACATCAAGCTGGGGCTCACGTCTATACGTATTCACTATACTCAACAGCATGACTTTTCTCATCTCCAGCTGCATAATCATAGCCGCCGCTATTCCGCTGGCTCCTTACACTGGTATGACTTGCTTTTCAATGTTTATTCTCGCCGCTAACTACTTTTTATCCCTTGCCACGGGATTCCAGAACTCCAATGATGTTGGACTAAATTTGATAGAGGGTCTTTTCATGGTGGCAATGTACATCTTCTTATTATTATCCGCTTCGATTGTCACGTCCCGATCCTCGGGCATGCACACATCCTTCTCTCTTGGTCGATTTTATAATGTGATATCCCAGGACAAAGTATTGCCGACCCTTTCGTTTATTAAGCACATGCGGAAGCAGTTAAAATCCCCAGACAATAAAACGATGGGATAGAAAAGCAGGGCCATATTTTTCATATTAAAATTTATAACCAAACTTTTATACAAAACACAAACCAATTCATTTCAAAAGGAATTCTCAAAAGAAGATAGACTCTCAGTCCATCCAGATTATATTTAAGACTCCTCTCAGTATTATCTTCTTCTTTCAAAAATCCTTCTCCTCAGGTTTCACCTCCGAGTTCTCCTTCTCAGACTCCTCCTCTTCAGCTTCTCATCGGGGTCCTGAAATGTTTTTCCCCAAACTGGGATGAGACTACGTCTCAGCGACTTCTACCCCACTAAGCCCGATTAGTAAACCATTATACTATAGGCTGCCTATACACGCATAGGGCAGAAGACGTACCTTGGCCTCATATCCCACCTGCAAGTCAGTACAATTCATAATAGGCACTCAAGCAATCATATCACTGATTGAAGCATCGATCAAATCGACCTAGTCGATTAAATGCCAACAAGACCACTCACGGTCATTTCTAATCGGTCAATCAATCCACGACATCAAATCAAATCAATGATCAATCGACCTAGTCGATTACATATCAGCCTGACCATTTCCCGGTCATTCAAGCTATTGCTATACAGTCTCAATTGATAAAACCAATTACCGAGCCACGTGCATTCTTCAAGGTAATGCATTAATTTACCGAGCCCACGTGCCCTTTAAAATGCCATTTTGAATCAGCGAGTCCACGTGCATTCTCTGAGGCGATGCATTAAGTCACCGAGCCCACGTGTCTCTTCAAGATGCCAAATGTACTCATTGGGACAACGTGCATTCTCCGAGGTAATGCATCAAATTACCGAGCCCACGTGTCCTTTTAGATGCCAAATGTACTCATTGGGACCACGTGCATTCTCCGAGGTAATGCATCAAATTACCGAGCCCACGTGTCCTTTTAGATGCCAAATGTACTCATTGGGACCACGTGCATTCTCCGAGGTAATGCATCAAATTACCGAGCCCACGTGTCCTTTTAGATGCCAAACTTAATCACCGAGCTACATGCATTCTCCAAGGCGACATACTTCGTCACCGAGCCATGTGCATTCTCCGAGGTGATATATCTAATCATCAAGCCCCGTGCATTTCATGATGATTCATCCCATTTCTAAAGTAATTATCCACAATTAAATCAATTCAGCACAATTTAAAGCTTAATTAAATAAACGGACTGCGCCTGACGATCAGCACGAGATTTCGGTCGTCAGCCATCTCAAACTTAATTTTCGAAAAATAAATAAATAAATAAATAATTTCGAAAATTAATTATTAAATATTAAAAATTCTGTTTAGTTCAAAATAAGGTCCAATTAAATAAACGGATTTCACCACGGTCATCAGCATAATTTTTCGGTCACGGGCCATCCCAGTTGAATTTTCAGGAAATAAATAATTAATTAATTAATTTCGAAAATTAAATAATTAATATTAAAAATTCAATTTAGCTCAAAATAAAGCCCGATTAAATAAACGGACTTCACCACAGTCATCCGCATAATATTCCGGTTCCGGACCATCTCCCTTGAATTTTCGGAAAATAAATAATTATTTAATTTAATTCCGAAAATTAATATTTAAATGCCCAAAAATCTCACTTAGGCCTGAATCGCCAAATTGAAGCCCAATTAGGGGTCGGAAAATTCCCGAGATGCTTCCAATAAATAGTAGACCACGTCTACTTGTTAATTGCACAATCAATTTATCTAAATCGCATCACAATTAACTAATAATTGCTAATTTATTATAATCTAACAACCTAAACATAATTAATTAAAACTAAACCAACTTTAAGCATAATTAGCCAACTAATCCAGGATTAGTGAGATTACTCTCCAAATCACGCGCAAATCGGATCAATCCGACGGGGGCGACGCGAGGAACGATTCTTCCCAAAGCACGGCTCGGGTTTGGGGCCCGGAAACGGCTCAAAAGCGGGCCCGAAGGTGTTGGAAACTCACTTTATGGGTTGCTGATCAAGGCTGGCCGGAGCTGGTCTAGCGGCTAGGGCGGCGAAGCAAGGCCGGTAGAGGGTAAGAGGGGCTCTGGCGGGTCCGAACGGTGGTTGGACGGGGCTGGGTGGCGGCTAGGCGAGCTGGCCAGAGGCAGAGTAGGGCTGGGTTGTGCGGGGAAGAGACGACCGCGAGTGATGAACGCGGGGCGGAGCGCGCGGCGTGCGCGGGCGGTCCCGCTCCGGTGCGGCGACAACGGCGGCTGGTCTTCAGGCGACGTTCGCGGCTGCCTCTGCTTCTGTTCGCTAGTTCGCACGAACAGAGAGGAAAGAAGGAGGGCGGTGAGTAGCGGAGCACGGGCAGCGCGCGGGTGGCTGGACAGTGGCGAGCGGTGGGTGGCGACGGAGCAGCGATGACGAGCTCTTTCGGTCTTTCTCTTCTCTCGGCGTTGCTGCTTCTGTTCTTCCTCGGATTTGGTTCGCACGAACAGGAGAGAAAAGAGAGAGGAGGAGTCGGTCATGAGGAAGAATGGGGGAGAAGAGAGAGGAGAGAGAAAAGATGGGTTTGAATGGTCAAAGGGAGAGGGAGAAGCCAAATTGAAATTGGCCAAGGGGTAGGCGGTCGGTGGGGAAAATGCACGAGGGGGAGGGGAGAGAAGAGAGAAGAGAGAGAAAAAGAGAGAAAAGGGAGAGAGAGAAAAACAAATAAAATAATAGCATTATTCTTATTTTTCTTTTCTCTTTCCGTTTCTATTTTCTTTTTTTTTTCTTCAATTCTTCATCCGATAATTTCTTTATTGAAATTTCGGACTCGTCTATAAATTGTCGAACGATGAGAAGGTCCTAAAAATGAATTGTGACACGCCCAAATATTCGATTCCCAAAACCAAATTAAATTTCATGATTAAAACCGATCGGATGCGATTTTAGTCCAATCCAACCAATTAGGTAGCTTTTAGGGATTTTACCGTGGTTATATCCCTTAATGGCTTCACCCAATAGGTTAGCTAACTCGTGAGTGATCAGCTCAGAGAAAAAGGACCATAGGCGCGCCGACGATATGCACATTTCGCTTTATCGAAACGGGGTCGAATTTCAGGATGTTACAACTCTTCCCCTCTTATAAAAATTTCGTCCTCGAAATTTAAACCCTTGCACACTTTGCTCAAAAAGGCGGGGGTATAATTGTCTCATCGACTCTTTAGTCTCCCAAGTCGCTCATTCAGTACTGTGGTGTTGCCAGACCACTTTGACCAACATAATGGTCTTTGTACGCAGAACTTGCTCTCTTTGCAATCGACAATTTGAACCGAGCTTTCAACATATGACACATGGTCATCCATGTCTAATTCTTCGAAATTGAGCACATGGGTCGAGTCAGGCTTGTACTTCCTTAACATCAACACGTGAAAGACGTCATGCACTTGCGCCAATCTTGGCGGCAATGCAAGACATTGGCGCAAGTGCAAGACGATACGCTAGGTTTTTGATTCTTTCAAGAATCTCAAACGGACCTACGTACCTCGGACTCAGTTTGCCTTTCTTACCAAAGCGCAAAGTTCCCCTCATTGGTGACACTTTCAGAAAAACGTGATCACCAACTTGGAATTCCAAAGACCTTCGGCGCTTATCTGCATAACTTTTCTGCCTGCTCTACGCTGTCTTCAATCTATCTATGATTACTGCCACGGCATCTACTGATTGCTGAACCAACTCTGGACCTGATATCTTCCTTTCTTCGACTTCATCCCAACACACTGGAGTTCTGCATGCTCTGGCATACAACACTTCAAATGGAGCCATCTTGATGCTCTGCTGATAACTGTTGTTGTAGGCGAATTCCACCAGATGAAACTGATCTTCTCAACTTCATTTGAAGTTTATTACACACGCTCTTAGCATGTCTTCAAGAGTCTGAATTGTCCTTTCAGACTAGCTATCCGTCTGAGGATGATATGCCGTACTGTACTGAAGCTTTGTACCTAAAGCACTCTACAAGCTCTTCCAAAAGAACAACAGTAAATCTTGAGTCTCTATCGGATGCTATCGTAACCGGCACTCCATGCATTCGAACCACTTGACGCACATACAGGTCTATGTGCCTATCAAGACTGAGGTCTTTTTGAACTGCAATGAAGTGAGCCGACTTTGTCAGCCTGTCGACCACTACCCAAATCGAATCATTCCCCCTCTGACTCCTTGGTAGTCCAGTCACGAAGTCCATCGTGATATGCTCCCATTTCCACTCTGGGATCGCGAGAGGTTGCAGAAGTCCTCACGGCTTGCAATGCTGGGCTTTTACTTACTGACAAGTCAAACACTTGGCCACATGGTTGGCGATGTCCGCCTTCATACCTGACCACCAGTAGTGTTGACGCAAATTCTGATACATCTTAGTGCTTCTAGGATGAACGCTGTAACTGCTACCATGTGCTTCAGATAAAATTTCTTCTCTAAGCTCTACATCGTCAGGTACAACCAAATGTCCACGAAGCCTCAGTGCCCCATTATCAGAAACTTGAAAATCAGCCTTTCTTTTATCAGTATCCTCTTGAAGAATTCTCTGTACGTCTGGATTTGTCAGTTGGAGTTGCTTGATTCTGACTTGAACATTTGGTTCAATTCTGAGGGTGGCCATAAGACTTGAGAGGTGGCCTACCTCAAATTTGAATTCCAAATCCCGAGCTCTCTCGATTAAGTTCCACTCCTTAACCAAGATCCATGCCACTGAAGACTTCTGATTCAATGCGTCAGTGACCTTGTTCGCCTTTCCCGGGTGATAGAGAATATCACATTTGTAATCCTTCAGCAATTCCATCCATCGGCATTGTCTCATGTTCAATTCCTTCTGAGAGAACAAATACTTGAGACTCTGATGGTCTGTGAAGATCTGAAACTTTTCTCCGCACAAGCAGTGCCTCCAAATCTTCAACGCAAATAAGATGGCTGCAAGTTCTAAGTCTTGCGTCGGATAATTCAATTTATGAGGTCTCAACTGCCATGAAGCGTATGCAACAACTCTGCCATGTTGCATTAGCACGCAATCCAATCCCCTGAATGACGCATCACTATAGATCTCGAATCCTCTAGGACCAGATGGAATCGTCAGTACAAATGTAGTAGTCAGCTTTTCCTTTAGCTCTTGGAAACTACGCTCGCACTTGTCTGCCCATATGAACTTCTCGTTTTCCTTCGTAAACTTTGTTAGAGGTGATGTTAACGCTGAGAAACCTTCTACTAACCGTCTGTAATAACCTGCTAACCCCAGAAAAATTCTGATCTTTGTCACTGTCGTCGGTCTCGGTCCACTGATAACTGATTTGGTCTTGACCGGGTTCATGGAAATTCCTTCACCATTCTCAGACATCTCTTGTGCTCTTTAGAATTCCTTGAATACACCGGAATATCATTACACAACACGATCACAACTAACCCAAGTATTTCTTGCACACTTGGTTTGCCAAATCCATGACAGTAGCAGGAGTGTTTATTAGACCAAACGATCTTACAATACTCTCGTAAAGATCTTATCAAGTACGAACAACTGTCTTTCGTATAACCTCCTTCCTGGCTTGTAATTAACGACATCTTGTTCTCAAGTTAATCCTTGAAGACATCAACACTCTTGATGTTTGGTCACCCAATTTGCCGATCTTGCACAATGGACGTTTGTCCTTGATCGTCACCTAATTGAGTTGATGATGGTTGATGCATACTCGCAACAAACTATCTTTCTTTTCTCATAAACAAAACTGATGTTTCCCAAAAGTGATGCACTGATATACATGAATTCCTCATTCATCAATCTTCACATATACATCTTCAATTATACCAATTAAGACAACAACAGCTGATAAGAAGCCTTCGAGAATGGCTTTATCATGATGCTAGTTCGATCGCAATTTCTATCTCTTTCTGGCGGTAACCCAAGCAATTCCTTTGGAACCATCTTAGAAATATTCTGCATTACGGCCACCTTCTTCACATTCTATTTCTCAACTGATACATCCACTACAGTTGTCAAATCAATCTTGGTAACCTCCATCTAACAAACGGATTATCTTTAGCCAACAAGATTAATGAAATCGAAGATTCTTTTCGACGCCTAATAACCTCGACACTTGCACATGTTACTAGTCTAAACTGGATTACTCAATGACCATGATTCATTATCACAAGATGCTCCATAAGCCCACACTATTCATGTGGCATCAAATTCACAGCTTAGCAACTAGTCAAACACAACTATTGCTAGTGATTCCCCTCTCACTTTTACTTCAACAATTTCCGTTCTACCAACTCAGCACAAACTCTGCTACATTATTTTGATAAGATCATATCCAACACATTCTTTCTCTGATCGGTGCAAGATCAATTCTACTCTCATTCATTTCGCCATCCTAGTGGCGTTTTGGCCGCAGTAGCAATGTCTATGCTACCTTAGACTTCCACTGACAATCCTTCACCTGATGGCCATGTTGGTCATCATCACAACAGGTTCTAGTCACATTCGGACACTGGATTCATCCATGCTTCCTTCTACAATTCTGACACTTATCAGGTGAGTCTTTTATCTCCTGCCAAGTGACAGCACACACTCTTTCTGGTTGTCCCATCGGTCTGCTAAAACCACTCTCCACCTCGATCTTTTCCCTGACCGATTTTCATTTCTGCCTGAATTGGATCTATACCTTGGCTCGAATGCAATGACTCACTCCTGGATCACATCTCCACTTTGGATCTCAGCAGGTGAAGCGACAACGGCAGTTGCAACACTGACGGCGGTTCGATCCTGAGCCTCCTGGCTCATCCAATTCCCAAGGAACACTAGCATCAGAACGATCCTATCGAACTTAGGATCATTCAATGCTACTATACTAGTACCAACCTGTGGTGGTACTCTTACACTCGAGCTGGCCAGAGCCAACACTCTGCCACAACCACCTCGGGTACTGACCTTTGTCGGTGCTTCATCCTGAGTCATAGAGGACATTGTCCTCTCACTAGGAGTTCTCAACTCCTACTCACTCATGGTTCAGTCTTTACACTGCAACCCGTCTTCCACATCCACACTGGATTAGAAGATGAGCGATCCTCACACAACAAACAATTCAAGCATTCAACTAACACAGACATGCACTAGCATGAATTTAAAGGCCTTTCCTACTAACTATCCCATGGTCAACGCTCCTTATCACTCCAATCTTCAACCTCGCTCTGATACCACTTAAACTGGATGTTACGTCTCGATCCTCGGGCACGCACACATCCTTCTCTCTTGGTCGATTTTATAATGCGATATCCCAGGACAAAGTATCGCTGACCCTTTTGTTTATTAAGCACATGCGGAAGCAATTAAAATCCCCAGACAATAAAACGATGGGATAAAAAAGCAGGGCCATATTTTTCATATTGAAATTTATAACCAAACTTCTATACAAAACACAAACCAATTCATTTCAAAAGGAATTCTCAAAAGAAGATAGACTCTCAGTCCATTCGGATTATATTTAAGACTCCTCCCAGTATTATCTTCTTCTTTCAAAAATCCTTCTCCTCAGGTTTCACCTCCGAGTTCTCCTTCTCAGACTCCTCCTCTTCAGCTTCTCACCGAGGTCCTGAAATGTTTTTCCCCAAACTGGGATGAGACTACGTCTCAGCAACTTCTACCCCACTAAGCCCGATTAGTAAACCATTATACTATAGGCTGCCTATACACGCATAAGGCAGAAGACGTACCTTGGCCTCATATCCCACCTGCAAGTCAGTACAATTCATAATAGGCACTCAAGCAATCATATCACTGATCAAAGTATCGATCAAATTGACCTAGACGATTAAATGCCAACAAGACCACTCATGGTCATTTCTAATCAGTCAATCAATCCATGACATCAAATCAAATCAATGATCAATCGACCTAGTCGATTACATATCAGCCTGACCATTTCCCGGTCATTCAAGCTATTGCTATACAGTCTCAATTGATAAAGCCAATTACCGAGCCACGTGCATTCTCCGAGGTAATGCATTAATTTACCGAGCCCACGTGCCCTTTAAAATGCCATTTTGAATCAGCAAGTCCACGTGCATTCTCCGAGGCGATGCATCAAGTCACCAAGCCCACATGTCTTTTCAAAATGCCAAATGTACTCATTGGGACCACGTGCATTCTTTGAGGTAATGCATCAAATTACCGAGCCCACGTGTCCTTTTAGATGCCAAATGTACTCATTGGGACCACGTGCATTCTCCGAGGTAATGCATCAAATTACCGAGCCCACGTGTCCTTTTGGATGCCAAATGTACTCATTGGGACCACGTGCATTCTCCGAGGTAATGCATCAACTTACCGAGCCCACATGTCCTTTTAGATGCCAAACTTAATCACCGAGCCACATGCATTCTCCAAGGCGACATACTTCGTCACCGAGCCATGTGCATTCTCCGAGGTGATATATCTAATCGTCAAGCCCCGTGCATTTCATGATGATTCATCCCATTTCTAAAGTAATTATCCACAATTAAATCAATTCAGCACAATTTAAAGCTTAATTAAATAAACGGACTACGCCACGACGATCAGCACGAGATTTCGGTCGTCGGCCATCTCAAACTTAATTTCTGAAAAATAAATAAATAAATAAATAAATTCGAAAATTAATTATTAAATATTAAAAATTCCGTTTAGTTCAAAATAATGTCCAATTAAATAAACGGACTTCACCACGGTCATCAGCATAATTTTCCGGTCACGGGCCATCCCAGTTGAATTTTCAGGAAATAAATAAATAATTAATTAATTTCGAAAATTAAATAATTAATATTAAAAATTCAATTTAGCTCAAAATAAAGCCCGATTAAATAAACGGACTTCACCACAGTCATCCGCATAATATTCCGATTCCGGACCATCTCCCTTGAATTTTCGAAAAATAAATAATTATTTAATTTAATTCCGAAAATTAATATTTAAATGCCCAAAAATCTCACTTAGGCCCGAATCGCCAAATTGAAGCCCAATTAGGGGTCGGAAAATTCCCGAGATGCTTCCAATAAATAGTAGACCACGTCTACTTGTTAATTGCACAATCAATTTATCTAAATCGCATCACAATTAACTAATAATTGCTAATTTATTATAATCTAACAACCTAAACATAATTAATTAAAACTAAACCAACCTTAAGCATAATTAGCCAACTAATCCAGGATTAGTGAGATTACTCACCAAATCGCATGCAAATCGGATCAATCCGACGGGGGCAACGCGAGGAACGATTCTTCCTAAAGCACGGCTCGGGTTCGGGGCCCGGAAACGGCTCAAAAGCGGGCCCGAAGGTGCTGGAAACCCACTTTGTGGGTTGCTGATCAAGGTTGGCCGGAGCTGGTCTAGCGGCTAGGGCGGCGAAGCAAGGCCGGCAGAGGGTGAGAGGGGCTCTGGCGGGTCCGAACGGTGGCCGGATGGGGCTGGGTGGCGGCCGGAGGCGGTTGGGCAAGTTGGCCAGAGGCGGAGCACGGCTGGGTTGTGCGGGGAAGAGATGACCGTGAGTGATGAACGCGGGGCGGAGCGCACAGCGTGCGCGGGCGGTCCCGCTCCGGCGCGGCGACAACGACGGCTGGTCTTTAGGTGACGTTCGCAGCTGCCTCCGCTTCAGTTCTCTGGTTCGCACGGACAGAGAGGAAAGAAGGAGGGCGGTGAGCAGCGGAGCACGGGCGGCGCGCGGGTGGCTGGACAGCGGCGAGCGGTGGGTGGCGACGGAGCAGCGACGACGAGCTCCTTCGGTCTTTCTTTTCTCTTGGCGTTGCTGCTTCTGTTCTTCCTCGGATTTGGTTCGCACGAACAAAAGAGAAAAGAGAGAGGAGGAGTCGGTCACGAGGAAGAATGGGGGAGAAGAGAGAGGAGAGAGAAGAAGAGATAAGAGAGAGAAAAGATGGGTTTGAATGGTCAAAGGGAGAGGGAGAAGCCAAATTGAAATTGGCCAAGGGGTAGGCGGTCGGTGGGGAAAACGCACGAGGGGGAGGGGAGAGAAGAGAGAAGAGAGAGAGAAAAAGAGAGAAAAGGGAGAGAGAGAAAAAGAAATAAAATAATAGCATTATTCTTAATTTTCTTTTCTCTTTCCCTTTCTATTTTCTTTTTTTTTCTTCAATTCTTCATCCAATAATTTCTTTATTGAAATTTCGGACTCGTCAATAAATTGACGAACGATGAGACGGTCCTAAAAATGAATTGTGACATGCCCGAATATTCGATTCCCAAAACCGAATTAAATTTCATGATTAAAATCGACCGGACGCGATTTTAGTCCAATCCAACCAATTGGGTAGCTTTTAGGGATTTTACCACGGTTATATCCCTTAACGGCTTCACCCAATAGGTTAGCTAGCTCGTGAGTGATCAGGTCAGAGAAAAAGGACCATAGGCACGCCGACGATATGCACATTTCGCTTTATCGAAACGGGGTCGAATTTCAGGATGTCACATCGATATGACAAAAGCAATTCCAAGTCCGACGACGAATCAATGTCACAAGGAGATGCGTCGGCAACTTTTGAAGATCGGAGGATCAGAGATAATTCCCATGCATATTTTACTTTAACTTCTCTTGTCACGTATGCATATCATGCATGCTTCTTATCTTGAGGTTTGCAAGAACTAGACTCTTTTGTATTAGTTGCAAGGAATGGACACATGTGGCAATTTGCTAAATCCCGAGAGGCTTTACTCTCGCTTGAAGTCAAGATTTCAAATAACTTTTTTTCCTAATTTAGACTTCAATGCAGTGGATATGAACATCATTGAGTTACAACTTGCAAACACGAATGCACGAACCGTCCACGCACAAAACGCAATACGGAAATCTCTTCAGCTTTTTAACTCCTAGAAAGAGGCAAACTGGATGATTCTACGAAACACAACGAATAGACACAGTAGCAACCCCTTTTTTATGAAAAATTACTTCTAAATAAAGTTACAGAAAAAAATACTGAGAATATAGTAAAAGCCTAGCCAAAAAAAAAAAAAATCCTACGATGTCTTCCAATCAGAATATTATATTTTAACACATAGTTAAAATGATGGAATTTATAAATTCAATTATTCTACACTCCAAACCCCCCCAAAAAATTATTCTATACTCTAAACCAGCTTAATTAAAGATGGAAAAGTTAGATTTTAGTATCCTAAATTCGTCAAATAAAAGATGTAAATCCAAACTTAAGGCGTCTCACATCATCCTCCCTTTATTAGGGAAAAAAAAAAAAAAACGCTCGGCCTCGAGTGTTTGATGTCGGGTTATCTTACAAGCCGCTCTCAAGCGACATCCCCATCTCGTGTGACGTCCTTCACGGAAGCTTCTACGTAGTTTTCTCTTTTTTTTCAAGACAAACCTCAGCCAAAGCTCAAGCTGCAGCCGAGCTACCACCCTCCATCGGGCGGTCACTCTGACTGCCACTCGTTGGCCGACCTCCCCACCGCCGAATGCCCAAAACAGTAAGGCCCGAGGCCTCCGAGGACCACCGCAACGGCCACCAAGGACAAACCAGCTCCTAGCCAACCCTACGCACTCATTGACCGGGGTGTCACCATCGTTCCGAAAGAGACCATACCCGGAGAAAAAAACTATGGATCTCGTTTGGACATTTTGTCAAACAGGTAGTATATGCTACGGAAACAAGAGATCTTTGACTCGACTGAAGACCAGAACCCATGACAACAATAGCACGCACAGCAGCAAAAAAATGAGGGACGGACGGGGCCGGAGTTCGCCTCTGCGAGACGGCCGCGAGCTCCGGCCTAGCATGCTCAAAAAAGGAAAAAAGGGGGTCGAGGCTTACCGGGAGTGTCGAAGCGGGAAAGGAGGCACAGCGGTGGGTTGTCGGCCGTGCGGTGGCCGGCGGTCTCTACCTCCAACTCTCTTCCCTTAGGCAAACTCTCAGTCGCGTTCTCTGTCTCTCCCCACTCTCTCGGTTGCTCTCACTCGAACTCTCTCTCGGATCACTCCTTCAAATCCAGCCCCCGGTCTCCTCCCTTTTTCTCTTGCGTCCCCTCTCTAGCTTTTAAGGGCTAGCGACAGGCGTGCATGGCTTTTGCCACCGCCAGCCTGCTGTGGCCAGCCTGATCCTCGACCCTAGGATCACGGCTACTCTGCTTTTGCTTGCGTACGTCTTTGTCTCCGCAGACACGCGGGAATGGCGCGAGGGAGGAAGGAGGAAGGGATAGGTGCGTGGGCCGGGCCGGGGAAAGAAAAGAGAAAATGGGGTAGGGCCTGAAAGAGAAGAGGAAGAAGGGAAAAGGAAAAAAAGGCCGGGCCGGCCCGCCCTGGCTCGGTCTAGCTTTCTTTTCTTTTCTTAATAAAAATAATAATGATAATTTTTTTTAACGTTCTTATTTAATTCTAGATTATTTTTTTAATTTTAATACTAGTAATACAAATGCTCCTAACGTCTATATGCCATGCAATTTAGTGAAGATTATTGTCGCTAGAAATTAGGAATTAATTCCTAATTTTTCTATGCAATTAATGAATGATTAAACGTGTCGCCAAAATTTAGGTGTCAACTCTCACATGCATGCTCGAAACATATATGCGTGAAGGGCCTAGAGAGAAATCTCTTGATGCCAACACAATGGTGGTGATGGTGATTTTGTTGTTGGTTGCTGGCAATTGGATAAGGTAAGAAGCGGTAGCGATACATAGTGGTGGTAATGGTGTTTTTGTTATTGGTTGCAAGGCAATCGGAGAAGGTAAGTGTCACGACCTCTTTTTTTTTTTTTTTTTCTGGCACCCACATGAGGGGTGCCTTGCGGAGGCTAATGGCTTGGCTAAAATTAATTATGCCCGGGCTCTCCCAAGTCCACCAATTCACGAGTTTAATAGTCTGAGTTTTTAACCTGTAAATTAATTTTAAAACGGAGTCGCCACTAATCGGTTTGGGGTGGGTCGATTAGAAACCCAAGCAAAGTATCGGGAGAAATACTCGCTCCTGCGCAACCAGAGAAATTAGGATCGGAGACTTGATTATACTAGTTAATCACTAATGCCCTTTTGGTACCTAATCTTGTTTAAACCCTAAGGTTTTTTTTGGATGTTTGAGGGATTTTCTATGTAATTTGGGGAGAAAAAAAAATTCTTTAGGTCTTTTTCTCATTTTTTTGGACATAAAAGGGATTTTTGGATTTTTGGTATTTTTAGAAAATGCAAGTCTTTTCAGCTTTTTATGAATTTTTTGGCTTTTTTTTTTTTTTGGATTTTTGGCATTTCTTGGAATATTTTTGATTTTTTTATTTTTCAGAAAATAAAATATTTGTTGGATATTTCTGATATTTTTTGGAAAATAAAACATGTTTTAACATTTTAAAACATTTTTCGATTTTCTGGAAATTAAAATATTTTTTAATATTTTTTCGAAAATAAATTATTTTGATTTTTCTTTTTTTGTTAAAATATTACATAAAATAATATAAAAAGCCGACCGGGTCTGATCCGTGGGTTGGGTCTGACTCGGGTCAGCCCGATTTTCTTTTTTAGGAAAAACGATGCCGTGGCCAAGCGTTTAGGGACGCCCGGCCCGGCCCGACGACCCATCTCCACAACCCGGCTTTTTGGCGAAAACCCTACCGGGATCCGACCCGAATCGCGACCTGGTCTTCCGTCGCTCCAAATTGTGCAAAACCCTACCTAGCTCTCAGCTCGGGTCCAACCCGATGACCTAGGGGCGTGACCCGAAAAAATCAGGAACCCTAGGGTTCCCAATTCGCGGCGCTGAGGAGGGGAGGGCTGAGGCGTCACGGCGGTGATAGCATCAACGAGGACTAGACGACCGGGGGGGGGGGTTGCGATGGGGACGGCGACGGTGGCGGTAGCGGTACGTTACCTGTCCGTGAACGGCAGCTTGAACGGCAAACGGTGGTGACGGCGACGGCGACGACGTCGGAGGGTGCCCGAACTCTGCTCCCTCCCTTTGATCTGGGCTCGCGAGCGTCGAGCCTCCCCTTAAGTCTCTCGAGGGAAGCTTGAATGCTCGCGGCTTCAATCTCTCTCCTCTCTTTGCTCTCGACTTCTCGCAAATCTGGGTTCACTTGCCGCCGGCCTCCCCCGAAGTCTCTCGGAGGGAGGTCGTTGAGCTCGCGACCTGATCGCTTCGCCCTTGCTCGCTCTTTGAGTTCCCCGAAGTCTCTTAGGGGATCTCTCGGAGCTCGCAGGCCTCTCTCTCTCGCTTGCTCTTCAACCTCCTCCGAAGTCTCTCAGGAGGAGGTTTCCAAGCTTGCGATTCTCTGGTGTGTCTTCTCGACGATGGAAATGGGGGCCTATTCATAGGCGAGGGGGCAGCCGGTCGATGGAGCTTCGACCGTCGGTCCTCGTGCGCCAACTGGCCTCCGCTAGCCAAACCGGCATCCCATCCGACGCCAGCTGCCCCTCCCACGTGGGTCGCCGTCCGCCTGCTCATCCGGCGTCGCGCCCTTTGCGCGTGTGTTGTAGAGCGGACGAAGGAGGAAGAAGACCGAAGAGGGCTAGGCCAGAGGAGGAGGAAAATGGGCCGTAGGGGCCCATGCGGAGGGGGAAGAGAGGGAGAAAAATGGGCTGCTTTTTGTTTTTTTATTTGGTTTTTCTTCATTATTCCGAAAGAGAAAAAATAAATAAAAATTTAATTAATAAAATAAAATAAACCTAATTAAAATTGAGGCGTCAACAGTAAGAAGCAGTGGCACGTTGGACAACTTGCAGGAGCAGTGGTGGTCATGATGGTGGTTTTGTTGTAGGTTACTTGGAAAGAAGCGAGGTGAGGTCTCGAATGCACACATGCACGATGAACACAAATGAAATGCTTAACTCTGGGTACACATGCATGCTTGAAGCGTAAATGCACGAAGGGCCTAGAGAGGAATCTCTTGATGCCTTGGACAAGCTGCAGAAGGACGCAATGGTGGTCGTGATTGGTGGTGTTTTTTTTTTTTTGGGTCACCGGGTAAGAACCGAGGTGAGGGGTCAAAAGCATGCACGCAAAATAAACACACCAGAGAGAGAGAGAGAGAGAGAGAGAGAGAGAGAGAGAGAGAGAGAGAGAGAGAGAGAGAGAGAGAGAGAGAGAGAGAGAGCGGGGCTAAATTAGGTCCAGCTTCTCTCTTATTGTGTGATCGAACATGCATCTACTTTACGTGTGATCACACCCAGATGAAAAACTTGGTGTCTTAGCCTCTTGCTCGTGTCCAATTTCGTGGTGTCTGCTTGGTACCTATAGATGGAGTTAGCGGGCACCCCAATTATTATACAACTGGCCCCTGAGTTTTGCCAGTAATCAAGATTGAAGACGCCAAGTGTTTGTTGTAGCAGAGGTCTTTGAATTGATCCAGTGGATTAATTAATAATCATAAAAAATACGTGGATTACATGAGTTGATGAATTATACGCAACGAAGCTCGATATATGCTAGAGATATCTTCACAATGATAGATTGAAAATCGAAAATACAAAATAAAATGAAAGCAATCGACTGAAATACTATATAAAATTACCACGAAATAGAAGGTTGGATGTGAAAAAGACAATATAGCAGAAAATATTAGGTAAATGCTCTATATCCAACATCATCGATTTTGCTTTCAACATCTTGTCTTTAAGAGCCACCTTCTCAAGTGACTTGCCAAGATATAGAAGGTTGGATGTAAAAAAAAAAAGAATCGAGAATACCTAATAAACCAAGTCCAGTAGTATTTTTGAGATGTGACTTGTTACAACTAACATAGAAGCATGAACAGTAACACAAAAAAAAAAGGATTTGAGTAAGAAATAAATTGCATACATAAAACTTGAATACAGTGGATTAATGAGGTCAGCTTTGTGCCTACTATATGGGAAGAGATCGATAAGAGATTGATAAGACAGTTCCAATATAATCAGTAAAGAAGATATTAGAATCGTTCAATTACACTCACTCATAAGTGTTTTTCAATTCTAGCTTAAACCTGAACTTACAAGAATCAATTACAGAAGGAGTTTTATTGCACTGTCATTCTCTTGGATAAAGGTTATCGATGCTCTTGATATCTCTTGCAAATTTTCATATACGTTAAACATACTCATAATGCACCCGAGACCAAACTCAACAACAAAATTATCTATATGCAAAACAACCATAAGCTCTTCTCGGATGTCAACGTGGGCTTCATCATCAATGAAGAAAAGAATTCTTGCGGAAATTAATTTCTTTTTTTTTCATCACTGATATGGCCTAAAAATCCTTGTGTTCAATTATAGACCGAATTTCAAAACAATCTGATTTTTTTTTTGGGCAAAAACAATCTGAATTAATTTCGAGCCATGACCAACGAATCTCCATTTTAGTAAGAAGTTCAATTTCATATCACCGGTTGTCGTTTCTCCTAAACCCCTATGGGGCTTCTCACTTATTGTAGAAGCTAGCCAAGTATGAATAGTAACGAAACTTAGTCAATGGCAAATGCTTTATTAGATTATTTGCTGTGTGCACTTTCTCAACGAATGTGGTTCCTTATGACACAATAACACGTATAAAATGGTTTTTGACACCAATGTGTTTTGCCTACTTGAGATACATTTGATTTTTGGCTAAATGCATTGCACTCTAATTGTTGCAGTAATTAACAACCTTCTCCTACAACAATTCCAGATGATTGAGCAAAACTCTTAGCCAAATAACTTTTTTGACTGCCTCAAATGACATCATGTACTCTGCTTCAACTGTCGACAAAGCAACTATCGGCTATAACCGCACTTTCTAACTGACGACCCTTAAAACATGAACACATAACCTGTCAAAAACCTCAGTCTATCCAAGTGACAGGAAAATCTGAATCCACATAACTTGTTATATGCAGATTTTATTTGATAAGTTGCATCTTCTCAATAGGTTTATGTGATGTGGGTTGTATTGTAGGGGTTGTTTTATGAGAGATAGAGGGCGAGGGGCTGTATCGGGAAATAGCCAGTAGCATGTGTAATAAAGTATTAACCTCTTAAGAAGATAGATATAGGTGGTGACTTTATCTCCTAATTTTAGAGGATCTCAATTGATCGATTAAATAGCAATTCATAATTGTTTTTCGAACATAAAGAAAAATTGCGTCCACTTGTGAGAAGGTGATCTTTCCAAAATGGGTGTGAACTATTGGTCTTCTTTGTTTTCTTTTGTGTGGTAGGACAGACAATAGGATGAACCTTTAATATATGAATTGATGGTCCAACTAGTGATTAATTTAGTCTTGGCTGAACATATGGATGATTTGGGCAGATGTGGATTACTTGCCCTGTGCCAACGCCATCATAATAAAGAAAGAAACACTTCTAATGAGGCAGGAGCCTGACAAATTAAAGACATGGATAGTACAGACATTATCTTATATGATATCTTTGCCTATGGCCTTTATTCTGTCTTTTTTTTTTGGTAAAGGTAAGATGCCTTTATTCTGTCTTTTGTTAGCCATAAGATTGAAGAAGCTAATTTAATAGTCAAGTATGCAAAGTACTTTTTCTCTGCAAGAATCCTCCTTTTTCTACTGTTTTCCCGACAAAAAACGGAATAAAGACATGATAATACCCACGTTAGACATGTGAAAGCAAATTTAGCACTTTGCTTTTCTTTTTTTTCATCGATTTCAAGCTCTTTGCCTTTTGATCTTCTGATTTCGACTTTGAGAAAACAAAGTGAGATATTATTCTTCTTTTCACAAATGTCGATTGATCCTTGATATGTATACTTATTTAGCCAGTAACACAATGTTAATTCACCAGCCATTTTTTTGGAAGTGCTAATGTTTATCTGTACTTCCAAGATTACTAATTTGTATAACTTACCAACATGATAAGGTGCTAAATTTTATTCAAAATTACCATAAGTGACTTGCCCATTTTTCTTCCATTAAGTCGCAACTAATTTTTGCTTAACAACCACTATTTGAGTCGCTCGTTCAATTTTAATTGATTGTTTTGAATTTATCAACTGTTGCAATAATTTACCAACATTTATTTGCGCAGCTTACCAACTGATAATGCAACGTGCCAAACAGTGACTGATTCTGATTTTTTGTTCCCAGAATCAGTTAGGGACGAGAATCGTGTTTGGTAAAAATTTTGTTCCCGGGAACAAATTTGTTCCCAGAATCAGTTTGGGAGTAAATTTGAGAATAAAAAAAAAAGTTGATTCTGCGTCCGAGAATAAAAAAAAAGAATCAACACAGTAAAACTCTTCTTCTTTCCTTCCGCCATCCCGCAATCGTCGCCCGTCGTCGTCCGCAGCCGCCCGTCGCCGGTTGCCGGAGGCTCGCCTGGCCAGGGCGAGGTTCGGCAAGCTCGCCCTCGCCGGCCACCGGTCGGGCTAGCCTAGCCGGACCGGTGGCCAGGCGGGCCTCGCCCAGCCCCGGCGAGGCCCGCCTGTCCACCAGCGAGGCGAGGCCTCCCCAGATCTGGCGAAGCCCGCCGGGCCACTGGCCGGGCTCGCCTAGCCTGACCGGTGGCCAAGCGGGCCTCACCCAGCCCTACGAGCCTCGCCTAGCCCCAGCAAGGCCCGCCTGTCCACTGGCGAGGCTGGGCGAGCCTCGCCCAGCTGCCGGTGAGGCTCGACCGACGAGGGCCAGCCTCACCAAGGGTTGGCGACGCTTTGGTGAGGTCGCCGGCCCTCGTCCGGCCAGTCGCCGGTTCGGCGACCGGCCACAAGAAGAAGAAGAAAAATAGGAGAAAAAGGAAAAAAAGAAAAGAAAAAATGAAAAAAGAAAAGGAAAAAAGGAAAAAAGGTAAAAAAAAAGAAAAGAAAAGAAAGTAAAAAAGTAGAAAAAATTATTTAAAAATTTTAAAAAAATAATTTTGAACAGAATCAATGAACACGTTATTAAACACAATTCTATTCAAGAATCAGAAATTTTAGACAATTACCAAACACGTTCTTTTACTCAGAATCAGTTTCTGGGAACAGAATAAAAAATAATTATTTCTTGTCAGAATCAGTTTCCCGGGAACAGAATCGTTACCAAACGCGCCCTTACTGACGTTTATTTGATTGCCACAAAATGATCAACTATTCCAATAGCTCACAACATCTATTTCAGAACTTATTAGTGAGTTAAAGTTACCAATTTTTATACAAAATTATCAACTTAGTTCAAAATTACCGATTTTCTTAATAACTTGCTAACATTTATTTGTGGATCTTAAATTATAAACTCTTATTACCAACTTTATTTCAATCAGTTATCAATGTTTTCTCTTTTCAAAAATTACCAACTGTTACAATAATTTAAGGACATTTTTTTTAGCATCTTAAAAATGCTGTTAAAATCAACCATACTTTTTGACCAAAAAAAAAAATTAACCATACTTATACAAAATTATCAACTCTTATTTGGGTTCACTTGCCAAAGTTTATTTGGCCGTTTAAACGTTACAAACTTATTCCAGAAAAAATTCTATACCACACCAACAGTTTTATATCTTACCCAACTTTTTCAAAATCTTAACAAATTTATCTATGAAACTTGAGTTGCCAACTCTTATTTGAGTTATACCAATGTACATTTTATTATTTCCAGATTATTAATTGTTCCAATAATTCACTTGGATTCATTGGCAGGGCTGAACGACGTTTTAAGCTCATCAACTCTTATACAAAATCATCGATTCTTATTTGTGCCGACATACCATTTTTTTTTTATTGTTCAAAAGTATCGACTTTCCTGTAGTTTACGCATGCTTTTTTTAGGAGCTTATCAATTAGTTATAGATAGTGAACACTTTTCAAAATAACCAGCGCTTCAAATAATTTGTCAATATTTATATCTGAAGCTCGAGTAACCGACTCTAGAACAAAGTTACTATCTTATTTGAGTCAATTATCATCATTGATATGCTTGTTTCGAAATTCCAACTCGAGGTAGGTCTTTGATAGTCATAGGATATGAGATTTTTAAATTTAAATAACTAAATGCTCCACAAAGTAAGCTATTAGCTATGTAAACTAATTTTGCATTACGGTTCTTCAATATGTAGTTATAATTCTCGAGAGCATTCTTGAAACTTTTGGGTTAAAAGCTTTAAGATAAAAAGCAAGTGAACTATTATCAGTATTCATCTGATTTATGACCATGGAAAGCTCAACTGCCAATTACATTAAAGAGAAGAAAGTAATGAAGAACCCACTAGTGACTCACCAGTTCATAAATAAATTGTCAAATTTGTTGAGCATCCATGTTTTAAAGAGCTTTATTTTTTGAGCTAATTCGATGCTAAATTTGAAACTCAAAATCTTCATTCAATAAATCAATATGGTAACAAGTCAAGAATTCGTTTCCATGATTTAAAGTAGGTTTTATGCTATTAACTCCTCAAATGTATGATTAGATTCTGCAAATTATCTCTTTAGTTTGGGATTAGCAATAACAAGTAAGGCGCAAAAGCTTTTCTATTACCTGAGAAAGATTCGATGAGTTAATGGTAGGGAAGTGGCACTTTTACTTTTCTTTTTCATTATTTATTTTACTTTGAGCATTATTTGATCTTTATTTTACATGGAGAAATAAAGAGACGTAAAAAGGGAATTGACAGGGGAGAGAGAACTCTCCCGCAAGCAAAATCACTGCTCCTATGAAATCAAGCAAAGAATAATGCAGCTTTACAGATGAGTATGCATTGCATTCACTCATTTCACAAGCATTGCATATATCACGGCAAATCTAAGATATGTTGGGCCCCACTCACCCCTGACCTACCATTGAGCCCACCTGTAAACTTGTTAACTCAGCTAATTAAATATTTGTTAACCGTGACACCATATAATATATGATTTTGCAAGTTCGTTACTTCCATTGATTCTCACCGAGCAAAGCCCCTCTTGCTCCTACTATCTTATTTGAGTTACTTATCATCATTTATATAGTTGTTTCGAAATTCCAACCAGAGGTAGATTTCTGATAGTCATAGGATATGAGATATTTAAATTTAAATAACTAACTTGTCCCCAAAGTAAGCCAGTAGCTAGGTAAACTAATTTTGCATTACGGTTTTGCAATTTGTAGTTATAATTTTTCTTTTGTTCAGGCAATGTGTAGTTATAATTCACGAGAGCATTTCTGAAACTTTTGGGTTATAAGCTTTGAGATTAAGTAGTAAGTGGAATATTATTACTAGCCATCTGATTTTTTTTTTTTTTTGGGCAGAACCATAACGGTTTTCATTAAAACTGAGGATTACAACCTGCGGCTAAAAGATAAGCAGTTAAAAGATCTAATAATAGAGGGGGAGGTGAGATGGGCCACTCGGCAGCAAGGGCCCCTGTTCTATGAAACTCTGCGGCCCAGTCCGCTACACGATTAGCCCCCCCCGTCGACAATGAACAACCCTAGCGCAGGAAAAACTTCGTAGTAAGAACTGAGCCTCTGCGAAGACTGAAAGTACCTCCCACGTCGGCAAGGTAATTTCATTGATCGCCTCCACCAAAATCAAACTATCCGATTCAAGGATGAGTTTATCTTGATGTTGACCAGTTTGTTGTAGATGGCGAAGTGTGATCAACAGCACCATGAACTCCGCCTGCAAAGCCGAAGAGACAGTGACCGTCCTGGTAAGTCCATCGAGCATTCTACCTCTTTGATCTCTGCAAACGGTGGCTATTGTGCCACTTGTGGTTTGTGGTTCAAAAGCCCCATCAAAATTAACCTTGATCATGTCTGGTTCTGTTGGTCGCCATAATTCGCCGACGCTGATCCCCTGTCGCGCTTATGCTGCAGGACAAGGAGAAGATAACAGGATTGATCGGGCATGTATGAGAGCTGAGTCCACAATCCGATGGGGATCTAGTTGCTGTTGACGGAAAATAAAGTGATTCCGTGCCTTCCAGAGATTCCAAAGAACATATGCAAGTGTAGATGATTCAGGTGAGTTCTGTTGTTTGAGTATCAGATCTGCTACCCAATGCTCTATGTTGTGCATAGTTTGTATATGAATAGGCATTCGTTGATCTAGCATTGACCAAACAGGGACTATTTTGGGACAGAATAGGAACAGGTGAGTTGCTGTTTCGGGTAGGGTATCCTTGCAAAGTGGGCAAATCGGGTATGAGGTAATATGCCTATGGAAAAGATTATCTCTGGTGGGTAAAACATTATGGCATAAGGCCCAAATAAAATATTTAACTTTGGGGGCTACTTTTAGTTTCCAAAGATGTTTCCACAGTGCTTGAGGGAGAGCCTGAGTTGGCGAAACTTGAGGCTGACTTTGGTGAATTGCTGTTTGCCTAAGAGAATGGTATCCACTTTTAACTGTGTAGTCACCATGAACAGATTTTGTCCAAATCAGCTTATCCTCAGTATGAGAGGGGCTGACGTGGATTGTAAGTATCTCCTGCACTATATGGTGATCATATAGTTCATTAATAACAAAAATATTCTAGTCATTGGTTTGGGTATCAATCAAATCAGCAACCTTAAAAGGTTCATCTCGATTAGTTGGACCACCTATAACACCTTTGGGTAGCCAACAATCTTCTCTTATTCTGATTTTCTGTCCATCACCTACTAACCAATGAAAGCCGTGACTAATGGAATCTCAACCTAGCAAAAGGCCTTGCCATCCCCAAGAAGGCCTAGAACCTCTAGCAGCAATAAGAAAATCCGTAGAGTGGAAGTAAATACCTTTGAAAAGCTGACTCGATAGAGCCGTTGGATTTTGATGCAGTCGCCAAGCTTGTTTACCTAGTAGGGCTTTATTGAAATGCAATAGGTCCCAAAAGTCGAGACCTCCTTCAGATTTGCTACCCTTAAGGTTCTCTCATCGTGTCTAGTGAATTCCTGATTTAGAAGAGTCATTCTGCCACCAGAAGCGTGCACAATTCTCTTTTCAATGGCTATGCATATAGAAACCGGGATTTTGAAGATAGACATAGCAAATTGTGGGATTGCCTGGACCACTGCTTTGATAAGAACTTCCTTCCCCCCCTTAGATATAAGTCGTTCTTTCCATCCCTCCAGTTTTTTGTTCACTTGTGCAAGTATCCAAGCGAACATTTCCTTCTTAGATTGTCCCCAATCCGAGGGGATTCCCAAGTACTTGCCAGTCTGAATAAGAATTGGGACTCTCAATGCATTGGCCAAATTTTCCTTTAAATGTAGGGGACAAGCCTTAGAGAAATAAATCCCAGACTTGTTGCGATTGATTGCCTGTCCCGTAGCTAAACAATATTGATTTAGTATATTGGCTAGATTTAGACATTCCTGTAGTTTGGCATCTATAAAGAAAATTGCGTCTTCAGCAAAGAAAAGATGAGATAGTACAGGACACCACTTGTTGAGCTTAATGCCTTTGAGATTGCCCATGCTAATAGCTTGACTGATCATATTCAATAACATGTTAGCTAGCAGGATAAATAAATAAGGGGAGAGGGGATCGCCCTGTCGAATACCACAGGTTGGCTGGAAGAAGGCTAGCTGTTCACCATTAAAACGCACACTGTAAGACACAGTTGTAATACATTGCATGACCCATCTGACCCAAGTAGGGTGAAATCCCAATTTTAATAGATAAGCCTCTAGAAAATCCCACTCCACTCGGTCATAAGCTTTTTGCATATCCATCTTTAAAACTGCATGAAAGGTCTTCTGGCTTTTTCTAGTGCGCAACTGGTGTAGCACTTCCTGGACAATGAGAATATTATCTTGGATTTGACGACCACTAACAAAAGCACTCTGCTTAGGAGATATCAATTCAGGGAGACAAGGCTTAAGTCTATTTGCAATCACTTTTGAAATAATCTTATAAGCATAATTGCAAAGACTAATAGGACGGTACTGATCTAAGCTTTCTGGGTTTGAGACTTTGGGGATCAGAGTAATAATAGTTTGATTTAGAGCTAAAGGCATAACTCATGAGATGAAAAACTGTTGTATAAGAGGGATAAAATTAGCACACAAAGTGTTCCAATAAGTTTGGTAAAAAAGACCATTCATACCGTCAGGTCCTGGTGCTTTTGAGCGTCCGAGCTGAAAGGTGCCTGCCTTGATTTCATCCTCCGTCACGGCTGCTGTCAATAAGTCATTCATAGTAGAGGAGACTACTAGCTGACATTGCGCAATGATAGGCTGAAAATTGCGATGACCTACTGTTTGATACAAGTCGGAGAAATATTGGATAGTCATATTTTTCAAACGACTGTCTTCCCTAACCCATTCCTGGTCACCATCTCGTACCAAACGAATTATGTTTTGCTGTCGTCGTTGAATAGTCGTAGCATGAAAAAACTTGGTGTTTTTGTCGCCCCATTTAAGCCAACTGATCCTAGAGCGCATGGCCCAAAATTGCTCCTCTTGCTGCCACAATTTATGTATTTCTTCTTTCAGTTTGCTTGCAGCCCTCTTATCATATTGATTGTGTGGTTGGTTGATGATATCCTGGAGTTGTAGTTGGCGTATGGCTATTTGGTTTATGTCTAGAGAGAACTTTTGACGACTCCATTTACTAAGTGCTAGTGAAACCTGTTTGAGGCGTTGAGTTAGAGTCTTAGTGGTACCATGGCTAGAGTTCCAAGATTTATCAACAACTGTACCGCAATCCCCTTCTTGTAACCAAAAGGCTTCAAAGGTAAAGAATTTATGACGACGCCTTAGGCTGACCTCCGTGGTTAACATTAAAGGGTTATGATCAGAGCCCACTGCAGGTAGTGCAACCACTTCAGCTTCTGGGAAAACTATACGCCAGTCATAAGTGCAAAAAACCCGATCAAGTCTTTCTTTCACATAATCAGCCCCTGCTCTATTATTGGACCATGTAAACGCACAGTCTTTACTATCCATGCCATAAATGCACAGTCTTGTACAACTTGTCTAAAAGAAGTCATCCGATGAGCTTCTGTTGATCGCCTGCTAACCTTCTCCCAAGAGTACATAACCTCATTAAAATCCCTGAGGCAAACCCAAGGTAAGGTATTTGTAGCAGCAATCTGTCTAAGGACATTCCAAAATGAAAAATGAGGTTGAAACGCAACAGGTGCGTGGACACACGCGATGCGCATAGATGTGCTACAATTAGAGTCCATACAAGACATGTCGAGGAAATCTTGAGAAGACTGGAACATGGTGACTGTTATAGCATCCTGCCACATAAGAGTTAGCCCACCTGCTATACTTACCGGGTTCACAATATAAGAGTGACTAAATTTCAAGTGTCGCTGAAGACGGGTGATCACTTCCTCTCTATTCTTTGTTTCCATAAAAATAAAACGTTAGGCTTTTCTTTGGCCATTAGGGCCAATAGGGCACGAACTGTCAGGGGGGAGCCCAACCCCTGGCAGTTCCAATTTATAAGCTTCATTTGTGCTGCGGCGACTGTTTAGGGTTAGCCGCCATTGCCCATGGATTAGCCTCAGGAGCCAACATTACAGGAGTCTCTAACAAAGTGCCATCATCAATCACCCCTTCAACCGAGCTACGGGACTCATAAGGGGTATAACGCTTAGCCTTCTTAGCTGCCCCTGCTGTAGTAGTATTTCTGGTATGTTTGAATTTCCCGTGACTTGAACTAGCTGTTGCTTGCTGTTTGATTGTTTGTGTTTCGACGGGAAGCATACTTGTAGTGTTATGAGCTGTAGTCATATGAGATTAGATGGCATAAATATCATATTGTGGATTCTGCTGAGGGGCCAATGCAAGAGGAGGGATCTCTGTACACTGAACCGCAATGCTCTGTTCTGGTGCAGGTAGTGGGATGTGGCTGGATGTATGAAGAGGAGTGGCAATGATGCCTTGTGCCCCCTGACCCTGCGGCTGCTGGTTTGCACTTGTTGATACTGTCGCTGTTTGTATTTGTTGAGGTAGCAGGGCTATTGGAGGGGTTTCTGGTACTATCTCCTCATCGGTAAGTTGATGGTCCTCATAAAAAGTCTTCCAATAGGGGCTACATTCCTTTACTTCAGCCTTTAGCCACTGTCCATAAGCCATTTTCTCTTTCCCTTCCATTTTAGCATTAGTAAACGGGATATCTTTGCAATACGTAGCATAGTGTCCTAATTTCCCACACGAATAACAAAAATGGGGGAGCCATTCGTATCGAAAATCAAGCCAAAGTAGTTTGTCAGCAACTCTAATTAGCTTTCCTTGTTTGAGTGGTTGGTTAAGATCTATATCAACACGGGCTTTTGCTGTTTTAAGTGCTATACCCTCTTTAGCATCCAATCTGACTTCGAGGACCTTCCCTACAGATTGTACAGCTCGGGATATCATGGCATCAGAATACCATTCCAGGGGCAGTCCATATATATGTACCCAAAATGCACATGTAGAGAAGTCATAACAATGAAGCGACGTAGCGGGTATCCATGGTTTGAATATTACCAAATGTCGAGATAACAACCAGGGACCCCCAGACTGAACTTTAATTTTGTCATCTTCTGATTGGAATTTCGCTGCATAAAAATCTCCCTCACGCAAAGTAATTTCGACATTATCAATCCTCCAGACCCGTTGCATCGTAGATTGGAAAGCTTGTAAATTCAGTGAAGGAGCAGATGGGACTTTACCTATGAGCATCAACTGACATTCATCAATTTTTACCGGAGATGTCAGGTCATTCCAGTCTTCAATTTCCTGCGGATTCCATAGGCGACCCATTCGGTGGCACAAAGCAGTAAGGTGAGGATCATGGTTGTCGCCTCTCGGTTCCATTGTCGCAAGATGGTTAAGAACAAATCACCGCCCGCTGAGGTAAATGGCAACCGAATTGGGAAGATCGGAAGCCATGCATGATGGGGAAAACGAAAAATGTGGTGCAGCGAATCGGAGGAGATGTTTGAGACAGCTGGGTACCACAACAGAGATACAGACAAGGTTTAATCAGGGGATTGAGTAGTGGAGGAACAGAGAAGACGAGGATAGAATCGAGAACCGCATCAATTGAAAGAGACGAAGGTTTCGACGAAGGTTTTGGGTGAAAACTACCATGGCGGTAGGAAGGAGCTCCACATAAGCGAGAGAAAATTCATCAATGGTCCAGCAGCCATCTGATTTGATGTCTATGGAAAGCTCAACTGCCAATTACATTAAAGAGGAGCAACAAATCAAGAGCCCACCAGGGATTTACCCTTTTATAAATAAATTGTCAAATTTGGCGTGCATCCACGATTTAAAGAGATTTGTTTTCTAAGCTAATTCAATCCTAAATTTGAAACTTGAAATCTTCATTCAATAAACCACTATAGTAATGAGTAGAAAATTAGCCTGCGTGTATTGAATCGAATCGAAGAATCAATCCGAGATCATGCACTTGAGGTGATAATCGTGTGCTTGGGTTTATAAGTGAACTCGTTTCATATAAAGACAGAAATTGGTCCGGTGCTACTAAATCCTCAAATGTATTATTAAATTCTACAAATTATCTTCATTAGTTTAGGATTAGCAATAACAAGTAAGGTGTGACTGATTTTCTTTTACCTTGGAAAATTCGAGGCTTGATGGGAAGGAAGTCACAATAACAAGAGTACCTTACACTGACACTTTGCGAGGCGTGAGGCATGGTAACCATAGCTGCTATTTTTAAGCCCTAAAAATGACATCGCTCGGATTAAGTTTCGAAAAACATGTTAGCTGCAATTAAATCTTGAAGTAGATTCGGTCTGTACGTCATATCTCACATGTAGGTTAACTAGGAGCATCAAATCGAAACCGCAACATAACATGCAACCGTATATATCATCAATATAAATAACATTCCATCCAAAATATTTCGAAGACAAAATTCATCAGAGGCTCCAGAATATTAAATGCTTGAATAAGTTTTCAGAAAGATAATACCGTATAGTACTTTATAGTTTGACTTTAACGTACGGGCCATGACACGGTATAGTTTTTCCTTCTCGATGAATCATGTCATGCAATTCTTGCAAAACACGACAAGAAGAGAAAGGGCAAAAGTGGGAAAGTGAAGGGCACATAAAATTATGACACTACGATTTCCTAAGAATCTTACTAGTACGCGCTGGTCCCGGCCTAAGATATGGTGGACCCCACTCAAACCCAACCTACCGTTGGGCCCACCTATACGCCTGTTGACTCCCCTAAATAAAAAATTCATTGAACCGTGGCACTACATAATATATGATTTTGCAAGTTCACTACTTCCACCGATCATCACCAAGCAAAGCCCCTCTTCTCCTACTACATTTCCCTAGAAACACGATGGCCAGGGTTCTTCATGAAAAAGAAGAAAGCGAGGCTAGGGAGTCTTGGCTTCGACTAGCAATTGAACCTGATGATGTTGATTTGCTACATAACTTAATTGTGGAGGAGCCAAAGCTCTTAGATCGCGTATCTGAGGACCCCTTCCCAAATACTCCACTACACATTGTCGCGGCCGACGGAAAATTCGAGGTGGCCATGGAGATGTTCATCTTGAGGCTAGAGTTCGCTCGAAAGCTGAATCTAGAGGGTTATAGCCCTATGCACTTAGCTTTGCAACATAAGCAATACCAAATTGTGAGGGCATTGATGACCCTTGAACCTGAGTTGATCCGAGTTCGAGGACGACATGGGATCACCCCTTTGCATTACATCGCCAGGGAAAAAGGAGACAAAGAGTTGGAGCTCCTAGCTGAATTCCTTTGCACTTGCGAATCATCCATTGAAGAGTTGATGAGCCGATGCGAGACTACAGTGCACATTGCCGTCAACAACCAAAACCTCGAGGCAGTCAATGTTTTGCTAGGATGGCTTCAGCAAGTTCATTTGACAAAAATCTTGAAATGGAAAGACAATGATGGTAATACCGTCTTACATGTTGCTGCATCCGGAGAGCCGCAACATGAGGTATAGTTCACTGATTTCATGATTTTTCATGCTTTTATTATATGATCCTTGAATTTGACTTTATCTAACCCAAGAACAAATTATATGTTAATGAAACATTGGGGTTTCAAAATACATGGATTTAGAAACACACAGAGAGAGGAGATTTGAACAACATTTTGTGCAACCGTATATTTTATAGTATTATCATTTAACGGTTAACATTTGTCGATCTGAGATTGACATTTGAAGTGGTCCAGCATAGTGTTGTAAATTGTAGAAGTATCCATAAATTTGCTTGCTTAGAACGATCTGCCGGAATCTCAAGGAACCGACTGACAAAAATCATTCATCAAGGGATATAACATATTAAAGGTGAATATTGTGATAATTAGATTGTATTGAAGCTTCCACGATAAAAAAAAAAAAAATCCATCACTTCCTTTTATAAAAGAAAAGAAAAGGTTGTGAATACTAATGTATGTTATTAAGATATTATGCGAATTCAGATCTCTTTACATGAAATTTGAACCTCAAGTTTTTGCTAATAAACTTTGTGAAAAAAAACCCATTTGTTAACCTCATTATATTATTTTTATGTTTATTAAGAATGAAAATATTTAAGTGTTAAATTCAGATATAATAAAACTTGACGATGTCGATTTAATCCCTCTCTTGTCATTTTAAATACATGATCGAGTCCTATTACAATCATTATATTGATAAATACATGTTTTTCTCTCTTGTTGAACTACCTGCCATCGCATAAAATATTATAAAAGGACTTCAAGTGGTAGGAATGAGTTAATAAATGTGGATCGGTTCAAACAAGTCAGATAGGATCCTACAATTTACACATTAGAATGTGTACGGAATAATTGGAAAACTAAATTGACTTATTTAGACTATGTTTGTTTCGCGGAAAAAAAAAATTGACAAAAGTTTTTCCTCATTTTCAAGCGTTCAGGGCGTGCAAAAAAAGTAATCAAAGCAGTGTTTTCCAATCAATAGAAAATATCCTTCTAAAATTGGGAAAATTGATTTTCCTTTCCGAGAGAAAAAAAATAAAAAATTCCTCTCTTTCTCACGCTTCCTCTCCTCCTCTTCCTCGGCCCTGAAATCCCTCCCCGACCTTCTATCGCTCCTCTCGATTCTTCTCTCTGAAATCCTCTCCCTCCCTCCCTCTCTCTCTCTCTCTCTCTCTCTCTCTCTCTCTATTCGCTCGCCACTCGGCAATCGCGATCTCTCTCAACTCCCTGTCGCTGGCTGCCGTCTTCTTGCCCCACTCCTCGACCAGGCTCTCTGCCGTCACGCGCGCCGCAATTTTTTTTAATTTTTTAATCAAAAAATGCTGTCATTTTTCCTTTAAAAAAAAGAAACGAAATAAACGATACGATTTTTTTTTTTTCTAATCAAAATCAAGTCCTTTCTTCTCTTTTGATCATTTTCCCGTGCACAAGGTCACCGGAGGGTAGGCTTGAGCCTCATATTGAATCCCCTTTTTATAGGTTGGTCCATTCGTTCATTTAAGATAGTCTTTTTCTTCCTAAAAAAAAAAAAAAACTCATACACAAAATGTAGTTAAATCTTAAATCTTTTCAATTGACCGTTGCATAAATAATTTAGGGTGAAAGTATTATATTGCACTTTTTAAAAGTTTCAAGTTTCTTTGTATTGATTTAAATGATGGCATTTAGTAAATAAGATCTAGTAAACTTTCTTCCTTTGTACATGGGCCGTTGCATCACTAGCATGGTAGCATGAGCTCGTCTGGTGCACAATAGTAAAGCTTGTGACAAAGCAATGCTTTATCTTGAAAGGGGTATGCACTTCGTCTTGATTCCTTTTTGCATTTCTTTCAGATGATCAAGTCATTAGCTCGGCAAATGGATGTAAATGCGAAGAACTTCGATAAGAAGACCGCTCTCGAAATCTACCAAGTGCATCCTCGTAAAAAGCAAGATGTTGTGGACGAGTTACAACAAAAAGGACATCTAGAAAGATTTGTAGAAAGATTTCTAGAAGGATTTTTTATTCCTAACCTCAACCTCTGTCTATCAAAGCTTTTCACCGTGAGACTAACTTTTCTTGAGAAATGGGCAGCCTATTTCTATATCGAAGATAAATCTGCTCGCGAAGTAATTCTTGTAGTGTCTACCTTAATGGCGACCGCCACTTACCAAGCTGCTCTCAGTCCTCCGAGATGATATTGGCAGGATTCCTCTTCAAATCCCCTGACCAATTCCACTGAAATTGCTCATGGAAAACCACATCAAGCTGGAAAGATGATCCTCAGCGGCTCACATCTATATCTTTTCACTTTACTCAACAGCATGACTTTTCTCATCTCTATGTGCATAATCTTAGCCGCTTCCGTTCCGCTGCTTCCTGGCACTTCTTTTGTTTGCTGGTCTATGTTTGTTCTCGCCTTTACCTACTTTTCATCCCTCACAACGGGATTCCAGAACTCCAATGATGTTCGAAAAATTTTGATAGAGGGTTCTTTCATGGCGGCAATGTCTTTAGTCTTTGGATTATCTGGTTGGATGTGGCTAAAGCGCTCCGTAGTCCAACTGAAAATCAATGCCACAAGGAGACGCGTCGGCGATTTCTAAAGATCGAAGGATCAGAGATAATTCCTATGCATATTTTACTTTAACTACTCTTGTCCAGTATACATATCATGCATGTTTCTTGTCTTGAGCTTTGCAAGAACTAGACGCTTTTGTTGCATGTGATGTACTCATGTAGCAATTTACTAATGCTGAGAGGCTTTAATCTTGCTTGAAGTCGAGACTTTGAATTAGCTTCTTTTTTTTTTTTTTTTTTTTTTTTTTTCTAATTTAGACTTCAATGCAGTGGAAATGAACATCAATGAGTTACAAAAGGCAAGACAGAAATCTCTTCGGCTTTTTAATTTCTAGAAAGAGGCAAATTGGATGATTCTATAAAACACGACAAATAAACACAGTAGCAACCGTTTTTCGAAAAATTACTTCTAAATAAAGTAACAGAAAAGAAATACTGAGAATATAGTAAAAGCCTAGCCAAATGTTTAAAAAAAAAAAAAAGATCGTATGATATCTTCCAATCAGAATATTATATTTTAACACGAAGTTAAAATAATGAAATTAATAAATTTAATTATTCTAGCCCCCCCAACCCCCCCCCCCCCCAAATAAAAAGGTTCTGTACTACAAATCGGCTTACTTAAAGAAGGAAAATTTAAATTTCAATATCCTAAATTCATCAAATAAAAGATGTAAATCCAAACTTAGGGCGTCCCACATCATATTCCCTTTATTAAAAAAAAAAAAAAAAGCTCGGCCTTGAGTGTTTCATGCCGGGTTACAAGCCGCTCTCAAGCGACGTCCCCATCTCGAGTGACGTCCTTCACCCGAAGCTCCTACGTTTTTGTTTTTTTCTTTTTTTAGACAAACCTCGGCCAAAGCTCAACCCGCCGCCGGGTTACCCCCCTCCTTTGGGTGGTCACTCTGACTGCCACTCGTCGGTCAACCTCCCCGCCTCCGAACGCCCAAAACAGTGAAGCCCGCGGCCTGTGAGGACCGCCACAGCAGCTGCCAAGGACCAACCAGCTCCTAGCCACCTCTACGAACTCACTGACCGGAGGGTCACCATCGTTCCGAAGCAGACCATACCTGTCACGCTCCGATCCTCAGGCACGCGCACATCTCTTAACCTTTGGTCAATTTTAAATTGTGATATCCCAGGACTATGTATCGCCGACCCTTTCATTTATATATGCACATGCGAAAGCGGTTATAAATCCCCAGACAATAAAACAATGGGATATACAAGTAGGACTAGGAAATTGAACCTGAAAACCACACCATTGCAATCATGTACAAGCCATACTAAAACGATTGGTTTTTACTCAAATTGATTCTATAACAAGCGTCATCAGGATCCTACTCTCGATCATCCTCGGGGTTCTCCTTCACGTACTCCTCCTCAGGTTCCTCAACAGGGATCTCCTCGTCGGATTTCTCCTCCTTAGGCTCCTCATCCAGGCCCTGAAATGGTTATTCAATAATCACTGAGACAACGTCTCAGCAAGTTCTACCCCCTAAGACCCGATTAGTAAACTAATACACCTTAGGGCTGCCTATGCACAACATGAGTCAGAGGACTTACCTTGGCCTCAGATTCCACCTGCATATTAGCACAGATCATATAGGCACCCAAGCAATCATATCACAGATCGAAGCATCGATCTAATCGACTTAGTCGATTTCACATCAGGAAGACCACTCACGATCATCTCCCTTCAATCATTCAATTCACAACATCAAACCAAGGCAATGAATCACATCAAGACACTCTCAGATCGAATCATCGATCAATCGATCTAGTTGATTACAAGCCATCCAAATTATCTCTTAATCAACCCTTTATCATACCGTACTGTCTCAAGATGATCTATAGGATTATCGAGCCGGTATATCATACCGTACTGTCTCAAGATAATCTGTAGAGTCACCGAGCCGGTAGATCATACCGTCCTGTCTCAAGATGCTCCGTGGAGTCATCGAGCCGGTATACACACAATTTATCATACCGTCCTGTCTCCAGATGCTCCGTAGAGTCATCGAGCCGGTATACACACAATTCATCATACCGTCCTGTCTCCAGATGCTCCGTAGAGTCATCGAGCCGGTAGATCATATCATTCCAAGCAAATAATCAAATAACCAGTTTTTCTCATTTTCGATAAAATGCCATGAGCTTGATTGGCCTTAGCCAAAACATAATAATTTCCTTTTTATAAATTCCATCATTTTCTGTAGCCCACTCAGATTCTTTTGGCATTATCAACTGAAGCCCAATTCTTTTTCAATTAATAACCAAAGATTATTCAATTAAAGAATAATTCCTTCTTTCACAAATAATTCAATTCAGCATGAAATATGGTTCAATTAAATAAAAGGACTGCACCACGACAATCAGCACGAAATTCCGGTCCTTTGGCCATCCCAGTTGAATTTTCGGAAAATAAATAATTAAATAATTAATTTCGAAAATTAAATAAATAAATACAATAAATTCAATTTAGCACAATACAAAGCTCAATTAAATAAACAGTCTACGCCACCATCATCAGCATAAAATCCTAGTCACTAGCCATCCTAGTTGAATTTCCGAGAAATAAATCATTAAATAATTAATTTCCAAAATTAATATTTAATTCCTAAAAATTCTACCTAGGCCCGATTTGCTTAATTAACACCCGATAAGGGACGGGAAAAATCCCAAGAAGCATCCAATAAATACTACAAGCAATTCTCTATCTAATTACACTAACCACTCAACTAATATGCAAAGCAATTAACTAATAATCGCTAATCAATTCTAATCTAACAACCTAATTACATTTAATTAAAACTAATCAACCTTTAAGTGTAATTAGCACACTAAGGAGGCATTAGTGAGTAAAACTCACTCAAAACGATGGGTTCGACCCGAGGATCGACTTTCCCCAAAGCGGGCCGAGCATCCGGGCTCGGGAAAATGGCCAAAACGGGCCAAAACCCTCTGCGATACCCATTTTCTGCACTCACTGATCACTGCTGGAAGGGGTGGATTTGGGGCCGGTTGAGGCGGCCAAGGGTGGCTAGAGTTCGATGGAGCTCCGGTGGGTTGAAGTGGCGGCGCATGGTGGTCAGAGGTGGCTGAACCGTGGCTTGTGCTGGCCAAAATGGAGCTGAACAGAGGCGGAATAGGGGTTGGATAGTAGCTCTGGAACAGCGAGCTAGGTGAGAGGGAGACCGAGGCAGGTGGTGCACGGAACGGCGAACGGCGAGGCGACGCGGGCCGGGAACGGCGTGTGGCATGCGACGACGACGGGAGAGCTGCTGCTTCGAACCCAGGCGAGCTGCTTCCATCTTCATCTTCTCTGGTTCGCAAGGTGAGAGGGAAGAGGGTGAGGCGGAGCTGCGCAAGGTAGCAGGAAGGCGGACGGCGGCGCGGCAACTCTGGTGGCTTGCAGGCGCGCGACGACGGCGGCGAGAGGCAGTGATGGCAGCTCGGTCTTCGCTGGTCTTTGGCTCCCATGGAGTTTTGAAGAAAGAAGAAGAAGATGGAGGAGAACCGTCGACGGAGGAGGGAGGAGAGGAAGGAAAAATCAATTTCCCTTCTTCCTCTCACACACTCTCTCTCTCTTAGGTCATCACACATGGGCCACCATGACATCATGTGATGTCACCTTCCACCCACCATTTCTTGACCAATTTGCCCCTTCTAGAAGCTTTTAGGTAGGCTAAAATATGGGGGTAAGTGCGGCATACGAATTTTGCTAGGTTTCTTTCCAATTTAAACCTTAATCCTACTTGAATCAATTCAAATTGAACCCTATTAATTTATTCAACACCCCATTATTCCAATTGGTATTTTTCCGTACCAATATAGCCCACTTGCATTCTAATTTCGCACTCCATAGTTTCAATTAAACGAAAACAGCCCTATTTATCCAGTCGAAATTAAAATCCAAAAAATCTGGATGTCACAACTCTTCCCCTCTTATAAAAATTTCGTCCTCGAAATTTAAATCTTTACCAATCCATAAACGAAGGGTGGGGGTATTGTCGTCTCATCGAGTCTCACTTTTCCACGCTGATCATTCGGTCTCGTGGCGTTGTCTGACCACTTTGACCAAGGAGACCATCTTGGTATACGAAATCTACTCTTTCTAAACCAACAACTGAACCGCACTTCTCACATAAGACAATTTGTCATCCACATCGGATCTCTTTTTCTCGGCTCACTAATAAACTTTCGAACCTCAACGATTCAAAATTTCTGATAGTTCTGAGCAGTCTTTACTCTGACACTAATCTGACAACTGTAAACACTGATTTCTGAGTTGGCTCTAGACTTGCGATTTTCTGATTTTTGATCTCATCTCAACCGACTGAAATCCTGTACACTCTGTTTTGCACCGATTAAAAAGAAACTATCTGACTGATCTGCTGAAACTGGGAATCTCTGGTTAAGATCTGATATAACTCTGGCACTGATCTTGGCAACTGCATTCACTGGCTACTGTACTGACTTTGGCCTGAAATCTTTATTCACTTTCTTTTCACCACTGAAATCTGTACCATCTACTATACACTGCTTAATAAAGAACCCTCTGAAACTTTGCCAAATTTATAATCTCTGATTTAGATTCGAAATATAATTCATCCACGACACTCCATGTCGGTGAATTATCTGATGCACACACACTTCGGTATACCCACTCTATGACAAGGTAGAATCTTCAATTTCTGAAATCGAACTTAGATTGACGGTTAATTTCACTCCGACACGCTTTTAGTGTGACCTAGGCTACTAGGTAGTGTTCAGAGCTTTTTTTTTTAGGACAAATGACCCGTGGTCGATTTTCTTCGAGCCACAATAAACCCACTCGACACATTGGCGACTCTCGATTGTCTTGAAAATCTCAAAGATTCAAATACGGACACAGGGCGCCAAAACGATAGAAACATCAAATTAGTGCCGATCGATGAGAATTTTCCAATTTAGTGGAGTCACCCACGATCGGTCATTCATCTCAGTCGAACCGATCTATCTTTGATTTCAAATCGGGTTTTATACTGTGCCGTAATGATCTCTAAAGATGAGCACGGTCGAGAAGTCGATCATTGGTCGAATTCTCAAGTCTATTTGCCTTAAGGTCCTTAATAACTCACCCAGCTAGTCTAGTTATCTCATGAGTGGCCAACTCAGAGAAAAACACTGTAATCGCGTCGATGAAATGCCCAATTTATCTAATCGAAATCAGAGCTCAAAATCTGGATGTTACACACTCAAAACAAATCTATTCTTACTGTACCAAAGTGGACCAACTCCATCTATTGATCAACCACTATTCTCAAATGGTATCAGTAATCCCCTGAATCCTTAGTAAGCCATATGTTTCCATTTCCATTTGGGACTCTCAAGTGATGGTAACAATTCTCCCGGTTCGCATTACCGAGCTTCCACTTACTGACACTTCTGACACTCGCAATCTGCTCAGCGGTATCTATCTTCATATCAGCTTACTAATCTAGCTGATGCCGATTCTGATTTACTTGCACCATCTGGTCAAAATTGCAATACTGTAGTGAACTTCTGACAAGATCTTTTCCCTGAGTGCTGCACTATCAAGTGCACTCAATCACTCATGGAACCCGAATGTTCCATCCTCATAAGTCTTAAAGTCAGATTCTTTCTTGCCAGTATCATCTTATAAGATCTTCTTAACATCTCTGTCTGTCAACTAGGCGCTGATTCCAACTTGAACATTTGGCTCAATTTTGAGGGTGGCTATAGAATTCAAAAGGCAGCCTACCTCAAATTTGAAAACCAAATTTCAAATCCTTTTCAAGTAAAGTCTATACTTTAGCCAGTCTCTGCACAATTGAAGGCTCTCGGCTCAACACATTAATGACTCATTTCGTTCCTCCAAGGTGATACCCGATATCACTATTATAGTTCTGCCAAAATTCTAGTTCACGACACCGCTTCGTATTCCACTTATTAGGTCTCAACTGGTGGAACGGTTATGCAACAATCTTCTCATGTTGCATCAATATGTACCCCATCCTTTAAACTCTGGAAATTATCCTCATACTTGTTAATGCCGATGAATTTCTCTTCTTTCTTAAGAGGTCAACCTCACGATGATGCTGATACTGAAAATTCTTTCACAAACCTTCTGTAGTAATCTGTCCAATCTCCACAGCTTCTGATCTCTAACATTGATGTCGGTCTCGGTCCATTAACAACTGATTTGATCTTGGCTTGGTCCATAAAGATTCTCTTACTTGTAATCACACGACCATTCTTAGGGGCACTCGTGATCCTCAACACTTAATGAATACCCTAGAATGTCACTACACCACATGATCACCATCGATCTAGATATTCTTTGAACACTCGGTTTGTCAAATCCATGATAGTGGCTGGAGCGTTCGTCAAATCAAATGGCTTCACATTATTCTCACAAGGGCAAAATCAAGTGTGAAATGTTATCTTCAGTCTAACCTCCTTCCTGGTTCTCAATTGACGATAACCTCTCCTCAAGTCGATTCTTGAAGACATCAACACTCTTTATAACAAGTCACCCAATTAAATTGACAATGGTTGATGCATGATTGCAATGAACCATCTTCATTTCTCTTTCCACAAAACTGATGTTCCTTAAAGCGATGCACTAATATGTATGAATTCCTCATTCATCAATCTTCTACAAGATGCTCCATGAGCCCATTCTACTCATGTAGCGTCGAAGTTACACCTCAGCAACTAGTCAAGCATGACTATTATTAGCGATTCTCCTTTCTTCCACTTATTTCAATAAACAGAAGTTCCCCAAACTTCATCAAAACTCTGCTACGATACTCTGATAGAATTTTCCCCAAAACATTCTTCCTCTGTCTAGTGCCAAGTCGGTTCCATTTATGTTCTTCTCACCATACCTGGATACTGAATTCATCCAGGTTTTCTTCCACAATTTCGACACCTATCTGGTGAGTCTTCTACCTCTAGTCAAGTGCTAGGATGCACTATTTCTTATACCAGAGACCTATCCCAGAAATTCCACAGTGCGTTCTATGGCGCACTTCTCCTGACCTGTCCTATCAACAGTGACAACAGTAACAGTTGTCGAGATTCCATCTACTAATGCAAACAACTCATAAATCATTATTCGTACTGGTGACACTTACTACAATTTCCTTCCTTCATAATACACGAGACTAATCCATATCGTCTTTCATAGAACAACATGTTCCATTAATCTGAATACTGACCTGACTATGCCACCTTTCCTATTGGGTGGAATAGAATACCATTCTCTCAACATCAGTCTTTACCCTGACCGAATTCCCAATCTGCTTGCATTGAATCTTGACTCAAATATCGAAATCTATTCCCTGACTATCCTTCCAGATTGGACCTTAACAAAGGTAGCAACAACAACAACAACTTGATCCTGATCTTACTGGCTCATCCAGATCCCAAGAAACGCTTGCATTAAATCAATCTTATCGGCCTTAAGATCAATCAATGCTGCTACACTAGTACCAACCTGCGGTGGCACTCTTATGCTCGAGCTAGCCAGAGTCAACACTCTGCCTTTCGAATCCACAATAATTAAAAGCAAGCAATTCACACCCAACAAAGAATTCTACCAATCAACTATCAAAGACATGCACCAGTCATGAATTTAAAGGCCTTTCCTACTACTATCCCATAGGTCATTGCACCTTATCACTCCAATATCTAACCATTGCTCTGATACCACAAAAAGGGGGATGTCACGCCCCGATCCTCAGGCACGCGCACATCTCTTAACCTTTGGTCGATTTTAAATTGCGATATCCTAAGACTATGTATCGCCGACCCTTTCATTTATATATGCACATGCGGAAGCGGTTATAAATCCCCAGACAATAAAACAATGGGATATACAAGTAGGACTAGGAAATTGAACCTGAAAACCACACCATTGCAATCATATACAAGCCATGCTAAAACGATTGGTTTTTACTCAAATTGATTCTATAACAAGCGTCATCAGGATCCTACTTTGGATCATCCTCGGGGTTCTCCTTCACATACTCCTCCTCAGGTTCCTCAACAGGGATCTCCTCATCAGATTTCTCCTCCTTAGGCTCCTCTTCCAGGCCCTGAAATGGTTATTCAATAACCACTGAGACAACGTCTCAGCAAGTTCTACCCCCTAAGACCTGATTAGAAAACTAATATACCTTAGGGCTACCTATGCACAACATGAGTCAGAGGACTTACCGTGGCCTCAGATTCCACCTGCATATTAGCACAGATCATATAGGCACCCAAGCAATCATATCACAGATCGAAGCATCGATCTAATCGACTTAGTCGATTTCACATCAGGAAGACCACTCACGATCATCTCCCTTCAATCATTCAATTCACAACATCAAACCAAGGCAATGAATCACATCAAGACACTCTCAGATCGAATCATCGATCAATCGACCTAGTTGATTACAAGCCATCCAAATTATCTCTTAATCAACCCTTTATCATACCGTCTTGTCTCAAGATGATCTATAGGATTATCGAGCCGGTATATCATACCGTCTTGTCTCAAGATAATCTGTAGAGTCACCGAGCCGGTAGATCATACCGTCTGTCTCAAGATGCTCCGTGGAGTCATCGAGCCGGTATACACACAATTTATCATACCGTCTGTCTCCGGATGCTCCGTAGAGTCATCGAGCCGGTATACACACAATTCATCATACCGTCCTGTCTCCAGATGCTCCATAGAGTCATCGAGCCAGTAGATCATATCATTCCAAGCAAATAATCAAATAACCAGTTTTTCTCATTTCCGATAAAATGCCATGAGCTTGATTGGCCTTAGCCAAAACATAATAATTTTCTTTTTATAAATTCCATCATTTTCTGTAGCCCACTCAGATTCTTTTGGCATTATCAACTGAAGCCCAATTCTTTTTCAATTAATAACCAAAGATTATTCAATTAAAGAATAATTCCTTCTTTCACAAATAATTCAATTCAGCATGAAATATGGTTCAATTAAATAAACGGACTGCACCACGACAATCAGCACGAAATTCCGGTCACTGGCCATCCCAGTTGAATTTTCGGAAAATAAATAATTAAATAATTAATTTCGAAAATTAAATAAATAAATACAATAAATTCAATTTAGCACAATACAAAGCTCAATTAAATAAACGGTTTGCGCCACCATCATTAGCATAAAATCCCAGTCACTAGCCATCCTAGTTGAATTTCCGAGAAATAAATCATTAAATAATTAATTTCCAAAATTAATATTTAATTCCTAAAAATTCTACCTAGGCCCGATTTGCTTAATTAACACCCGATAAGAGACGGGAAAAATCCCAAGAAGCATCCAATAAATACTACAAGCAATTCTCTATCTAATTACACTAACCACTCAACTAATATGCAAAGCAATTAACTAATAATCGCTAATCAATTCTAATCTAACAACCTAATTACATTTAATTAAAACTAATCAACCTTTAAGTGTAATTAGCACACTAAGGAGGCATTAGTGAGTAAAACTCACTCAAAACGACGGGTTCGACGCGAGGATCGACTTTCCCCAAAGCGGGCCGAGCATCCGGGCTCGGGAAAATGGCCAAAACGGGCCAAAACCCTCTGCGATACCCATTTTCTGCACTCACTTATCGCTGCTGGAAGGGGTGGATTTGGGGCCAGTTGAGGCGGCCAAGGGCGGCTAGAGTTCGGTGGAGCTCCGGTGGGTTGAAGTGGCGGCGCATGGTGGTCGGAGGTGGCTGAACCGTGGCTTGTGCTGGCCAAAATGGAGCTGAACAGAGGCAGAACAGGGGTTGGACAGCAGCTCTGGAACAGCGAGCTGGGTGAGAGGGAGACCGAGGCAGGTGGTGCACGGAACGGCGAACGGCGAGGCAACGCGGGCCGGGAACGGCGTGTGGCGTGCGACGGCGACGGGAGAGCTGCTGCTTCGAACCCAGGCGAGCTGCTTCCGTCTTCATCTTCTCTAGTTCGCAAGGTGAGAGGGAAGAGGGTGAGGCGGAGCTACGCAAGGTAGCAGGAAGGCGGACGGCGGCGAGGTAACTCCGGTGGCTTGCAGGCACGCGATGACGGCGGCGAGAGGCGGTGATGGCAGCTCGGTCTTCATTGGTCTTTGGCTCCCATGGAGTTTTGAAGAAAGAAGAAGAAGATGGAGGAGAACCGTTGACGGAGGAGGGAGGAGAGGAAGGAAAAATCAATTTCCCTTCTTCCTCTCACACACTCTCTCTCTTAGGTCATCACACATGGGCCACCATGACATCATGTGATGTCACCTTCCACCCACCATTTCTTGACCAATTTGCCCCTTCTAGAAGCTTTTAGGTAGGCTAAAATATGGGGGTAAGTGCGGCATACGAATTTTGCTAGGTTTCTTTCCAATTTAAACCTTAATCCTACTTGAATCAATTCAAATTGAACCCTATTAATTTATTCAACACCCCATTATTCCAATTGGTATTTTTCCTTACCAATATAGCCCACTTGCATTCTAATTTCGCACTCCATGGTTTCAATTAAATGAAAACGGCCCTATTTATCCAGTCGAAATTAAAATCCAAAAAATCTGGATGTCACAATACCCAAAGAAAAAACTATGGATCTCGTTCGGACATTATGTCAAACAGCTAGTATATGCTACGGGAACAAGAGATCTTTGGCTCGACCGAAGACCAGAACCCGCGATAACAACAGCACACACAACAGCAGCAAAACGAAGGATGGACGGAGGCGGAGCTCGCATCAGCCGGACACCAGCGAGCCGGCATGCCCAAAGATGGCAAAAACAGGGTCGAGGCTTACCGGAGTTTTGGAGCGGGAAAGGAGGCATGGCGGAGGGTTGTCGGCCGTGCAGTGGCCGGTGGTCTCTCCCTCAAACTCTCTTCCTTTGCTCGCACTCTCTGTCTCTCCCCTCTCTCTCCATTTCTCTCACTTGAACCCTCTCTCGGATCTCTCCCTCAAAACCAACCCCCGCTCTCCTCCCTTTTTCTCTTGCGTCCCCTCTCTCGCTTTTAAGGGCTAGCGACAGGTGCGCGTGGCTTCTGCCACCACCAGCCTATGACATCCTGAAATTCGACCCCGTTTCGATAAAGTGAAATGGGCATTTCGTCGACGTGCCTATGGCCCTTTTTTTCTGAGCTGATCACTCACGAGTTAACTAACCTATTGGGTAAAGCCGTTAAGGGATGTATTAGCTGTAAAATCCCTAAAAGCTACCTAATTGGTTAGATTTGGCTAAAATCACGTCTAATCGATTTTTTACCACGAAATTGAACTCGATTTCGGGAATCGAATTTTAAGTGCGTCATAATTCTTATTTTTAGGATCCTGTCTCATCATCCGTCAAATTGTTGACGAGTCCGAAATTTCAATAAAGAAATTATCGGAAGAAAATTAAAGATCAAAAGAAAATAGAAAGGGAAAGGGAAAGAGAAGAAAAATAAGAATAAGATTTTTATTTTATTTCTTTTTCTCTCTCTCCCTTTTCTCTCTTTTTCTCTCTCTTCTCTCTCCTCTCCCTTTCCCCCTCGTGCGAATCCCCTCCCCACTGAGCACCCCCTTGCCAATTTGAAATTGGCTTCTCTTCTCTCTCTCTCTCTCTCTATTTTGACTAGTCAAAGCCTTCTCCTTATCTCTTCTCTCTCTTATCTCTTCTTCTCTCTCCTCTCTCCTCTTCTCTCCCCTCGTGACCGACTCCTTCCCTCTCTTTTCTCTCCTCTCTGTTCGTGTGAACCAGCGAACAGAAGCGGAAGCAGCCGTAGACGTCGCCTGAAGACTAGTCGCCATTGTCGTCGCACCGGAGCCAGACTGCCCGTGCGCCCGCCGCTCGCCGCCATTCTGCCGTCCGCGCACGTCCCCGCGTCCACCACCTGCTGCCGTCCCTACTATGTGACCCAGCTTCTGTTCCGCCTCGTCCAGCCACTGTGAGTGGCCGAGCAAGCCGCCGGAGCCACCGTGCAACCTTGCCAGACCGCCGTTTACCTTCCCGACCCTTCTCCGCCCCTAACCATCTCTGTTTTCCCCTGTTTCGCAGCCGAACCAGCAACCCACGGAGTGGGTATCCAGCCGGTTCGTGGGCCGTTTTGGGCCATTTCCAGGCCCCGAACCTGAGCCGTGCTTTGGGAAGAATCGTTCCTCGCGTCGCCGCCGTCGGATTGATCCGATTTGCGCGCGATTTGGTGAGTAATCTCACTAATCCATGATTAATTGGCTAATTATGCTTAAGGTTGGTTTAGATTTAATTAATTATGTTTAGGTTGTTAGATTAGAATAAATTAGCAATTATTAGCTAATTGTGATGTAAATTAGATAAATTGAATGTGTAATTAGCAAGTAGACGTGGTCTACTATTTATTGGAAGTGTCTCGGGATTTTTCCCGACCCTTAGTGGGCTTCAATTAGGCTTTTCGGGCCTAAGTGGAATTTTTAGTATTTAAATATTAATGAATTAAATTAAATAATTATTTATTTTCCGAAAATTCGACTGAGATGGTCTGGAACCGGAAAATTATGCTGATGACCGTGGTGAAGTCTGTTTATTTAATCGGGCTTTATTTTGAGCTAAATTGAATTTTTAATATTAATTATTTAATTTTCGAAATTAATAAATTAATTATTTATTTTTTGGAAATTAAGATTTTGATGGCCAACGACCGAAATCTCGTGCTGATCATCGTGGCGCAGTCCGTTTATTTATTTGAGCTCCACGTTGTATGGAATTGAATAAATTGTGATATTTTAGGGATTTACCCTAAATTGATTGGAATTGATTGAGATTGAATTGTTGATTGGTAAATGACCAAGTATGTTATTCAACATTTATAATGCTTTGTTGAGTTGATTTAATTATTTGATTGAAAAATCGTTGGGCATTGGTCGTCAGTATTGAAAGTAGATTGGTAACCACTTGAAAAAGGACACGTGGGCTTGGTGAATTGGAATGTCACCTGGAGAATGTACGTGAATTCAGTGGTTGAATATGTCACCTTGGTGAAAAGGTCGCCTGAGAGAATGCACGTGGCTTGGAGACTCGGTATGTCGTCCTAGGGAATGCACGTGGCTCGGTGACAGAGTTTGGCATCTAAAAGGACACGTGGGCTCGGTGAATTGATGCATCACTTTGGTGAGATAGCACCTAAGAGAATGCACGTGGGCCAAGGCATCTAAAAGGGCACGTGGGCTCGGTGAATTGATGCATCACTTTGGTGAGATAGCACTTAAGAGAATGCACGTGGGCCCAGGCATCTTAAAGGACATGTGGCTCAGTGATCTGATGCGTCACTTTGGTAAGCGAGTACCTTAGAGAATGCACGTGGGTCCAGTATTCGGAATGGCATCTAAAAGGGCACGTGGCTTAGTGATCTGATGCGTCACTTTGGTAAGCGAGTACCTTAGAGAATGCACGTGGGCCTAGGCATCGTAAAAAGGACACGTGGCTTGGTGGCTTGATGTACCACCTTGGCGAAGAGGTCGCCTTAGAGAATGCACATGGGCCCGAGGTGTGAGGCATGTGGCTCGGAGACTTGGAAGGTCGTCCTGGAGAATGCACGTGGCCTAGCTTTCAGATACTCCCCAGTGGGGATTGATTTGAATGACATGTAATCGACTGGTTCGATTTGTTTTGAGTAAATGAGTGCCTATTGTGAATTGTATTGACTTGTAGGTGGGATCCGAGGCCAAGGTAAGTCATCTGCCCTGTGCGTGTTTAGGCAGCCTTTAGTATAGTGGTTTACTAATCGGGCTTAGTGGGGTAGAACTCGCTGAGACGTAGTCTCATCCCAGTTTGGGAAAACCATTTCAGGACCCCGCTGAAGAGCTGAGGAGGAGGAATCCGAGAAGGAGAACTCGGAGGCAAATCTTAAGGAGAAAGATTTTTGGAAGAAGAAGACAATCCTGAGAGGGGCCTTGAGTACGGCCCAGTTCGTCTAAGTTTTTGTCTTCTTTTGAGATCTCCATTTTGATGTGAATAGTTATGAAGTGGTTTGTGTTTTGTACAAAAATTTGGTTATAAATTTTAATATGAAAAATATGGCCCTGCTTTTCTATCCCATCGTTTTATTGTTTGGGGATTTTAACTGCTTCCGCATGTGCTTAATAAATGAAAGGGTCGGCGATACATAGTCCTGGGATATCGCATTATAAAATCGACCAAGTGAGACGGATGTGTGCTTGCCCGAGGATCGGGGCATGACACAGCCTGTTGCCGCCGGCCTGACCCTCGGGCCTAGGATCACGGCTGCTTTGTTTTTGCTTGCATACGTCTCTGTTGCCGCAGACGCGTGAACCGCGTGCGGGAGGAAGGAGGAAGAGACAGGTGCGTGGGCCGGGCGGAGGAACAAAAAGAGAAAATGGGGCCAGGCCGACAGGAAAAAGGAAGAAGAGAGCAGAAAGAAGGTCGACCCAGCCTGCCCCCGGCCTGGTCTCGCTGTCTTTAATTATCATTTATAATTATATATGACTATGTGTTTATCTTATGGATTGCTATTTTTGGTGGATAGGGATTTCCGTTGTTCACCTTTCACTTTAAATCGCCCCTAGTTACAAGTAAGGCATGAATGCTTTTTAATTACTTGAGAAAGATTCGATGGGGGAAGGGGCACTTTTACTTTTACTTTTTTTTTCCCCTTTATTTATTTTGCTTTCAGCTTTATTTTGCTCTTTACTTTACATGGAGATATAAAAAAGTGGAAAAAAGAGAATTGACAGGGAGCCTTGAGCAAAATCACCATTTCTATTGGATCGAGCAAAGAACAACGCCACTTTAGAAACAAGTATGCATCCATTCACTCATTTTATGTGTGTTTCTTAATTTAGAAATTTATATCCTACGTGCATTAGGAATTAGATAGCAATTTGGGAATTTTATTTATTGTATGTTTAAGATTTAATATATATTATTTCCTAATTTTTCAAAGTCATCATGTAAGTTTATACAGTTTCTTATTTTAACTCATAAAGAAAATCTTAAAAAAAAATCTGGCATCCGTATCTCTTATATAATATTCATGTTGCATGTTGCACGTCATCTAGAGAGTTACATGTCTTGATGTCAATTTTTTAATAATAAAATTGTGTAGATAGGGTTAATTAGTAATGGCATTTCATACATTATTCATATTGCGCATCATAAAAAGAAAAACCAAAAAGAATTAATTGACTTTGCATTTAGAAATCATGTTTAGGTCATGCACACATTGTTTGCTTTTGAGTTAACATTTTGCAAAATACTTGATATGTTGGATATAATAAAGCTTTTCTATTGCTTAGAGCATCAAGGTTTTCCTATTTCTTTATGTAATTTATTTATTGCATTGATTGAGTGTTAAATTTTGGTTTGCATACCTACATAATCATCCATCACATGTTGTAGAATATTTTTGTATAAAGAAAAGAAGTAGCGAAAGGGTATTAGATATATCTAGTGTAATCAAGTCCTTGTATCCATGAAATCTCCAATTTGCAAAGTAAAATATTCTCCCGCATTTTCCTTAGATTTTCAATTGACTGATAATAAATTAGTGGTGACTCCAGAAGGAATTGATTTGAATGTTTAATTAAATTAAAAACCCCAAAGTTGTGATTGGTATAGATGTAGGAAAGTCCACGCTAAATCTTTGCTTAGCAATTCAATAACTATTCTTTGGGCGGGTTTTCGTTTTTGTTTTTTTTTTCTTTTTTCCCGGGGGGGGTTTGGGTTAACAGGGAGGGAAATTTGAAAAGGAAAAGAAAAGCGAAAGAAAAGGATCAATAGGAAAAAAAAATGAAAAGAAAAGCGACAATAAATTTGAACAGCCAAAAGCATTGTAGTGAAGTATTAACCTATCTAGAAGATAAATATAAGTTGTGACCTTATCTCATTATTTTGAAGTATTCATTGATTAAATAACAATTCATAAACATTTTTTGAACATAAAAGAAAAATTGCTTCCACTTTTGAGAATGTGCATTCTCCAAATTGGTTGTGGACTATATTTTGTCTTCTTTCTTTTCTTTGGTGTGCAAGGACAGACAATAGGTTGAACTTTATTAGCTGAATTGATGGTCCGACTAGTGTTTAATCTAGTCTCTGCTGAACACATGCATGACTTAGCAGATTTGGATTACTTGCCCTGTGCCAACGTCATCATAAGAAAAAAAGGAACACTGCTGGAGCTTAATACATTGAAGACAGGATCACACGAACATTATATTATATGATATATTTGCCTATGGATTTTATGTTGTCTTTTGTCTCCAAGAATTCTCCTTTTTTTCCGGACAAAGAACGGAATAAAGACATGATTATGCAAACTTTTTCCATGTGATAGCAAAGTGAAAAATACAAAAAGGAGTTGACAGATAGCAAGACAAACATCAAAAAACAAAAACAAAAAGAAAAGAAAAAGAAGAGATATTAAGAAAAGAAAAAGAAGAGAATAGAATACAAGAAGGTTGTCGGGTAAATGACACAGCATTTCCATGTGTAATATGCTACTCTATATATAGTATATAGAAAAATATTTATTTAAAAATATCATCACATAAACTACTTTTTTATTTACTATAAATGCTTGCAATATGCTGTCACAAGAATTGGCAACTTAAATTCATGTGGTTTGATCGGATTTCATAATCGTGTTAAGTCATGTAATTGGAGAGCACCTATATTTTTATTGACTACGCTATAAAATTCACATATAATAAATTTGTGTCAATTCATTTTGCTTTCGGGTTCGTCATTGTATTGTGCATAGACATGTTAATTTGTGTCAGAAATTACCAGCCCTCTGCACCAATGATCAAAAATAGGTTTAAGGTAACACATGTCTCAAAGTTAGTTTTAATCCTTGTTTTTTTAATCACAATTTAGAAATTACTTTTTTATGCTCAATAATCTTTGTCGGCATTAGAACTTTGCTTTTTTTTTTTTTTCTTTTTTAATTGACCACCAGCACTTTGCTTTTTGGTCTTCCGAGTAGTCATCACAATTTCGACTTTTAGAAAACAAAGAGAGACATTATTCATCTTTTCACAAATCATTTGTATGCATGCTTATTTAGCCAGTAACATCTTATTAAGTTGACATTTTTTTTAAGCGTCAATAGTTACTGCACACAAGACAAGGAGTTAAAATATTATTCAAAATCGCTTAACAATGTCAATTATATGCTCTTTATATTCATGCAGTTTCCCTCTACCTATTAGCTTAAGCTTTTAGAACAATTGATAGTGGTCCCATAAAATCTTACATAATATTGGAATAGGAGATCCTAGCCTATGCATGATAAGGAGTATTGGAATATTTAAATGTTAAACCACGCAATCCTTTTTGCATATGTGGATCCAACCCCATATGTCAACTTTTGGCTTACTCGTGAGAGGGGGTGTAAAAATACTGTCCCATATCAACTTAAACTTTTGGGTTAAACTTTTTAACATATACTTCTAAGATTGGTAATGGTACTAACTTTTATTCAATATTACCAACCTTAATTTAAGTGGCTTGCCCATTTTTCTCCCATTAATTCACCAACTAATTCTAACTTAATGTTTGAGTCACTTGTTTACTTTTCTTTGATCGTCTTGAATTACCAATTGTTGCAATAATTAACCAATATTTATATGTGCAGCTTACCGACAGATAAGGTTACTAAGTATTATATAAAATTACTAACTCTTGTTTGAGTCCACTTACCAACCTTTATTGATAGCCATAAAATTACAAGTTATTCCAATAGTTCACAACATGTATTTCCAAACTTATCATTAGGTTATATTTACCAATTCTTATACAAAATTACCAATGTATTTCAAAATTACTAGTTCTCTTACTAACTTGCTAACATTTATATGTGGAGCTTAAATTATAATATCTCATAGGAAATTAGATATTTAAGTTTAAATGTCTAGCCCCTTCTCAAAATAAACTACTAGCTATGTAAACTAATTTTGCAATACGGTTTTGCAATACGTAGTTATAATTCACGAGAGCATTCTTGGAACTGTTGAGTTAAAGGATTTGAGATTAAAAAACAAGTGAAGCCATATGATATATGATTATGGAAAGCTCAACTGCCAACTACATTAAAGAGGCGTAAGCGATGAAGAACCTGCCAATGATTCACAGTTACTAATAAATTGTCAAATTTATCGTGCACCCGTGATTTTTTTTTTTGTGTCCGGGTGCACCCAGATTTAAAGAGCTTCATTTTTTAGCTAATTCGATGTTAAATTTGAAACTCGAAATCTTCATTCATAAATTTTTATAGAAATGAGTAGAGAACTTGTCTGTGTATATTGAATTGAATCAAGAACCGATGCGAGGTCTTGAGCTCGAGGAGATAATCGTGTGCTTAGATTTTTATAGAATATTTGAATATTAAACTATGTCTTCATGTAATAGTTTGAGCTTTTAAAGTAATTGATAGTGATCTCACCAAATTTCACATGGAAATAAAATAGGAGATCCTGAGTTCAAACTTTTTCAGGCCTCATTTACCTACCCAATTAAATTATTCATGTTTAGTACTAGGCAAAAAAACCCGACTAAGCATAAGGGAGTGATGGAATTTTTACAACAGTTTACAAGGATTTCACAAAATCTCACAGATTTATAAGTGGACTTATTTAAATTGAGGAAGCAGATACGGTGCTATTAACTCCTCAAACGTATGATTAAATTTTGCAAGTTAGGGATTAGCAATGACAAGTAAGGTGTGATTGATTTTCTATTACCTCGGAAAGATTAGACGGGTTGATGGGAAGGAAGTGGCAATATTATATATGAATTGATTGTCCGACTAGTGATTAATTTAGTCTCGGCTGAACACATGGATGACTTGAGCAGATTTGGATTACTTGCCCTGTGCCAACGTCATCATAAGAAATAAAGAAACACTTTTAATGAGGCTGGAGCTTAACTCATTAATGACATGGATAGTACAGACATTATATTATAGGATATCTTTGCCTAAGCCCTTTATGTTGTCTTTTGTTAGCTAGAAGCAAGAAAGCCTTTATATTGCCAGTAATCAAGATTGAAGAAGCTAGTAACTAGTCAAGTATGCAAAGTACTTTTCATCTCCAAGAATTCTCTTTTTCTCCTGTTTTCCCGACAAAGAACCGAATAAATGCATGATAATACAAACGTTACACATGTGATAGCAAATTTAGTACTTTGCCTTTTTTTCCTTCGATTATCAGCACTTTCCTTTTTGGTCTTCCGAGTAGTCATCACAATTTCGACTTTTAGAAAACAGAGTGAGACATTATTCTTCTTTTCACAAATGGTGATTGATCCTTAATATGTATACTTATTTAGCCAGTAACATAGTATTAGTTTACTGACGATTCTTTGAAGTACCAATATTTATCTGTACTTCTAAGATTACTAATTGTTTTCATAATTAATCAATATTAATTTGTAACTTACCAACATGATAAGGTGCTAACTCTTATTCAAAATTACCAACCTTAGTTTAAGTGACTTGCCCATTTTTCTTCCATTAAGTCACCGACTAATTTTAGCTTAACAACTACTGTTTGAGTCACTTGTTCACTTTTAGTTGATTGTTTCGAATTTATCAATTGTTGCAATTATTTACCAACTAATAATGCTACTAACAATTATATGAAATTGTCAAATCTTATTTGAGTCCACTTATTAACGTTTTTTGATTGCCACAAAATTACCAACTGTTCCAATAGTTCACAACATTTATTTCAGAACTTATCATTGGGTTAAAGTTCCCAATTCTTACACGGAATTATCCACTTTATTCAATTACCGATTCTCTTAATAACTTACTAACATTTATTTGTGGAGCTTAAATTATAAACTCTTATACGATATCACCAACTTTATTTCATTTAGTTTTCAATTTTTAAAAAAAAAAATTACCAACTGTTGCATTAATTTAAGGACATTTTTTTAGGATCTTAAAAATGTGTTAAAATCACCCATACTTGGACAAAATTATCAACTAGGTTCACTTGCCAAAATTTATTGGATTGTTTCAACATTACAAACTTATTCCAATAATTTAACAATATTATTGATGGAGCTTATCGATGGGTTAAAGTTATCAACACTTGTACAACATTACCAGCAATTTTAAACTTTACCCAACTTTTTCAAAATCTTAAGAAATTTATTTGTGAAACTTGAGTCACCAACTCTTATCTGAGTTATACCAACGTACATTTAATTATTTCCAAATTGTTAACTGTTCCAATAATTTACCTGGATTCATTTGCAAGGCTGTTTGACGTGTTAAAGTCATCAACTCTGGTACAAAATCATCAATTCTTATAGGTGTCCACTTATCATTTTTTTTATTGTTTCAAAAGTATCGACTATTCCTATAGTTTACATATGTTTTTTTTTTTTTTTAGGAGCTTATCAATTAGTTATAGTTAGCAAACACTTTTTAAAATAATTGACGCTTCAAATAATTTATCAATATTTATTTGTGAAGCTTGAGTAACCAACTCTAGAACAAAGTTACTATCTTATTTGAGTCATTTATCATCACTGATTTGGTTGTCTCGAAATTCCAACTAGAGGTAGGTTTTTGATAGTCATAGGATATGGGATATTTAAATTTAAATAACTAACTCCTTTCCGAAGTAAGCTAGTTGCTATGTAAACTAATTTTGCATTGCAATACGTGGTTATAATTCACGAGAGCATTCTTGAATCTTTTGGGTTAAAAGCTTTGAGATTAAAAAGCAAGTGAACTATTATTAGCAGCCATCTGATTTATGGCTATGGAAAGCTCAACTGTCAATTACGTTAAAGAGGAGCAAGCAATGAAGACCCCAATGACTCACCAGTTTATAAATAAATTGTCAAATCTGTCGTGCATCCATGATTTAAAGAGCTTTATTTTCCAAGCTAATTTTATGCTGAATTTGAAACTCCAAATTGTCATTCAATAAACCGCTTCAGTAACAAGTAGAGATCTAGCCACCATGTATTGCATTGAATCGAAGAACTGACGCAAGATCATGCGCTCAAGGAGATAATCGTGTGCTTAGGTTCATAAGTGGACTCGTTTCAAATAAAGGTGAAAACAGGTCCGGTGCTATTAACTACTCAAATGTATTATTAAATTCTGCAAATTATCATCTTTAGTTTGGGATTAGCAATAACAAGTAAGGCGTGAATGCTTTTTTATTATCTAAGAAAGTTTCGATAGGTTAACGGTAGGGAAGCATCACTTTTCGATGGGTTAACGGTAGGGAAGCATCACTTTTACTTTCTTTCTTTTTTTTTCCTTTTATTTATTTTGCTTTCAGCGTTATTCGCTTTTTATTTTACACGGAGAAATAAACGAGGAAAATAGGGAATTGACAGGGACGAGAGAAATCCCTCGCAAGCAAAATCACCAGTCCAATGGATCAAGCAAAGAACAATGCAGCGTTACAAACGAATTTGCAAGTTCGCTTTGTTGACCCACCCCCTCCTGTCATTGGGGCCCACCTGTTTCTTTGTTGACTCCCCTAAATTAAATATTCGTTCACCGTGGCACTATATAAATGAATTTGCAAGTTCGCTTCTTCCATCGATCATATCACCCAGCAAAAGCCCCTCTTATGCTCCTACATTTCCCCAGAAATACTATGGCCAAGGGTCTAGCCCAAAAAGAAGAAAAAAGGGCTAGGGAGTCTCGTCTTCACCTAGCAATCGAACATGACGAGGTTGATGAGCTACATAACTTAATTGTGGAGGAGCCAGAGCTATTGGATCGCCTATCTAAGCACCCCTTCCCAAATACTCCTCTACACATTGCCGCAGCTGCCGGAAAAACCAAGATAGCCATGGAGATGGTCATCTTGAAGCCATCGTTTGCTCGGAAGTTGAATCCAGAGGGTTACAGCCCCATGCACTTGGCTTTGAAACATGAGCATTACAACATTGTGAGGGTGTTGATAAGCCGTGACCCGAAGTTGATCCGAGTCCCAGGACGATGTGGGATCACCCCTTTGCATTATGTTGCCGAGAAAGAAGGAGATGATGAGCTGGAGCTCCTAGTCGAATTCCTATGCACTTGCAAATCATCCATCGAAGACTTGACAAGCCAACATGAGACTGTGGTTCACGTCGCCGTGAAGAACCACAATCTCAAAGGATTCCAGGTTTTGTTTGGATGGATTGAGCGAGTTCATCTTACGGAAATATTGAATTGGAAAGACATAGATGGTAACACCGCCTTACATATTGCTGCGAAAGAAATGCAACCCAAGGTATGATTCTTCGCTTTTCCAAGTTGTTGTTTTTATCATTCAGTCCTTGAATTTGACGTAATATAATCTAGGAACAAATTTTATGATAATGAAATACTAGGGATTGAAAATATACGGATTTAGAAACATTCAAAGAGGGGAGACTTAGAACTAGAAATTGTGTTACAATATATGACGCATTATTATCATTCAACGGTTAACATTTGTCTATAAGGGTCTATCTGGCCATTGATATTTGTAGTTGTATAGTATGGGGCTGAACATATAGAAGTGTTCATAAATTTGCTCGTTTGGAGTGATCCAGCAAAAACACAGGAAAGGATCAACAGAAATGATTTATCGGGTGATGTGATATATTATAGGATGATTAGATCGTATGGAAGTCTCCACGAGAAAAAAATACTCATCCTTATACAAGTCAGTTTTGCGTTTTCGTATGAGTAATATATAAAATATCACGATATTGTTAGACTTCATGTCTCTTAATATTATGAAACAAACTTTTGCCAATAATCTTCGGGAAAAAACCACCTCTTAAGTGGATTATTATATGTAAAGTTTATTAAGAAGGATTATTGTTAACTGTGGAATTCACATGTAATAAAGATTAATATTTGTCGATTTGATTCTCTCTCTCGTCCTTTTATGTCCTTATTGAGTCCTGCTCAATCGGTACGTGTCTCTCTCTCGTTGAACTTTCCACCATCGCATAAAATTATTATAAAAAAGGACTTCTCGTGGTTGGTTTCACAATCTTATTGCATCACTTTGAATTCTCTCTCTATATATGTTAGTTATTTATGTAGAAATAGCATTGAGTTCAATTTATTTAAAGAAATATAATTTTAATCTATTTATAGCCACAAATCTCACGTGAGAGAGATGGAACGAGCGGATAAATTCATCTCCCCATTAATTAAATTTGTCTTTAAATAATATGGATTGCTTCAAATAATCTTAAGGGATCGTACAATTTGCAATTAATGACCTCCGTAACAGTATAAACCGTTTGTCATCAAGGAATAATAGAAGTGAGCGAAGTACATAACATATGATATGCTGTTCTACTTTGATATCACATAGAACTATGATTTGTACATTAGAATGTGTACAGAATAATTGGAAAGGAATTGATGTATTCAGGTATAAGGGAATAGAAATAGCGTCAAAAAATAATTATCCGTACTATTTCGTTCTATAAGAAATTTGTGATATTAACTTTGACATAAATAAACGCTGGGATTGCTGTTAAGCACAAAACAAAGAAGAAGAGGAATTAGAAGGGATGGATGTAGTAACTCCTCCTCTCCCATTCTTCTATCCAGTTCTCTTTTTGACCATTTTCCCGTGCAAAAGGTCACTGGAGGGTCGGCTCGACCCTTAGATTGAATGCAGTTTTTATAGGTTGGTCCATTCTTTTATCTAAGGTAGTCCTTTTTTTCATAGAAAAAAAAATTCATATACAAAATGTAATTGAATCCCAAATCTTATCAATTGACGTGATTAAATTCTAAACTTCTGTGGTAGATTATAGCCATTCAAGTCATCACTTATGTGGATCCGCCTATGTTAGCTTACATGGGCAATTCCTAACTGTCGCATATATAACTCTGAGCAAAAGTACTAACTAGCTTTTAATAAATAAGGTCTAGTAAACTTTCTTCCTTTGTTCATGTGTTGTTGCATCGCTAGCATCGTGGCATGAGCTCATCTTGTGCACAATAGTAAAGCTTGGGACAAAGCAATTATCTAACTTGAAGGGGCATATACTTCATTTTGATTCCTTTTGCATTTCTTTCAGATGATCAAGCTGTTAAGCGAGTATACGGATGTAAAAGCAAAGAACTTCCTTCATGAGACCGCTCTGGAAATGTTCCCAGAGAATATTAGTAGTGATCAGGATGTTGTGAAAAGCTTACGCCATCCAGGACGTAAAGCACGTCGTTATGCTTGTAAAGTCCCTCTACTGCAGCTTTTCAGTGCGAGACGAAGTTGGCTTGATAAGCGGGCATTCATTTTCTATGTCCAGGATGAATCCGCTCGCGCAGTAATCCTTATAGTGTCTACCTTAATGGCGACCGCCACTTACCAAGCTGCTCTCAATCCTCCGGGAGGATATTGGCAGGATTCCTCTCCAAATCCCACGACCAATTCCACTGTTGTCACCGTCAATTCCACTGACATTGCTAATGGAAAACCACATCAAGCTGGAAAGATGATCCTCAGCGGCTTACATCTATATGTCTTCACTTTACTCAACAGCATGACTTTTCTCATCTCCATGTGCATAATCTTAGCCAACACTGTTCCGCTGTGGCCCGACACTGATACGGTTTGCTGGTCTATGTTTATTCTCGGCGCTACCTACTTTTTATCCCTTGCAATGGGATTCCAGAACACCAATGATGTCGGAGTAATTTTGATAGAGAGTTTTTTCATGGTGGCAATGTATGCCTTCTTTTTTGTCTCCACATTTGTGGGGGAAACGCACACCCGAGTCCAAAGACAAATCAATGCCACAAGGAGACGCATCGGCAACTTCCGAATGTTGGGGGATTAGAGATAATTCCGATGCATGTATTACTTTGACTACTCTTGTCACGTATGCATATCATGCATGTTTCTTGTCTTGAGGTTTGCAAGAACTAGACGCTTTTGTATTTGTTGCACGTGATGGACTTACGTAGCAATATATTATTCCGGAGGGGCTTTAATCTTGCTTGAAGTCAAGACTTCAAATAGCTTTTTTTGCTAATTCAAACTTCGATGTAGTGGAAATGAAAATCATCGAGTTGCAACTCTCAAACATGAACGCGCGAAGCATAAATGCACAAAATGCACCAGCGGAAATTTCTTCAGCTTTTTAATTTCTAGAAAGAGGCAAACTGGATGATTCTCTAGAACACGACAAATAAACACAGTTGTGACCGTTTTTCTAAAAATTACTTCTAAATAAAGTAACAGGAAAAAAAAGTACTGAGAATATAGTAAAAGCCTAGCCAAATTTAAAAAAGAAAAAAAAAAGATCCTATGATGTCTTCCATCAGAATATTTTTTATTTGAACACAAGGTTAAAATAATAGAATTAATAAATTCCATTATTTTACACCCCAAACACCCCCCCCACAAAAAATCTATGCTCTAAACCAGCTTAATTAAAGAAGGAAAAATCAAATTTCAATATCCTAAATTCGTCAAATAAAAGCTGTAAATCCAAAGTTAAGGCATCCCACATCATACTCCCTTCATTAGGAAAAAAAAAAGCTCAGCCTCGAGTGTTTGATGTTGGGTTATCTTATAAGGCATACGAGCTAAAATCCTCTCAGAATTTGGAACCATATTTGCAGAATCAATCAAAATTTCTTGCTTTGAGAAAAGATCCCAACTATACTCAAGATTGATCTTTACATTTCCTAGTATAACGAAATCAATTTTGGATCTACTATCATTCTTTCCACTTAAAATCGCTTAAAATTTCTCCGCCTGAATCTCATCTGCATTTAAATTCAGATCAACATGAGAATGGCTTTTCTCCAAATTCATCTTTCGATAGTCATGGAAGACACTCACCCCGAGATTCTTCATCAAGCTCAAAATCCTCCAGCTCCTCCCGCTTCTTGAAAAGGGAATACAAAAACTTTCACTTCTTGCTCCTGAGGCGCAACAACCTTATCAACAGCAATTATAAAACTAGCAATCATTTTTTGGTTGTTGTTATCGAGCATAACATGAAGCTGGCTTGTTCAGGTCGATTGTCAATCCGTCGCCGCCTTGACAGATTCCACGGTTATGCCTCGTTCAAATTGGCGCTTTACCAGCTCTTTTCCGTTCAACCCGCACTCGATTCGACAAAAATTAAAAGCATCTCCCTTCAATCGACAAAGCTAAGAGATTTGCTTGCTGATATTTGGACACGCACATGCAATTAAGACGTGATCTACCTCTACAATAAGATCTTTCAGGTTCGTATATCCATTAGTACAGGAATCTTGCAGCGAATTCATGAAAACTCTGAGACTTCGGTAATGGTCAGAATTCTTGAAATCCCTTTCACTCGAATCTGAAGTCTTTAGATAAACAGGACGTCCCTTTACTATGGACCATCAGAAGTCGGTTCATCTAATGATTGGCCACTGGCTCAATTTTCCGGCGGGTGTGGGACACCAAGTCAGCTTGCAATGCATCCTACCAAATTGCTCCTCCATGTTCTGTTGAAATGCTCGCCGTCAAAGACTGGGCCCCAATCTTTGCCAACGAGATCATTGTCGAAGAGGCAATTTTCGCCATTGTCTTTGTTACCAGACGTCACGTCCCAATGCAGTGGTGATGTAAACCATGAGTCACGACTCTCCCCCATTGTTGTGACCTAATCTTTTCCGTCTAGAGGAGAAAAGCCATAGATTTAGGCATATTACTTAAAAAGTTGCCCTCATTTTAGAGGAGGGCTCTCTAAACCCATACTTTGCACAACGTTGAAGTATTCAAATTAACGCTATAAAAATTTTCTAGTGAGAAGTTGTCACTAGTCTATTAGGATCAGTTAGAAACCAAGTAAAGCATGAGAGTGTACCTTACTTACTACGCAATCATAGAATCTAGGATCATGGATTTGGTTACACACCTAATCTTGTTCATTTAAAAAAAAAACCCTTAATTTCATATCAAGCGATTCATTAAATAATTTTTTAGTAGACTAATATTAAAATAATAAAGTAGTAAGAAATTATATAGAACAAAATTTGAAAATCATTTATCTTTTCTTTTGATCTTTTTTTTTAATCATATCGAATCTTGTTTTTGATTTTAGAATAAAGAGTGGCCTTATAACAACAACACATGTTATTTCTTGTCATTTGAGATGTTTGTTAGCATTTCGGATTGATTTTAAACCTATCAACTAGCATGTGAGGTGATCATGGGAGTGCGCAATCATCAAAATAACAATTAGCAATCAAGAAAATTTTAAATAAATTACAAGGAAAAACCAGGATCTAACGTCACGAAATAAGAAAAATGCCATTCCCAACTAGGTTAAAGGGAAACCACAATCAATTTATTAAAAGCACGCAATCAATTGATAATTTGTCTTTAAAAAGAAAACATTGAAACCTTATTGTACAACCCCAAGAGTTTGTTCAACTTTGAGCCCAATTTTTAGTCAATGATTTTTCCACACTTTAATAGAAAAATACTTGAAATCTAATTTTCAGGTTTATTTTATTTTAGAAAAAATAAAAAAAATCAAAATTTTAATTAATTTTTTTATTTTCCTTAACATTTTAATTTTTTAAAAATATTTTTTAATCCGAAATAGGGGTCTGGACTGGGCTATTGAGCCCAGTCTGAATATGGGCTATGGTCTGGTCCATGAGCTGGGTTCATGAAAACAAAAGCTTAAAGAATGAATGGGCTCACCGAAATCAAGCCCAATTCAGCCGCAACAAAACCAAGTCCATGCCCACTTCAGTTAATTCAAACCCAGCCCAAACAAGACTAAATCCAAACCTATTTAACAAACCAGACCGAACTTACCAAACTGCAACTAAGGCCTAAAACTACTCCAGCCCACACTCAAAATGGCCCACGTCATCATAGTTTCTACAATCGATAAACATAAAATCCTTTCTTCTTCACGCCGTCTTCTTCATGATGTCCCTTTCTCGAGTGACGTCCTTCACCCGAAGCTCCTATGTCTTTTTTTTTTGGTTTTCCTCTGAAGAAAAACCTCGGCCAAAGCTCAAGCCGCTACCGAGCTACCACAATCCATCGGGCAATCGCTCTGACTGCCACTCGTCGGCCGACCTCCCTGCCGCCGAACGCCCGAAACAGTGAAGCCCACGGCCTCCGAGGACCGACCAGCTCCTAGCCATCCGTACGCACTCACTGAACGAAGAGTCAACATCGTTCCAAAACAGACCATACTCGGCGAAAAACCATGGATCTCGTTCGTACTTTTTGTCAAACAAGTAGTATATTCTATGGAAACAAGAGATCTTCGGCTAGACCTGCAATGTATGGGCTCTTTAATTAAAAAAAAGAAAGAAAGAAAGAAAGAAAGAAAAAGAAAAAGAAAGAGTTTGAAAAGTCAAAAAGAGAGGCTGAAGAGAATTGTGGAACCTTCGGCTAGGTTATAAAAAGAGAGAAAGAGGGAGAGAAAGAGGAGAATATCGGCAGAAGCAAGGGAAAACGCGAAACCGGGGAGGAGAGAGAAAGAAGAGAAAGGAAAAAGGGAAAAAGGAAAAAAAAAATTAGCGCGCTTGTGGTCCGGACGCCTCATCAAGCCGATTCAAGTGTGTTTTGCAATGCCGGTAAGAAATTGAAGCCTTTAATCACCTACTTCAAGTGATCGCCGCGATTAGGGCTCAAAATTCAGATTTCTTGGATATTTGTGTGGCGAAGCCTAATTTTTGAGTCATTAAGAAGTATATTTTTTAGAGATGGTACTTTGGGATGTTGTGAAGCTATAGCATCTTACGGATCGTGATTTGAGCTTACGGTTTGTTCGGAACGGAATTTTGAAGTTGGAGACGCAATCTAGTACTGTAGCGAACAGTGGCTTCGAGTCTCTTTTTTTGTTGTTTTCGGTACTGTTTTGGGGCGGCTAAGTTGGCGTTATTGTTGCACGTTAAGAGAGATTTCTAAAGACTATAAGACGGCTTAAAACAAAATTTTGTGGAGGGAGTTATGGCGTGACGAAGTTGGCGCATGGGCCGCGCCTAGCTGAAAATAATGGGTTTATGCTAAATTGTGAGCTTTTGGGACGCGTAGGTGTCGTTTTATCGACTAATAGGCCTAGTATAGGCGAGTCGTTATAAGAATATCCTTTTTACTCAGTCTTTTAATATTATTTTTCCGTTAATTGTTATGAATCCGAATGCATTGGTTCATGCGAGCGTTGTAGTTGATTTTTGGCTTTTCTTAGGTGAGTGACACTATTTCTTCTTTGTATTTTAAAATCATGTTTTGAGAAACGTGGTGGATTAAATACTCTATGAGTTGATAAAAAAGCATATTTTGTTGCATAAAATAGGATCGAGCTATTACTGACATTTTTGTTGTTCGAAGGGAGTTATATTTTGACGTTGATTTGAATGGTTGTTTGAAAAAGGATTTGTCAAATTCTTGTGAAAGAATCTTGAAATGTTTTGGAGAATACTTTGATATTTATATATCAAATTTTGAGTTGTGATATGACTTCCTTTCTGACGTTGGATTACTTGATATTGTGATTGGTGGTTGGTGCTCAATGTCTCTATAGATCCTGGGGGGTGTGTGGGTATGCGCATACTATTCTAGGATATCCTTGTGGGCCGAGCCACCGACTAATAATAGGTGGAGACCTTGCCAAGGGGGGAATCTTGGTCATTTTGTCACAGGCGTTACGCATGACCATGGTTATACATTTGAGCATGAATTGGTCAATGGAGTGGACCATTGACGTGTGATTTGAGTTTGGTCGATGGAGTGGACCATCGATATGATTTGATGAGATTAATCAATGGAATAGACCATTGATGCATGTTTTACGAAATTGACTAATGGACTCAACCATTGGTACTTTCGGTATTTGAGTTATGATTTGGTATTATGATAAAGTGAGTTATGTTTGTGTTTTAAAATGTGCATGGTGATTTCTCGATCCGCTTAGAAGAAATGTGTTACTCACTGAGCCGTGGTAGCTCAGTCCTCTCATCTACTTGTTTTTCAGGTTCTTCAGCGAGTCGCGAATAGGAGTGAGCGTTCGTTTGGGGAGGACTTTTGTGGTGGAAATTTTTGGGTATGGCTTATACATAGTTAATAGGTTTATAAGCTACTCTTTGTAGAAGGTTTATGTTTTGATTTTTGTGGATTATAGATATACTCAAATATTGTAACCAATTACCCCTTTTTGTCAAATATATATATGGACGTATATATGTTGATATTGTGTTGAATTTTGGTTACATTGAGGCTGCGTCCTTTGGTAAAAGGATGGCTGTGTCATGCCCTTCTTCTTGTGAATCGGGGTGTGACACGACCGAAGACCAGAACCACCATAACAACAGCACACACAACAGCAGCAAAACAAAGGACGGATGGGGCCGGAGCTCACGGCCGTCTGGCGAGCTCAGGACCAGCATGCCCAAAGAAGGCAAAAACGAGGTCGAGGCTTACCGGAGTTTTGGAGCGGGAAAGGAGGCACGGTGGTGGGTTGTCGGCCTTGCGGTGGCCGGCGGTCTCTCACTCCAACTCTCTTCCCTCACTCGTGCTCTCTATCTCTCCCCTCTCTTTCCGTTTCTCTCACTCGAACCCTCTCTCGGATCTCTCCCTCAAAACCAAACCCCGCTCTCCTCCCTTTTTCTCTTGCGCCCCCTCTCTCGCTTTTAAGGGCTAGCGACAAGCGCGCATGGCTTCTGCCACCGCTAGCCTATCACCGTCGGCCTGATCCCCGGGCCTAGGATCACGGCTGCTTTGTTTTTGCTTGTGTACGTCTCTGTTGCCGCAGACGCATGAACTACGTGCGGGAGGAAGGAGGACGAGATAGGTGAGTGGGTCAGGTCGAGGAACAAAAAGAGAAAATGGGGCCGGGCCCAAACAGGAAAGAGGAAGAAGGGAATAGAAAGAAGGGCGGGCTAGCCTGCCCCGGCCCGGTCTTGTTGTCTTTTCTTTTTCTTTTTTTTTTAGAATTATAATAATAAATTTTGTAAATGGTTTTTAATTAATTTTAAATTAAAATTTTAATTTTTAAAATTTTAATACTAGTAATGTAAATGCTCATAATGTCTATACGCCATGCAATTTAATGAAAATGATCTTTGTTAGGGGTTATAAATTAATCCCTATTTTTTATGTAATTAATTAATGATAATTGAGTCGCTACAATTTAAATGTCAACACCCACATGCATGCCCAAAGCATATGTGCACGAAGGGGCTAGAGAGAAATCTCTTGATGCTAACTTAGTGGTGGTGTGACATCTTGATTTTCAGACTCTAATTTCGATTGCTTAAATTGGGCATTTCATCGATGCGACTACAGTGTTTTTCTCTGAGTTGGCCACTCATGAGATAACTAGACTAGCTGGGTAGACTATTAAGGACTTTAAGGCAAATAGACTTGAGAATTCGACCAGGGATCGACTTCTCGACCGTGCTCATCTTTAGAGATCATTGCGGCACAGTATAAAGTCGATTTGAAATCAGTGATAGGTTGGTTCAACTGAGATGAATGACTGATCGTGGGTGACTCCACTAAATTGGAAAATTCTCATCGACCGTCACTAATTTGATTTTATTGTTGTTTTGGTACCCTGTGTCCGTATTTGAATCCTAGAGATTTTCACGACAATCAAGAGTCGCCAATGTGTCAAGTGGGTTCATTGTGGCTCGAGGAAAATCGACCACCAGTCATTTGTCCAAAAAAGTTTTGAAAACTATCTGGTAGCCTAGGTCACGCTAAGAGCGCGTCGGAGTGAAATTAACCACCAATCTAAGTCCGATTTCAGAAATTGAAGAGTCTGTCATGTCACAGGTCATTTTAGGAGCGTCTACTCAGTCTCAGAAGATTTTTCGGAGATTCCGAGATTTTTACGGAAAATCAATTCGGATGTCGCGGAAAAATGACGGAAATTCGTACGAGCTGAATTTAAGAGAGTTTTGACGTTGAAGCCAAGCTATTGAACGTTAGGAACTTATAGAAAGTTTGTGGGACTTTTCTTTGGCAAATTTGGACATCGATTTGGAGAATTGAAGGAAGAAATTAAAGCCAAAATTCTGTAAATTCGGATCTAGGCTTAGGGCTGGAATTTTGGTATCAATTTGAAGTATTTGAAGTATTAAAATGCTGAGGAAAGTATTAGGAGACCAAGTCATTAATGAAGGAGATAAAAATTTTGACATTTTCCCCTTTTTCCAAGTCTTCCCGTGCACGCCGCTGCTGGTCCTTATCTTCGTCGAACAAGTCTCGCTTCAAGAAAAGGTTTCAGCCGTTCTGCTCTTGCGTTGCTTTCATTTCTCTTCGTTCGAAACAGCAGCTCCACCGAACAGCCGCATGAAGCCAGCGAAACCCTGCGTCGAAGCAGTCCACGATCTCTCCCCCAACTGCCAGCGTCCACCGAGCTTCCATCCTCAACGTCCAGCTCTTTCGGTCAACAGCATCATCCACCGAAACATTTCGTTGACCCCGTTCATCCACGCATCCACCGAAGCTGCCACATCCAGCGCGTCTCTCTCTCTCCGCTCCTCACGCTGCTGCTACACCACCGTTTGCTTCTCCACGCGTTCAAGCTCAGCCCTCCGGTCAACACTCAGCAGCACAAAGCAACCGATGTTGACCCAAGCATCCACGTGACCAGCGACCTTCAACCGTTGAGAGCTCCGAATATTGACTGAAGCAGCCCCAAAAGTCCACGAAGCAAGCCCATCGAAGTCCCTCAGCTTCCACGCTTGGTCCAAGCCCCATTTCTTTCGGTCAATCTTCACCCAACGAAGACCGAGCAGCCCCCACCGAATTGAAGACTGAAGCTGCTCCTCCAGTCAATCTTCAAGGCCACCGAAGCCCCTGTTGACTTCGTTCTTTCCACGCGTCCTCAGCCGAAGCTGCTTTGGTCAACAGAAGCCAGCTACCGAAGCCTTGGTTGATCTTCAGCTCCTTCGTCCTCTCCACGCGGCAACGAATTCAGCCGCCTCACGTGCCAGCATCGCCCGTAGCTCATCCATCGAACCCCAGCGCCTGCAGCAGCTTCGATTTGCACCGTCTTCAGCCCAAGAAAGAAATCCAGTCCAGCCTTCTATTTCAGCCCAACTTTGGCCTAAGTTTCAACCCCAATTCAGTTTTGGTCTCGACCCATCTTCAAGTAATTCTGGCCCAGCAAGCAGCCCACAATTCAGCATCTTCAAGCCCAGTGGATTAAAGAAAATCAGCTTAGTCTTGAAGCCCAGCGTTTCTCCGGGCTTGCGAAGTTCTTGGCCCGGCCCAAGTTCGGCCGCCGTTGCGTCGTCGCCGCAGTGTCCCGGTCTTTGCTTTGTGCAAGTGAGTTTTACTCACTAAAACCTTCTTAGTTTGCTAATTACACTTAAAGGTTGATTAGTGTTAGTTAAGTGTAATTAGGTTGTTAGATTAGAATGGATTAACGATTATTAGTTAATTGCATTGCATATTAGTTAGGTGGTTAGTGTACTTAGATAGAGAATTGGCTATAGCATTTATTGGATGCTTCGTGGGATTTTTCCCGACCCTTATCGGGTGTGAATTAGGCAATTCGGGCCTAAATGGTAATTTTAGGAATTAAATATTAATTTTCGAAATTAATTATTTAATTATTTATTTTCCGGAAATTCAATTGGGATGGCCAGTGACCAGGATTTTATGCTGATGATCATGGCGCAGTTTGTATATTTAATTGAGCTTTATATTGTGTTAAATTGGAATTATTGTGTTTATTTATTTAATTTTCGAAATTAATTATTTAATTATTTATTTTCCGGAAATTCAACTGGGATGGCCAGTGACCCGAATTTCGTGCTGATTGTCGTGGAGCGGTCCGTTTATTTATTTGAGCTTTAATTCATGCCGAATTGATTTAATGGTGCATTTTTAAGCTATATTCTTAAATAAGGAAATTTTGGCTATATGATTGAGAATTGGCTGGGTATCGGTTGTTAGTATCAAAAGTGAGTTGGTAAATCACCTGGAGAATGCATGTGGCCCGGTGAATTGGAATGTCACCTGGGAAAGACACGTGGCTCGGTGATTAGATATGTCATCTTGGCGAAAAGGTAGTCTTAGAGAATGCACGTGGCTCGGAGACTCGGTATGTCTTCCTGGAGAATGCACGTGGGTCGGTGACAGAGTATGGCATCGTAGAAAGGGGTCGGGTGGGACCATAAAGCCACTAAATCTTGGAAAGGTTGGGTGGGACCGTAAAGCCACTAGATCTTGAGAGGGTCGGGTGGGACCATAAAGCCACTAAATCTTGAAAAGGTCGGGTGGGACCGTAAAGCCACTAAATCTTGAGAGGGTTGGGTGGGACCGTAAAGCCACTAGATCTTGAGAAGGTTGGATGGGACCGTAAAGCCACTAAATCTAAGGAATTGCTTGGAGTAGGATGAACGACCTAGAAATGGTCCGACTGATATGAAATCGACTATGTCGATTAGATCGATGCTTCGATCTATGATGTGATTGTTTGAGTGCCTATTTGATCTATGCTAATATGTAAGTTGAATCTGAGGCCAAGGTAAGTCCTCTAACTCATGTTGCGCATAAGCAGCCCTAAGGTGTATTAGTTTACTAATCGGGTCTTAAGGGGTAGAACTTGCTGAGACGTAGTCTCATCCTGGTTTGGGGAAAACATTTCAGGACCCTGATGAAGAATCTGAGGAGAAAGAACCCGAAGAGGAGTACCAGAAGTAGAACCCCGAGCGTGATCCAGAGTAGGATCCTGATGAGGAATGAGACTCCACTCCTATTTGATGATCTTTGCCGTAGAATCTGTTTGAGTAGAAACCAACCTTTTTAGCATGGCTGATATATGTACATGTGTGACTGAGTTGTATATATGTACATAAGGGTGTGGTTTTCAGGTTCAGGTTTCTAGTCCTACTTGTATATCCCATTACTTTATTGTCTGGGGATTTTTATAACTGCTTCCACATGTGCTATAAAAAAGGAAAGGGTCGGCGATATGTAGTCCTGGGGATATCGCATTTTAAAATCGACCAAAAGTAAGGGATGTGTGCGTGCCTGAGGATCGGGGCGTGACAGGTGGTGATGGTGATTTTGTTGTTGGTTGTAGGCTAGGAAGCATCAATATTCTCCTAAAATCTTCGTATCGTGTTGGACATTCCGGCACATGTCAACATGATCCAACATGTTTCAACATGCAATTAACAGGTATCGAAAAATCCAACATGTGATCAAATCTTCCGACACTCTCCAAAACACAAGTCCAAAATTCCAACATGCTATTCCGACACACATGGGTCAATATTAAAAATTTTCAATATATAAGGGGTCAAAATGTAAATATGTAAAAAAAATAAAAATAATAATAAAGGGGGAAAGACTTCTTGTTATATTTGATAGTGAAATCTGGATTTTTTTTACTTATTTTTAAATGTTAAATTTAATAGTGGAATATGGATTGTTTGTTTTTTCCCTTCTAAGTTCTATGAACTATTAGGATGGAATGTAGTTGAATTTGTCAAATTGAAATGATGAATAATATTAACAAACAGTGGAGTAATGTTTTTAGTGTAAATTCATTCTAGGCTATTTTATTATTATTTATTTATTTGTGATTTTGAATCAAATATATTTGATTAAAATGATCATAAAAATGATAATTTATCATGTATATATAAAAATATAGATTTAATATACAACGTGTCTCAATATGTCAGAAATCTCTATTTTTTTTTTTAGAAATAATGTGTCAACGTGTCGCGTCTTGTCGTATCGCGTATCGTGTGTCCATATCGGTATTGGTGCTACTTAGATTACAGGCAATCGGTGAAAAGTAAGAAGTAGCAGCGATACACGGTGGTGGTGATGGTGATTTTGTTGTTGGTTGCAAGCAATCGGGAGAAGGTAAGAAGCGGTGGCGCATTGGACAGGCTGCAGAAGGATGCAGTGGTGGTCATGATGGTGATTTTGTTGTTGGTTGCAAGCATTCGGGAGAAGGTAAGAAGTGGTGGCGCATTGGACAGGCTGCAGAAGGACGCAGTGGTGGTCATGATGGTCGTTTTGTTGTTGGTTACTTGGTAAGCGAGGTGAGGGGTCGAAGGCACAATTGCACAATAGACACGGATGAAATGCTTCACCCTGTCTTAGCTTCCTGCCCTTGTGTCGAATTTCGCGGTGCCTGTCTGCTTGGTGTAACCTATAGATGGTGTTCGTGGGCACCCCAATTATTATACAACTAGCCCTTGAATTTTGCCAATATTCAAGGTTGAAGATACTAGTGCTTTATTAAAATATCAAATTAGAGGTCTTTGGAGTGATTCCCACAGATTAATTGATAATCATCGAAAATATACGGATTACATGAGTTGATGAATCATAGGCAATTAAGCTGGATATATGCTAGATGTATCTTTACAGTGACAGATTCAATATCGAAAATTCAAAATAAAAAGAAAGCAATCAACTGAAATATTATATAAAATTACCACAAAATAGAAGGTCAGATGTGAAAAGGATAATTTATCGATACAACATCATCCATTTTGCTTTCGATGTCTTGTCTAGGCCACCTTTCAATTAACTTACCATAAAAGAGAAGGTTGGACGTTAAAAACATAGAATCGAGAATACCTAATAAACCCAAGTCCATTGCTATATCCCACTACTCAGTAAGAAAGCATGACGTGATAGATTCATCATGTGTTATTAGTAGTCAAACTTAATCATAAGTTAAGTGTTGTACTTTAATTAGTACGTCCATGATGGGGTGTGATGAGAACGCACCATTTCGTCTTGATATGCTACGATGAAAAGGCACATATTGAAAGGGTATGAAGGAAGATATATAAAAGTCTTTTGATGATAATCGTTGACACGGTTGGCAGAACGTACGCTCATAATCTCTTCTTTTTCTTGTCCCCTTTCCATCAAAGAAAAAGAAGGTGGTCAATTTCTTCTTTACAAGAACAATCGGCATTTACGCTGTGGATCGGATACCTTCCTTGTTATTGCATTCAGACCAACGTGAGGTAATATTGTTCGTGATTCATCCGCAATTCAATGATCGTTCTGGGGTAAATTGTTGTTTGCGCATCAAAAGAGGTAAGTCGTCTTCCGCCAACTTTCTTCCAACATTAAGAAATGCGTGGAACCTCATATTCTTTTTGTGGGACCTATAAGGAATCATTCTATCTCTAAAATGTAATTTGTTGCGACTAACCTAGAAGTGTGAATAAAAACACACAAAAATAATTGAGTAAAACATTAATTGCATAAATAAAATTTAAGTACAACATAGAGCCCGTTTGGTTTGGCTTTGGGCAAATGTCATTGGGAAAATGCAAATACCTTTGAGCTAAAGGGGTTTGTGAAAATGTAAATAGCGTTTAGTAAATTGTAGTTTTGAAGTGCATTGTGAAACAACTTTGGGTAAAATATTGTTTGGTAAAAATTGTATTTGGAAGGAACTTTTGTTAAATTAAAAAACAAAAAAAGTTACATTTTTTTTTTTTAACTCTGGCTGCTCGACCGCTAGATTCGGTGGTTGGACCACCAGATCTGGCTGCCGGACGACCAAATCGCCCCTAGTTGCCATCGCTTGAGGTCGCCCACCTTAGGTGCGCGACCCCAAGCATCGCTTGGGGTTGTGCAACCTCAAGTGGCTAACGCCTGGGGTCGCTTGACCTAGGCGACGCGCGACCTTAGGCTGCCATCGCTTGGGGTCGGGCACCCGGGCGACCGTCTCTGGGGGTAGCCCAACCCTGGCGACCGTCGCCTAGGGTTGTACGACCTCAGGCGACCGCTTGGGTCACGCGATTCAGGCCATCAGTCACTTGGGTCATGCGATCCGGGCGTCGCCTAAAGTTCGGTGACGGTCATCGGGGTCAAGCGACCCTCAAGCGGCGGTTGCTGGTGCGCGCCACCCCTTGGCCGGCGGTCACCGGCCTCCGATCAACAGCGGTCAGTTGGAGAAGTTGGAGAAGATGAACAGTAACTGAGCTATTTGCATTCCCAAAATACAACTTCCCAAAGCACCTCAAGCCTTGCATTGAGCTAAAGGCCCTTAGAGTCATTTGGATATATAATTGCATCTTGCCAAAGTCGCCCAAAAAATCGAACCAAACATGTTTGCATTTGGCCAAGGGACTTTAGAGTCCCAAAGCCCCTTCTGAAAGTCGAACCAAACAGGGCCATATTTATGTGGTTCGCCATGTACCTACTACATGGAGAGAGATCATTAAGATGGTTTCACTATAATTAGTAAAGAAGATATTAGAACCGTTCAATCACACTCAGTCATAAATGTTTTTCAATTATAGATTAAACCCAAACTTGCAAGAATCAATTACAAAAAAAGATTTATTACACTGTCACTCTCTTGGATGAATGTTATTAAAGCTCTCGTATCTCATGCAAGTTTTCATATATGTTAAGCATACTCACCATGCAACCCAGATCAAACTCAACAAAAATTTCCTTTTTATGCAAAACAACCATAAGCCCTTCTCCAATGTCAACATGGGCTTCATCTTCAATGAAGAAAAGAAGTCTTGTGGAATATAAATTTCTTTTTTCCATCGCGGACTATTCTGTTGGCAGGAGTCCAATAATATGGCCTGAGATTATTTGTGATTCAATTATAGATCGAATTTTTAAAAAAAATCTAAATTAACTTCAAGCCATCATCAATGAATCTCCACCTTGGTAAGAAATCCAATTTCATCTCTTTGGTTGTCATTTCTCCCGAACCCCTATTGGCTCCTCACTTGTTGTAGAAGCTAATCAAGTCCGAATAGTATTGAAACTTAGTCAGTGGCATATGCTTTGTTAGATTATCCACCATGTGCACTTTTTGAACGAATGGGGTTCCTTATGACAAAATATCACATTTAATATTGTACATGACAATAATGTATTTCACCCACTTGCGATACATTTGATTTTTGGCAATTGTATTACACTCTGATAATTGCTATAAATAACAATCTTCTCCTACAACAATTCTAGGTGACTGAGCAAACCTTTGAGTCAAATAACTTTCTCGATTGTCTTGAGCGACATCATATACTCTACTTTAGTTGCAACCAAGCAACTTCTGGCTGTAGTCGTGCTTTCCAACTAACAACCTACATTATGAACACATTAACTTGTCAACGACCTCAACCTATCCAAGTGAGAGGAAAGTCTAAATCCACATAACTTGTTATATCACAATTTAATATGATAAGTTGCATCTTCTCAATTGGTTAAGTAGAACGACTATGATGCATCGCACCTATTAAAAAGATCGCACCTTTTGGAATAGAATTCTCTTCGTTTGTTTCCTTGCACTCTTTCATGCGACTAAAACATCATTTCACTTCAATAGTCAACCGGCTCAACAATCAACATTTTATTAACCTGTTTTGCTCCTTTTTTTTCTTTTCTCCTTCGAGATAAAATATTTTAACAAACACAATGTAAGCACAAATCAATTATACATAGACACAAGCACGAACATACACAACACACAGGGTTACTATGGCAAAGGAGGCGACAAGCAGTAGTAGCTCAAATGGGAAAAGTATGACACCCGAACTCCTGGAGTACTAAAAGTTGGCACAAAGAGACACTTAAGTGTCAAAAATTATGAAAGTGACACTTAAGTACCAAAAGTTATGAAAGTGACACTTAAGTGCCAAAATTGGAGCAAAATGGATCACTTAAGTGCCACCGGCGAAAAAATCCGGCTAAAACGCTGACGTGGCAATTTTCTGGCGAACTGCGTGCAAAACAACGTCGTTTTGTATGCTGATGTGGCTAAACAGTGTCAAAATGACGTCGTTTTGGTATAATTCATTAAATTTAAAAAATTAATTAATTAATTATATATTTATTTATTTTTTTAAAAAAAGGAGGGGGGAAGGAGGAGGAGGGAGGCAGCCGATGGCTAAGGGCTCAGCCCTCGTTGCTGCCACCGCCACCTCCCCACTGTCTCTAGGGGGTGGAGGAGGGTCGGCTGGGGCCGCTTGGGCGAGGGCACGCAAGCCCTCACCGCCGATCGGCTGGGGCCACTGGCCCTCGGCCAGGGCTCGGCAGCCCTAGCTGACCCTCCCTCACCTTCCGGCAACGGCGGGGAGGAGGTGGTGGTGAGGGCTTAGCCCTTAGTCGCTGGTTACCTTCCTCCTCCTCCTCCTCATTTTTTTTAATAAATAAATATAAATTATTATTATTATTATTATTATTATTATTATTATTATTATTATGTTTTAAATTTAACATAATTAATTTTTATATTATATTAAAATTCAAATTATGCCAAAATGACGTCGTTTTGTGTGTGTGTTTTGCCGATTCAGTATTTTGACAAGCCACGTAAGTGAAAGAATTAATAAAAAATTGCCACGTAGGATTTCTAGCAAGGCTTGCCGGATGTGGCACTCAAGTGTTCCATTTTTCTTAAAAAATGACACTTAATTGTCACTTTCGTAAATTTTGACACTTAAGTGTCTCTTTGTGCTAACTTTTGGCACTTGAAATGACATACTTTTGCCGGAAAAGTACTAACAAAGTTATAAACCTATTGTATTGGTACCAAATCAGTTTTAAACTTTTTATTTTTATCAAATTCGTCCTAAATCATTTTATATAGGTACAAATTCAATCAATCTAACCAAATTTAGCTAGGAATTATTGACGTGGATGCTAGCCATCTTTTTTTGTTACAATAGGTCTTGAGATGGACATGTCCTTTATAATTTTTTTTTTTCTAATTTTTTCGATTCTTTATTATTTTTTTCTTCTCTTTTCCTTCTTTTTTATTACTCTCTATTGTGGCTAGTGAGGCCAAAGTTCGCCGACCACTGGGCAAGGTCCGCGAAGCCTTCACTAGCCATCACCGAGGGTCGTGGGCCTCGTCTAGATGTGGGGGAGCCGTTGGTAGCCGCAAGTGAAGGTGACCTCACCCTAGCTGGCAAGGCCATAGCCACCTTCCCTGTGACTGGTGAGGTTGAGAGAGGGCTTTGCGGCCCTTGCCTAGTGGCTAGCAAGTTTTGGGGACGCTTGCTAGCCACAATGGAAAAGGAAAGGATAAGAAGGAAAAGAGAAGTAGAATAAAAGAAAAGAAAAAAAGAATCAAGAAAATATTAAAACATATTTAGAAAATATCCACGTCAGTGCTAATCATATCATGTAAGATATCCGACATCCACCTTAACAAATTTTGACTTAAATTGGTCGGATGGACTCAATTGGTATCAACATAAAAAGATTTAAAACTAAATTGATCCAATTGAAATGTTTATGGTTGAATCGGTACTAATTATAAGTTTAGGATTTTTTTTTTTATATATTTTTAACTAGCTCAAACTAAGGTAGAGAGAGAGAGAGAAAGAGAGAGAGAGAGCCAAGAGGGGGGGGGGCGAGGGGCAATAACGGGAAGGAGAAAAAAGAAAAGAAAAAATTGAACAACCAACGTCACATGTAGTATACAAGTACTATAATGTGCCTCTCCATGGGTGCCTAGTAGCCATGCATGTAAGAGTATAATCTATAATTTAACAGCAAAAGCTATAAGAAATCGAGAGTATTATTTCCGGTGCTACTAGATACGATTGATTAGCTAATGTTCCCAAATTGTATATTGCTAATATCAGGAAATGGAATAATCAGGAATCTCGAGGAACTAGCCGAGCTGCTAAAGTAGCTTAAGTGGTGATAAATCCCATTAGTAAAATAAGTCCCATATTAACCTTTGAAGAAGAAATATATAGATTGTCCCTTTATCTCGTAATTTTGGAGGATATCAATGAGTCGATTAAAAAGCAATTTGTGAACGTTTCTCGAATAAAAGGAAGAATTACTTCCACTTTCAAGAATGTGCTGTCTCCAAATTGGGTGTGGATTATTGGCCTCCTTTGTTCTGTTTTGTTTTGTATGGTACGGCAGACAATAGATCGAACCTTTAACATATGGATTGAAGAAGGTCAAACTAGTGATAAATTTAGTCTTTCTGATGGATGACATGGGCAGATTTGGATTGCTTGCCCTGATGGTATAATCGGGAATCTCAAGTAACTGGCCGAGCTGTAGTTATAATTTTTCTTTGGCTTGGACAATGTGTAGTTATAATTCACCAGAGCATTTCTGAAACTTTTGGGCTAAAAGCTTTGAGATTAAATCATAAGTGAAATTTTATTAGCAGCCATCTGATTTGATGTCTATGGAAAGCTGAACTGCCAATTACATGAAAGTGAAGCAATAAATCAAGAGGCCACCGGCGGCTTACCATTTTTTATAAATAAATTGTCAAATTTGTCGTGCATCCACGATTTAAAGAGATTTATTTTCCGAGCTAATTCGATCCTAAATTTGAAACTTGAAATCTTCATTCAATAAACCACTATAGTAAGGAGTAGAGATAGGCCTGGTGCTATTAAATTCTTAAATGTATTATTAAATTCTACAAATTATCTTCATTAGTTTAGGATTAGCAATAACAATTAAGGTGTGACTGATTTTCTCTTACCTTGGAAAATTCAAGGGCTTGATTGGAAGGAAGTCACAATAACAAGAGTACCTTACAATCACACTTTGTGAGGCGTGAGGCACAGTAACCGTAGCTGCTATTTTTAAGCCCTAAAAGTGACATTGCTTTGATTAAGTTTCGAAAAATATATTATTTGCAATTAAATCTCAATGTAGATTCAGTTCGTATGTCATGTCTCACATGTAGGCTGAGTACGAGCATCAAATCAAAACCACAATATAATATGCCATCGTATGTATCGCCAATATAAACAATGTCCCATCCAAAATATTTCAAGACTAAATTCATCAGAGGCTCAGAATAGTAAATGCTTGAATAAGTTTTCAGAAAGTGAATACCACACAGTACTTTAGAGTTCGACTTTAACGTACGGGCCATGACACGTTGTAGTTTTCCTTCCTGATGAATCATGTCATGCAATTCTGGCAAAACATGTTTGTTCAAAAACAAAAAAAATTCTTGCAAAACATGACAAGAAGCGAAAGAGCAAAAGTGGAAAGCGAAAGGCACGTAAAATTACAAAACTGTGATTTCCTAAGAATCTAACCATTACGCGCCGGTCCCGGTCTAAGATATAGTGGGCCCCACTCAACCCCGACCTGCCTTTTGGCCCACCTGTACACCTGTTGACTCCCCTAAATCAAATATTCGTTGAACCGTGGCACTATATAATATATGATTTTGCAAGTTCGCTAATTCCATCAATCATCGCCAAGCAAAGCCCCTCTTCTGCTTCTACATTTCCCTAGAAACACGATGGCCAGGGATCTGCTTGAAGAAGAACAAAGAGAGGCTAGGGAGTCTCGACTTCAACTAGCAAATGAACATGATGATGTTGATTTGCTACATAACTTAATTGTGGAGCGAGAGCTCTTAGATCGCATATCTAAACACCCCTTCTCAAATACTCCATTACACATTGCCGAGGCTGCCAGAAAATTTGAGGTGGCCATGGAGATGGTCATCTTGAGGCCATCATTTGCTCAGGAGCTGAATCCATAGGGTTATAGTCCATTGAACTTGGCTTTACAGCATCAACAATACCAAACTGTGAGGGCTCTAATGATCCATGATCCTGAGTAGATCCAAGTCTGAGGATGAGGTGGGATCACCCCTTTGCATTACTTCTCCAGGAAAGGAGACAATGAGCTGGAGCTCCTAGCCGAATTCCTTTGTGCTTGCAAATCATCCATCGAAAACTCGATGAGTCAATGCTAAACTGCGGTTCACGTTGCCGTCAAGAACCACAACCTCAAAGCATTCAAGGTTTTGTTAGGATAGCTTAGGTGAGTTCATCTGACACAAATCTTAAATTGGAAAGACAAAGATGGTAACACCGTCTTACATATTGCTGCGTCCGAAGAGCCGCAACCTGAGGTATGGTTTATCGATTTCATGGTCGTTCACTCTTTTATTATATGATCCTTGAATTTGATATTATCTAACCCAAGAACAAATTATATGATAATGAAATACTGGGGTTTGAAAGTACATGGATTTAGAAACATGTAGAGTGAGGAGATTTGAACGACATTTTGTGCAACGGTATACTTGATAGTATTATCATTCAACGGTTAACATATGTCAATAAATGTCTAAGTGACATTTGAAGTAGTCCAGCATGGTTTGGTAAACTGTAGAAATGTCCATAAATTTGTTTGCTTGGAGTGATCCACCGGAAACACAAGGAACCGACTGACAAAATCATTGATCAAGGGATATGACATATTATAGGTGAATATTGTGATAATTAGATGGTATTGAAGTCTCCAAAATAAAAATATCCATCACTTCCTTTTATAAAAATGTTGTGAACATGCATGTTATCAAGATATTATGCAAGTTCAGATCTCTCTCTATGAAATTTGAACTTCAAGTTTTTGCCGACAAACTTTGTGAAAAAACCGAAATGTTAAGCTCATTATACTATTGTAATGTTTATTAAGAATCCCTCTCTCGTCCTTTTAAATACGTGATCGAGTCCTGTCACAATCATTATATAGATAAATAAATGTTTTTCTCTCTTGTTGAGCTACCCGCCACATTTAAATTATTATAAAAAGACTTCACGTGGTTGGAATGAGTTAATAAATTCATCAGCCTGAAACAAATTTTGCCTTCAAAGAATATGGATTGGTTCAAATAAATTAGATGGGTCATACAATTTGTACATTAGAATGTATACGGGATAATTGGAAAAATAAATTAACTTATTTAGACTATGTTTATTTTACGGAAAAAAAATTTCAATTTTTTTTCTTATTTTCTGACATTTAGGGCGTGAAAAATAAGTAATAAAAAAACACATTTTTCAATCAAATGAAAATATCCATCTAAAATTGACAAAAATGATTTCCCTTTCTAAAAGAAATCCCCTCTTTCTCACGCTTCCTCTCCTCCCCTTCCCCGACCTTCTCTCGCTCCTCTCCACTTTTCTCTCTAAAATCCTTTCCCACTCACTCTATCTCTCTCTCCCCCCTCAATCCCCTCCCGAACCCGCTTCCGATTCTGGGCAGCTCCTCCGCAACCAGTCGTCCTCGTCTCTCTCTCTCCCCCGAGGCGCCGCGCGGGGTCGCTAATCATGAGGCCGACGCCCTCTCGGTTCGATCCCCGGTGAGTGGACCTCCTTGAGAAGAAGCCTTCCTTTGTGGAATGCGCTTCTGCTGAGTTGATTTCTCCTATCGTCTCTCTCTGCATCGTTGCCTCGGCGAAGAGCAAGAGATCTTTCGGTTTCGTCCCTCTCGCTCTGGATTCGATCCCTAGGGTTTCTCGGGTCCCCCATTTAGCTCTCTCTCTGGTTTTCTAGATCTACTGGATTTTTCCTTTGCAATCTCGTTTCGGTCTCTCTACACTCTCTCTATCTCTCTCTTCGTTTGCCACTCCCCAATGGCGATCTCTCTCAACTCCCTGCTGCTGGCCGCCGTCCGCTTGCGTTGGTCAAAAAAAAAAAAAAACTCCTCGACCAGGCTCTCTCCCGCCACGGGCGCTGGAAATTTTTTTAAATTTTTATAAAAAAATGTTGTTATTTTCCCTTAACAAAAGAGAAAAGAAACGAAATAAAAATACGATTTTTTTTTATAAATTTTCTCAGAAAAATCTATTGTACAAATTGTCATTTCCCCCCCCCCAAAAAATCTATTTTCATACCAAATAAGGAAAAATATTTTCTAATTTATTTTCAGGTTTCAGCTTAATATTAGAGAATGTTGTCAATTTTCTAAAAATTGACTTCCTGAAATATATTTTCCGCAAATGTCATATTTTTGGCGAAACAAATCAATTTTTAATAGAACTGAACACAAATAGGGTTGGAAAAAAGTAAATATCTATTCTTCTAAAAGATTAGGTAATATTAACTTTGAAAAAAAATAAGCCCTAGGATTATTGTGTGGCATAAAACAAAGAAGAAATGAATCGACCAAATTGCATGTGGTGACATTTGTGATGAATAGGGAAAGCTATTTTAAGCTAGTGATATAATCTACGATTAATAGGGAAAGAAAAAGACCTAAGTCGATAAGGACGAAATGGTATCCCAACCCAAAGAAAAGAGGCGGAGGAAAGCGCAAGCACAAAAATATAAGAATCAAATGAGGATCCATGTTAAAACCTATCAATAGTGATCACAATTCCATGTTTAGTGAGAAAATGCAAATGAGAAGTCGATGAGACAATTGTACCCCAACTTTTTTGTTTAAAGTATTGTAATTGTTCAAATTTTGAGGACGGAATTTTTATAAGAAGGGAAGAATTGTGACATCATGAATTTTTCAGTTCTATTTTCAATTAATTAATCGGGCCTTTCATCGATGCGCCTATAGTGCTATTCTTAGAGCTAATCACTCGTGAGATAACTAGGCTATTCTTAGAGCTAATCACTCGTGAGATAAAAAAATATGTCAGTTCGACTGAGAAATGTGGTTAAACATGGGTGATTCCACTAAATTGTAAAATTCTTGTCGATCGATAGATTGATTTTTCTATCGTTTTGGTACCATGTGTTCGTATTTGAATTCTCAAGATTTTCACGACAACCGTCGCCGATGTGTCGAAGAGGTTTATTATGGTTTGAAGAAAATCAACCATGAGTCATTTGCACTAAAAATTTCTGAAAGTTACCTGGTATCTTATGTTACACTAAAATCACGCCAGAGTGAAATTAACCGCGAATTTGAATTCGATTTCAGAAATTGAAAGTTCTGTCATGTCACAAGTCATTTTAGAAACGCTGACTTAGTTTCTGAAGATTTTTCTGCAAACCAAGGTTTCTTGAAAAATGTTGACATCTAAATTTTGGCGACCCATTTAATCATTTATCGCATTAAAAAATCAGGGATTGATTTTAACCCCTAAAAGAAATAAAATTAAGTTGCATAGCATATAGTTTTAGGAGCATTTTTTATATTACATTTGCATTGGGCTGGTGACGAATGGGTTCGATTTGATGGTTTTGAGTTTAAATATAACGAGTTGAATTAAGCTCATGGCAAAAGGGAATTGGCCCAAGCCCGTTGTTCTCTAATGACTGACAATTGATTTATTTGATATTTTTGGAAAACATTTGTAATATTCTTCCAATATTCGGTAAATATTTTATATATTTATGCGATATGTATATTGAGTGATATATTTCACAGTAGATTGGAAGATTTTAGAGGAAACATCAAAATAGTCAAATAGGAATATTGCATTTGGAGGATATATTGAACGATATAATTTTTGCCTCAAAATGAAAGAGATTCAAAATGAGAGAGATTCATGATCATTAGAGATTTTGTGCGGAAATTTTCTTTCCCTGACGAGATCATACTATAAAATGTCTCTTGGTCAAGGAAAGCAAGGGAGGCCACGTTACGTTGAATACTCGGCTTCACAATTGGGGGGGGGGGCTTCTCTTCGTTCGAAAAAAAGAAAAAAACAAAGCAAAAAGTCAAAAAGTGAAGGAAAAAGAGAGAGTGGACGTGTGAGTAGGGAAGGGGTCTGCGAAAGGAGAAAATATTCAGTGGTTCATGCGCGCCACGTCAGCGGATGACGTGGCGCGCACGTACCATTCAAATATCGACAGGTGTCCTGTGGGACCCTCCAGAAGATGGGAGGGCTAGCTCGGCTCGGCTCGGCTCGAGTTGCTGGCAGAAGAAAAGATGTCACGCTCCTGCCCAAAACATTTCTCCCTCCTCAATTGAACTTTATGCAATTTTTTTTCTCTCTCTCACTTTCTCTCTCGAGACCTGCGTTTCCTTCTCCACGCGTCCCACCTCCTCTACTTCCGCCTTCGGCTCCGACTCCACCTCCGACCGTTCCCGTGGAGATCGAGCACAAGGTTTGTGCTCGCGTTGGTCTCCGCCTCCGTGCATCCCCCTCCTCCGCCTCCTTCGCCTCCACCTGCCCAAAAGCCTCGTCAGTCATCTGCTTCTAGCATCCTTCGTCTCCAGCATCTGCTCGTCCTCCCCGTCCCACCGGCCTCCGCCGCGAAGCCATCGGCCTTTGGCAGGAGGGAGGCGGCCTCGGTCTCGTTCCCGAGCGGCACCAGGCTCCCCGCCGCTGACTGGGCGTTGTTCCTGACACTAGGCTGCTCGGTCACGAGGGAGATCTAAGTGGACCTGGGCGGGGTCGATGGCGTGGAGAAGAAGGAGAGGCGCAGGCTGGAGAAGGATTCCCACTTGCTGTGGAGGAGGTACGTGAACCGGCTGTACTAGCACCGGGAGCTAGGGATTTTCCTGGACGTGAGCCAGATCGGCTTTACGAGCGAGTTCATGGAGGAGATGGAGCCCCAGTTCTAAGCCGCGTTCAAGGCGATGGAGGAGCTGGAGATGGGTGCGATGGCGAACCGAAAGAGGGCCACATGGTCGGGCACCACTGGTTGTGAAAGTCGGAGCTCTTGCCGACCCGATCCTGAAGGCGCAGATTGAGAGCATGCTTGACCCCATCTGCAATTTCGCTGTCGACGTGGTCAGTGGTAAGGTCAGTTTTGGAATTCCGTTGGTTGTTACCCTCCCTGTGGTAAGAGAGGCTGTAGTTCCTTGTGTTTTTTTTTTCTTTTATCGGTTTGCTATCGTAGTTGCCTGTATCAGATTTCTGGTAAATGTGAACATTGTCTTAGTCGCTCCATAAAGCGTGAGCTGAGGATAAATTGAAGTGGTTTCTGGTGGTATAGATGGAGAGCTCATTTACAAATCAGTCACTTGAAATGACCATGTATGGAACTCTCCCACTCTGAGACGTAGTAGTTTCAAAATGACAACTCAGAAGATTCCGATTAATGAATGTGTATGAAAAATATCTTTTTCCGTTTGATCTCCATGGGCAATACCTGGGCTGTGCACTCTGAGACGCAGTCAGGTATTAGCTCTTCTAGTATGCATTATTGTGTATGAAAAATATCTTTTTACATTTGATCTCTCTTATTGTTCTATCGATATGCTTTTGTTCTTTAGGAAGCAATAGTCTTGCCTCCATGGATTGCCCTTGCTGTGCGTCCTAGGCCCGGTGTGTGGGAGTACATTAGGGTAAATATCCATGCCCTTGTTGTTGAGGAGTTGCAAGTGACCGAGTTCCTTCATTTCAAGGAAGAACTTGTCGTTGGAAAGTAATTCTTTCTTTTTTCATTTTTGGCTTTTACCACCACATGGATGCTAGCATGCTTTGCTTTTGGCGGAAGGACTGTAGGTTACTCGAATTTGTGGATTGTTGGCAGTCACGGCATTACATCATGAGATCTATAATATGCAAATGAATGCCGCTTACTCTGTTGCAGTTTGAATGGAAACTTTGTGCTTGAATTGGACTTTGAGCCATTCACCGCCCAATTTCCCTGCCCAACTCTTTCGAAGTCCATTGGAAATGGAGTGGAGTTCCTCAACCGCCACCTTTCGGCAAAGCTCTTCCATGACAAGGAGAGCTTGCACCCTCTGCTTGAGTTCCTTCAAGTTCATTGCTACAAATGAAAGGTAAGCCCACGGGCAGATAACACTCATCTCACTCTCTTGGATCTACTTCTTATGTGCCGCGCGTATCACTCAATTGTATTAACAAGCTTGTGTAAATGACAACTCAAAGGAAACATGGCGACATTCACATGACTTCATGACTGTTGAAAGGACAGTTCAGAGTTGCTCATATTTTAGATGCATGGACTGAATCCTTTTTTTTTTTTTTCACAAACAATTACTTGAGACTCATTTATGCTGATCTGTGATGCAGAACATGATGGTCAACACAAGAATTCAAAATATCTTCTCGCTCCAACATGTCCTGAAGAAGGCAGAGGAGTACCTCTCTGCCCTCAAACCCGAGACACCTTACTCTCAGTTCAAGCACAAGTTTCAGGGAATTCAGCTAGAGAGGGGCTGGGGCGACACCGCCGAGCGTGTGCTTGAAATGATTTGGCTTCTTCTGGATCTACTTGAGGCTTCCGATCCATGCACCCTCAAGAATTTCTTGGGAAGAATCCCCATGGTCTTTAACGTTGTTATCATGTCACCTCATGGTTACTTTGCCCAAGACGATGTCCTCAGATATCCCAATACCAGTGGCCAGGTCATTGATTGTCTCAAATATTGATTTAGCATCTCTTGCCAGTATTTCTACATGCAATTCCATCATCATGTGTTGTTCACATTTTGTAGGTTGTGTACATCTTGGACCAAGTTCGTGCATTGGAGAGTGAGATGCTTCACCGTATCAAACAACAAGGGCTGGATATTACTCCTCGAATCCTCATCGTAGGTTCTTGCTTTTTTACTGATATTGGAATAGTTTCTTGCTGGCCAATCCAACTAACTCGTTATGTTTGTTTTGTGTCTTGCCCCTTTTGGCTGCAGGTCACTCGTCTTCTTCCTGATGCAGTAGGAACCACGTGCAACCAGTGTCTTGAAAAGGTTTTTGGAACAGAATACTCCCACATTCTTCGAGTTCCCTTTAGAACGGAGAAAGGGATGGTGCGAAAGTGGATTTCACGATTTGAAGTGTGGCCTTACTTGGAAACATACACTGAGGTATATTAGCTCATAAGATTATACTTTGCGAGGATTTCTTGTTGACATTCCAATCTTTCGTAATATGAAGACTAACCTTATCTTCTCTCATCAGGATGTCGCCAATGAAATTGCTGGAGAACTACAAGGCAAGCCCGATCTGATCATTAGCAATTACAGTGATGGTAACATTGTTGCTTCTTTGCTGGCCCATAAGTTGGGCGTTACGCAGGTTTGTCCCTTCCTAGTTTTACTCTCTATAGTGGCACTATGATTAATCAAAGACCAAATGCTAAATATTAGTTTCTTCTGATTTATTATGCAGTGCATGATAGCTCATGCCCTTGAGAAGACCAAATACCCGGAATCTGACATCTACTGGAAAAATTTTGAGGAAAAATATCATTTTTCTTGCCAGTTTACAGCAGATCTCATAGCCATGAACCACGCCGACTTTATAATCACCAGCACCTTCCAGGAGATTGCCGGAAGGTAACTGATCTTGCTTTCAGATGTGGATTCATGCTAAAATGCTCCTTCATCCACCGCAATGTGCTAAACTGCTCATATAATTATATGTTTTCAGCAAGGACATGGTTGGGCAATATGAAAGTCACACCGCTTTTACACTTCCTGGACTGTACCGAGTCGTCCATGGCATTGATGTTTTCGATCCTAAATTCAACATCGTGTCGCCAGGAGCTGATATGAGCATTTATTTCTCCTACACGGAGGAGAAGCGGAGGTTGAAATCTTTCCATGTTGAGATCGAAGAACTTCTGTTCAGCGATGTGGGGAACAAGGAACACCTGTGAGTTTTTGGAGTTTTTTTCCCCTTCCATACTGGACTTGGACCTACATTAGCATCCTGTGTTTTGAATGATAATGTTCAAGCTCAAACAAATGCAGACATGGATGTGTTGGTTAATGTCAAAACAGATGCGTATTTTGAAGGACTGGAACAAGCCAATCTTGTTCACCATGGCAAGACTGGACTCTGTCAAGAACTTAACCGGGCTGGTCGAGTGGTACGGAAAGAACACCCGCCTGAGAGAGCTGGTCAACTTGGTTGTGGTCGGTGGTGACTGGAGGAAGGAATCTAAGGACCTGGAAGAGCAAGCCAAGATGAAAAAGATGTACGGGCTGATTGAGACGTACAATTTGAATGGCCAGTTCAGGTGGATCTCCTCCCAGATGAACCGGGTGAGGAACGGAGAGCTTTACCGGTACATCTACGACATGAGGGGAGCATTTGTGCAGCCCGCTCTCTACGAGGCTTTTGGACTGACCGTGGTGGAGGCCATGACATGTGGATTGCCGACCTTTGCAACTTGCAAAGGCTTTCCTGCTGAGATCATTGTGCACGGCAAGTCTGAATTCCACATTGATCCTTATCACGGGGATCAGGTAGTGAAGATCCTTGCGGACTTCTTCGAGAAGTGCAAAGTGGACCTAAGCCACTGGGACAAGATATCACAGGGGGCGATGCAGAGAATCGAGGAGAAGTAAGGACCGGGATTCTTGTTAGGTTCAATCTTTAATAGGGAAAAAGAGCACATTTCAACTTGTTCAAAAAACACGTGGGTAACATGTGGTGCTTTGCTTTTGGCAGGTATACATGGCAAATTTACTCCAAGAGGCTGCTCAACTTGACGGCAGTGTACGGCTTCTGGAAGCACGTCTCAAATCTCGACCGTCTTGAGAGCCGCCGCTACCTGGAAATGTTCTATGTCTTTAAGTACTAGAAATTGGTAAGAGACTCGGCTTCTCATCAGATCATGAGCGCGACAATCTGCACGCATATTGTGACTCCTTGTTTGGATATTCACACACTGCTCCTTTGTCTTGACAGGCCAAGTCGGTTTCCCTTGCCGTTGAGTGAGTTAGAGGTGAACAAAAGGGCAGATCTCAAGTGGCAGACGGCTCCAAATTCTCTCGAGAGTTGAGGAATAATTGCCATTGCATTGGATTGGAAGAGAGCCCTTTCTTTTGCTTTTCTTTTTGCAACTGCTTTCGTCAATCTTTCTTTTGCTTCTTTCTGCTGTGAATGTATGTTGGGTTAGGTTCTTCAAAAAGTCAATTCAATGAAATTTCCTTCTTTTCCCCAGTGTCCCCTCAATTTACCTGTCGTCTTCCACTTGTAAGTTCACGTTCAACTATTTTTCCTTCGCTTTTAAGCTAGCAATGTGCATCCAAATGTGTTACTCAGATCAGAGACGATAGCGAGTCCCTTGGATATAGCACAAGACTATCCAAAAAAAAAAAAGTTTGCTGAGACAAAAGTCTTTTAAAATAAATCACAAGGAAAACTTGTATATCGGAATTGACTGTTCTAGTCAACGCATCGACACAACACGCTCTGTCAAAATTGCCTTCTATTTCTGAGGTATTCTATTTCTATCTACACCTTCATGAGTAAAAGAAGAAAAAAAACCGGCGGAGGCTAAAACCATCTCCCATTACCGATGCGCCTACCCAGAAATAGAATGCAGAGAGTTCCATACCCTCCAAATCATGTATCAATCCACTAGTCATGTAGCTTCTCCCGTATGGGTCTTGTAAGTTCCTTTTTCATGGCAGCTTCTCTTTAATAGAACACAATTGCCAGCACCAAAGAGAATGTAAGGCCAACTATCCCACCGAATGGTTGGAAAGGATGAGTCCCCCTTATCCAAAGGGGGAAGTTGGGGTTGTAGATCAAAAAGCCACCTGATTGGAGAGTGTAACTTGAGCTAATATCCCTGCGCGGAGCCCAATTGGAACACAGAGGCTACCTTCACCGATTTGTCGAAGCCCGGCCAAACTTAGTGATAAGAGCCACAGCCCAGGTATTGCCCATGGAGACCTGAAATGCGGCGGATAAATCAAGTATCTTTGATGTTGACTCAAAGGGAAGATCAGGTCAGAAGCAAATTGATCAAGTGCATGACGGAAACATGAACCAGGTTTGAAGCAGACACTTTAACCCAAAAGAGAAAGGATGAAAGATCAAGCTAAGAAGAAAGAACGTTGTCCTCATTGTAGCTGCTAAAGAATGTGACATGACACTTAACAGAACTAAGCCTTTCAAGAAGGCAAGTTTGGCAAGTCATAAGTTTACCTTCATCGTCAGAATGTTTATTGTGTAAACTTCTCTCGATAAAAAAACAAAAAATTTGCAAGCATGTTCAATCTAGAACCAAGATTTCAGTAAGAACAGGTTAGCAGTGTTGCATGATTACTTTAAAATAGAAAAGGGTCTTCACCAAGTTACAACCTGATTTCCAGGAGTGCTGATTTACTTGTCATATTTTGAGTAACATGCTTTTCTTGGCCCCAATAGACATTTTCCCGCAACAAATGAAGAACAGAAAACTGAAGGAGAAAATCCAAGGACAAAAAGGAGTCAAAAAGTTGTAAGAAACATGACTTAAGTAAAGCAATGTACCTCCGAAATAGGGAGAATGCAAGCCCTGACAAAATAATTCCTGGGCGGTATCCAAGATCAGCAGCAATGTCTTCAGTTAACCGTGATCTAAAAAGCAACTCTTCCACAAGGGCAACAGAAGTTGCTATAACAGCACCTCGACCGACCAAGATGAGAATTTGCCCATATGACTTGAGCCTTGTCATGGCATCTAAAGATGATGAATGAAGACTTGGAGGCCAAGAAAAACTCACGCAGCCTAATAATGAATTAACATACTGTATGGACAAAACAAGCATAATTCCCCCAACCAAACTGCTCAAAAAAGCTTGGATCTGCAAACAAAAAGCTGAAATGAGCTCATTAAGAAGAAATCCCTAGGAAACATCTCATGCATCGCAACTCTGATGAAGTAAAGCCAGTGCAGCACCACAGAAGAATTTTTAAAAAGAGAACAAACTGCAATGAATCTTAGGTCAGTAGCAAAGGCATATAAGAAGAAACCACAAACTGCTCAAAAAAGCTTGGATCTGCAAACAAAAAGCTGAAATGAGCTCATTAAGAAGAAATCCCTAGGAAACATCTCATGCATCGCAACTCTGATGAAGTAAAGCCAGTGCAGCACCACAGAAAATTTTTTAAAAAGAGAACAAACTGCAATGAATCTTAGGTCAGTAGCAAAGGCATATAAGAAGAAACCACAAACTGCTAAAAAAAGCTTGGATCTGCAAACAAAAAGCTGAAATGAGCTCATTAAGAAGAAATCCCTAGGAAACATCTCATGCATCGCAACTCTGATGAAGTAAAGCCAGTGCAGCACCACAGAAGAATTTTTAAAAAGAGAACAAACTGCAATGAATCTTAGGTCAGTAGCAAAGGCATATAAGAAGAAACCAAACAGCTGGATTTGTTTGAACCACATTATCCAAGCTCGTGATGTTCAACTCGCTGCATTAGCTTTTCAAATGGAACTTGAGTTTACTAAAATTTGCTTTGAATGGCATGCAAGCCAAATCTAGTATTTAGTGACTGTTATAATATGTCTAATGGCTTTTATTATGGCATTTACACTATGTCCATGGTCTCTCTCTCCCCCCTCCCCCCCAAAGCACACACTATTTTTTGGATTGGGTTCCCTCACTAATCATCTTTTCATCAAAGTTTTGTTCTTGTTCAACTCTGCTCTAGTTAGTATCTTTAAAGAGAACATGAAACTCAACGACTTGTCGGTGAAACTTCTATAGGTAGGGGGAAAAAACCTGGGACCAAAACCTGTTTTGCAAATTCCAATCCAGTTTCACGAAAGGCCTTATGTACTTCCAATAAGCCATTTCTGGTTTCAAGATTGCCACCACTCTGTAGGACAGGAAATAACAATGATATATTCTTCTAATCTGCATAAAGGAGAGATCACAAAGCAAAATAGATGCAGGCATCTTTGATATCACAATAACTGGGGTAGAAGAAAGCTTAAGACCAAGGTGCGCACTTTGATGGTCAATTCCAGCCGGATCGGTGTTGTCAATGAATGTAATCTGCCAAAAGTAAAATTGAGATATCATCCAAACCATCAAAAGTCAAAAAATCGCTAACACAGGGTATTCACCCATTGTGCTGAGACTCTTAACTGAACATTTATCCATAGCTTGTAACTTTACTTAAATCTGATGCGCAAAATCTAAATTTACTAATGCTTTTTGAATACCGAATCAAAGGACGAAGACAAAAGACCTAAGTACAGTTTAATCAACCAAAGTAGATCTTTTTTCATTGCGCATAAGTGAATCAAGCAGCATATACACTTGCTCCAAATAATAGAGGAGAAATGTGAGTGGGAAGAATACAGGGAAGCGAGTTGGATCATTCTCATATCTATAGCGATGAACTTGCAACGAAGAGCCCGAAGTGGAATGACATCACTACTTATCCAAGTAGGAAGAATATCATTAAGAGAACTACTCACTTGAGGGAAGAGTTGCCAAGACTTGAGAAATAATTATAACTAGTAGAAACGGCAAGAAAGGACGAAGACAAACCAGCCACCACCAACTCATCTACAATGAAGACACCTTCAATGGAGGATTATCAGGAGCCAACGCCTCTGCAACAAACTGTGGCCCAAGAGTTGAACCCCCAATTCCAACTGAAAGTACTTGAGTAAGCGATCCACGGGAGAAGTAGGAGGGGGCTTAACTTGCAAATTAAGCATCAAACATAATCAAGTCAATCATTGCGTCCGTGTCCAATGCAATCAGCTAAGCACCCTAAAAGAAAACCAACGATCAAAAACTGAATTTCATGCTAACATTAATCAGAATCTTCTGAGTTGTCATTTTGAAACTACTATGTCTCAGAGTAGGAGAGTTCCATACATGGTCATTTCAAGTGACTGATTTGTAAATGAGCTCTCCATCTATACCACAAGAAACCACTTCAATTTATCCTCAGCTCACGCTTTATGGAGCGACTAAGACAATGTTCACATTTACCACAAATCTGACACAGGCAACTAAGATAGCAAATCGATAAAAGAAAAAAAAAACGCAAGGAACTACAGCCTCTCTTACTACAGGGAGAGTAACAATGAACGGAATTCCAGAATTGACCTTACCGCTGACCACGTTAGCAGCGAAATTGCAGACGGGGTCGAGCATGCTCTCAATCTGTGCCTTCAGGATTGGGTTGGCGAGAGCTTTGACTTCCACAACCAGTGGTGCCCGACCATGCGGCCCTCTTTCGGTTCGCCATCGCAGCCATCTCCAGCTCCTCCATCGCCTTGAACGCGGCTTAGAACTGGGGCTCCATCTCCTCCATGAACTTGCCCGTAAGGCTGATTCGGCTCACATCCAGGAAAATCCCTAGCTCCCAGTGCTGGTACAGCCGATTCACGTACCTCCTCCACAGCAAGTGGGAATCCTTCTCCAGCCTACGCCTCTCCTTCTTCTCCACGTCGTCGACCCCGCCTACGACCGTCGAGATCTCCCTTGCGATCGAACGGCCTAGCATCAGGAACAACGCCCAGTTAGCGGTGGGGAGCCTGGTGCCGCTCGGGAACGAGACCGAGGCTGCCTCCCTCCTGCCAGAGGCTGATGGTTTCGTGGCGGAGGCCGGCGGGACAAGGAGGATGAGCAGATGCTGGAGACGGAGGACACTAGAGGCAGATGACTGGCGAGGCTTTTGGGCAGGCGGAGGCGAAGGAGGCGGAGGAGGGGAATGCATAGAGGTGGAGACCAATGCAAGCACAAACCTTGTGCTCGATCTCCACAGGAACGGTCGGAGGCAGAGTCAGAGCCGAAAGCGGAAGCAAAGGAGGTGGGATGTGTGGAGAAGGAAACATAGGTCTCGAGAGAGAAAGTGAGAGAGAGAAAAAAAATTTGCAGAAAGTTCAATTGAGGAGGGAGAAATGTTTTGGGCGGGAGAGTGACGTTTTTTCTTCTGCCAGTGACCCGAGCTGAGCTGAGCCAGCCCTCCCATCTCTTATGGGTCCCACAGGACACCTGTCGATATCTGAATGGTACGTGCGCGCCACGTCAGCGGATGACGTGGTGCGCACGAACCACTGAATATTTTCTCCTGTGAAAGAGGTGACTGGCCAATAGAGAAAAGAAGGAAAAAGAGAGAGAGAAGAAAAAAAGAAAAAGAAAAGGAGAGAAAAAGGGCTACATCGTCGTCTTCTTCGCGAGGGCTCTCCGGCCGTGCCAACCCGAGCCGCGCCGAACACCATCGCGCCACCGCGACACCAGCCGCCTCCGCAACTTGCCACCTCGCCATTTCGCCTATTGAACACCCTCGGCGGTCTCCGCCGCTCGAGATCCGCCCATGACGCCGTTGCTTCCCTCACTCTGTGCGCGATCTGCTCAACCCAGCGCCTGCCATGTCCCCTCGGCGCTTCCTCCTACTCACCGTTGTTGTCCACGCCTTGTTGGTCGCCGCCCATGCAGCCAAGTCGTCACTTTGCCCGCTCGATCGTTCGTGCGTCCACCGTCGCTGCTGCTACTTCCATCTTCGACGCCAACAGCCGTGACCCAGCCTCTTCCGCTTGTTGCTGTGCTCGCAGTGCTCCACCTACAGTCTGTTCGTCGTCGCAATTCCCATTACTGGACCACAACTGCGCCTCCGCGAGCTTTCCCCTGCCGATCAGCTGCAACCCAACGTCGCTACTCCTGCCTGAACCGCGACCATCTGCAACTACTGCGTTTGCCAGCCCCAAGTCCTCTGCCTGAGCGAGCTACTGTAACACCGCGACCTCCTTGCCATCGCAACACTCTTGATCGACGCCCCCTCAACCCAATCGATGCCGCAATTGAGTGCCGCTCCCGAGTACAGCAGACCTTCACCCGACGCCCCGCACCGGCGACCTGCGTCTACCCGAGCGCCGCACGCCTCCGCCGCTTCGTCAGTCTCCCCTTGTGAAGCTTGCCGCTTCTATCTTGCCTCGTCGATGCTCCCTGGAACCCGCTGATTCAGCCATCGTTCGCCTTCGCTTGCGAGCTTGCCCCGCCGCCACTGCTCACCACCACCGCTGCAACCCGCAACCTAGCTGCTGTTCGCCGGTCACCGACGCCGCCCCTCCCTACTGTTACTGCCACCCAGCCCTCGCCGGAGCTCCAACGCCGACTATCTCCCTCACTTGCGCCTTCCCCCGTCGACACTCCCATCCTCCTTTTTGTTCTTCACCTTAGGTAGTTTTTATTTTTATTTATTTTTATTTTACTCTTATTTTCAATTATTTTCTGTTATCTTGTTTTATTTATTTTTTAGTTTTGTTGTTCAAATCAGAATATTGGAATGTGATGTTCATTTTACTAATATTCTAGACACTATCCACAGGAATTTGCTTAATATTACTATAATTATTAATTTGATCCGTAAGATTTCGGATCAGATTTTTAATTATTTTGAACCATCTTATACGTTGTGATATTTAGGGTTAAAATAATTGTTAATTTGGCCCATGAGACAACAGATCACTTTTCCAATTATTTTAATCATTCATTGGTTGAATACCTTGATTAGTTTTGATATATTTTTTATTAGATAATTGCTTGTCTTGGAAAAACACTAAAAATTAATTAAAAAAAAATCAAAATCTTGCATCGAGCACGCGGGTTTAGTAAATTAGAATTGCATTTTTAGGATTGCACTTTTAGATAAATAATTTTTGTAATTAATTAGGGTTAATTACACACACACACACACACACACACACACACACACAAACTTTTAAATAATGTATGCACATCCCGATAATCTCTTTTTTCTAAAAAAATAGTTTTCTAAGATACGATAGGGTTTAAGTCAAATTAATCCCTAAAATAAATTAGAAAATTATTCATTTTAGATAGTTTAATTAGGGTTTTATGAATTTCGAATTTTAAAAAAAATACAAAAATACTAGGTGCATGTTAATTAGTTTGTATAATAGGTGCATTTAATTAGAATTTGTTTGTTAACAAAATTAGGTCATGTAGTTAAAGTGCATATTTTAATTTTGAGATAAAAGAAAATCCAAAAAAAAAAAATTATTGGCTTTAGTATGTTGAATTCATTTGGTGCAATTTACTTTATTCAATATTTAATAATGATTGAGTATCCATGTGATCACCTTTTTGCATGATAGAGATTTAGGTTAAAATAAATCCAAGTTGCCTGCAAAAACATTTTTAAAATTAAAAAGAAATGGTACTGAAATGGTATTATAGAAATCTAGTGTAACCAAGTCCGCGTACCCTTAATCTCTAATTCGTAGCAGTAAAATAATTCTCCAATTATTTTACTTAGATGTCTAATCGACCTACCGTAAACCGATTAGTGGCGACTCCTAGATAATAATAATTTGCATGCTAAATTTTTGAACCATAAGTCGCGAATTTGTATGAGCTTAGGAGAGCCCGAACTAAGTTTAAAGACTTAGTAGTCCATTAGCCTAAACCTAGATGGTGTACTCAAATTTAGGTCGCGATAGGAAAAAGTCATGGTAGGATCATTTTTGTTTAGAAAATTCAGAGGATCATTTTTTATTGCGAAATTGGGATATAAGTGGGATCAATTGGCAATAAAAAAATACCAATTTGATCGTGAGCTCGATGGTTGGATTTATAGAGATCGAATCGAGTTGATTCAAGAAGGAATGAAGTCCAATTTTGGAGGAAATTCTTTCAAAATTCGTAATACCCCTATGGACTCAACTTGTGGACCACCTCAAGCCTTCTAGAAGGGGCCTTTTGGTATGAAGATTTGCTGTGGAGGCTAGCTGTGAAGGCGGGCCAAGTTCAAGTGGACAAAATGGGATAAGGGAGACCAAATGTGGTCCCCCCTATCCAAACCGGTTCCCCCTTCCTTCCTCTCTCCCTCCCCCCGTCGAGCCTTCCTTCTCCATGCCGTTTGAAGTTGCAGCAACCTAGAAGCACCGAACTAGCTAGCTAGCAGCCCGTTCGATCGCCTAGGAGCCCCGCGACGCTGTCGCGCCTCGCTTGCTCGTACGCCAGACCCACGCCTCCTAGCTCATCGTTTCGCCTTAGTCGTGAGCCTAAGCGACCCCCTAAGCCATTTGCAACACCCTCACCATCGCCTGAGTTGCCTGGCCGCCCGTCCGTCACCGTGAAGCCACGTTGCAGCCTTTGCCGGTCTTCCTTAGTTGTTTCGGCCCAAGCCAGCACCTCTCTCAGCCTCGACCAGTACCGAACAAAAGTAGAGGCCAATGGGTCTCCAAGTTGCTATTTGACCCATTTTCAAGGCTTTCCCAACCTCATTTGGCGGTTCCGCTTTAGAGTTTGTCGAGCTCCTTCACGTCCCCATCGTTTCATCTGAGCGGATCACTTAACAAGTGAGTCTAACTCATTAATCCTTGCTTAGTAGGTTAATGAAGTTTCAAGGTTGATTAGTTTATGTTAAGCTAGGATTAGGTGGTTAGTTAGAACGGATTAGTGAATTCGTTAGCTGATTATGCATGTTAGGTGGTTAGAGTAGTGTAATTAGAGCCTAGACAAGCTCTAGTATTTATCTAGAGTGGTTTGGAAATTTTCCGAGCCCGTCTTGACTTTCAATTAGGCTTTACGGGCCTAAGTTCTATTTATTTACATTTATTGATTATTTTCCGTAACTATTTAATTAATTAATTATTTTTCGAAAATTAGACCAGGATAGGCGGTGACCGAAATTTTATACTGATTGCAGTGGTGTAATCTGTTTATTTAATTAACTGTTATTTTATGCAAATTGAGTGTGATTTGTGATTATGGGTAATTACTTCAAAAATTAATAATTTTGGTAATTAAATGGAAAGTTACCGAGCATCGGTCTACAGTGCAAAAATATATTTTAGGATTGCTGAAACTGGTGGGATGTTCAAAAGTGAATATTGTATTTTGGTTAAGGCCGACAATGTATCCACACATAATAATTTTTATCAAGTATGATAAAAATGGTGTTTTGGTCAGCTTTTGGTGAGCAATAAATTATTAGTTTTTGGCGAGCAATATATCAATTATCAGTTTTGGGTGAGCAATATATTTTATTATCAGCTTTGGACGAGCATATATAGTATATTATCAGTATATCTTGCAGCTTCTAGTGAGCTATACTATATATTTTTCAGCTTAGAGTAAGCTATCCGCAAGGTGGTTAGATATAAATAGTATTGATTGAGATGACTGGAGAATGGTCATGATGACATATAATTGATCGAGTTGATTGATCGATAGTTCGATCTAATTGGTTGAAATGATTGAATGGTTATTAGAATTGTATTGACTTGCAAGAAGAGACTAAGGCTAAGGTAAGTCCTTTGACTCGTGTTTGTACTTAGGCAGCCCTTAGGGCATATTTTCTTCCTAATCAGGTCTTAAGGGGTAGAACTCGCTAAGATGTTGTCTCACCCCGTTGTGAGATAACATTTTAGGTCCATAGATGGCAACTCCTCCTGAGTTTTTTGGTAGGTCGAGGAAACTTACAGAATAGACATCTTACATTCCGTTGTATAAGAGCCCTAGGGGCTGGACCTATGAGATGGTAAAGTCCATAGTCTGGGTTGATGTGAGTCTCACCCACAAGGTATCCCACTGATACAAATCGTGGTATTGCCAAGCTCAAGATGGCCAGAGAAAGGGACCTTACTGGAGTCTGAGATACCTCTGGATGTACTGGAGGTGGCTTTTGGGAAGGGTACTACAGATCCCTCTAGAGGCTTGGTGGTAGACCTAGATCTTGAAGAACTAGAGTCCCCGGTGTATTTTGCTGAAGGCTCCGGCTGGAGTGTGGTGATGACAGAGAGGAGGACGAGGATCCATAGTTTTGTGAAACCCCTCCTATTTTGTAGAAAGTATATATATATATATATAAGTGTGATGTTAGTTTTCAAAATTATGGCCCTACTTTCTTATCCCATCTCGTTATTGTTTGGGGATTATTTAATTGCTTCTGCATGTGCATTAAAACGAATGGGTTGGCAATGCATCCTAAAATGTCGCTATTAATCGACCGTAGAGGATGGGCACGCGCTCGGAGGATCGAAGTGTGACATCCCCATTTAAGTGGTATCAGAGCATGGTTAGTGATTGGAGTGATAAGGTGTGATGGTTCATGGGATAGTTAGTAGAAAATGTCTTTATTTCATGCTGGTGCAAGTCTGTGATAGCTTATTGGTAGAATTGTTTGTTTGTTTGTTTGGGCACGCGCTCGGAGGATTGAAGTGTGGAATTGTTAGGACTACCACTCGGGGTAGGACGCTGACAAGGATCGATACCCGAGGAGGCTGAGGTAAAGCGCCAGTCGAGGCTAGCGTGAGTGGAGTTTCACCACCTCCCATTGGTGCTGGGGTAGTAGCCCCTGGTGATTCGGGAACTATTAGGATCACGTAGGCTTTGGATGCGATGAGAGAGATGATGGGGTAGCAAGCCCATAACCAAGCTGCCACCTTTAGTGCCGCTGTTGTAGCCGCCGATGGGGTAGCAGGCCCAAAACCAAGCTGCCACCTTTACCGCTACCGTTGTAGCCGCCGCTCAAGCCGCTGTCGCAACCGTTGTTGCCGTAGTCGTCACTGCACTTGTCGCTGCACTTGCCATCGCACCTGTTGAGGTCTGCTAGGGAACGTGGTCGCTGGAAGACCGATTCATAAGCTGGTGGAACAGTTTTTGAAATTAAACCCATCGAAGTTTATTGGGGTAGGAGACCTCGAAGCTACTGCTCTTTGGATCCAAAGCTTGGAGAAGACCTTTAAACTACTAATGTGCACAAAGACTGAGAAGGTAGTCCTTGCAACCTACAAGTTGGAGGGAGCTGTGAGTACTTGGTGGAGAACCACCCAATGAGTGATATTTCCTGAAGGTGTAGCCCTTGAGTGGAACGCCTTCGTTGAGGTCTTAAATAGTGAATACTTTTCGGAGACTACCAAAGAGATGAAGATGGCAGAGTTCCAGCACCTTCGCCAAGGCTCCATGACTGTTGATTATGAGGTAAAGTTCGCTGAACTATCGCAGTACGCTCCAAAGTTGGTTGAGAAGCTGATGAACTGGGTTGGGAGATTCAAGGATGGACTCAGGCCAGAACTGATAAGTCCATTGATTTTGCTTAATCTGAGGAATTATAGTAACCTGTGTGAGTGAGTCCAGATGATAGAGAGGGATCAGAATGAACGAGCCATTGCATCTGGGTCGCGATTTGGTTTGAGTCGAGATGGAAATTGGTATGGGAAGAAGCCCATGATTGGAGGAAGATTTCACGTCCCGCCCAATAGGAAGGGTGGAGTTGGATAATCGGGGCCAAGTCAGAATGGCTAGTATTGCTTCTGTGGGAGGCAACATGGTACAACTTTGTGCCCTCAAAGGCCGGGCGTTTGTTTTAGGTGTGGCTAGTAGGGTCACATGGTCAAAGATTGTCCTAGGCAACCAAGAGGACAACCACATTTGCCGCCGCCGCCATAGATGGGGTAGATCAGAGGGTACGCACCTCAAAATGCACCGCAAGGTGGACAAATGAGACCCCCAGCTCAAGGAACAGTTTTTACCATCACTAGAGGTTAGGCAGAGGATGTGCCTGATGTGATTATAGGTACGGTTTCGTTGAACAACCATACTGCTTATACTTTATTCGACCTTGGAGCGACTTATTCTTTTATTGTCGAGCAATATGTTAAGCCGATAGGATTAAGTCCTGAGTTGCTGGAGTTAATGGTTAGCATATCTACACCGTTAAAGGATAAGGTATTGTTTGCATTGGGTTATTCTGGTTGCAAGTTAGCGATTGGTGAGCGAGAGGGGAAAATAGATTTGTTAATCCTAGCCATGTATGACTTTGATTTGATAATTGGCATGGATTGGCTCACTAAGCAACGAGCTAAGATGGACTGTTATCGTAAAGCGATTTAGTTTAACCCGTTAGAGGGTGGAAGTTTCGAGTGTGTTGAAAGTCGAGGAAGACCCTTGATTACATTGATCTTGTCGCTTGAAGTAACCCGTTTGTTAGACGAGGGTTGTTAGAGTTACCTAGCAATTGTCGTGGATACGACAGTTGAGGAGCTAAAGATAGAAGATATTGCAGTCATGCAAGAGTTTCTAGATGTATTCCTGAAGGAATTGCCAGGCCTATTACCGAAGAAAGAGATCGATTTTGTAATTGAGTTAGCACCCGGGACAGAGCCAAACTCTAAGGCTCCTTACCGGATGGCGTTGTTGGAGTTGAAAGAACTAAATGTGTAGATGCAGGAGTTGCTGGATAAGGGATTCATACGTCCTAGTGCATCACGTTAGGGAGCACCAGTTCTGTTCGTGAAGAAGAAAGATGGTTCGTTTCACTTGTGCATCGACTATCGTCAAGTCAATCAGGTGATGATCAAGAACAAGTATCCATTCCCGAGGATCAATGACTTGTTTGATCAGTTACAAGGAGCGTCAATATTTTCAAAAATCAACTTGAGGATGGGATATCATCAGCTGAAGATCAGAAAAGAAGACATACCAAAGTCAGCATTTCGTACTCAATACGGTCATTATGAGTTTACTGTGATGCCGTTCGGGTTGACGAATGCTCCAGCTGCTTTTATGGATAAGATGAACCGAGTGTTCAAGGAATATCTAGATCAGTTCATAATTATGTTCATCAATGATATTCTGGTGTATTCATGGAGTGATGAAGAGCACGAAAGTCATCTGAGATTGGTACTGCAGACTTTGAGAGTTCATCAGTAGTACACCAAGTTCAGCAAGTGCGAGTTTTGGTTGACTCGTGTTACTTTCTTAGGTCATGTGGTTTCAAGCAAAGGAATTTCCGTGGACCCATCCAAGATTGAAGCAGTGTTCAACTGGCCGAGACCGACTACAGTGACAGAGATCAGAAGTTTTCTAGGTTTGGCAGGTTATTATAGACGATTTGTGGAAAGGTTTTCAGCTTTAGCATTGCCGTTGACTAGACTTCTAAAGAAAGAAGAGAAGTTCATATGGATAGACAAGTGCGGGCGTAGTTTCCAAGAGCTTAAGTAGAAGCTGATTACCGCTCCTGTGCCAACCATTCCACCTGGTCCTGGAGGATACGAGATTTATAATGATGCGTTGTTCAGAGGACCGGGTTGCGTGTTAATGCAACATGGTAGGATTGTTGCATACACCTCTCGTTAATTGAGACCTCATGAACAGAACTACCTGATGCATGACTTAGAACTCGCGACAATTATTTTTGCTCTAAAGATTTAGAGATATTATTTGTGCGGAGAAAGATTCTAGATCTTCATTGATCACCAAAGTCTCAAATATCTATTCTCTCATAATGAGTTGAATATGAGACAGCGACGATGGATGGAATTCCTGAAGGACTATGACTGTGATATCCTATATCACCCCGGGAAGGCGAATAAGGTTACCGACGCTTTGAGTTGAAAGTCTTATGTAGCGCAGATGGTGCTTAAAGAGTAGAATTTGATCGGCAGAGCTCGAGATTCGGTGTTCAAATTTGAGGTAGGTCACCTTTTGAATCTTATCGCTACCCTTAAAATTGAGTCGAATGTGCAGATTAGGATCAAACTACTTCAGTCGACAGACCTAGATGTTTAGAAGATTCTGCAAGAGGACACCAAGAAGAGAAAGGCTGACTTTCAGATTTCTGAGGACAGAACACTAAAGTTCCGAGGACGATTGGTTGTACTTGACGATGCCAAGCTTAGACAAGATATCTTATCAAAAGCTCATCTTAGTAGTTACAGCATTCATCTAGGTAATATGAAGATGTATCGGAATCGGCGTCAACACTATTGATGGTCTAGTATGAAGGCAGACATTGCCAAGCATGTCACCAAGTGTCTGACGTGTTAGCAAGTCAAAGCACAGCATTGCAAATCGGGAGGACTTCTGCAACCTCTCGAGATCCCATAGTGGAAATGGGAGCATATCATGATGGATTTTGTGACCGAGTTACCAAGGAGTCAGAGAGGAAACAATTTTATTTGGGTAGTGATTGACAGATTGACAAAATCGGCCCACTTCATTGCAGTAAAAAAAAGACCTCAGTTTGGACAAGCACGCAGATCTATACATGCATCAGATAGTTCGTCTGCATGGAGTGCCAGTGACGTTTACCTCAGACCGAGACTTGAGATTCATAGCTGCTTTTTGGAAGAGCTTGTAGAGTGCTTTAGGTACGAAGCTGCAATATAGTATAGCATATCATCCTCAGACGGATGGCCAGTTTGAGAGGACGATTCAAACCTTCGAGGACATGCTGCAAGCTTGCGTACTAGACTTCAAGGAAACTCGGAAGAACAACTTCATCTAGTCGAGTTCACCTACAACAACAGTTATCAACAGAGCATTCAGATGACTCCTTTCGAAGCGTTATATGGCAGAGCGTGCAAAACGCCAGTTTGTTGGGATGAAGTCGGGGAAAGAAAAATCACAGGCCCAAAGTTGGTTCAGCAGTTAGTGGATGCAATTGTAGTTATCAGAGGAAGACTAAAGACCGCTCAGAGCTGACAGAAGAGTTACGTAGATAAGCGTCGAAGGCTTTTGGAATTCCAAGTTGGTAATCACGTTTTTCTGAAAGTGTCATCAATAAGGGGAACTTCGCGCTTTGGCAAGACAGAAAAATTGAGTTTGAGGTACATAGGTCTGTTTGAAATTTTTGAGAGAATTGGGACCCTAGTGTATCATTTTGCGTTGCCACCGAGATTGGCGCAAGTGCATAACGTCTTTCACATGTTGATGTTGAGGTATTATGAGTCTGACTCGACCCACGTGCTTAATTTCGAGGAATTGGACGTGGATGACTGAGCGTCATAAGTTGAAAGCCCGATTCAGATCATGGATCGAAAGGAACAAATTCTGCGTACAAAGATCATCCAGTTGATCAAAGTGGTCTGGTAACACCACGGCACTGAAGGAGCAACCTGGGAGAGTAAGGAGTCGATGAGACAATTGTCTTTCTCTCATTTTCTCTCAAGTTTGATCCAAAAAATTTTCACCTTTTTCAACGAGCGAGTTTAGGAAATCCTCCAAGACAGTGACAATGTCTTTCCAAAGGAAGTCTTCTAGAATTGCGAATGGGAGACCACAGCACATGCCTGAGGGTCCTACCCATTTTGATCTAACTGAGGAAGAGGATTCTTCTTAGCAGTCGCAACAGCAACAACATTCTTAACAATGTCACTCTTCACAACAAGGGACACAAGTTCCTCCGCAACAACAAGTAGAAGAAGAAATTATTGAAGATGTCGAACCCATAAGAACGCTGAAACCTGCATTTCTCTTTAAACTCTACTCTAAGTTAAAGGAGGGTGGTACTATGATGACTTTCATCGATGAGTTTTTACAAGAGAGGGTACAAGAACGAAACTTTGGTTTTATAATCTATGAAAAGGATGGGCATTGCGCCTATAGGTTTGGCAGCAATGACTTTTGCTAACTTTCCAAGTGATCCATGGTTCGGAACTTTTAATCAGCCTAAAGGGAAGGATGATGATGAAAGGTTGTACACAAAATTGCAACCTAGGATGGGCGTCGCTACAAATGTTCGTGGTGAGAAGACGAAGTTATTTCGTTCTAAGGACCATAGGAAAACTTATTTAAATCTGCTGAAGAGAGGAGTGATGAACCCTAGAAGTGTGGACTTTAATTTTCTTGATTCCTTAAAGGTGAAACTGAGGGAGAAGTTTGGTCTTCTTCAACTTGAACAATTCTATTCAGAGACATTTGTTGCCTACGTTGAATTGACTACCTATTTCTATTGAAATTTGTCTTTTCTAAATGCAAATAGATTTTCTTTTATGGTTAGGGACAAAGAATTTGTGGTGGATGTGGCACCTTGGCAGATGTGATTGGTGTGGAAAGGGGAAGTTTCCAACTAATCAGTGTGTCTATTGGTCACGTAACTTGGGCTCTTGTTCGAGACAGGTTTGTTGAAGGCAGGATTTCTTATTTTAGAATGAATGCCTCCAATATTTTGCTTCACAAGATTGTGATCAACTGCATCAAACCCAAATCCACTTCAAAAATTGATGTCTCTCACTCGGAAGCAAAGCTGATGTATGCAATCAACATCGGATTTAAGTTCTCACTGCCTCACACTATCCTAATGCACATGTATAGGACAGTTGTGAAGGACATAGGGCAACTCCCTTACTTTGCGCTTGTTACTCGACTGTTCAAACATTTCAACATTCAGTTTCCTACTACTCTGTGTGATCGAACCATTACTCCAATGGTGGTTGGACTAAAGATGGTTTAAAAAATGAGATTAAAGGAGTTGAATAAGGCATTGGAGAGTTTGAAGGAGAAATCTCCTACCAAAACTAAACAAGACTTTGCAGCGAAGAAGAGGAAAGGCAAAGAGCTAATGAGCACACCAATCAAGAAGATGGGAGCCCTTATCTTGTAGGATGAAGCATATAAGGACGATATCACTCTCTCCGCTTTTGCCTTAAGAAATTTAAGGAGCTTTGTTAGTTTTGAGAAGGCAGAAGACAAAGAGAATAGAGAAAGAGAAGAGACAAAGAAGAGAGGTAAAGAAAGAGAAGAAAGGAGAACAGAGGAAAAAGAAAGAGGAATAGAAGAAGAAAAAGAAGAAGAAGAAGAAGAAGAAGAAGAAGAGGGTCAAGATGATTCTCTTGAGCCAACATTGGTTGTATCCTTGTCAGATAACTCGGAAAGAACAAGAACAAGAAGAGGAATTCTTTTCTCCACCTGAAGGCACAGAAACAAGGGGGAGCAACTAACAAAAGAGGTACTTCTTCACTTGTTTTCGCTAGTGATGTTAGTAGATCTCTAGCAAATCCAAAGGATGTCTATGTCTCTCAATACCCTGAAGCATATATTGAGGCATCTAGTCCAAGTCCTGATGTTCGAACTGCTAATGTTCCCTCACATCTCAACCCTGGAATTAATTTGGTTGGACCCAGAACTACATAAGAACCAACAGTAGACTTTCAAAAACTGCTGGATCTCCTTTTGGAATTGAAGGGTTAGCAATATGGTTTCAAGTTTGAGATGAAGAACCTCATGACAGCTCTTAAGTTGACTTCGAACTGTCTTCAAGAGTAGATACAAGCCCTGAAGCTTCAAGTGCAAGAAACTGCAAAGGGTGAGGATATTCAACAACTGAAAGAGACTATGAGGAAGCTGGAGGAGACTGTCAAGTTTATGGGGGATTTCTAGATCATTTGCATCCCCAAACGGCCATGATTTTACCCAACTCTTTTTAAAGTTTTTCTCCACTTTTTGCTGCTGACAAAAAGGAGGAGAGTCTGTGCAGATTTGATTGGATACTTTTGCTTGGTTTGATTGGTTTGATTTTGATGACTTTTTGGTTTGGTTTTGGACTGGCTTTGAACTGGTATACTTTGGACTTTTGACTACTGTTTGATTTTGAATCTTTTTTACACTTATAGTAATTAAGTTTGTGATATTGATTATGGCTGGCTAGTTTTTTCTTCTTGCAGGATTAACATTTTTTTTTTTTTGTAGAATTGATGCTATCCAAGTCCTAATCAACTTATTATATAAGATATCACGTTTTGCTTAAGTGTTGTTTTGCAAGTTAAAAAATTTCAAATTTGTAGGAAAGTTTTGTCATCATAAAAAATGAGGAGATTGTTAGAGAAAACTCCTTTATTGTTTTGAAGCTGACAAAACCTTTCTAAAAGTCTAGTCTAAAGACTTGTAAACTCAAGTGTTATAGTCCGAAGAACTCCAGGCTCTTCTATTAAAGTCTGAAGACCGCTAGTGTGACATCCTAGATTTTCAATCCTATTTTTTATTAAATAAATCGGACATTTTATCGATGCACCTATAGGGCTGGTCTCAGAGTTGATCACTCTCGAAATAACTAGGTTATCTATAGAAGCCATTAAGGATTTTAAGGCAAATAGACTTGAAAATTCGACAAGAAATCGGCTACTCGACCGTGTTCATCTTTAGAAGCCATTATGACACAGTTAAAAATCAAGTTGAGATCAGAGATAGGTCGGTTCGACTAAGATGTGTGACTATTCGTGGGTGACACTACTAAATTAAAAAATTCTCGTCGATCGGCACTAGACTGATTTTTCTATCGTTTTGGTACTATGTGTCCATATTTAAATCCTTGAAATTTTCATGACAACCGAGAATCGTCAATGTGTTGAGTTGGTTTATTGTGGCTTGAATAAAATCGACCACGGGTCATTTGCACTAAAAATTTTTGAAAGTTATCCGGTAACTTAGGTTACGCTAAAATCTCGCCGAATGAAAATTAACCGTGAATTTGAGTCCGATTTCAGAAATTGAAAGTTCTGTCATGTCACAATTAATTCTAGGAGTGTCGACTCAGTTTCAAAAAAAATTTCTACAAACTGAGACTTTTTGGAAAAAAGTCGTCCTATGGCCGTTTTTATACAGAAAATGCCAGGAATCATTTTTTATTGCAAAATTGGGAAACAAGATGGATCAATTAGTGAGGAAAAATACCAACTTGATCGAAGAGGTGTCGATTGAATTTATTGAGGCCGAATTGGATTGAATTAAACAAGAACAAGTGTTCAATTGGAAGGAAATCTAAGCCAATTTCGTAGCCCCCCATCCACCACCGCTTTTGGACCATTTTAAGAGTTGCAAGAAGAGCCTTGGTGGCTGAATTATAGCCAAGGAAGGTAGCTATGGTTGTGAAATGATCAAGGGGACCACAATGTGGAAAATAAAGCCATGGTAGGACCCTTCTCTCTCTCCTTCTTCCTCAAAGCTGGCTGGCTATCACCCTTGCTCCCTCCATCTTGCTTTTCACACACCAGCAGCCAAGGAGGACCAATCGAAGCCCCCCAGTTGCGCTAGACCGCCCACGACGCCACCACACGCCACTCATCGCCATTTGCTGCTCCGCTTATGCCGTGTGTGCCTCGCACCCCCCCGTGCGATCCCGTCGCCTCATCAACCCTGTCTAGAGTTCCAGGAGTTGTCCTGAGCAACTCAGGCTGCCGTGAGCTATTGTTGACTGCCGTGAATCGCCCCTCCGAGCCGTTGCTGCCTCTGCCAGTACACCGCTACCCTTGCTTAATCCTATTTTCTATCTTTTGCAGCTCAAAATAGAAGTAAAAGTTATGGATTTCCAGCTTAGTGGTGGCCCATTTTGGCCCGCTTCTCGGCCCTAAAAGTTATGCTCGCTTTGAAGAAAGTTGTTTCCTACGGCGTTCACGTCAATTTGAACTAACCGGCTCGTGAAACAAGTGAGTTTAACTCACTAATCCTCATTTAGTAGGTTAATGATGCATAGGGGTTGATTAGTTTAGGGTAAGATGGATTATGTGGTTAGATTATATTAATTATATTTTATTAAACTAGTGAATTTAACTAATTGCCGATGCATGTTAGGTGGATAGTTTGTATAATTAGTGAGTAAATAGACTCTAGTATTTATTGAACGTGTCTCGAAATTTTTTCGAGTCCGTTTCGGCATCCAATTGGGCATTACATGCCTAAGTTGGATTTATTGCATTTATTTAATAATTTTCGTAATTAATTAATTATTTATTTATTTTTCTTGAAATTCAACTAGGATGGTCGGTGAACGAAATTTTATGCTGATCGTAATGGCGCTCTTTATTTATTTAATTGAGATTTAATTTGTGCTAATTTGATTTAGGATTTTATCCCTAAATTAATTAATTTTGGTAATTAATTGGAAAATTACTGGGCGTCAGTCATCAGCACCAAAAATCTATTTGGAGATTGCTGAAAATAATGAAAGGTTCAAAAGTGAAATCCTTGTATTTTGGCTAAGGTCATCTATATACCCACAGACGTGTATTTTATCGGGAATGATAAAAATAGTAATTTTGATTGTATGATTGGAATGGCATGTATATCAGGTCGGTGACTCTATATGTCATCTTGGAGAAATGACGATATTTTATACTGGCTCAGTGACTCTATATGTTATTTTAAAGAAAGAATGGTATGCAATACTGGCTCGGTGACTTGATATGTCATCTTAGAGAATGTACAGTATGCTATTTATTATATCGCCTCGATGACTCTATATGTTATCTTAAAGAAATGACGGTATGCAATACTGGCTCGGTGACTCGATATGTCATCTTAGAGAATGTACAGTATGCTATTTATTAGCCTTTGGGGCAAGCTACTATCTATATATCACCTAGGGTGAGCAGTCTTAGATTTTGATCAGACGCATAGATAGTATTGTTTTGACCAGGTAAAAGTTTGATGATATGTAATCGACTAAGTCGATTGATCGATGATTCAATCTGTGGTGATTGATTGGAAGTCTATTTGAATTGTGTTGTTTTGTAGGGAGAGATTGAGGCCAAGGTAAGTCCTCTGACCTGTGTTGTGCTTAGGCAACCCTTATGGCGTATTGGCTTCCTAATTGGGTCTTAGTGGGGTAGAACTTGCTGAGACATTGTCTCACTGGTTATTGTATAACCATTTCAGGTCCTTAGATGGCCGCTCTTGAGTTTTTGAGACGGCCTAAGGATATTGCAGAATAGATCTCTTACTTTTCGTGGCATAGGAGCCCTAGGGGTTCGACCTATGAGCTGGTTAGGTCTATAGTTGGAGTCGATGCAGGTCTCACTCATAAGGTGCCTCATCGATACAAATCGTGGTACTGCTAGACTTAAGATGGCTAGAGAGAGGGTCCCTTATCGGAGTTTGAGATGCCTCTGTGTGTTCTGGAGGTCGCTTTTGGAGAGGGCACCATAGATCCTCCTCTAGGCTCAGTCGTAGATGCGGTAGACCTAGATTTTGAAGATCTCAAAAGTTTGGTACAGTCTTCTAACAACTCGAGATCACCTTAATTGATTCTATCCAACGGGTAGATTGAAAAAATTCATTTGGAAAGTGCCAATGGTTGTGAAGGCATGAAGGAGTATTTAAGGCGGACTCTCCAGTTGTTTGGTGTAGTGTGTGAAAGAATAATTTCAAAGTGTAAAGCTTTCTCGTTGGGAGAAGTACATTATTAGTGCCATAACTTGTGTACGGTGCTCACTTTGATGCCAAAAGTTTATGTCGGATCACTTAAATGCCAAATCAGAGAAAAAACGATCACTTTGGTGCCACCGGCCAGAGATTCCGGTCAAAATGATTACGTGATTTTTATATTTTAAAAAAATCAACAATTTTTAAGGCTGTCCATAGTGGATGGCATAAAACGACACCGTTTTCCTTTCTTCGTAAGAAACGAAGCTATTTTACCATTCCACGTGGATCACTTACAAAACAATCGCCGTTTTGTAAAATAGAGTGGATTAACTACTGTAAAAAAATGACGTGGATTCACTACGACCAAAAATGGTGTTTGTATACGATTCTCGCTCGCTCACCGTCACTCGGCCACCGCTGTAGTTGCGCCGTCATTCACGTTCGTGCACTGGTTGCGTCCCCAACTCTCACTCAGTTAGTTTGTCATGTTCTCTACATGAGTCAATTTAGTGAAAAATTTAGGGTTCCGACAGGCAAGTTAGGGCGCGGAGGGCAAATTGAGGGCTCAGCTCAAGGGGAAAGTGATGGTGAAAGTGGTGGGGAAAGTGGTGGGGACCGAATAGAAAATTTGTGGGTTCCGTCGTTCGTTCGCTTTCTTTTGTGGGGACCGAATAGAAAAATAGGGCGCGGAGTGGAAAATGAGGCTCGACTCGGAGGGAAACAATGGTGGGAACGAATTAGTTTGATTAATTGGATTGCTTTTGTGGGGGATTGAATGTGATTGAATTGAAAAATAGGTGGTGGGGACCTCACTTTGTTTATTCAATTCAGTTTCTTTTATTTCTATTAAGGCACCGAATTGGGGAGATTAGTTGCTTTTGTTTATTGACAACAAAACGACAAGGATCTGCATGTGAAGTTATTAATTCTGTCATGTGGTCTTAATAAGTAATGACTCTTTTTTTCTTTTTTCATTGAGTGCAGCATCAACATAGACGCGAATTAGGTAGGCGTCATTGTTTGCTATAGTGGAGAGTTTCTTATTGGCACTGAGGATTGGGAATATACTGGTGGAAATGAATGTACTATCTATGTCAATGTTCGGAAGCCATCATATATTGATTTTCTGAGGGATTTGGTGTATTTTTTACTATGCAAAGTGCAAAAATTACATTACTGTGTTCCTAGGAAGGAATTGAAGGATGGCTTCAAATTTTTTAATGACGATAATAGTATTAAGGATATCATTGACTATTATCTTCATGGCGAAGAAGCTATGGTATATGTTGAGTATTATAGTGATGGTGAGGATAAGGATGAGGATGGGGATGAGCAAACCACCACTGAAAGAGGAGAATTAAGGGATCCTATTCAAGTAAGTAATCAGGTCGGGGATGAGTTTAGGTTAGATGAAGGGCAAAATGAGAGGGTGAGAAGTCATAGTGATAAAAATGAACAAATAGAGAGATGTCCTGAAATCTTAGGTGAAGATTTGGGTGAAAATGTGGGCGATGAAGACTTCATTAGATTAGAATGGGCAATTGCTTTATCCAGTGAATCAAAAAATGGATATTTGGCTTCAGTAAATTTCCCAAATGACGAAGATGATGATGAATTCGCATAGCCAAGACAAAAGCAAAGGGAATTTCTGAGAAAAAAACTTGCAGCTTCAGCAAAGATGCCCAAGCCAGTAAATAGGGATGAAGCTCCAGCTGAAGGTAATAAAAGTGAAGATGAAGAAAGCTGTGGCGATGAAGTTGCTATTTCAGAGAATGAGCTTGACAATGATGATGAAGAACCTGTCATTAAAGAAAAAGTAAGTACTCTTGTTATAATCCGATTGTTGATAAACCCATTTTGTTGTGAAGAACTCCATTGGTGAATAGATGAGCGTTCAATTCATTAGAAACACGAAAGAATTTGTGAGAACTAAGTGCTCACAACCCAATTGTTCATAGAAGCTTTATGGCGCACTGAGTAAGAATGGGTAATTCCAGATTAGGTCTTTTTAGAAGGAGCATACTTGTCCAATTATCTTTAACAATAAAATAGTAGCAAGTGTGTGGTTATCGAAACATTTTTGCAACACTATCAAAGCAATGCCCGAGATCAAGAGTCCTCAATTTCAACAATTAGTGAAGAAACAAGTATGGGTTAATGTGTCAAGGAATCAATGCAAGAGAACTAAGATGAGGGTGATGAAAATATTGATGGGTGGGTATAAGGAAGAATATGCGCAAGTATGGGATTATGTTGGTGAATGCATGTTTCAAAACCCATTTAGTAGGGTATATGTAGAGGTTGTAGTGAGGCCATTCCCTAATCTTAGGCCTAGATTTGAAAGATTTTATCTCTATTTTGATGCATGCAAACAAGGCTTCTTGGCTAGTTGTAGAAGAGTTGTAGGATTTGATGGATGCTTTCTAAAGGGTTTATGTAAGGGGGAGTTGTTGGCTGTTGTGAGGAGAGATGCCAATAATCAAATATTTCCAATAGCTTGGGTGGTGGTGAAGATAGAGAACAATGATATTTGGTCTTGGTTCCTAAAAAATTTAATGGCTGACCTTGAGATAACTAATAGAGGAGGATGGACATTCATGTGCGACCAACAGAAGGTAATTTCATTGTCAATTAATTCACTCCCTCATAATATTAATCACTTGCATATTTTCCCTGACTTGTATTTATTGGTTTGAATTTTTTGTAGAGACTTATTCCTGCATTGACTGAGTTGATTCCACATGCTGAACATAGAATGTGCACGAGGCACATATATGCAAACTGGTCAAGGAATTTCAAAGGAGGTAAGCTATAGAAGCAATTACGACAGATAGCAAATAGTACCAACGTGGCTGATTTCATATTAGCCAAACAAGGATTGTTGCAACTAACAAAGAAATATTTTGATGCACTCTTCCAAACAGAAGCTAAGCACTGGTGTCGAGCCTTCTTCAACAAAGAGTTCAAATGCGATATCATTTATAACAACCTTAGTGAAGCTTTCAATGGCAGAATTTTAGAGGCCAGGTGTAAACCAATCATCATCATGCTTGATGATATTCAAGTTATGGTGATGACTAGACTATATAGGCAAAGAGATGAGGGTATGAAATGGACTAGAGACTGTGGCCCTAGGATTGTGAAGAGATTAGATGCAAACATTGCTGCTAACAGGTTCTGTCATCCAGTTTGAAATGGAGACAATGAATATGAGATTATTCAAAATCAGGATAAGTATGTTGTCAACCTAGATAGAAGAAAGTGTTCATGCTGAGCTTGGCAACTAAATGGAATTCGTTGTGCCCATGCCATTTGTGCTGTTCATATGAAGTAAGAAAACTCATATGATTACCTACATAATCGGTACCAAAAAGCTCATACATTGTTTCATACCAATTCATGATACAGCCTATCAGAAGTAACAAATTTTAGGAGCCAACAAATCATGAAAACCCTCTACCTTCGCCATTGAAGAAGCAAATAGGAAAGCCAAAGAGGAGACGAATAATGCAACAAGAAGAGGCATCAAGTCAGAAGATGAGTAGGACTAAGGCAAAGATAAAATGCTCTTATTACTGCAAGGAATGGCACAATAAGAAAGGTTGTGAGCTAAAAAAGCAGCATCAACAGTAAGTTGATTTAGTGCCAGGGACAAAACTTACTGAAGAGCTTCTTCTTAGACCTATTGAAGGGAGGACTGAAGGCCCTACTATAATGCCTACTAAAGGCCAAACAAAAAGCCATGCTATAAAGTAAGCATTTTCTTTACCTCAGTAACTTTTCAGTTCATATTTGGTAAAGCTTGACGGTTGACCAAGTTTTCTTCATTTGTTTCCCACCATGAAAATAGTATATGTCTAATTATTCAAATCATTGTAGTTGGTCATAATCCTGATATAGTATATTGTTATAAGGCCTACTAAAGGGCTCGAAACAGGCCTTATTGTAGGCTCAAGTGCAGGAATAGGGATTGGAACGGGTAGGACAGCAATAACAACTGAGTCCACTGTTGAGCAAACGAGAAAAAAATATCCTGTAAGTTGTATATCGCTATGTTTGTCTTTTAAGGGCTGCAATTTAAATTTGTTATATGTTTCTCAGGTGAGAAGACAAGCAACTGCACAAGTTGTAGAGGTGGCTCCCCTAGTTGCTGTTGAAAATAATGCACCACAACAAACAAGAGGGACTCTTGGAAAAAGATTAAGATAATATGGTTATGGGATTTACACAGATGAACATGCCGGAATGACTATTTTGAATGTAAGATTTGTACACCTCATGCATTTAATTTATTGTACTTCAATTCATTTGGTTAACAATCTCACTATGTTCTTGTAGTTTGGGAGAATTTCGAAGGTACTTCTCTCTCCAGGTGGGCGAAATCAAGAATCAAAGGGGCAACCAAAGAAGAGTGCTCCAAAGAAGAAAACATCGGGTATAGCTACAAAACAGCCATCCAAAACGAACCTAGCACAAGTTCCATCTCAACCAACGATTAGGAGTAATAGTGATTATATAGACCAACACATGACACGTGCTAGAACAAGGAAAAGGAGATGACAGAAGACCTAGTTAAAGAACTTGTACATCCAGTTCGAAAGAATACTCTGATTATGAATCAATTCAAAGCTCCAAGACAAAAAGGAGATCAGGGTGTTGCCCATACTAACTGATAGGAGGATGCTGAACATGGTCTCTCTTTTTATATTTTCTATTTTTAGGAGTGTGTTGGATATTATATCATTAATGGTTGTTGTTGCCTGCATATTGCCATTATTTTTTTTTTTAAGTGGTTGTTGAACCTTTAGTGATTGGGAAGTGAAGTTAGACATGTTTTTCTTTTCTTTTGTAAACAATTAATCAATGTCAATGACAATATCTGTTTCTGTTATTTTCTCTTGGCTTGGTTTCGACTAGTAATGCTAGCAAGATAGTTATCAGTTATGCTGTATATTTTTTTGCTTTGGTGCAATGTTCTTATGAGATTTATATTATTTTTAGATTTAGATGTGTGGATATAGTGTTGCTGGTTGAAGTTATGGATGCTATTTGTGGGGTTCTGGTTATATGTGCTGGTGCAAGAACAAGATGCAATTTTGAGTGCTGGTGTATCTTGTATCTTGGGTGCTTGTGCATTTTGTTGCATCAACACTTGTATGGGCTGGTGCAAGAAGATTCACCAGCAACCCAACTGGTACAAGAACAAGGCTCTGGTGCAACAAGACGTTTTTAACCTAACCAAGCTGCATTTCTTGGAGGATCCTACCAGGCTGGAGAAGAGGAGTTTAGAAAGCCATAGAGAGGTTTTTCACAAAGCACACACTTTACTTCAAGGGACTCTGCCCAACACATTACACTCTCCTCGCCTTTTATAGACGATAAGAGGTCACAAAGACACTCACAAGGACCAAGCTCATGGGTCCGGATACAAACAAAGGCACCGGAAACTTCCGGGAGGGAATTATTCGCACACTATGAATAGTGACCATACTGTGAATAGTACTTTCCCTAGCCTAGTGCTACAGTAAAAGTGAACAGTGACTTGCTACAGTGAAATTGTAAGGTCATTGTTCATAGTGTGCGAATAATTCCCTCTCGAAAGTTTCTGGTGCCTTTATTTGTATCCGAACCCATGAGCTTGGTCCTTGTGAGTGTCTTTATGACCTCTTATCGTTTATAAAAGGCGAAGAGGGTGTAATGTGTTGGGTAGAGTCCCTTGAAATAAAGTGTGTGTTTTGTGAAAAACCTCTCTATGGCTTTCTAAACTCATCCTCTTCTCCAGCGTGGTAGGATCCTCCGAGAAATGCAGCTTGGATAGGTTAGAAACGTTTCCATCCTGGCATCTCTGAGTGTCTCTAGGCTCTGAACTAAAAGGCTGAGTGGTCTTCTGCTAAAAGGCTGTCCCTGAAGGGCTTGAACGGGAGTTGTTCGCCCACTGTGGGATGCATGCTTGCAGGAAATTTACTCTCCTTTCCTAGTTCTAAGTCTAGGTCCATTCAGGAAATCTGTGTGAAAACAAGACCGGATTCATTTTCTGATGTCACCTGATTTTAGCCATGCCATCACCATCTTATATCATATCTTTGTGAGAAAACCCACTGACCTCATAGAAATGAAAAGGAGAGAATTTTTCAAAATAAAATATTGCTCTCTCCAGAAGAAATATCTTGATAAGCATTATCGAATAATGCTTCAGCTTTTCTATCAGATTGGAGCTGATCCAAATATGAAACATGTTCTCCTGACTTCCATCCTTAAAGAATTATCCCAGATGGTTGAAAGATCCTTTTTTAGAAGACAAAGGAGAGTGCAGGATATTCCCTTGGGAGAAATACAACAAGAAATCCATCTATGCCTTAAAGAATTGTGTTTAAAGTGCCAGATGGTTCGAACTTACATCACAGATGACAGAGAACTCGAGACAGCTTGCTCTCGCTAAAAGTTAAAAATCAAATGTTCCAAGAAAGACTGTGATGGTACGTGTGGGAAGTCTTCTTGGAAAAGGAAACACTTCAAGAAGTATTGCTTAAAGAAATCCAAGCATGGCCATAAGCACTTATGAAGAAAGAAGAAATGGCGATACCTCCGCAAAAGGAAAGATTGCATAGGCCACAAAAAATCAAATCGCTGCTTCATCTGCAACCAAAAAGGGCACTTTGCCAAAAGCTGCCCCCAAGCTAGAAAAGGTCAGCATCATTTGATACATCAGATTGAGAATGAAACATGTATTTCTCTTGAAAATGATGATATTTAATCCTTATTCTCTACTGATGAAGAACCATATGAACAAACTCTTTGTGTCATTCCCTCTTACCAAACTTCCAACGAGACTGAGTCAGACTCAGAGTCTGAAGATATTTTTCATATATCATCCTCATCCCCAGAACCAAACCTTGACATATTTTCAAGTCAAACTCACTGTCCCCATTTCCCTATAAAAATCCTCACTTCGAAGTTTGCCAAACCTATCATTGTTATTACTCTCATTGACACAGGAGCAAGTTGTTCAATATTGGACACCAAAGTTCTTTCTGAAGAATTCTAGACTCCTTATATCCGATATTTCAATTCTACTTCAGGAGATACTTTCTCCACAAACTTCAGAACCACCCCCATAACTGTCCAGTTCTTCCCCCAGTGTTCAATAACCACAAAAATCTTTGGATCCAGTCTGTTGACACCTAAATTTTGACTAATCATTTAGTAATTAATTGCATAAAAATTTAGGGATTAATCTTTAACCCCTAAGAAAAAATAGTAAAATTACATCTCATGTAGTCGCATTTGCATCGGTACTAAGAGGACAACAAGAAGCAGGGGCTCGCGGTCGATTGCATACACAAATTCGGTGGAGTGCGGATTCGGGAGAAATCTTCAAAGAAGCAAAAGCAGCTCACAACATACTATATAATATGCCCATATTATGTTATTATAATATGCCCATAATATTATATAATATGTCAACTTTGATGGTGCAATGAAAATTCACCGTAGAAGGAACCTCCTCATTAATGCATGCACATCCACGCACGAAAGATTTCCTTGCTGAAGAACAAAGGGGGGGAAGCGAAGAAAGAAAAAAAAAACTCCATTGTGAGGGGGGCTTCCCTTTCGGTCAGACAAGGGAGGAAAGAAGAGTGTCAGAGAGAGCTAAAAAATATTCATTGGGAAGGGGCTCCTCCTTCGGACAAGAAAAAATGAAGTCAGGGGAAGATATTTAAAAAAAAAATGAAGGGAGAGTTTGTCAAGAAAAGAAGATTAAAAAAGGGCAACGTTCAGCTTAAATTCTGGAAAAGTTGCGCTACATCTTGTCACAATAATATTGGCTATCTTCAAGAGGCAATGGACGGCCTATAAATAAGACCACAAGAAGCCGCGTCCGGGGAGGAGAAATTCATTCGAGAGGTCTGAGAGGGGAGCGAAAAAGAAAAAAAATTCATTGTGAAAGGCTTCTCCTTCGGACAAGTGAATGGAAGGGAGTGTGTAAGGGAGTGTGTCAGAGAAAAACCAAAAAAAGAAAATATGAAGTCAAGTGGAGGAGATTAAAAAAGAAAAAAATTCATTGTGAGGGGCTTCTCCTTCGGTCAGACAAAAGGGGAAAGATTAAAAAAGAGAAAAAATTACATCGGGAGTGGAGCTTCTCCTTCGTTTGAAGAAGAGAGAGAGAACCTGCAGAGAAAAAAAAAGGGTCAGAGAGGGGGCGTGCGGCAGGACAGAAAAGAAAGGAAAAGAACAAACACTGTTCATCTTCTTCCTTGCAGGTTCTTCTTCTGCAATCGACCCCTGCTGCCCGAGCTTCCGCGCCGCACCTCCATCGCCCGCGAGCTCGCGCCTCCGCCAGCCTCTGCCCTGTCTAAAAAAGAAGAAGCCGCGGAGCAGCCGACCACCGCAGCGCCCCAGCCTCGCCGGCTGCCCGCGTCCGCGCCCGCGCCCGCGCTGCCTCGCTCGCACCGCCGCACCACCGTCTCCACCTCCCCCCGCGCGCTCGCCGCACCTGCAACCCAGCGCCCGATGCCCTCAGCTCCAACCTTGCGACGCTGCTGCTGCCCCTGCTCACTCACAAGATCTGCAGCCGAGCTCCTGCTTCTGCCTCGCTCGCCATCTCCGAGCATCACCGCTGCTGCGATCGGACGCCGGAAGCCGCAGCACCCGCCGAAGTTTCGAGTTCCTCGCCGAGCCCCCTGCTGCCGTGCCTTCGCTCGCCCGCCTCCTACCTCTCGAAGCCACGAGCGACGCCCGCAAACTGCAGCACCCGTCACTGAATCCTACCCGTCGCCGCGCCCGCTGTCGCACCGCCACAGCTGCTGACTTGCAGTTGCTGGAACCCCGAGCGTCACCACCACTCCCGGGACCTCGAGGAGCCACGCCTTCGTTCGACCTGCCGCTGGTCCTCCTGTTGCAACCCCCCGAACACGACCTGCAGAAGCCCGTGTGCCTCCTCGCTGCTCGCCGCTCCTCGCCGATTCGCCTGTGGCCGGTCCTCGCCGGAGCGCTTCCCTTCTGACCCACAAGCAAGCCGTGCGTGGGAAAGGGAAAAGAAGAAAACAAAGAAAACAAAAAAAGGAAAAACAAAAGGGGAGCATTAGGTAGTTTTTTTTTACTATTATTTTATCCTTTTTTTATATAGTTTATAGTTTGTTTTTATATAGTTTCTTAGTGTGATTATTCATTAATGCATGATTGAAATTCCAATGTAAAATAACCCCTCAATTTAGGGATTATGAGTTCAATTTTCGCGCCCGAAATCCGACTCATGATCTCGTATAAGAATCGACAATCCAATCTCATGCCCGAGATTCGATTTGCGATTTAATTTGAAATTGACCAACCCGATCTCATGCGCGAAATATGGTTTGTCAAATTTGGGTATTAATCTTATCTTGATTGGATTGGATATCGGGTTATTTGAATTAACTTTTGTTTTTGCATAAAAAAGTTCAAAAAAATGCGAGCTAGATTAGGGCTAGGGTTAGCATATTTAGTTATTTCGTTTTTTTTTAAATCCAAAAAAATGCATTTAGGACATTAGTTTTTTTGAATTGCACGTGTCAATCTAGAATTAGACTTTTACTTCAAATTTTTATAACAAAAAAAAATCCCCAAAAAAATTAATTAATTTATGATGCTAGCTTTTTGTAGATTGCATAATAGGTTTTTTTTTTTTTTTTTTAGATGCATATTTTAGAAGAGATAGCATGTCCCTTTAATTTTCACTCTAGTAGTTTTTTTTTAGTGTTTTTTAAGCATGAATTTTCATAAAAAAATCATCATGCATTTTAGAATAGAATTGCATGTCTCATTTTAAGTTTAGATCAATTTGCATCTTAGGTCAGAAATTGCTAGATTAAAATAACGTCTTAGTTAAAATTAGGATTTAGCATGACTTAATCCTAGGTTTAAATGGGATGGAATTTTAATTTAGCTAGGTATTTTTTGCATTTTTCTTAATTTCGAATATCATGAAAAATACAAAAAAATTGTCTTTAGATAAATTAGTTTCAATTTTCAGGATGAATTGCATTCTTAGGAATAGAAATATCATGTGTACGTCATGTAGAATTAGGCTCATATAATTAAAAATTGCTCGTCATTATAATTAGGTCACTTTGATTTGCATATTTGATTATTGCATGTTCATTAAGAAAACACAAAAAAAATATTTTACTCATGCCATGTAGTTTAGAACACATTGTCATGCCATTTCATGTTAGATTAGATGCACTGCATGGTTCTCATTGAATAAGTGAAAACAAAATTGAGAAATTACATTGTTAAGTAGAAATCATATCAAGGATTGCGGATGTGAATTCTAATTTAATACTGCAGATGCTTTCGTTGCCATGAGGTAAATCCTGCATTTTTCTTACTTGCTTTCTTGAGTGCTAAATTGGTGGATTGCGCACCCGCATGATCACCTCACATGTTAGGAAAGTGAATTAAAATCAATCCAAGCTACCTGCAAAACATGTTTTTTTTTTTTTTTAAAAAAAAGAAAGGTACCGAAAGGGCGTTAGAGAAATCTAGCGTAACCAAGTCCCCGAACTCACAATCTCTAGTTCGTAGGAGTGAAGTGATTCTCCCGTTACTTTACTTGGGTTTCTAATCGACCCACCAAAATAGATTAGTGGCGACTCCATGATGAAAATCTTTTGCATATTAAGAACTTAAACCCTAAAGTCGCGAATTAGTATGGGCTTGGGAGAGCTCGAGTTAAGTCTAGGCTTAGCAATCCATTAGCCGAACCCTTAGGTGGTCCAAACCCGCTTTGGGGAGGTCGCAACACAGTCTTCTCAACAAAGATTTAATCATTGGTTGGGACATCATGACTCAAATCTCTCAGCTTCGCATCATTCCTAGAAAAGGTTTTAGGTATAGAGACCAGTTCTCTGAGTTTGTTAATATTCATAGACTCTTTTCCATTTAGACGAATCTGTTAGATCCACTCATGCAAAAATTGTTGGAATCTTGTTCAGAAATCTTGGTTTCATCGCTAATAGAGACTTCATAGAGATAATCTATCTTAGAAGCATTGGAAACACGAAACTACGACTAGTGCAAGTCTGAAATTTGGCACTCAAGCGATCACTATTTACAACTTCTGCAACATAAGTAATCACTTTATCATTGTGACTGGTACTTAAATGATCACTTTTATAAAAAAAACTTGGCACTCAAGAGATCACTATTTACAACTTTTGGCACTGAAATGGTTAATCGTGAATTTGCCACCATCCCTCCATTTTGTCATGGTTTGCAGTTGCAGCAAACCAACAAATCAGCAAACCATTACAACGATAAAAATGCAGCAACCATTCTATTTGAAGCAAAAACTAACAAAAACAAACATTGACAATATACAAGTAAACAATGCAATTTTTAAGTGCTTAGAATTAACGTATTCCAACTTTAACCTTCCATTTTGCCATAGTTTGCAGTTGCAACAAACTAGCAAACCAGCAAACTAGCAAACCATTACCAAATAAACAATGCAGCAAGCAAACCATTATATTTGAAGCAAAAACTAAACAAAACAAACATTGACAATACATAACTAAATAATGAAACTTTTAAGTGCTCACAACTAATGCCTTCTAACTCCAACCTTGCATTTCTACCATAGATTACAACAAAACCTTCTGCTTCATACAAAAGTTGTAGCAAACCAAAAACACATTTTACTTATAAATAATCCAATACAAGTGCATATTCCACGTCTTCGACTATGGTAGGCATTCTTTTCATTACTCACTTCATATTTGAATAAACTACCTAAGAGAATAAGAATACAATCAATGCTCAATAAAAGTTTCTTTCAAGTTTTAGCCCTGAAACCTCCCTCTTCAAATGGTCGACCAGAGATGTTAAACTCTTCATTTGAGCTTGCATTAAGTCAATGTTGACACCTAAATTTTAACGGCCCGTTTAGTCATTAAAAATTAGGGTTTAATTTTATTAAAAAAATATATTAATTACATAGCATATAGATTTAGGTGCATTTTATTTTGATTGTCATTTTATTTGGACCAGTGCGGATGGGTTCAAATTGATCGGACTAAGCCCATAAAGACTACAAATTAGCCCAAGCCCGTTTTCTGAAATTAAGATTTGAAATGAGGATTTTTGGAATTTAAGAAAATCGGGTTACAATCTTATCTTTAAAAATTAGTAGAAGATATTCGGGAGATAAAGAAAAGGATTTTTCGTGATCGTAGGGGTTATAAGCAATCTTTGTAAGAGATGAAATATTTACAAAAGATTTGCATTTTTGTTTTCCTTATATAAGGAGTGCACGGAAAAACAAAAAGGAGGGCTTTCCTAGGGTTTTCGTTTGGGGGGATCAAGGAAGAAAAAAAAAAGTGAAAAGTGAAGCTAAAAAAAACAGAAGAAAAGTACAATTGGCAGGGGGCGAGGAGACGTTTACTGTTCATCGTCTTCCTCACCCTTGCTGCCTGAGTTTGCAATCAGACGCCATCCCGACGGTCGCCGGCGCCGGCTCCTCTCCACTCGTTCCCCGCGAAGCCGCCGATCTGCTGCCAGAGCTGAAAATCAAAACCAGCACCCCTCCTCTGCCCAGATCTACTCAGCGCCTCTGCTCGAGTTCGAAGCCGGTCGCCGCTATACCTCCGCCATCCTTCCACCGAGCCACCACCACAACGCCGAGCCTCGCCGCGCCCAGCCTGCAGCTCGTGCACCGCGAGGCCGCCGCTGCACCTTCACCTCGACTCCCAGATCTGATACAACCCAGACGTCCTCCTCCGCCAGTCTACTCGTTGAGATCCCTGCAGCAGTCGGTCCAGATCCGAAGCTGTCCCTGCCTTCTCGTCCCCGCTGTGACCCAACGACGCTGTTGCCATAGATCTGCCTCACCAGACGCTGCGCCCAATGGCCAGATCCAAACGCTGGAGCTCCTCGCCACAGCCACTCGAGGCCTCCTGCCGTCCCTGCAACGCCCTGCCATTCGAAGCCCATGATCCGAGCGCCCTGACGCAGCCCCCGCGACGCAGCTTCCCTTGCCGAACCAGTGACCCACCATCACTTTGCTGCTCCGTTTGGGAAGGAGAAACAAAGGAAAAACAAAGAAAAAAAGAAAAAATCCAATTAGGTAGTTTTACTTATTTATTTATTTTATTGTTCATTATTATTTTACTTATTCTGTCTTTTAGTGGAATTATTCCTTAAGGTATGATTGAAATTCCAACATGAAATAGTTCCTCAAGCTAGGGATTGACAGTCCGATTTTTGCGCCCAAAATCCGACTCGCAATCCCTTACAAAAATCGACAATCCAATCTCAAGCCCGAGATTTGATTCGCGATTTAATTTAAAATTGGCCAACCCGATCTCATGCGCGAGATATGGTTCGTCAATTTTTGGATATCAATCTTATCTTTTGTTTGATTTGCTATCATCAAGTTGGTTGAGTTGAATCTTATTTTCATAAAATAAAAAATCAAAAAATCTCAATTAGGATTAGGTTTGTTGTCATCTTGCATATTTAGGATTGCAATCTTATTATGAATTTTTAAATAAAAAATCCAAAAAAGAAAGCGCAAATTGCATGTTTCATTTTAAATTTAGATCATCTTTTTTTAGATAAATTACATTTTAGATTTAGATAATGTCTTAGTTTAAATTAGATAGAATCTTAATCTAGCTAGATCATTTCAAATTTCATAAAATTTGTCTTAGGATAAATTAGTTGCAATTTCTAGGATAGATTGCATTTTTAAAGTAAAAAATGTCATTTGCATGTCATATAGAATTAGGCTCATGAAATGCATGTCATTTTAGTGATTATTGTTAGGTTCATTTCTAATTAGAAATTGTCCGTCATTGGATTAGGTCATTTAATAAATATCGCGTGACATATAGCTCACATATTAAATTGCAATGTTGCATGTCATTTTAGTTAAAATAATTTTGTATGTCATTGCATTACATTGCACGTCATTAGAATAAAGTCATTTTGGTTAATTTAAATTGCATATTTAACAATTGCATGTTCATTAAGAGATCATAAAAAAAATTTTCATATTTTTAGGACAAGTTGCCATGCCATATCATTTCATATTAGATTAAAAGCATTGCATTGCATATGGATTATAGTCTCGTTTAATAAGTGAAAGCAAAAAGAAAAGAAATTGCGTGTTAATTAGAAACCATATCTAGGATTGTTGATGTGGATTTTAATTTAATACTGCAGATGCTTTCGTTGCTTTGAGGTAAGTTCTGCATCATTTAATTGCTTTCTTGGGTGTTAAATTGGTGGTTTGCGCGCTTGCATGAACACCTCACATGTTAGAGAAATAGATTTAAAATCAATCCAAATTGCTTGCCAAACATTTTTCAAAATAAAAAGAAAGGTACGGAAAGGGCATTAGAGAAATCTAACGTAATCAAGTCCCCGTACCCCTAGTCTCTAGTTCGTAGGAGTAAAATGAATCTCCCGTTACTTTACTAGGGTTTCTAATCGACCCACCAAAAATAGATTAGTGGCGACTTCTAATAAAAAAATTTGCATGTTAACAATTCAAACCTAAGTCGCAAATTGGTATGGGCTTGGGAGAGCCCGAGTTAAGTTTAGCCAAAATCCTAGGTGGTTCACCCCCGAAAATTTGGTCGAGACAGTCGACATCCTCCAACTCGTCCATTAACGTAGGTGGAGGTTGATTTCAACCTTCAAGTAACTCCAAAATCACCTATGTCGCTCGATTAGAGAATTTCTTATCAACACATTTGAAATATTTGCACTTCGAGCCTTCTTTATATCTGCCGCACCCATAGAATCTTCTCTCGAGATTCAACCGAGTCCCAAATGTTCTTCTTGGACTTGGTAACCCATAATAATAGTAATACTCACAATCTAATTTGCTTTTCTTTTTCTTTTTTTTTTTATAGGAATGTGAGCTGCTGCTAAAGCTTCTACCCTCCATTTGCAAGAGCGAGCTGATAACTTTGGGAGAAAATCGAAGTATGCACTTGAATTGGTCGAATTGGGGATTTAGGGTTTTCAATTTTCAATTATGCTTGAATTTTGGGATTTAGGGTTTCTTATTTGGGGGAAAAGATGTTAAATGGCGTCGTTTTGTTGTTTGCATGCTGATTGTACTCTCTGGCAATCCACGTCGGCTTTAAATATTAATAAAAAAACTGCCACATCGGATTTCCGGCCAACCAGATTGGCGTTGGCACTGAAATGAACTTTTTTCAAAATTTTTGGCACTTAAGTGATTCGACTGAAACTTTTGGCACCAAAGTGAGCACTGTTCACAAGTTATGGCACTGATAGTGTACTTCTCCCCTTTCTAGTTCTTTGCTTTCTCATTCATCGAGCTCAAATTTGTATACAAAAGAGAGAGACTCTTAATGAGACTATGTGAGAGATCAGGAGAAACTTTTTACTGAGAGAGTCGAGATCACGAGCTGTAAAATCTCTTTTGATTCATAGTGAAATCTAGCCAATGAGTTGTCAGTGTGAGAGAGTGGACGTAGGCTTGATCTAAGCCGAACCGCTATAAACATTGAGTTCCTATTCTCTTTCCCTGAACTCCTTACTTTAATTCATGGCTTTTATTTAATTGTTTAAAGCTGATTACATCATTAGTCTATTATCTTCTAAAAGCAATTTACTTTTTCTAAGTCTTGCAAAATTTTTTATTTACACCTATTCACCCCCTCTATGTGTTCGTACTAGCCTTTTCAGATTCCACTAAATTGCAAAATTCTCGTCAATCGGCATTAGATTGATTTTTCTATTTTTTTGGTACCCTGTGTACGTATTTGAATCCTCGAGATTTTCACGACAACCAAGAGTTGTCAATGTATCAAAGAGGTTCATTTTGGCTCGAAGAACATCGACCACGAGTCATTTGCACTAAAAAATTCGGAAAGCTACCCTGTAGCTTAGGTCACGTTAAAATCGCGCCAGAGTGAAATTAACCGCGAATTTGAATTTGATTTCAGAAATTGACAGTTCTGTCATGTCACGAGTCATTTTAGGAACGTCGACTCAGTTTCTGAAGATTTTTCTGCAAACCGAGACTTTTTGGGAAAAAGTCGAGGTAGGGTCGTTTTTGTCAAGAAAATTCAGAAGACCATTTTTTATTGCGAAATTGGAATACAAGTGGGATCAATTAGCGAGGAAAAATTCCAATTTGATCATCAGCTCGATGGTTGGATTTCTAGAGACCAAATCGAGTTGATTCAAGAAGGAATGAAGTCCAATTTAGGGGAAATTCATTCAAAATTTGTAGCACCCCATGGACCCAACTTGTGGACCACCTCAAGCCTTCTAGAAGGGGCCTTTTGGTTTGAAGATTTGCTGTGGAGGCCAATTATGAAGGTGGGCCAAGTTCAAGGGGACAAAATGGGATAAGGGAGACCAAAGGTGGTCCCCCTTTATCCAAACCGGTTCCCTTTTCCTTCATCTCTTCCTCTCCTCGTCGAGCCTTCCTTCTCCATGCCATTCGAAGCTATAGCAACCCAGAAGCACCAAACCAACCAGCTAGTAGCCCGTCTGATCACCTAGGAGCCCCGCGACACCATCACGCCTCACCTGTCTGCGTGTCAGACCCACGCCTCCTAGCCTACCATTCCAGCTCAGCCGTGAGCCCAGGCAACCCTCTGAGTTGTTCGCAACACCCTCACCGTCGCCAGAGCTGCCTGACTGCCCATCTATCACCGTGAAGCCCTGTTGTAACCTCTGCTGGTCTTCCTTGGCTGTTTTGGCCCAAGCCAGCACCTCTCTTGGCCTTGACCAGCACCGGCCAAAAGTAGAAGCCATTTTCAAGGCTTTCCCAACCTCGTTTGGCGGTCCCGCTTTGAAGTTTGTCGAGCTTCTTTGCGTCCCTATCGTTTCGATCTGTGCATATCGCTTAACAAGTGAGTTTAACTCACTAATCCCTACTTAGTAGGTTAATGGATTTTAAGGGTTGATTAGTTTAGGCTAAGCTAAGATTAGGTGGTTAGCTAGAACAGATTAGTGAATTAGTTAGTTGATTATACATGTTAGGGGTTAGAGTAGTGTAATTAAAGCCTAGACAAGCTCTAGTATTTATCTGGAGCGGTTCAGAAATTTTATGGGCTCGTCTTGGCTTTCAATTAGGCTTTACGGGCCTAAGTTCTATTTATTTACATTTATTAATTATTTTCCTTAATTATTTAATTATTTATTTATTTTTCAAAAATTAGACCGGGATAGTCAGTGACCAGAATTTTATGCTGATTGTAGTGGTGTAATCTGTTTATTTAATTGACAATTATTTTATGAAAATTTAGTGTGATTTGTGATTATGGGTAATTATCCCAAAAATTAATAATTTTGGTAATTAATTGGAACATTATTGGGCATCGGTCTACAATGCCAAAAATATATTTTGGAACTGTTGAATTTAGTGGGATGCTCAAAAGTGAAAATATTGTATTTTGGTTAAGGCCGACCGTGTACCTATACACAACAATTTTTATCGAGTGTGATCAAAATGGTGTTTTGGTCCACTTTTGGTGAGCAATAAATTATTAGTTTTGGGCAAGCAATATAATCAATTATCAGCTTTAGGCGAACAATATAATCAATTATCATCTTTGGGTGAGCAATATATTTTATTATAAGCTTTAGGCGAGCATATATAATATACTATCAGTATATTTGACAGCTTCTGGTGAGCTATGCTATCTACTTTTCAGCTTAGAGTAAGCTGTCCGTAAGGTAGTCGGACTTTATAGATAGTATTAATTGAGATGACCGGGGAATAATCATGATGACATGTAATCGACTGAGTCGATTGATCGATAGTTCGATCTGATTGGTTGAAATGATTGAATGGCTATTAGAATTGTACTGACTTGCAGGAAGAGTGAGGTTAAGGTAAGTCTTCTGACTCGTGTTTATGCTTAGGTAGCCCTTAGGGTGTATTTTCTTCCTAATCATGTCTTAAAGGGTAGAACTTGCTGAGACATCGTCTTACCTCATTGTGGGATAACATTTCAGGTCCATAGATGGCAGCTCTTTTTGAGTTTTTTGGTAGGCCGAGGAAAGTTATAGAATAGACATCTTACGTTCCATTGCATGGGAGCCCTAGGGGCTGGACCTATGAGCTGGTAAGGTCCATAGTCTGGGTCGATACGGGTCTCACCCACAAGGTGCTCCACCGTTATAGATCGTGATACCGCCAGGCTCAGGATGGCTAGAGAGAGGGACCCATACCTGAGTCTAAGATACCTTTGTATGTACTAGAGGTGGCTTTTGGGGAGGGTATTGCAGATCCCTCTAGAGGTTCGGTGGTAGACCCAGATCTTGAAGAACCAGAGTACCCGGTGTATTTTGCTGAAGGCTCCAGCTGAAGTGTGGATGATGATGGAGAGGAGGACGAGGATCCGTAGTTTTGTGAAACCCCCCTGTTTTGTAGAACGTATATAGAGATATATATATATATATATATATATATATATATATATATATATCGGTTTGTATATAACTGGTTGTGATATGTATATATCACCAAGATGCTTCTAATCATGCTGTTGCTAATCTTTTAGTAGCTGGATTTACTGGACAACTAAAAGGTTGGTGGGATAATTATTTGATTGATGAACAAAGAATACAAATTTTAACTGCCTATAAAATAGATGACTTTGGCCAATGCATGGATGATGATCAAGGACATCTCATCCAAGATGCGGTGAATACTCTTATCTATTCCATTTCACAATACTTTATAGGAGAGCCCTCACATATTAGAGATAGGAACCAAGATCTCCTATCCGATATGCGTTGCAAATCCTTAGGAAGATTTAGAGAATACAAAGAACTCTTCTTTCAAAGGGTTCTTATCAGACAAGATTGCAATCAACCCTTTTGGAAAGAAATTTTTTTAGCAGGATTACCCCAAATTATAGGTGATCAAGTTAGAGATAGAATTAGAGAAGAATACAATGGCCAAATACCTTATGATCTTCTTTCTTATGGAGAAATAGTCTCTTATGTTTACAGACAAGGAACACAAATGTGTAATACTATCAAATTACAAAGACAGCTTAAGGAAGAACAATCTCTCACCAATAGAAGTCTAAGAGATTTCTGTGCTCAATACGACCCTTCTTATAATGAAAAAAAAAAAACCAAAATGTAAGGGAACTTGTCCTTCTGAGAAAGAAACAAAAAAACATCACAACAAACCTCAAACTCGTACGAATAAACAAAGACACCGGAATAACCAAAATAGACCTCATACTGATAGGAAATTTTTTAAAGACATCAAATGTTACTCTTGTGGTAAAAAATGTCATATTTCAAAATACTGTAGGATTAATAAAAAATTAAATGAACTCTCTCTTGACGACAATACTCTTAATTAGTTAAACAACATCTTCATAGAAAATGGTGATACTTTTTCTGATGAACTTCTTGAGGAATAAGGTCTTCAGATTAATGAAATAGATTCCTCTTATGACTTTGATTATGAAGATGCCTCTCCTGAAAAACCCGTTCCTGAAATAAACATGTTAACAAAAGAAGAAGAATTTCTCTTTAACACTGCTGATAAGATCACTGACCCAAAAGCCAAGAAAGAATACTTAGATAGACTTCATTCTTCCTTAAATATTACCTCCAAACCCAATACTTCTTACAATTTAAAAGACATCTTGAATAGAAACAAAAAACCTCAGTCTAGACCTGTTAATATAAATGACCTCCAAAATGAAATAAAACAACAAAAATTAGAAATTCAAGCCCTGAAAGCAACACAGTTAGAAATGAAAAAAGAGATTTCTGATATAAAATCTCTCGTCATAAAAAGGAAAAGAAAAATTAGAAGACGAAAACGAAATCACCAATACTTCTGATATTCCGGATCCAGCCTTCCTTATGTTATTAACAGAAATAACTTCTAGAAAATGGATAATAAATATTATGATAAAAATCAACAATGAGTTTATTATTGAAACAACATCACTCTTTGATACATGAGCTGATCTAAATTGTATCAAAGAAGGCCTTGTTCCAACAATATACTTTGATAAAACTTCCGAATCCCTAAAATCAGCATCGGGTGATAAACTTAATATCCAATACAAATTACCAGAAGTCTTAATAATAAAAGATCAAATGTCTTACGAACCATCTTTTCTTTTAGTAAAAAATATAAGATAACAAGTAATTCTTGGAACATCTTTCATACAATTAATCCAACATTTTACAGTTACTAATGAAGGCATTGAAACTTATGCTTTAAACAGAAAAATCACTTTCAACTACATAACAAAACCACAAAAAAGAAGCCTAAATATTTTACAAGAACATTCTATTTCTGAAATAAATTGCCTCATAAAAGACAAAGAGAACCGGCTTGAATTCTTAAAAGAAGATTTAGAATTCAAAAGAATAGAAGAAAATCTTATAAAACCTAACATCATAGAAAAAATAGCTTCCCTACAAAAACACATAGAAAAGACTATATGCTCTACTCTACCCAATGCCTTTTGGGAAAGGAAGAAGCATATCGTTGATTTACCTTAGAACAAGATTTTTCTGAAAACAAAATACCTACCAAAGCTCGCCCAACATAGGTGAATCAATAAGTTTTGAAATTCTGTCAAGAAGAAATACAAGATCTCTTGAATAAAAAAACTCATAAGAAAAAGCCAATCACCTTGGAGTTGTTCTGCTTTTTATGTCAATAAAAATACTGAACTAGAAATAGGAGTTCCCAGGTTAGTTATTAATTATAAACCTCTTAATACAGCACTTAGATGGATAAGATACCCTATACCCAATAAAAAAGATTTGCTAAACAGACTTTGTAGATCAAAAATATTTTCAAAATTTGACATAAAAACAGGATTTTGGCAAATACAAGTCAGTGAAAAGGATAAATACAAGACAGCCTTTACAGTCCCTTTTGGCCAATATGAATTGAATGTTATGTCATTCGGTCTCAAAAATGCCCATTCAGAATTCCAAAGAATTATGAACGAGATCTTCAATCCTTATTCAAAATATATAATAGTCTATATAGATGATGTTCTAATATTCTCCTCCAATATAGAACATCATTTCAAACACTTATCTACTTTCATAAAAATAATAATAAAAAATAGTCTTGTAGTCTCTCCTACTAAAATTGCACTCTTCAAAACCAAGATTAGATTCTTAGGTATTTACATACATTTAAGTACTATAACCCCCATTGAAAGATCAATCTCTTTTACTGACAAATTCCCTGATGAGATTAAAGACAAAACTCAATTACAAAGGTTTTTGGGAAGTCTCAATTATATTTTAGATTCCTTTCCCAATATGAATATCCTTTGTAAACCTTTACACCAAAGGTTACGTAAGGATCCTCCACCCTGGACCTCTGTCCATACAGACATTGTCAAACAAATAAAAATGCATCTAAAAGATATACCATGCTTACACCTTACTGACCCTTCCACTTTCAAAATAGTTGAAACAGATGCCTCAGAATTAGGATATGGTTGTATTCTCAAACAGGTCAATAACAACAGAGAACAAGTTGTTCAGTTCATTTCAAAACATTGGAATTCAACTCAACAAAATTATTCGACAATCAAAAAAGAAATACTTGCTATAGTTTTGTCTATATCAAAATTCAAAGGAGATTTATTAAATCATAAATTCCTCTTGAGAATTGATTGCAAATCAACCAAAGACGTCTTACAAAAAGATGTTTTAAACATTGCATCAAAACAAATTTTTGCCAAATGGCAAGCCATACTTTCAGTATTCGATTTTGACATTGAATTTATAAATGGTTCTTCAAATTCATTACCTGATTTTCTCACAAGAGAATTTTTACAGGGGATACAATCATGCCAAGATCCAAGAAAGACAAAGATAAAGGCAAAGGCAAAAGCAAAGCCATTGCCGAACCCTCCAATACATCACCAAAGCCAAAAGACTTAACATCCGTCAAGACATGGCTACAAATGGCAGAAAACAACCAGACATACTTACAAAAAACACCTTTGAAAATAGAACCCATATCATCTGAACCCATGCTAGCCTTTAAATAGTTAGCCAACATGCTACCAAAAGAAACAATATTGTTACTTGCCCAGTCTTTACAAAAAGACGTAAAGAAAGAGCCATCCAGTGCCATCGAGGTAAGTAACAATCCTTCCCCGCTTGTTACACAAAAACAAGTGGAATACAAAAGAATTTCGAATGGGGTGGTTATTAGGCCACAAGCAACCCCTCATTCTCAAAGATCAAAATTTTTCCCCAAAACATCTTTTGAAAAAATACTGTCTGTAGAAGATGGATTTTATGATGATAATCCAAACAAATTCGCAAAAAACATCTTCCCAAAAAACTGGTTTTTCAAGCCACACAATACAAATAAAACCCTTGCTTATTATGAGCAAATCCTAGTAGAGATAGAGCCAGCAAGGTTTACTCACTTTACTAACAAAAACAATACAGAAAACATCCTATACTCCACCATGTCCATCAGTAAAATCATACATCTCTTACACTAGGGAGATTCACCTCATACACCCAGAAAATTCCAAACCAGACTTACCCAAATCTTACCATATTCCTCCTCCTATACCTACTGGGACTACCAACAAGCCTGGTGGAATGTTTTCTACAGCCAAAATACAAATTTCCAACATATTTGGTTAGTATTCTTTAAAGACAACTTCCCAAGACAAAGCCTACCAAACTGGTTCAACTCCTGGTGGGATTTCTTTGGTCCTTTGAACATTATACTACACCCCACAGTCAATCAAGGATACCAAACATTTCGTAAACACTTTGTACCAAATCAACATGATTCAAGATTCCTTTGCCTTATGCATTTCTTCATAATATTCAAAATCTCATTGATAACAACCTGGGAATTTGAATACATTACATCCACCAATTCTGTACCAATACTCGTCCGAAAATACAAGACCAAATGGTGGGATGGATTCAATAGACATAAACAAGGATCCGAGGCTGCAGTTAACACATGGCTAAATAGCCAGAAAAATTAAATAACCACGGTCCCATCAGATACATCTTTTCTACAAGAAAAATCCATTACAAGTGTAGCACTGGCTGCAGTCCAGAGCAAGGAGGGATACTGCAACATCCTCAGAACAATGCTCTCCGAAGCGGAAGGATCACAATGTGGATCTTCCAAATCTCAAGACAATACAGACGGATTCTCACAGTCACATCACAGTGGAAACACCAATGAAGACGACTGCTATGGGATCAACTTAGATAGAGATTAAACTCAAGACATCATATGCGAACACTATTACAAGCGGCGCAAAAGTTATACACCGTAGCATAAGATATACACTGTTCATACACTGTTCACTATTCACTTTATACTGTTCAACACTGTAGCACTTTCACTATAGCACCCCCTATAAATACACCCTCTCTACATAGAAGAAGGGGACCTCGAAATTTTCCAGATTTCTCTCCTCTTCTTCCCTCTCCCACTTGTAAACCATCATCTCTTCCATCTCCATCCTCATATCTTCCATCCCCAAGCTCTCTTACCTTGTATCCCTTGGTTTCAAAGTAAGTTAGTTTTTCATATACATCATTTTATACAGGGTTACCAACTTACATGATAGTTGGTTAACAATTTCTTGTAATACAAACATCAATACTCCCTGGAGTGCGGATTACCGCCCTAGTGGATGACTTGATGCTTTAGTTTCTGCATCATTCAATACATGTAATTTCAGCTTTCCAGCTTTATATAATACAAGTTCATACCACCTTCATGGTTGGTTTTTGTTTATGCATACTTTTATTTTATATTTTATATATTGCTTTCGGTCTTTACATTATTCTTAATTCTCGCGATTTTATTTAAGTCATTTACTTTCTTGTTCTTATACATCATTTCCTTTTAGATACATCCTTCCCTGCTTTCATATAGATCTATTAATCTCTTTATACTTCCTTGTTCCCTCATATAGTACTCCGATCCTAACCCCTTTATGGTATATATATATATATATATAAGTGTGATGTTGGTTTTCAAAATTATGGCCCTACTTTCTTATCCCATCTCGTTGTTGTCTAGGGATTATTTAATTGCTTTGGCATGTGCATTAAAATGAATGGGTCGGCGATACATCCTGTGACGTCATTATTAATTGACCATAAAGGGATGGGCACGCGCTCGGAGGATTAGGGTGTGACAGTATGGGACGTGTCATAACAGTTTGGGCTTATAATCGGGACCCCTGTGATTGATTAAGCTGTTGAGGCATTGCAATTGTTATGTGCATTAATTATATGCATTGTGTTATGAACTATGCTGACGTGTAGGAAGGAACTGAGGCGAGGTAAGTCCTCTGTTCTAATTGTGTGACTGTGTGGCTAGAGCGCCATGAGGTGTATTTTCTTCCTAATAGGGATTTAGAGGGTAGACTTGTTGAGACATTATCTCACCCCGTCGTGGGCTAAATTTTCAAGTCCTTAGATGGTGGTTGTGAAGGACCAGCAGCCCTGGAGTCTATGGAGGTGGAGTCCAAGGGATCGGCATATGTGTCTGACTAGTGTGTTGTAGGACAGCATCTTTTTGAGAGCCGACCTTTTTGTAAACTTTTGACTAGACTCATTTTTTTTTTTTATCTAAACTCGTTGTTTATAAAAGTTGGCTTTTGTGAAATGTGCCCTGCTTTCCTATCCCATATTGTTTGTTGTCAAGGGTATTTATATGCTTCTGTAAGTGCATTAAAATGAATGGGTTGGCGATGCGTCCTGGGAACGTCGCATTTGTATCGACCGCAGAAAGATGTGCGAGCGCTCGAAGTTCAGGGCATGACAAGTTGGGTGTGCAACCAAATCAATTCTACCTTGGGGCTAGATCAAATTGCCTAAAAAATAAATCTAGAAATCGGATATTATTGGAACTAGTCCAAGAATAGATTCCAAGTGAATATCCATCCAGGAACCGGACCGGACCACCCTATTTTGGAACCAATTTTATAAGCCAAAATGCTAAAACCTTAATTTCTTTTTTCCCTAAATTCTAAACTCAGCACTTTATCCTTTGTCCTCCCTCAGAACTCCTCGCCAATTTTTACTCTTCCCCTAAATTTTTATGGATGAATAGGGAATGAGTTTTCTAATTTATATTTTATGTTATGTGTTTAAAATTTTATTGTTTATAATTATACATGACTATATGTTCATCTTATGGACTTTTATTTTTGACAGATAAGGATTTCCGTTATTCATCTTTTACTTTGAATCGTTTTATTACTCATAGTCTCATATGATTTTGCTACAAAAAATTAACTGAAAAAAGGAAAAAAAAAAAGTTCTCGGGTAGACCCTTGAATTGGATTGGAAAAACAAGTAGGTTCCATAATCCATTCCAAGCAAACATGATAGGTTCTAAGGTCCAAAAAACTAAAAACCGGTTATAACATAGTAGGTTCCAAATTCTAGCTTTAGAACCTACCACTTCGAAACGAATCACTCTAGTTACAAGTAAGCCATGAATGCTTTTCAATTACCGAAGAAAGATTCGATGGGTAAATGGTAGGGAAGGGACACTCTTACTTCTTCTTCTTCTTTTCCTTTATTTATTTTGCTTTCAGCTTTATTCGCTCTTTACTTTACATGGAGAAGTCAAAAAGAGGAAAAAAGGGAATTTACAGGGAGCCATGAGCAAAATCACCATTCTTACTGGATCAAGCAAAGAATAATGCAGCTTTAGAAACAAGTATGCAACTATTCACTCATTTTATGCATGTTTCCTAATTTAGAAATTAATATCCTACATGTATTAGGAATTAGATAGCAATTTAGGAAAGTATAAACTTTATTAATTGTGTGTTTAAGATTTAATATATATTATTCCCTAATTTGTCAGAGTCATCATGTGACATCCCGAATTTCAACCCCGTTCCGAATATATGAAATGGGCATTTCGCCGGTGTGCCTATGGTACTTTTTCTTTGAGCTGATCACTTACGAGTTAACCAATCTATTGGGTGAAGCCGTTAAGGGATATAACCGCGGTAAAATCCCTAAAAGCTACCCGATAGGTCGGATCAGACTAAAATCGCGTTTGATCGATTTTAACCACAAAGTTGAATTTTGTTTCGGAAATCGAACGTTCGAAAATATCACAATTCATTTATAGGATGTCGTCTTGTCTTTCGGAGAAATTCCAGCAAGTTTGGGATTTTTACGGAAAATCGTTTCGGACGTTGCGAAAATTAATGGAAATTCGGATGGCCATTATTAGAGGAATTTTGGGTCACCAAATTTAAGTAAATGGTGAGGAGATGGTGCAAATTCATAGGGGTGATGGACTACTGCAATTTGGTCCTCAATGGATTTCATTTGGTGTGGAATTGTGGAGAAATTGGCCCCTTGAGTGACCCATTGGAAAGGTTGGCTAAAAATGGGCATAGTTATCTACAACAAAATGAATTAACTTGGGTGCAATTGGAGCAAATTCTCCATTGGTTGGGCTGAAGACTTTTATGGTTTGTTAATCATGAATGAGATATTTTGTTTTGACTTGACCCCCTCTCATTCGGCTTCTCCAGGAAGTCTCGCCAACTTCATCTCCACGGCAACTCTCTCTCTCTCACTCGTCTCTTCCCATCCGCACGCCTTCCTCCCCACGTTTTTCTTTTCCTCGGCAGCAAATTCTCCACTACCCTTTTCTCTCTTTCACGCTACCAAGAAAACCCAACGGCGACCGACTCAGCAACTCCACCGTAGTTGCCATTCGTCCGAAGAAGACAACCCCCGCGAGTCCAACCTTCATCGAGACTTTATCCTGTTGACCAGCAGCTGCTCCCCTCATGCCATCGAAGCCCCCTGCCACCATTTCTTTTTCTCTTGTTCCCCTGCAGCGGCCACACGCCCCACCAAGTTCTCTCTCCATCTTCGTCGCCCCATGTTCGGTCAACTCAGCGCTCAGCAAAATCGGTTTGTTGACCTTGCAGCCGCTAGCTTCGTCCACGTTTCTTCCTCCCACTGCCAGCGAGCATGCCCCATCTCGGCCTCCGTTTGTCGACGACTCCGCACGTCCCCAGCAGCAGTTCGGCCAGCAAAGTCTTCTCGCATGAAGCCGCCCACCGATTTTTCTCTGCCATGTCCAAGCTGCCACGCTTTTGTTTTCATCCCCACCGGTCAACAATCCTCTCCACCCAGCTCTTTGGTTGACCTTGCAGCTGCCCGTTTGTTCATCAAGCAGCCAACGAAGCCCACATCTCCTCTGGCTATTCACGAAGACCGAAGCTGCCCCAATTTCTTCAATTTTCCTCAACTGAAGCAGTCGAGCAGTCCAGTGTCTTCGTCCAACGATCCACCGAGGCTGCTGCCGTTCGTCCATCCCCGCACGGCCCGCAATCTAGCGAGTCTTCATCCTCCAGCTCACGTGAATTTTTAGCCCAGCAGTTGGGCCCATCTCCAGCAATTTCAGCAAGCCCATTTCAGTGAAGTTCAGTCCAGCAGCCCAGTTTTTGAGGCCCGCTTCAGCTTGGTCCATTTAAGTTGTAGCCCATTTTCAGTCTTGAAGTTCAGCCCATCTTGGGCCCGTGAAGCAAGTCGGCCCAAGTTCGGCTCAAGCCCAGCAATTTGCTATGGGCTTGCAAGGCCTTTCGGCCCGGCCTGAGTGATCGTCAACGTCGCTGAAAATTCGGATTTCGGCCGCCGTCACGGTGTTCCGCTCTTCGCTTTGCCAAGTGAGTTTTACTCACTAATGCTTTCTTAGTTTGCTAATTATACTTAGGGGTTGGTTAGATTTGATTAAGCGCAATTAGGTGATTAGATTAGTCTAGAACAATTAAATTAGTGACTTAATGATGCATGTTAGGTGGTTAGACTTAGTCATTAGCAAGTAGAGAGCTTCTAATATTTATTGAATGTATCTCGGGATTTTTCCCGATCCGATTTGGCTTCCAATCAGGCATTACGGGCCCAAATTGGATTTTTAGTATTTATTTATTTATTTTTCGAAATTAATTAATTATTTACTTATTTTTCCGGAAATTCAACCGAGATGGCTGGTGACCGAAATTTTATGCTGATTGTCGTGGTGCAGTCCGTTTATTTAATTGAGCTTTATTTTGTGTGGAAATGATTTATTTGTGAATTTAGGATTTATTCCCTAATTTAAATAATCTTGGAAAATTAATTGGAAATTAACCGGGCATTAGTTAATGATACCAAAAATGTTTTAGTGGACTACAGAAAATGGTGGAATTTATTAAAAAAATTATTATATTTTGGCTATGGCAGATTGAGTACCCACTCATGGCATTTTAGCGGAAATCATAAAATTGGTTATATTATTGTTTGCTTGGAATTGTGTGTATATCGGCTCGATGACTCTACGGAGCATCTTGAGACAGTACGGTATGATAAATTGTATGATCTACCGACTCAATGACTCTACGGAGCATCTGGAGACAGTACGGTATAATAAATTGTGTGTATACCGGCTCGATGACTTTATATGTCATCTTGAGACAGGACGGTATGATCTACCGGCTCGATGACTCTACGGAGCATCTTGAGACAGTACGGTATGATAAATTGTATGATCTACTGGCTCGGTGACTCTACATATTATCTTGAGACAGTACGGTATGATATACCGGCTCGATAATCCTATAGATCATCTTGAGACAGTACGGTATGGTTTGATAGCTCGATGACTATATGTCGTCTGGAGATAAGATAACATACTATCTATATATCACCTAGGGTGAGTAGTCTTGGATGTTGATCAGACTTATAGAAAGTATGGAAGGGGTCGATCAAGAGATAATTTGGATGACATGTAATCGACTAGGTCGATTTATCGATAATTCGATCTGATTGGGTGAGGTGATGTGATGATGTATGATATATATACTAACTTGCAGGAAGGAACTAAGGTCAAGGTAAGTCCTCTGACTCGTGATGTGCTTAGGCAGCCTAAGATGTATTGGCTTACTAATCGGGTATTAAGGGGTAGAATTCGCTGAGATGTGGTCTCATTGGTTATTGAATAACCATTTCAGGACCCTGAGGAGAAGCTAAGGAGGAGGAACCTGAAGGGAAGAAAGACTTTTGAAGAAGAAGATGATCCAAAGAGGGATCTTGAGTATAACCCAGATGTGGACTGAGATCCCATCCCTTTTGTAAACCCTGTCTTAGTGTAGATAGGTGTGAGACAAGTATGTTGTGAATAGTATTGTAAATATACTATGAGTTGTGCTGTTAATGAAAGTGTGGTTGTGAATTTCAATATGAAAAATATGGCCTGCTTTCCTATCTCATTATTTTATTGTCTGGGGATTTATAACTGCTTCCACCTGCGTAGTTAAAAAGAAAGGGTCGTCGATACTTAGTCCTGGGATATTGCACTTTAAAATCGACCAATAAGAAGGATGGGCGCGTTCCCGAGGATCGGGGCGTGACACATCATGTACATTTATGCAATTTCTTATTTTGACTCATAAGAAAAACTTAAAAATATTGCATCCATATCTCATATAGACTACATTTAATTGCAGAATAAATTTATTAATTATATAATATTCATATTGCATGTTGCACGTCATCTAGAGAGTTACATGTCCTAATGTCAATGTTTTAATAATTGAATTACGTAGATAGGGTTAATTAGTAATGACATTTCATGCATTATCCATATTCCATATCATAAAAATGAAAAACCAAAAAAAAAAAAATATTTGACATTGCATTTTAAAATCATGTTTTGGTCATGCATACATTTTGCAAAACACTTGATATGTTTCATATCATGAAGCTTTTCTGTTGCTTAGAGCATCAAGGTTTTCCTATTTCCTTAGGTAATTTATTTATCACTTTGATTATTGAGTGTTAAGTTTCGGTCTACATACCTACATAATCATCTATCACATGTTAGTGGTTTAGAATTAAAATTAATCAAGACTGCTTGCAAAATATTTTTCAATAAAGAAAAAAGGTATTGAAATGGCATTAAATCTATCTAGCACAATCAAGTCTCTGTACGAATGAAATCTCCAACGCACAAAGTAAAATATTCTCCCACATTGTACTTAGATTTTTAATTGACCAATATTAAATCAGTGGTGATTCCAAAATGAATTGATTTAAATGTTTAATTAAATTAAAAACCCCAAAGTTGTAATTTGTATGAGTTTGGGAAAATCCATGTTAAGTCTTTGCTTAGCGATTCAATAGCTATTCTTTGGTGGGTGGAGCATAACGGGAAGGGAAAAGGAAAAGGAAAAAAAAAAAAAAACGGAAGGAACATAACGATAGAAAAAACAGAAAAGGGAAAATAAATTTGAACAGCCGATAGCATTGCAGTAAAGTATTAACCTATATAGAAGATAAATATAAGTGGTAACGTTATCTCATAATTCTGAAGTATTTCCATTAAATAACAATTCATCAACGTTTTGCGAACATAAAAGAAGAATTGCATCCACTTTTGAGAATTTTCACTCCCCAGATTGGGTGTGGACTATATTTTGTCTTCTTTCTTTTCTTTTGTACAAGGGCAGACAATAGGTTGAACTTTATTTTCTAAATGATGGTCCGACTAGTGTTTAATTTAGTCTCGCTGAACACATAGATGACTTGAGCAGATTTGGATTACTTGCCCTGTGCCAACGTAATCATAAGTAACAAAGGAAAACTTTTAATGAGGCCGGAGCTTAACACATTGAAGATATGATCACACGAACATTATATTATATGATATCTTTGCCTATGGACTTTATGTTGTCTTTTGTTAGCTATCAGCAATAAACTCTTTATGTTGCAAGTAATCATGATTGAAGATGCTATTAAGTTATTAAATAGTCAAGTATGCAAAGTACTTTTCTTCACAAAGAATTCTCCAAGAATTTTCCTTTTTTCCCGACAAAGAACGCAATAAAGACATGATAATGCAAGCTTTTTCCATGTGATAGCAAAGTGAAAATACAAAAAGGAGTTGAAATATAGCAAGACAAACACCCAAAAAAAAAAGACAAAAAGAAAAGAAAAAGAAGAGAATAGAAGAAGGTTGTCGGGTAAATGACAGAGCATTTCCAGTTGTAGGTATATGTTTCTCTATATACAGTATATAGAAAAATATTTATTTAAAAAGATCGTCAAATAAACTACCTTTTATTTGCTATAAATGCTTAAAATATGCTGTCACAAGAATTGGCAACTCAAATTCATGTGGTTTGATTGGATTCCATGATTGTGTTAAGTCATGTAATCGGAGAACTCCTATGTTTTCATTGACTATGCTATAAAACTCGCATATAATAAATTTGTGTCAATTGACGTTGCTTTTAAGTTCGTCATATAATTGTGCGTGGACATGTTAATTTGTGTCAGAAATTACCAGCCCTCTAACACCAATGATCAAAAATAGGTTTAAGGTAACACATGTCTCATAGACTTAATCCTTGTTTTTCAAATCGCATAGTAGTGACAGGGTTGAGATAATTTTAATCCTTAGAGTGGTCATCACAATTTGGACCTTACTTTTTTATGCTCAATAATCTTTGTCGGCATTAGAACTTTGTTTTCTTTTCCCAATCGACCACTAGCACTTTGCTTTTTGGTCTTCCAAGTGTTCATCACAATTTCAACTTTCAGAAAACAAAGAAAGACATTATTCTTCATTTCACAAATTGTTTATATGCATGCTTATTTAGCCAATAACATATTATTAGGTTTCCAACTCTTTTTTTTTTAAGTATCAATACTTATTGTACATAAGACAAGATGTTGAAATATTATTCAAAATGCTTATTAATGGAAACTATATGCTTTTTATATTCATGCAGTCTCCTTTTACCTATCAATTTAAGCTTTTAGAATAACTGATAATAATCCCATAAAATCTTACATGATATCAAAGTAGGAGATCCTTGCTTTTGCATGCCACGCTATCCCATTTGCATATGTACGTCCAAACCCATATGTCAACTTTTGGCTTACGCATGAGAGGTGGCGTGAAAATACTCTCTCCTATTAGCTTAAACTTTTGAGTTAGATTTTCTAACATATACTTCCAAGGTTAATAATGGTACTAACTTTATTCAACATTACCAACCTTAATTTAAGTGACTTGCCCATTTTAATCCCATTAAGTCACTAACTAATTCTAACTTAATGTTTGAGTCACTTGTTTACTTTTCTTTGATTGTTTTAAAATTACCAATTGTTGCAATAATTAACCAATATTTATATGTGTAACTTATCTACGGATAAGGTTACTAAGTATTATATGAAATTAATAACTCTTATTTGAGTCCACTTACCCACGTTTATTGATAGCCACAAAATTACTAGTTATTCCAATATTCCAATAGTTCATAACATGTATTTCTGAACTTATCATTAGGTTATGTTTACCAATTCTTATACAAAATTACCAATGTATTTCAAAATTACTAGTTCTCTTAATAAATTGCTAACATTTATATGTGGAGCTTAAATTATAAATTCTTATAGGAAATTAGATATTTAAGTTTAAATATCTAACCCCTCTAGAGGCTATGTGAACTAATTTTGCATTACGGTTTTGCAATACGTAGTTATAATTTATGAGAGCATTCCTGGAACTGTTGAGTTAAAGGCTTTGAGATTAAAAACAAGTGAAGCCATCAAATACATGATTATGGAAAGCTCAACTGCCAGCTACATTAAAGAGGACCCTTACAAAAAAAAAAAAAAAAACTACATTAAAGAGGAGTAAGTGATGAAGAACCCGCTAATGATTCACAGTTATTAATAAATTGTCAAATTTATTGTGCACCCGTGATTTTCTTTTCTTTTTTTTTTTTTTTGTCCGGATGCACTGGCCAATCATATCCACTATTGTTTAGACTTGAAAATCACTTTGCTCTAATTAAGTATCAATACACACGTTAGCCGCAAGTAGGCCCTGAAACAAAATCGTCCGTACGCATGTACATCATGTCATGTCTTATTAAGGAGGTTGACTACGGGTATCAAATCAAAAGCACAATACAACATGTCACTACATATATATCACCAATATAAATATCAATCCATCCAAAATATTTACAGATAAAAATTCATTGGAGACTCTAGTGTATTAAATGCTTCATCCAGTTTTTAGAAAGAGCATACCATACAGTACTCTACAGTTTGACTCCAACATACGGGCCATGGCACATTATAGTTTTTCCCTCTTGATAAATCATGTCATGCAATTCTTGCATAACGTAAAAGTGGTAAAAGTCAATTGCCTAGATAAATCGCTCCTTATCTTGTACTCTCATAACAAGAAGCGAAAGAACAAAAGAGGGAAAGCAAGAGTGGAGCTTAAATTTACAAGTCTGAAGATTTCTTGAGAATTTAACCAGCACGCACCGGTCTAAGATATGTTGGGGCCCACTCTCCCCAACCTACCAGTGGGCTCACCTGTACCCCTGTTGACTCCCCTAAATTAAATATTTGTTGACTGCGGCACTATATAATATATGATTTAGCAAGTTCATAACCCCCATCGATCATATCACCAAGTAGAGCCCCTCTCCTGCTCCTACATTTCGCTAGTAACCCGATGGCCAAGGGTCTGTCGGAAAAAGAAGAAAAAGAGGCTAGGGAGTGTCGGTTTCAACTAGCGATAGCAACTGATGATGTTGATGAGCTACATAACTTTATTAAGGAGGAGCGACGCCTCTTCTTAGATCGCGTGTCTGAGGATCCCTTCTCAAATACTCCACTACAGTTTAAACTGTTTTATTTTTTTAAATAAATTTTAGTTTTTTTTTAGTTTTTAAATCTAATTTTAAAAAATTGAATAAAAATAATTAAAAAAAGTCATGTGGAAAATGAAAAATTATTTAAAATGCCACGTCCGTGCCACATCAGCATTTTCCATTAGTAAATTTGACGGTGTTAACTTTAGGACTCGAATAAAACAATTTGACAAGTTTTAGGACTTGATTGCATTTTTTGCAAGTTTTAGGACTCAGTTGCATTTTCGTAACAAGTTTTAAGACTTCTGTTGCACTTATCCCTATATAGAATTACGACAAAATAGAAGGTTGGATGTGAAAAAGACAATATAGCAAAAAATATTAGGTAAATGCTCTATATCCAACATCATCAATTTTGCTTTCAACGTCTTGTCTTTAAGAGCCACCTTTTCAAGTGACTTGCCAAGATATAGAAGGTTAAATGTAAAAAAAAAGAATCGAGAATACCTAATAAATCAAGTCCAGTGGTATCTTTAAGATGTGACTTGTTACGACTAACATAGTAGCGTGCACAGTAACACAAAAAAAAAAGATTTGAGTAAAGAAATAAATTGCATAAATAAAACTTGAATACAGTGGATTAATGAGGTCAGCTTTGTGCGTACTATATGGGAAGAGATCGATAAGAGATTGATAAGACAGTTCCAATATAATCAGTAAAGAAGATATTAGAATCGTTCAATTACACTCACTCATAAGTGTTTTTCAATTCTAGCTTATACCTGAACTTACAAGAATCAATTACAGGAGTTTTATTGCACTGTCATTCTCTTGGATGAAGGTTATCGATGCTCTTTATATCTCTTGCAAATTTTCATATACGTTTAACATACTCATAATGCATCCGAGTCCAAACTCAACAACAAAATTATCTATATGCAAAACAACCATAAGCTCTTCTCGGATGTCAACGTTTGCTTCATCATCAATGAAGAAAAGAAGTCTTGTGGAAATTAATTTCTTTTTTTTCATCACTGACAATTCCATGGCAAGACTCCAATGATATGGCCTAAGTTTCCTTGTGTTCAATTATAGACCGAATTTCAAAACAATCTGATTTTTTTTTTTTTGGGGCAAAAACAATCTGAACTAATTTCGAGCCATGACCAACGAATCTCCATTTTAGTAAGAAGTTCAATTTCATATCACCGGTTGTCGTTTCTCCTAAACCCCTATGGGGCTTCTCACTTATTGTAGAAGCTAGCCAAGTCTGAATAGTAGCGGAACTTAGTCAATGGCAAATGCTTTATTAGATTATTTGCTGCGTGCACTTTCTCAACGAATGTGGTTCCTTATGACACAATAACACGGATAAAATGGTATTGGACACCAATGCGTTTCGCCTACTTGAGATACATTTGATTTTTGGCTAAATGTATTGCACTCTAATTGTTGCAGTAATTAACAACCTTCTCCTACAACAATTCCAGATGATTGAGCAAAACTCTTAGCCAAAAAACTTTCTTGATTGCCTTAAATGACATCATCTACTCTGCTTCAACTGTCGACAAAGCAACTATCGGCTATAACCGTACTTTCTAACTGACGACCCTTAAAACATGAACACATAACATGTCAAAAACCTCAGTCTATCCAAGTGACAAGAAAATCTGAATCCACATAACTTGTTATATCCAGATTTTATTTGATAAGTTGCATCTTCTCAATAGGTTTATGTGATGTGGGTTGTATTGTAGGGGTTTTATGAGTGATAGAGGGCGAGGGGCAGTAACGGGAAGGGAACAGGAAAGAAAGGAATAACGAAGGAAAAGGTTTAAAAAAAAAAGGGACAACAAATTTAAATAACCAGTAGCATGTGTAGTAAACTATTAACCTCTTAAGCAGATAGATATAGGTGGTGACTTTTATCTCCTAATTTTAGAGGATCTCAATCGATCGATTAAATAGCAATTCATAATCGTTTTTCAAACATAAAGAATAATTGCGTCCACTTGTGAGAAGGTGCTCTTTCCAAAATGGGTGTGAACCATTGGTCTTCTTTGTTTTTTTTGTGTGGTAGTACAAACAATAGGGTAAACCTTTAATATATGAGTTGATGGTCCAACTAGTGATTAATTTAGTCTCGGCTGAACATATGGATGACTTGGGCAGATTTGGATTACTTGCTCTGTGCCAACCTAAGAAACACCGACACTCTTCGAAAGCCTTCATGTCGTGTCCGACACTCCGATACACTCCGACACGCGGTCAACGAATGTCGGGAAATCCGACACGTGATCAACTCTTCCTAACACGTTCCAACATGCGAGTTCGAAATTTCGACACGTCAATTTTAAAAAATTTCAATAATTGAGAGGTCAAAATATAAATATACGAAAAAATAATCAAAATAACAAAAATAAAGGGGAAAGAAGAAAATTCTCAGTCTCAAGTTTCTCACTTATAAGTTTTGACATTCCCATGAGTGATGATAGAACGCTCCTCTTCTCGCCGGAGTCGCTCTGCCGCCCTCGCAAACTTAAAGTTGTGATTTATTTTATTTTATTTTTTTGCTTCTTTCCACCTCTCACAGGCGTCGCTTGTGAGTTATCTCTTTTGGTCTATGTCATTAGCTTGTAAGTTATCTCTTACATTTCCATGGTGAATTTAATTATTTCCTTTTCTTTTGGTTGTACTTCGAGAGTTCTTGTCCTAGATTTTCATTTTTCTTGAACCTTGTTTTGCAGAGAAGCTCCAAACTAGTCTATATCATGAACTCCAAACTCTGTTGGGGACTATAAGAAATCTCACTAATTTCTGAGAAGTGTAAGAAAACATGACATGTTCCTTCAAATTTACTCTTTTGTGTTTGCAATTTTTGAATTTCTTATTCAATCTTTGTCAAATTAAAAAATGAATGATATTAACAAATGTTGAGTAAACATTTTTAGAATAAATTAATTATATGCTCTTTTTATTATTTATTTTTGCATTTATATACAAAAATATATATTTAATATATAACGTGTCCGAATTCTCTATTTTTTGAGAAATAACGCGTTGGCGTGTCGTGTCATGTTGTGTCGTGTATCCGTGTCAATGCTACATAAATGCCAAAACCATCATAAGAAAGAAAAAACCACTTTTAATTAGGCAGGAGCCTAACAAATTAAAGACATGGATAGTACAGACACAATCTTATATGATATCTTTGCCTATGGCCTTTATTCTGTCTTTTGTTAGCCATAAAATTGAAGAAGCTAATTAATTAGTCAAGTATGCAAAGTAGGGGTGAGCATCGGTCCAAGGTCAACCCTGGACCGACCCTGGACCGGCCTAACCCTACTGGTCCTAGTCCGGTTCCTAGGGAGACTGGTTTGGTCCTTGGTCCTAGAATTCCTAGACTAGCATTGTGCGGGTCGGTTCTCAGTCCTGAGAGTTTTGGGTCGGTCTAACCCGGACCAACCGTGACTCTATATAGATATATATATATATATATATATATATATATAATATTATTTATAATTCTTTTATATAAAGAAAACCTTAAAATAAACAACGTTAACAATATTAAACAGCTATTTAGTAAGGAGTTAAAATAATTTTACATTGTTCTTTAATAACTTAGGTTTCTAATGTCTTTTATGGCGTCAATAGTAGGGTTGAGTATTGGTCCAAGGTCAACCCTAGATCAACCCTGGACCAGCCTAACCCTGCCGGTCCTAGTCCGATTCCCAGGGAGACTGGGTCGGTCCTTGGTCCTAGAATTCCTGGACCAGTACTGTGCAGGTCGGTCCATTCCTAAGAGTTTTGGGTCAGTCCAATCTTGACCAACCCTGACTCTATATAAATAATATTATTTATAGTTTTTTTATATGGAGAAAACCTTAAAATAAATAGTGTCAACAACATTAAATTTACTCTCCTTCCTTGGTTCTAAGTCTAAGTCCATTCATGGTATCAGAGCCATGGTTTCATTTTTAAGGTTATCCATTCCATGCGCTTGAAAGGTGAATCCAGTGTTGAGAAGATCTTTTCACATCATGACCACACAACCAGAGTCTGCACAACCAAAAATCCTCGAAGCACCCATTTCTCTTGCTCCTTCTTTTTCATCCTCAACCCCTCCAGAATTTCGTGTTTCCAATGCTTGTAAGATAGATTATCTTTATGAAGTCTCTCTTAGTGATGAAACCAAGATTTCTAAAACCCAACTTCCTCTCATGAACCCTTATTCTACTTTTGCCAAACCAAACTCATCATTCTCACATATCCGCTCCATCCGTCAACTTATTCACCAAACCCCAAAGCAAGTGAAGGAGTCTGTCTAGTCCTCCAAATTCGACCAATATCCCATTCCTGCTACTGAAAAGGAGTACTTTGTTGCTCTTCAGATCCCTCCAGAATTTCCCAGACAATGGGTTCAACAGGGATACACTCATGTCCATTATGGAGCTGTTCGTCTTGCTCTTACCTTTCATGGTTGCAAAGGCTTGCCAGTCGTGGCAAGAATTGCCTTGCTGGATACCAAGTTTTTACAATACCAGCATGCTTGCATCGGTACGGTTCAAACTACTTTAAACGCTGGAATAGTCTTCGTGACTTTGTATCCAAACTTCAATACCGCTCTTTCAGACCCCCAACTACTCTCTTTTCTGAAAGTACAAGTCCAGCTTACTGGAGCCCCTCAAACTACTGATTCTATAACTGCAACACTACATTACCAAATGGTTTATCGAGTGCAGAACCATGCTCTTGACCTCAATTTCAACAATGGTAATGAAGATACGTTGTTCATCTCTATGCAAAATGACCAGGCGTCTTGCATTCATGTTCCTAGACAGATTCCGAAGGATACGTTGGCCAAGCTCCTTCCAGAGACTTGGATTACCAACTACGAAAAGCTACATCAACATAACAAGCCTTTCCAATCTATAGACTCAGAGTTCGTACGGAAAAAAGATGGAACTGTTTCCATCAAATTTGGCAAGAAAAAGGAAGAAAGTCCTTCTATCTTCCAGACCCTCTTTATGATCGAACCGTGTGTTCCTGAATCTATTTCCGAGCCAGATCCAAAAAAGCTTGTTTGACACTTTAATAATGATGGGCATCTTGTCCATTACTATAAAGACAATTATGTTCATTGTTTTTGGGATCCTTTTTGCCAATGTTCCTACTGTATAAATTCTCCTGACGAGGTAGACCCTCTTGCAAGACCTCCACCTCGACGGAAAATGCCAAAAGATAAGGTGTACCAAAGATACTTAAATGGAGATTCCGTTGATACTCTCGGTGAGTGTGATAAATACCAGTTTATGGTTTCTTATGCACCACCTCCACCACCAGAGTCCAGTATTTCATCCCAAACCTTCCCAGATCAACCAAAATCACCTCCACCATCTTCTCCTTAGAAAAAGCAAGCTCTCTCTCCATTTTATAAGCCAATTTTCAAATGGGCTAAGAAACATTCTTACCCACTTGAAGCTCTAGAAGAAGTACCACCCACTTCTTCTATTGTCATGTTCCATGATACAGATTTTCCCCCTCTTGTCAAAGAAAATTCTAAATTATCATTTCCTGCTCCCAAGGAATTCACTGATTCTCAAAACAGATATCGTCATGTTCCAAAAATAGTAACCCCCATTGATGTGGATGAACATGGGAGACAGAAAAAAACCCCTGCCGCTGAAGCTGTTCTAAACTGGCAATTAGAGACTCTGTTAGCACAAAACAATGCCTTCAAGGCAATTGATTCCAAAATTGGAAACGTGCAACAAGATCTCCGAAGGTATGATGAAAGTACCAAGAAAATACTTTCTGAGTTCCAGAAAAGGCTTCACGTCTTGGAATCAGGACAACATCTTGGGTATCATTATCTTGAAAGTCCAAAGCCAGAAATAGAAAAGCTCAAGAAGCAAATCCAACTTCTTGAAGAAGGAAGATTCAGACCTTTCGATCCATTGGCACCTTCTGTTAGAACCGGGTATTTACCTCCACGGCCACAGACTTCTATTTTTGCCACTATTCCAAAAGATCCTTATAGAAGAGAACCAGATATGGCAGAAATACGAAATCGCCTTAAAGCCCTGTAGAAGGACAAAGGGAAAGAAAAAGTGCCTCCCACATAATCAAGTTCAATTGTTATTAGAGAAAAGCCAGATCAGATGATGTTATCTAATCCACTAGAATCTTTTCTAAAGGATTTGGGTACTCAAGAATCTGATCCTGCTACCCAATAATCTGATCTTCCAACGCCAGAAAAACAGTCCATGTTTCCAATCGAGTAAAGTGCTCTTAAGACTGAATCAGATTCAGTATCTCTTTCCTCCTCTTCATCTTTCTCGATTCCTATGGTTGATTATCTCCCCATAGCCCTAGTAATTTCATCAATATTCATGGCTAATCCTCCAGATGATGAGATGGAATCAAACTATTCTGACCCAGAAAATGGTCAAACAAGCAATCCTACTCTGCATGTGTCCATAGCATCAAAACAATTCTTCACCATCGATGATATTCCTTATCATAAATGGCAAGAAAGACTTGAAGAATTTCATACTTGGTTGAATACCCAGTCCATTACCAACCATGATATGAATGATGTCATTTACAACTTTGTTACGAGATTCATAGGAAGTCTCAAACTTTGGTGGCAATCAATTTCAAAATAGGACCAGATTCATTTTCTGATGTCACCTAATTTTGGCCATGCCATCACTCTCTTGTATCATGTCTTTGTGGGAAAACTGTCACGCCCCGACTCACAGTCACGTGACCATCCTTCTAGCTTGGTTGCTTTTAATATGCGATATCCCCAGGACTACATATCGCCGACCCTGTCCTTTTTAATAGCACATGCGGAAGTAGTTAAAAAAAATCCTCAGACAATAAAGCAATGGGATATACAAGTAGGACTAAAAACCTAAACATGAAAACCACATCCTTATGTACATATAAACACTTCAAGTCTAACATCTATTCACATACACACAAGGTTTGACAAGATAGGACGGGATCTCAATCCTCATCCGGGTCGTACTCGAGGTTATCCTCGGGGTTCTCCTCCACGTACTCCTCTTCAGGTTCCTCAACAGGGATCTCCTCATCAGATTCATGCTCCTTAGGCTCCTCATCCAAGTTCTAAAATGGTTATTCAATAACCACTGAGACAACGTCTCAGCAAGTTCTACCTCCTAAGACCCGATTAGTAAACTAATACACCTTAGGGCTGCCTATGCACAACATGAGTCAGAGGACTTACCTTGGCCTCAGATTCCACCTGCATATTAGCACAAATCAAATAGGCACTCAAGCTATAACATCACAGATCTAAGCATCGATCTAATCGACTTAATCGATTACACACCAACAAGACCACTCACGGTCATTTCCATTCAATCAATCAATTCGCAACATCAAATCAAGGCAATGATAAATCACATTGAATCACACTCATATCGAATCATTGATCAGTCGACCTAGTCGATTACAAGTCAGTAGAATCATTTCTAGGTCATTCACTCCATCCCACATAACCTCCAATAGTACACTTAGTTACAAAGCTCCATCAATGCTCTCGGGCGTCGTTTTCGCCAAGGTGACATAAGTATTAGACGGTCTACATGCGTTCTTTAAGGCGCCGTTTTCGCACAGTGATATTCCTCATCACCAAACCACGCTCGCCACAAGTCACAAATCACTGACAGTCTACGTGCGTTCTTTAAGGCGTCGTTTTCGCACAGTGATGTCTTTCATCACCGAACCACGCCTGTCATGATTCATAGGTAGTCTACGTGCGTTCTTTAAGGTGCCGTTTTCGCACAGTGATATCCTTAATCACCGAACCACGCCTACCATAAGTCATAGACAGTCTACGTGCGTTCTTTAAGGCACCGTTTTCGCACAGTGATGTACTTTATCACCGAACCACGCTTGTCTATACTTCATACTTGATCGGTCTCATCCAATAGAATTCTCAGTTAGTTCTCATCACTCTCTCCACTTACAGCTCAACAAGGCATTACAATTGCTAACTAGCCATAGTTGGCCATCTACCAATCAATAATTCAATTTCACTCAATTTCAATCAATTTAGGGTAAATCCCTCAAATATCACAATTTATTTAATTTCATACAACGTAGAGCTCAAATAAATAAACGGACTACGCCACGACAATCAGCACGAAATTCCGGTCGACGGTCACCTCAACATTAATTTCCGGAAAATAATTTAATAATTAATTAATTTCGAAAATTAATTATTAAATATTAAAATTCAATTTAGCTCAAAATAAAGCCCGATTAAATAAACGGACTTCACCACGGTCATTAGCATAATATTCGGTCATTGGCCATCCAAGTTGAATTTTCGGAAAATAAATAATTAATTAATTTAATTCCGAAAAATAAATAAATAAACACAATAATTCCAATTTAGCACCATATGAAGCTCAATTAAGTAAACGATCTGCGCCACCATCATCAGCATAAAATCCCGATCACTGGCCATCCCATTTGAATTTTCGGAAAATAAATAATTAAATAATTAATTTCAAAAATTACTATTTAATTCCTAAAAATTCCAATTAGGCCCGAATCGCTTAATTAACACCCGATAAGGGATGGGAAAAATCCCAAGAAGCATCCAATAAATACTACAAGCAATTCTCTATCTAATTACACTAATCACACAACTAATATGCAAAGCAATTAACTAATAATCACTATTCAATTCTAATCTAACAACCTAATTACACTTAATTAACACTAATCAACCTTTAAGCGTAATTAGCAAACTAAGAAGGCATTAGTAAGTAAAACTCACTCAAAACGACGGGCTCGACGCGAGGATCAACTTTCCTCAAAGCGGGCCGAGCATCCGGACTCGGGAATGTGACCAAAACAGGCCAAAACCCACTGTCATACCCATTTTCTGCAACCCTCTGTGCGCGGCTGGTTGAGGTGGTTCCGGCGTCGGTTGAGGCGGCCAAGGGCGGCTAAGGGCGAGGCGGAGCTTCGGCGGGTCGACGGTGGCCGAAGGTGGTCGGGCGGCGGCCGTAGGTGGCCGAACGGGACCGACCAGAGGCGAAACAAAGGCTGGATTGCATAGCGGGGATAGCAGGCGGGAGCGTGAGGCGGCGGAGCGTGCGGCGTCGCGCGGGCAACGATGCGGCAGCTTCGGTGCGGCGGCGTCCAAGTAGCTGGTCGCAGTTCCTTTCGGCGATGCTGGACGCTACTTCACTTTCTACTGCCTTCTGGTTCGCACCAGCAAGAGGAGGGAGAGAGGGGCGGAGGCGTGCGGACGGCAGCTCGACGGCAAGCTTGGGTGCATGCGAGCAACTCCGGTGGCTTGCGGACATGCGACAACGGCGGCAAGAGGCGGCGATGGCAGCTCGATCTCCGCTGGTCTTCGGCTCCCATGGAGTTTTGAAGAAAAAAAGAAGAAGATGGGGGAGGATCCATCGATGGAGGAGAGAGGGGAGGAAGAAAAATTCAATTTCCCCTCTTCCTCTCACACACACTCTCTCTCTTAGGTCATCACACATAGGCCACCATGACATCATGTGATGTCACCTTCCACCCACAATTTCTTGACAAATTTGCCACTTCTAGAAGCATTTAGGTAGGCCAAAGTATGGGGGTAGAGGTGGCATACGAATTTTGCTAGGTCTTCTTTCCAATTGAGCCTTAATTCCTCTTGAATTAAATCAAATTGACCCCCATTAATTTATTCAACACCTCATCATTCCAATTAGTATTTTTCCTTACCAACGTAGCCCACTTGCATCCCAATTTCACAATCCATGGCTTCAATTGAACGAAAACGGCCCCATTTATCCAGTAGAAATTAAAACCCAAAAATATGGGTGTCACAACTCTTCCCCTCTTATAAAAATTTCATCCTCGAAATTTAAATCTTTACCAATCCATAAACGAAAGGTGGGGGTATTATCGTCTCATCGAGTCTCACTTTTCCACGCTGATCATTCGGTCTCGCAGCGTTGTCTGACAATTTCGACTAAGGAGGCCATCTTGGTATACAAAATTTGCTCTTTCTAAACCAACAACTGAACTGCACTTCTCACATAAGACAATTTGTCATCCACATCTGATCTCTTTTTCTTGGCTCACTAATAAACTTTCGAACCTCAACGATTCAAAATTTTTGATAGTTCTGAGCGGTCTTTACTCTAACACTGATCTAACAACTGCAAACACTGATTTCTGAGTTGACTCTAGACTTGCGATTTTCTTATTTCTGATCTCATCTCAACCGACTGAAATCATGTACACTCTGCTTTGCACTGATTAAAAAGAAACTATCTGACTGATCTGCTGAAACTGGGAATCTCTGGTCAAGATCTGATATAACTCTGGCACTGATCTTGGCAACTGCAATCACTGACTACGGTATTGTCTTTGGACTGAAATCTTCTTCACTTTCTTTTTACCACTGAAATTATGTACCACTGAAATTATGTACCCTCTGCTATGCACTACTTAAGAAAGAACCCTCTAAAAACTTTGCCAAATTTATAATCTCTTATTAAGATTCGAAATATCATTCATCCCCGACACTCCATGCCGGCGAATTATCTGATGCACACACTTCTGTATACCCACTCTGTGACAAGATAGAATCTTCAATTTCTGAAATCGAACTTAGATTGGCGGTTAATTTCACTCCGACACGCTTTTAGTGTGACCTAGACTACTAGGTAGTGTTCAGAGCTTTTTAGGACAAATGACCCGTGGTCGATTTTCTTCGAGCCACAATAAACCCACTCGACCCATTGGCGACTCTCGATTGTCGTGAAAATCTCAAAGATTCAAATACGGACACAGGGCGCCAAAACGATAGAAACATCAAATTAGTGTCGGTCGATGAGAATTTTCCAATTTAGTAGAGTCACCCACGATCGGTCATTCATCTCGATCGAACCGATCTATCTTTGATTTCAAATCGGGTTTTTATCTTTGTGCCGTAATGATCTCTAAAGATGAGCACGGTCAAGAAGTCGATCATTGGTCGAATTCTCAAGTCTATTTGCCTTAAGGTCCTTAATAACTCACCCAGCTAGTCTAGTTTCTCATGAGTGGCCAACTCAGAGAAAAACACTGTAATCGCGTCGATGAAATGCCCAATTTATCTAATCAAAATCAGAGCCCGAAATCTGGATGTTACACACTCAAAACAAGATCTATTCGTACTGTACCAAAGTGAACCAACTCCATCTACTGATCAACCACTATTCTCAAATGGTATCAGTAATCCCTTGAATCCTTAGTAAGCCATATGTTTCCATTTCCACTTGGGACTCTCAAGTGATGGTAAAAATTATCCCGGTTCGCATTACCGAGCTTCCACTTACTGACACTTCTGACACTTGCAACCTGCTCAGCGGTATCTATCTTCATATCAGCTTACTAATCTAGCTGATGCCGATTCTGATTTACTTGCACCTTCTGGTCAAAACTGCAATACTGTAGTGAACTTCCGACAAGATCTTTTCCCTGAGTGCTACACTGTCAAGTATATTCAATCACTCATGGAACCTGAACTTTCCAATCTCATAAATCTTAAAGTCAGATTCTTTCATGCCAGTATCCTCTTATGAGATCTTCTGAACATCTTTATCTGTCAACTAGGCGCCGATTCTAACTTGAACATTTGGTTCAATCTTGAGGGTGGCTATAAAATTCAAAAGGTAGCCTGCCTCAATTTTGAAAACCAAATTTCGAACCATTTTCAAGTAAAGTCTATACTTTAGCCAGTCTATGCACAATTGAAGGCTCTTAGCTCAACACATCAATCACTCGATTCGTTCCTTCAAGGTGATAATCTTGTCCTCCAAGGTGATAACCTTATCACTATTATGGTTCTGCCAAAATTCTGATTTACGACACCGTTTCATATTCCACTTGTTAGGTCTCAACTGGCGGGACGGTGATGCAACAATCTTCTCATGTTGTATCAATGCATACCTCGTCCTCTGCAAGACAAATCACTAAAGATTCCGTGCTTTCCAGAGCCAAATGAAAAGTTTAGCACAAGTACGATAGTCAGTTCTTACTTAAGCTCTGGAAACTATCCTTGTACTTGTCTATGCTGATGAATTTCTCTTCTTTCTTAAGAGGTCAACCTCACAATGATGCTGATACTGAAAATTCTTTCACAAACCTTCTGTAGTAATCTATCCAATCCCCACAGCTTCTAATCTCTGACATTGATGTCGGTCTTGGTCCATTAACAACTGATTCAATCTTGGCTGAGTCCATGAAGATTCCTTTATCTGTAATCACATGATCATTCTTAGGGGCTCTCGTGATCCTCATCACTTAATGAACACCCTAGAAACATTACACGATCACCATTGATCTAGATATTCTTCGAATACTCGGTTTGTCAAATCTATGACAGCGGCTGGAGCGTTCATCAAATCAAATGGCTTTACATTATTCTCACAAGGGCTAAATCAAGTGCGAAATGATGTTTTCAATATAACCTCCTTCCTGGTTCTCAACTAACGATAACCTGTCCTCGAGTCGATCCTTGAAGACATCAACACTTTTTATAACAAGTCACCCAATTCGTCGATCTTTGACAATGAACACTTATCCTTCATTGTCACTTGATTAAGTCGATTATAATTGATGCATAATTGTAATGAACCATCTTTCTTTCTTTCTTGCTATGAGATTGATGTTTCCCCTAGGTAATGCACCGATATGCATGAATTCTTCATTCATCAATCCTCACATTTGCGCAATTGATTCTATCAATTCAAGCAACAACAACCGGTAAGAAACTTTAGATAATGGTTTTGTTCCAGGTGCTAGCTCAATCGTAAATTCTATCTCTTTCTCTAGCAACAATCTGACCATCCTTCTGGCATCACTTCCAGGAATTCTTAGACTATTGAGGAGTCCTCAATTTTCAGTTCTTCAATCTGTCTTATTTTTGACAATCGTCAAGTAACCTAGGTAACCTCCGTCTAACAAATGGATTGCCTCAAGATACGAGATTAAAGAAGTCGAGGGCCCTTCTCGACTCTCAATAAAAACTTGGCACTTCTACCTACTCCTGGAATAAACTAGGTTATTCCACTATAACAATTCATCACCACCAAAATGCTCCAAGAGTTAATTCTTTTCACGTTCGGCGATAAAGTCATACATTGACGGCCAATCAAGTGCAACTCTAGTCAGTGATCGCTTTCTTACAACCTTAACATACAATTGAAATTCCACAATTGTATTCCCAACACTCTGAGGCACTATTCTGATAAGAATCACCTCAAAACATTCTTCCATTAATCAAAGCATGGTCAATTCCGTTTTTGTTCTTCTCACCATACCCGGACACTGAATTCATCCATGTTTTCCTTCACAATTTCGACACATATCTTGTGAGTCTTCTACCTCTTGTCAAGTGCTAGGATGCACTATTTCTTGTACCGGAGACCTATCCCAGAAATTCTATAGTGCGTTCTATGGCGTACTTCTTCAGACCTATCTTATTGACGGTGACAGTAGTAATTGTTGTCGAGATTCCATCTACTAATGCGGATACCCCATAGTTCACTATTCGTACTGGTGACACTTATAACAATTTCCTGTCCTCAAAATGTACGAGATTGATTCATACCATCTTCCACAGAACAACATGTTCCGTTAATCTGAATGCTGACTTGACTATGCCACCATTCCTATTGAGTGGAACAAAATACTCTTCCCTCAACATCAGTCTTTTCCCTAACCGAATTCCAAATCTGCTTCGCTGAATCTGGACTCAAATATTGAATTCTATTCTCTGATTATCCTTCCAGGTTGAACCTCAACAAAGGTAGCAACAACAACAACTTGATTCTGATCTTACTGGCTCATCCAGATCCCAAGAAACACTTGCATCAAATAAATCTTATCGAACGTAGGATCATTCAACGCTGCTACACTAGTACCAACTTGCGGTGGCACTCTTACGCTTGAGCTGGCCAGAGTCAACACTCTGCCTTCCAAATCCACAATAATTAAAAGCAAGCGATTCACATCCGATAAATAATTCTACCAATCAGCTATCAAACACATGCACCAGTCATGAAATTAAAGGTCTTTCCTACAACTATCCCATAGGTCACCGCACCTTATCACTCCAATACCTAACCTGGCTCTGATACCACAAAAAGGGGATGTCACGCCCCGACTCACAGTCACGTGACCATCCTTCTAGCTTGGTCGCTTTTAATATGCGATATCCCCAGGACTAAATATCGCCGACCCTGTCCCTTTTAATAGCACATGCGGAAGTAGTTAAAAAAAATCCCCAGACAATAAAGCAATGGGATATACAAGTAGGACTAAAAACTTGAACATGAAAACCACATCCTTATGTACATATAAACACTTTAGATCTAACATCTATTCACATACACACAAGGTTTGACAAGACAGGACGAGATCTCAATCCTCATCCGGGTCGTACTCGGGGTTATCCTGGGGGTCCTCCTCCACGTACTCCTCTTCAGGTTCCTCAACAGGGATCTCCTCATCAGATTCATGCTCCTTAGGCTCCTCATCCAAGTCCTGAAATGGTTATTCAATAACCACTGAGACAACGTCTCAGCAAGTTCTACCTCCTAAGACCCGATTAGTAAACTAATACACCTTAGGGCTGCCTATGCACAACATGAGTCAGAGGACTTACCTTGGCCTCAGATTCCACCTGCATATTAGCACAAATCAAATAGGCACTCAAGCAATAACATCACAGATCGAAGCATCGATCTAATCGACTTAATCGATTACACGCCAACAAGACCACTCACGGTCATTTCCATTCAATCAATCAATTTGCAACATCAAATCAAGGTAATGATCAATCACATTGAATCACACTCATATCAAATCATCGATCACTCGACCAAGTCGATTACAAGTCAGTTGAATCATTTCTAGGTCATTCACTCCATCCCACATAACCTCCAATAGTACACTTAGTCACGAGCTCCATCAATGCTCTCGGGCGTCGTTTTCGCCAAGGTGACATAAGTATTAGACGGTCTACGTGCGTTCTTTAAGGCGCCGTTTTCACACAGTGATATTCCTCATCACCGAACCACGCCCGTCACAGGTCACAAATCACTGACAGTCTACGTGCGTTCTTTAAGGCGTCGTTTTCGCACAGTGATGTCTTTCATCACCGAACCACGCCTGTCATGATTCATAGGTAGTCTACGTGCGTTCTTTAAGGCGCCGTTTTCGCACAGTGATATCCTTAATCACCGAACCACGCCTACCATAAGTCATAGACAGTCTACGTGCGTTCTTTAAGGCGCCGTTTTCGCACAGTGATGTACTTTATCACCGAACCACGCTTGTCTATACTTCATACTTGATCGGTCTCATCCAATAGAATTCTCAGTTAGTTCTCATCACTCTCTCCACTTACAGCTCAACAAGGCATTACAATTGCTAACTAGCCATAGTCGGCCATCTACCAATCAATAATTCAATTTCACTCAATTTCAATCAATTTAGGGTAAATCCCTCAAATATCACAATTTATTTAATTTCATACAACGTAGAGCTCAAATAAATAAACGGACTGTGCCACGACAATCAGCACGAAATTCCGGTCGACGGTCACCTCAACATTAATTTCCGGAAAATAATTTAATAATTAATTAATTTCGAAAATTAATTAATAAATATTAAAATTCAATTTAGCTCAAAATAAAGCCCGATTAAATAAACGGACTTCACCACGGTTGTCATCATAATATTCTGGTCATTGGCCATCCAAGTTGAATTTTCGGAAAATAAATAATTAATTAATTTAATTCCGAAAAATAAATAAATAAACACAATAATTCCAATTTAGCACCATATGAAGCTCAATTAAATAAACGGTCTGCGCCACCGTCATCAGCATAAAATCCCAATCACTGGCCATCCCATTTGAATTTTCGGAAAATAAATAATTAAATAATTAATTTCAAAAATTACTATTTAATTCCTAAAAATTCCAATTAGGCCCTAATCGCTTAATTAACACCCGATAAGGGACGGGAAAAATCCCAAGAAGCATCCAATAAATACTACAAGCAATTCTCTATCTAATTACACTAATCACACAACTAATAGGCAAAGCAATTAACTAATAATCACTAATCAATTCTAATCTAACAACCTAATTACACTTAATTAACACTAATCAACCTTTAAGCGTAATTAGCAAACTAAGAAGGCATTAGTGAGTAAAACTCACTCAAAACGACGGGCTCGACGCGAGGATCGACTTTCCTCAAAGCGGGCCGAGCATCCGGACTCGAGAAGGCGGCCAAAACGGGCCAAAACCCACTGTCATACCCATTTTCTGCAACCCTCTGTGCGCGGCTGGTTGAGGTGGTTCCGGCGTCGGTTGAGGCGGCCAAGGGCGGCTGAGGGCAAGGCGGAGCTTCGGCGGGTCGATGGTGGCCGGAGGTGGTCGGGCGGTGGCCGTAGGTGGCCGAACGGGACCGACCAGAGGCGAAACAAAGGCTAGATCACATAGTGGGGACAGCAGGCGGGAGCGTGAGGCGGTGGAGCGTGCGGCGTCGCGCGGGCAGCGGTGCGGCAGCGTCCAAGCAGCTGGTCGCGGTTCCTTCCGGCGACGCTGGACGCTGCTTCACTTTATGCTGCCTTCTGGTTCGCACCAGTAAGAGGAGGGAGAGAGGGGCGGAGGCGTGCGGACGGCAGCTCGACGGCGAGCTTGGGTGCGCGCGAGCAACTTCGGTGGCTTGCGGGCGTGCGATGACGGCGGCGAGAGGCGGCGATGGCAGCTCGATCTCCGCTGGTCTTCGGCTCCCATGGAGTTTTGAAGAAAAAAAAAAAGAAGATGGGGGAGGATCCGTCGACGGAGGAGAGAGGGGAGGAAGAAAAATTCAATTTCCCCTCTTCCTCTCACACACACTCTCTCTCTTAGGTCATCACACATGGGCCACCATGACACATGTGATGTCACCTTCCACCCACAATTTCTTGACAAATTTGCCCCTTCTAGAAGCATTTAGGTAGGCCAAAGTATGGGGGTAGAGGTGGCATACGAATTTTGCTAGGTTTTCTTTCCAATTGAGCCTTAATTCCTCTTGAATTAAATCAAATTGACCCCCATTAATTTATTCAACACCTCATCATTCCAGTTGGTATTTTTCCTTACCAACGTAGCCCACTTGCATCCCAATTTCACAATCCATGGCTTCAATTGAACGAAAACGGCCCTATTTATCTAGTAGAAATTAAAACCCAAAAATCTGGGTGTCACAAAAACCCTTTGATCTCATAGAGATGAAAAGAAGAGAATTTTTCGAAAGAAAATGCTGCTCCCTCCAGAAGAAACATCTTGATAAACATTATTGAGTGATGCTTCAGCTTTTTTATCAGATTGGAGCAGATCCAAATCTGAAGCATGTTTTCCTTACCTCCATCCCCAAAGAACTATCCCAGATGGTTGAAAGATATTTCTTTGGAAAACAAAGGAGAGTACAGGATATTCCATTAGGAGAAATACAGCAAGAAGTCCATCTATGCTTAGAAGAATTATGCTTAAAACGCCAGATGGTCCGTACCTACATCACAGATGACAAGCGCCTTGAATCAGCTTGTTCTCGCCAGAAGTTAAAAATCAAATGCTCCAAGCAAGACTGTGATGGTACTTGTGGCAAGTATTCCCGGAAGAAGAAACATTACAAGAAGTTCTGGATAAAGAAATCCAAACATGGCTCCAAGCATTTCCCGAAAAAGAAGAAATGGTGATACCTATGCAAAAGAAAGGATCGCACAAGCCACAAGAAATCAAATCGTTGCTACATCTGCAACCAGAAAGGACATTTTGCCAAAAATTGTCCTCAAGCGAGAAAATGTCAGAATCGTCTAATTCATCACATTGAGAATAAAACAGGTATTTCTCTTGAAAATGATGATATTGAATCCTTATTCTCTGCTGACAAAGAACCATCTGAACAAACTCTTTGTGTCATACCCTCTTACCTAACTTCCAGTGAAGTTGAGTCAGACTCAGAATCTGAAGATATTTTCCACATATCCCCTACATCTTCAAAACCAAATCTTGACATATTCTCAAGTCAAACTCATTGTCCCCATTTCCCTATAAAGATTCTCACTTCAAAGTTTGCAAAACCCATCACTGTGATTGCTCTCATTGACACAGGAGCAAGTTGTTCAATATTGGACACTAAACTTCTTCCTGAAGAATTCTGGACTCCTTACATCCGATATTTTAATTCTGCTTCAGGAGATACTTTCTCCACGAATGTCAGAACCACTCCAGTAACTGTCCAGTTTTTTCCTCAGTGTTCCATAACCACAAAAATTTTCGAATCCAGTCTCCCTAATAAAGATTTGATAATTTGGTGGGATATCATGACTCAGATCTCTCAACTCCGCATCATTCCTGGAAAGGGTCTTAGATATAAAGACCAATTCTCTAAGTTTGTCAATATTCAGAGACTCTTTTTCATCCAGATGAGTCTACTAGACCCAATCATGCAAAAATTGTTAGAATCTTGGTCAGAATCCCATTCAGAATTTGCTCAAAAGTGTTCCCATCCTCTATGGGAAAATCCAAAGTTCTTTGTTCGCCTCCCTTTCAAGAAGAATGAAGATATAAACCCAACCAAGGTGATTCATATGGGAATGAAGCTAGAACACTTGGCTTTAGCTCAAAGGGAATGCTCAGAACTATTGCAACAAGGCCTTATTGAAATTTCCAATTCTCAATGGGCTTATGAAGCTTTTTATGTCAATAAGCATGCTGAGCAAAATAGGGGAAAGATGAGGCTGGTAATCAACTATCAACCTTTCAACATTTTTTCTCAAAGATGATAAGTTCAATTTACCATCCAGAGATTCTCTCTTTACTGGTTTAACCAAAGCCCACATCTATTCTAAATTCGACCTCAAAGCCGGATTTTGGCAATTGGGCATCCATCCTAAAGACAGATCCAAAACAGGATTATGTATCCCGTACTAGCACTTACAGTGGAAAGTTCTTCCTTTTGGCCTCAAGATAGCACCATTCCTTTTCCAAAAGGCCATGTGTCGTATTTTTCAACCAATTTTGTGAAGTGCAGCCGTATACATTGACGACATCCTGCTCTACAGTCCTGAAGAGCAGTCACACTGTCAACTCCTTGAGCAATTTGCAGAAATTGTGAAAAAGCATGGTATTATGCTTTCTCAAAGGAAAATAAATATTGCCCAGACAGAAATTGAATTTCTTGGTATGCACCTCAACAAAGGCACATACTATCCAGGGCCACATATCGCTCAAGAATTATTAAAGTTTCCTGAAGATAACTTCACGACAAAACAAGTTTAGCAATTTCTTAGGATAATCAATTATCTCAGGGATTTTGTCCCAAATATTGCAAAGCTCTTAATTCCTTTGCAATCCATGCTAAAAAAGAATCCCCCACCTTAGGGAAAACCCCAGACTAAAACAGTCGCTGAGCTTAAAGAGATAATGCAGAATCTCCCACCACTGCAAATACCATCAATAGGGAAAAGAATTCTTCAAACTGACGCCAGTGATGAATATTGGGCAGCCATCCTCTTTGAAGAAATTGATGGTAAGAGACACCTCTGTGCTCACAAAAGTGGAAAGTTTTCTCAAGCTGAAGTGCATTATCATTCCACTTTTAAAGAAATCCTAGCAGTAAAAAATGGAATCAAAAAATTTGAGTTTCATCTCATCGGCCATCACTTCCTAGTAGAATTAGACATGGCATCTTTCCCTCAGATGACCAAGTTTAAACAGAAACAGATTCCAAACTCTCAATTGCTTCAATGGGCTGAATGGTTTTCAAAATACTCTTTTGAAACCAAACACATTCCTGGAAAAAAGAATGTGCTTGCTGATTTCCTTTCAAGACCAGATGCCCCAGCTGAGATCAACATGTATATTAAAAGGCCTGCTTTTCATATGCTCAACTATGGCGTGAAATACAATATTGAGAAAATCAAAGATTTGCCAAGCTGGAAATATCCCCAGGAGATTATTCAGCAAATCCAGAACGACAGTCTTACTGAGAACCTAGAGAACCTCATGTGGCAATGCCACACAGACCTATTCAAATTCAATGGAGGTTCGATTCTTTATCCTTTCAGGTTAAATTTGAATTATTCTTTCATTCATCCTCTTATCTGGAAGGAAGATGATTTCCCTAACCAGCTTAAGACGTTGTTATGGTACTTAACCAATAAGTACTTAATAGCTATTGAAATTCCTACCAGAAGATTCATTGCCAATCTCACTAGGATATTCTTACTCGGAAGAAATGTGGAAAAAGAAAGCGATAAGAATCTCTTAGACTTTCTTAATTGGTTCTATCATCCTACATGTTGGAAACAAGACTTGGAAAAAGAACTGAGAACCATGACACCGAATCCTGAGGTCCACACCATCCTGTTTTTCCGACGTCCATGGGATTTTTGCAGAAATAATGGTAGTATTCTCGATGCACCGCTAGAAATAGGAACCACATCCTATAAACCTCACTTGAACAGCCGAGAAGCTCAGATTCACAAATCTTATCCAAGATCTGTTAGATTTTGTGAAAGCGAGTACCAAGAACTCTAGAGAATCCTATGCCAGGAAAACAAAACCATTCCTGAAGATGTTTGGAATAATGTACCCACTACGTGGGATCATTATGACCTAGCACCAGAAGCTAAGGAAGCACTCAGGCAATACAGACAAGTTGCATCGTCCCAAGAACATGAAATGACAAGCGAAGATGACATTGTCCAGTCTACTCAAGACCCCTACGCACGCTTTGGAGGTCCTCTGTCCCAGAATCCCTATGAACAGGGACCTTCGTCCTCATTTCAAGACATGGACACATCCTTCTATGCGCAACCATCCAATTGGCCTCAGCCAAGCAGTGAAAATAGAAACTGGGCAGAAGAAGAAGCATCCCATTGGGCTCATGAACAAGCATCCTCATCAAGAAGGCTGAATCAAATCCTCTCACCTGAAGACCTTGAAGCCCTTGAACAGAAATACGAGGCACATCTCCTAGAAGACAGCTTAGATGACTCAGTCTGCAGCTACAATGCTCATGATGGATGAGACCGCTGAGTCCGTACAATTTCACCGTAACAAGTCATTGTTCACTTTTACTGTAGCACTAGGCTAGGGAAGGTATTGTTCACAGTACAGTTATTGTTCATAGTGTGCGAATAATTCCCTCCCAGAAATTTCCGGTGCCTCTGTTTGTATCTGGACCCGTGAGTTTGGTCCCTATGTGTATCCTTGTAACCTTTCATTGCCTATATAAGGCAATGAGTGTGTAGTGTTTTGGGCAGAGTCCCCTGAAGTAAAGTGTGTGCTTTGTGAAAAACCTCTCCATGGCTTTCTAAATTTCTCTTCTTCTCTAGCCTGGTAGGATCCTTTAAGAAATGCAGCTTGGCTAGGTTAGAAACGTTTCCATCCTAGCATCTCTAAGTGTCTCTAAACTCTGAACTAAATGGCTAAGTAGTTTTCTGCTAAAAGGCTGTCCTTGAAGGGCTTGAACGGGAGTTGTTCGCCCATTGTGGGATGCATACCTACAGGAAATTTTACATTATTCTTTAATAACTTAGGTTTTTAATGTCTTTTATGGCGTCAATAGTCATAATTTATGAAGGAGGAAAATGTTTTCGTGAGGAGTCCTCAGGGCGTCCAAAAAGACACCTTATGGCCATCCTCCTCTAGTATTCATTCTCTTCTGTCTTATTTGTCCTCTTAGTCTTCAAATTGCTAAAATTGAAAAAAAAAAAAAAAAAAAAACTTCTTTGCTCACCACTCAACACTTGCCTCGCTCACTTTGGGTCACTCGTGCCGCTCGCTGCTCGATGCTCACTTGACTTGTTGCTCCCCGCTCAACATCCGATGCTCATTCTATTCGACGCTCACCCCATTTGACCCTCACTACTAGCCTTTCTTAGTGGACCATGCTCATCATCAAACCCATTGGATCGGTATAGTCCTTGGTTGCCCTTTCAAGGAGTACAAAAATGAAATAAAAAATTATTAGTTAGTCCTGAGTTAACCTTGAAATCGGATCAAACCTATTGGGTCTGTCCGGTCCTCAATTGTTCTTTTAAGGAGTACAAAAAATGAAATAAAAAATTATTAGTTGATCCTGGGTTAACCCTGCAACCGGACCAAACCCATTAGGTCGGTCCAATCTTTGGTCCCAAGCTCAATAGGGTTGGTCCTCGGTCCCAAAAATTGAGGACCAACACTATGCAGGTTGGTCCTAAGATTAGAGGGTGGACCGGCCCAACCCGGATCATGCTCACCCCTAATGCAAAGTACTTTTTCTCTCCAAGAATTCTCCTTTTTCTACTGTTTTCTTGACAAAAAATGGAATAAAGACATGATAATACCAACGTTAGACATGTGAAAGCAAATCTAACACTTTGCTTTTCTTTTTTTTTTTCATCGATTTCCAGCTCTTTGCTTTTCGATCTTCTAATTTCGACTTTGAGAAAACAAAGTGAGATATTATTCTTCTTTTCACAAATGTTGATTGATCCTTGTGAAGATAGATATAGGTGGTGACTTTATCTCCTAATTTTAGAGGATCTCAATCAATCGATTAAATAGCAATTCATAATCGTTTAGCGAACATAAAGAATAATTGCGTCCACTTGTGAGAAGGTGCTCTTTCCAAAATGGGTGTGAACTATTGGTCTTCTTTGTTTTCTTTTGTGTGGTAGTACAGACAATAGGATGAACCTTTAATTTATGAATTGATGGTCCAACTAGTGATTAGTTTAGTCTCGGCTGAACCTAGAGATGACTTGGGCAGATTTGGATTACTTGCTCTGTGCCAACCTAAGAAGCACCGACACTTTTTGGAAGCCTTCGTGTCGTGTCCGACACTCCGACACGCGAGTTCGAATTTCCGACACGCGATTCCGACATGCACAGGGTGGATTTAAAAATTTTCAATACTTGAGGGGTCAATATATATATATATATATATTGAAAAATAATGAAAATAACAAAAATAAAAGGGAAAGAAGAAAATTCTCACTGTCAAGTTTCTCACTTGAAAGTTTTGACATTCCCGTGAGTGACGATGGAACTCCCCTCTTCTCGCCAGCGTCGCTCCACCGCCCTCATGAACTTAAAGTTGTGATTTATTTTATTTTATTTTGCTTCTTTCTGCCTCTCGTAGGTGTTGCTTGTGAGTTATCTCTTTTGGTCTATGTCATTAGCTTGTAAGTTATCTCTTACATTTCCATGGTGAATTTAGTTATATCCTTTTCTTTTGGTCGTACTTCGAGAGTTCTTATCCTAGATTTTCATTTTTCTTGAACCTTGTTTTGCAGAGAAGCTCCAAGCTAGTCTATATCATGAGCTCCGAACTCTGTCTGGAACTATAAGAAATCTCCCTAATTTTCAAGAAGTGTAAGAAAACATGACATGTTCCTTCAAATTTATTATTTTGTGTTTGTAATTTTTGAATTTCTTATTCAATTTCTATCATATTAAAACAATGAATGATATTAACAAATGATGAATAAATATTTATTATAAATTAATTCTATGCTCTTTTTATTATTTATTTTTGCATTTATATATAAAAATATATATTTAATATATAACGTGTCGGAACATATTGGAATTCTCTATTTTTTTAGAAATAACGTGTTGGCATGTCGTATCGTGTCGTGTGTCGCGTGTCTGTGTCGGTGCTACATAGGTGCCAACACCATCATAAGGAAGAAAAAAACACTTTTAATGAGGCAAGAGCCTAACAAATTAAAGACATGGATAGTACAGACACTATCTTATATGATATCTTTGCCTATGGCCTTTATTCTGTCTTTTGTCAGCCATAAGATTGAAGAAGCTAATTAACTAGTCAAGTATGCAAAGTACCTTTTCTCTCCAAGAATTCTCCTTTTTTCTACTGTTTTCCCGACAAAAAAAAAAACGGAATAAAAACATGATAATACCAACGTTAGACATGTGAAAGCAAATTTAGCACTTTGCTTTTCTTTTTTTTCATCGATTTCCAGCTCTTTGCTTTTTGATCTTCTGATTTCGACTTTGAGAAAACAAAGTGAGATATTATTCTTCTTTTCACAAATGTTGATTGATCCTTGATATGTATACTTATTTAGCCAGTAACACAGTGTTAATTCACCAGCCATTTTTTTGGAAGTGCTAATGTTTATCTGTACTTCCAAGATTACTAATTGTTTTCATAATTAATCAACATTTTGTATAACTTACCAACACGATAAGGTGCTAAATTTTATTCAAAATTACCATAAGTGACTTCCCCATTTTTCTTCCATTAAGTCACAACTAATTTTTTCTTAACAACCACTGTTTGAGTCGCTCATTCAATTTTAATTGACTGTTTTGAATTTATCAATTGTTGCATTTATTTGCGCAGCTTACCAACTGATAATGCTACTAACTATTATATAAAATTATCAATCTTATTTGAGTCCACTTACTGACGTTTATTTGATTGCCACAAAATGACCAACTATTCCAATAGCTCACAACATCTATTTCTGAACTTATCAGTGAGTTAAAGTTACCAATTTTTACACAAAATTATCAACTTAGTTCAAAATTACCGATTCTCTTAATAACTTGCTAACATTTATTTGTGGATCTTAAATTATAAACTCTTATTACCAATTTTATTTCAATCAGTTATCAATGTTTTCTTTTTTCAAAAATTACCAACTGTTCCAATAATTTAAGGACATTTTTTTTAGCATCTTAAAAATTCTGTTAAAATCAACCATACTTATACAAAATTATCAACTCTTATTTGGGTTCACTTGCCAAAGTTTATTTGGCCGTTTAAACGTTACAAACTTATTCCAGTAAAAATGCTATACTACATCACCAACAGTTTTAAATCTTACCCAACTTTTTCAAAATCTTAACAAATTTATCTATGAAACTTGAGTTGCCAACTCTTATTTGAGTTATACCAATGTAATTTAATTATTTTCAGATTATTAATTGTTCCAATAATTCACTTGGATTCATTGGCAGGGCTGACCGACGTTTTAAGCTCATCAACTCTTATAGAAAATCATCGATTCTTATTTATGCCCACTTACCATTTTTTGTTATTGTTTCAAAAGTATCGACTTTCCTATAGTTTACGCATGCTTTTTTTAGGAGCTTATCAATTAGTTATAGATAGCGAACACTATTCAAATTAACCAGCGCTTCAAATAATTTATCAATATTTATATCTGAAGCTCGAGTAACCGACTCTAGAACAAAGTTACTATCTTATTTGAGTCAGTTATCATCATTGATATGCTTGTTTCGAAATTCCGACTAGAGGTAGGTCTTTGATAGTCATAGGATATGAGATTTTTAAATTTAAATAACTAAATGCTCCACAAAGTAAGCTATTAGCTATGTAAACTAATTTTGCATTACGGTTCTTCAATATGTAGTTATAATTCTCGAGAGCATTCTTGAAACTTTTGGGTTAAAAGCTTTAAGATAAAAAGCAAGTGAATTATTATCAGTAATCATCTGATTTATGACCATAGAAAGCTCAACTGCCAATTACATTGAAGAGGAGCAAGTAATGAAGAACCCACTAGTGACTCACCAGTCCATAAATAAATTGTCAAATTTGTTGAGCATCCATGTTTTAAAGAGCTTTATTTTCTGAGCTAATTCGATGCTAAAGTTTAAACTCAAATTCTTCATTCAATAAATCACTATGGTAACAAGTCAAGAATTCGTTTCCGTGATTTAAAGTAGGTTTTGTTCTATTAACTCCTCAAATGTATGATTAAATTCTGCAAATTATCTCTTTAGTTTGGGATTAGCAATAACAAGTAAGGTGCAAAAGCTTTTCTATTACCTGAGAAAGATTCGATGGGTTAATGGTAGGGAAGTGGCACTTTTACTTTGAGCATTATTTGATCTTTATTTTACATGGAGAAATAAAGAGACGAAAAAAGGGAATTGACAAGGGAGAGAGAACTCTCCCGCAAGCAAAATCACCGCTCCTATGAAATCAAGCAAAGAATAATGCAGCTTTACAAATGAGTATTCATTGCATTCACTCATTTCACAAGCATTGCATATATCACGGCAAATCTAAGATATGTTGGGCCCCACTCACCCCTGACCTGCCATTGAGCCTACCTGTAGACTTGTTAATGTAAGATAATTCATATAAAACCTGATGCGGAAATTCATAACAAATCAAGGATCTTTGATCTTCATGATTCTCACAAATAGATGAAGACATACCTTTATCCATAACGCTGCGCTTGAACTTGATCCAAAGGAAGAAATCCGATTTCTCTCTCTTAACCCACTAAATCTTAATGTATTCAATTGATGGAGGAGAGAATACGTTCTTTCTGTTTTGTTGTTCATATGTGGATGGAGAGAGGACCGGACTCTATATATACGTTCGTTGAAAGGGTGCCTTCCATCAAAGCAATATACCCTTTCGTTTTATTAGAGTCGTACCTTCTCGTAACCAATAATTATTTATAGCATTTCAATAATTATTAAACCATATAATAAATCACATAATATGGGCCACAATAATTCTTACATTCTCCCACTTGGCCCATATGATTCTCCTTTCATGGTTTAATAAAGACTATAATGTGCACAATAAGGTTATGCTATAAATTTCAAAATTTCATTAAATTGGCAATCACATAATAATCACAATTAAGTAAAGAAAACTAATGCGAGTCATAGCGGTTGTATGTCATTAATCGACATAATCCCTTCTATGTACTACAACTATAGCACTTTACTTAACATGATCCATAAATGAGAAGTACAGTAATAGTCCAACTATAATGTTTCTTTAGAAACTATCCTGTTTAACATTCATCTATTTCTATAATGTATACTAAATAGAAAACAGGAAATATCAGAAACATGTAAGTGAGCTCAAAGTGTCAAATACATAAACTTAATACAATCATAATACAAACATTAATGACGTCCAATAACGCCCATCCTTTCAACATGCTCATTAAATGTTTTGGGCGGCAATCCTTTTGTTAAGGGATCTGCTATCATAAGATTGGTGCTAATGTGCTCAATTGACACTCTTTGTTTCTGAACTTCTTCTTTGACAGACAAGTATTTGATCTCCATATGCTTAGCACCCTTAGAATACTTGTCGTTCTTAGAGAAGAAAACTGCTGCAGAGTTATCACAATAAATTTTCAGCGGCTTGGCAATACTGTCGACGATCACAAGTCCTGAAATAAAATTCCGCAGCCATAATCCATGAATTGTGGCCTCAAAGCATGCCACAAATTCAGCTTCCATAGTGGATGCAGCAATAACTGACTGCTTCGCACTCTTCCATGAAATTGCCCCTCCAGCCAAAAGAAACAAGTAACCAAACGTTGATTTTCTTGTATCGGCACATCCGGCTAAGTCTGAATCTGAATATCCAATCACCTCAAGACGATCAGATCTTTTATAAGTGAGCATATGATTCTTCGTTCCTTGCAGGTATCTAAGAACCTTCTTTGCAGCTTTCCAATGATCCATTCCAGGATTACTTTGATATCTGGCCAGCATTCCGACAGCAAAACTGATGTCTGGTCTGGTGCAAGTTTGTGCATACATTAAGCTCCCCACAACAGATGCATAAGGAATATTTTTCATTTGTTCTCGTTCCAATTCACTTTTCGGACATTGCATAAGGCTAAATTTATCACCTTTCTGAATTGGAACTATTCCTGCTGAACATTTACTCATATTAAATCTCTCTAAAATTTTCTCAATGTAGGCTTTCTGAGACAATCCTAATAATCCTTGTGATCTATCACGGAATATTTCTATTCCTATCACATATGTTGCCTCTCCCATATCCTTCATTTCAAAATTCTTAGAGAGAAATTTCTTGGTTTCATGTAACAAACCAAGATCATTAGCAACAAGCAAAATATCATCAACATACAGAACTAGAAAAATAAACTTGCTCCCACTAATCTTCATATATATACACCGATCAACGGTGTTTTCCTTAAATCCAAATGAAGTTATGGTATCGTTAAACTTAAGATACCATTGTCGGGAAGCTTGTTTAAGTCCATATATTGACTTCTTTAATTTACATACCATGTGTTCCTTTCCTTTAACTGAAAAGCCTTCGGGTTGGTCCATATAAACTTCTTCCTCTAAATTCCCATTAAGAAAAGCGGTTTTAACATCCATTTGGTGTAACTCCAAGTCATAATGAGCCACCAAAGCCATAATGATTCTAAGTGAGTCCTTCTTAGAGACGGGTGAAAATGTCTCTTTATAGTCAATGCCTTCTTTCTGAGTAAAACCCTTTGCAACAAGTCTGGCTTTATGTCGTTCAATATTGCCTTTTGAGTCGCGCTTGGTCTTAAAGACCCATTTACACCCGACCTTCTTACATCCTTTAGGCAATTCAACAATATCCCAAACTTGATTTTGATGCATGGATTTTAACTCTTCTTCCATGGCATTAAACCATTCATTAGAATCTTCACATTCCATGGCTTGGGAAAATGAATCTGGATCATTTCCAATTCCTAAGTCAATTTCGACTCTTGTAGATAAACCATATAGTCATCAGAAATAGCCGACCTCTTTTCTCTTTGAGATCTCCTTAATGCTATTTCTTGTGACTCGGCTATTGGAGGTTCATTATTGACATCTTTAGAAGCTTTGGGTATAGGAACTTCTACCCTTACTTCTTGAATGCAAGCATCACGCATTCTTTCACTCCCACTGATGTCACCATTCTCAATGAACCTAGCATTTCCAGATTCAACAATTCTTGTACTATGATTAGGACAATAAAATTTATACCCTTTGGATTTCTCTGCATAACCAATGAAGTAACCACTGGTCGTTCTTGAATCCAGTTTCCTTTCATGTGGATTATAAATTCTTACTTCTGCTTGACAACCCCAAACATGCAGGTGTCGTAAACTAGGTTTCCTTCCGTCCACAGTTCAAATGGAGTTTTGGAACTGCCTTACTAGGAACCCTATTTAATAAGTACATAGAAGTCTTTAAAGCATACATCCACAAAGACAAGGATAAAGATGAATGACTCATCATACTCCTAACCATTTCCATTAAAGTACGGTTACGCCTTTCTGCTACACCATTTTGTTGTGGTGTACCTGGCATTGTGTATTGAGCACAAATGCCATGTCTTTCAAGGAATTTAGCAAATGGACCTGGACATTGTCCTGATTCATCATACTTTCTATAATATTCACCGCCTCTATCAGATCTTACTATTTTCACTTTTCTATCTAATTGCCTCTCAACCTCTTTAATATACATTTCAAGTACATTCACTGATTGAGACTTATCATGCAATAGATAAATATAACCATAACGTGAAAAATCATCAATAAAGGTTATGAAATAGCTTTCCTTACCAAAAGATGGAACATCAAAAGGACCACATATGTCAGTATGTATAATTTCAAGAAGCTCTGTGCTTCTTGTGGCACCTTTCTTAGTGTGCTTTGTTTGTTTACCTTTAATACAATCAATACACACTCCAAGGTCAGTAAAATCCAAATTTGGAAGAATTTCATTCTTCACTAATCTTTGCATTCTTTCTTTGGATATATGACCCAACCGTTTATGCCACAAGTAAGCAGAATTTTCATTCACCAAACTTCGTTTAGTGCCAACATTATGATGCAAGGTCATTAATGTCTCAACAAAAGTATTATCAAGTCTAAATTTGTAAAGACCATCACATAAAGTTCCAGTTCCAATAAGAGTATCACTCTTAAACAAACTAAAAGATCCAGATCCAAACTTACAATAAAATCCCGCCACATCAAGTCTTGGCAAAGAAACTAAATTGCGAGAAAATGTAGGTACATAAAGGGTTCGAAACAAATCCAAATAATGCCCAGTATCTAAGATCAAACGATAAGTGCCAATGCCTTCAACTGGAGCTTTGTCTCTCATTTCCCGTAATCACATAACTTTCATTTGGCTTTATAGTTTGGATCGTAAGAAATCCCTGCATCGTATTTGACACATGAGTGGTGGCACCAGAATCAATCCACCAAGTATTATAAGGAACTTCAGTAAAGTTTGATTCAAAACATACTAAAGCACAAGGCTTACCTTTCTTTTCGAACCAAGCCTTACATTTCAGACAATCTTTCTTCAAGTGTCCAATTTTGTTGCAAAAATGACACTTAATAAGATTGTGTTCCTTCTTGTGGATTTGAGAAGCCTTCGAAGAGTCATTCAGGATGTGTAGTCCTTTCTTCTTGCTCCCTCCACCTTTCCTCTTAAAATTCTTTCGAACTCCTTGATGACTTGAGAGATGAACAGAATGAGCCTTTTGATTCTTTATCCTTGTTTCCTCTTGAACTAGCATACTGGCCAATTCGTTTACATTCCACTTATCCTTTATAGTGTTGTAATTCATTTGAAATGGCCCATATTGCTCATGAGGTAAGGAATTAAGTATAAATTGTACTAAAAAGTACTCATCCACATTCATTCCCAAGGTCCTTAACTTTGCTGCTAAATTAGTCATCTCAAGTATATGCTCATGCATAGTACGCGAACCATCATATTTCATGGTGGTCAGTGTGCTCATCAGTGTACCAGCAAGTGACTTATCAGCAGTTTGAGAACGCTCTTCCACAAATTTCATAAATTCCTTAGCATTGTTAGTCTTGGGAAGAGAAGTCTTTAAGTTGTTTGCAACTGTCATCCGCATGAACATTAAGCTCAGTCTGTTCGATCTTTCCCAAGCTTTATGGAAAGATTTTTCATCATTGCTACTTTCATCAGTAATAGCAGCTGGTTTCTCAGCTTGAAGCGATAAATCAAGATCCAGGACACCTAAGTGAAACTGGACTTGCTCACTCCAATCAGGAAAATTTATCCCATTGAATAATGGAACAGATGAGGCGTGCGAATGGAGTGAAACAGGTACAGATACTGCAAATGTGCAAGAAAATACTCATACATTAATGCTTTGAGAATATCACCTAATCAGATTCAAACTAAACTACACATGCACATCATAGTTCTCCTTTGGGCGATCCTATGATATACAAATATATAAAAACCATAATGATGCTAATAACTTTTATTTGATAATTGTAAATATATCTTATTAAAATTTATTTGTTATCTTTGGATATACAAACAAATTTAACAAATTATATTAATTATCAACCATCATGTTCATGAATTATAAGAAAATAATTAACCTTTGGGTTAATCCCTAAGTTCTTATAATAAATGAACTTCAATATACCCATAAACTCCAATAATGATATAAAACATATCAATTTCATGTATAGCATCAATTAATCATGGGTAATTGAATAAAATAATTTACAATATCAAAATTCATAAGACTTTAAGGTTCGGCCACTTTGGTGACTAACAAACCTTTCATAATATGAATTTTTTTTTATTTTATTTTAATATTGTAAAATACAAATATTTACCAAATTTGCACACAAGGACAAAAACTTAATCAAAGCATAAGGGTAAAATTGTAAAATCCTAATTACATAAGGGCAGAATCATAAAATTATAATCCAGGGGCAAAATGGTAAATTACCAGCAATGGTAGAACTGTAATTATCAATTAAACAAGGGCAGAATAGTAAATAAATTGCGAGAAGGACAAAATGGGAATTTTAAAAATGATAAAGGGGCAAAAATGTAAAAAGAGCGCGGGTACGTCGGGCGCGTGCCGAGCACGCGCCTTCATCCGCCGCGGGCGCGTGCGCCGCACGCGCGCGTCCAACAAGCAGGCGCGTGCGTTGCACGCGCCCGCAACCGCGGGAAGCCGCGCGCGTGGATCCCACGCGCGCAGCGCTCGCGCGTATGGGCGCGTGGCGTGGGTTCCACGCGCCTGCAACCGCGGCGCGCGCGTGGATCCCACGCGCCTTCTTCCTCGCGCACAGACGCGATTTTTCGCCGGTTTTTCGCCGTTCCACCGCCGTTTCGCCGCCCGTTTCTTCTCCGACAGCCCATCCCAGACACAAATAATTAATGGGTTTTGAAGAGCATGCCGGCACGACCACATGGGTCCAAGTTTCAGAGAAAATGACTAAAAATTGGCCCCAAATCAAACCAAAGTTTCTCAGAACACAAAACCTCCACCACCGCCGCTTCCGCCGCTCGATTAGCCTCCGGCGAACACCGATATGCCGGAAAAACTCATGGCTAATGTTCCTCATGGTCTTGCGACGGTGTGGGTCCGAAATCAAGCGGTGGGTCGCCGGATTTTGCCCGGAATCGAAGAGTTTTTATCTTGCCCTTAAAATTCCGAATTTTTCATTTTCGTCCATTTCTGTCCTTTTCCACTCGTACACGCACAGTAACTTTTCTTCACCATTTTAGTTCATGAAAAACGTTCAATCATTCGGATTTCCATTTAACAGAATCTTCCAAAATATTTCAACAACAACAAATGCTACGAACATGATCATTCAACAAATCATCATGCATAAATCATAATATTTATTTAAACGGAAAAATCATGAGATCATAAACCAATTGCTCTGATACCAACTGTAAGATAATTCATATAAAACCTGATGCGGAAATTCATAACAAATCAAGGATCTTTGATCTTCATGATTCTCACAAATAGATGAAGACATACCTTTATCCATAACGCTGCGCTTGAACTTGATCCAAAGGAAGAAATCCGATTTCTCTCTCTTAACCCACTAAATCTTAATGTATTCAATTGATGGAGGAGAGAATACGTTCTTTCTGTTTTGTTGTTCATATGTGGATGGAGAGAGGACCGGACTCTATATATACGTTCGTTGAAAGGGTGCCTTCCATCAAAGCAATATACCCTTTCGTTTTATTAGAGTCGTACCTTCTCGTAACCAATAATTATTTATAGCATTTCAATAATTATTAAACCATATAATAAATCACATAATATGGGCCACAATAATTCTTACAGTTAACTCAGCTAATTAAATATTTGTTAACCGTCGCACCATATAATATATGATTTTGCAAGTTCCTTACTTCCATCGATCCTCACCGAGCAAAGCCCCTCTTGCTCCTACTGTCTTATTTGAGTTACTTATCATCATTTATGTAATTGTTTCGAAATGCCAACCAATGGTAGATTTCTGATAATCATAGGATATGAGATATTTAAATTTAAATAACTAACTCGTCCCCAAAGTAAGCCAGTAAACTAATTTTGCATTACGGTTTTGCAATTTGTAGTTATAATTTTTCTTTTGTTCGGACAATGTGTAGTTATAATTCACGAGAGCATTTCTGAAACTTTTGGGTCATAAGCTTTGAGATTAAGTAGTAAGTGAAATATTATTAGCAGCCATCTGATTTGATGTCTATGGAAAGCTCAACTGCCAATTACATTAAAGAGGAGCAACAAATCAAGAGCCCACCAGGGATTTACCATTTTATAAATAAATTGTCAAATCTAGTGTGCATCCACGATTTAAAGAGATTTATTTTCCGAGCTAATTCAATCCTAAATTTGAAACTTGAAATCTTCATTCAATAAACCACTATAGTAATGAGTAGAAAATCAGCCTGCATGTATTGAATCGAATCAAAGAATCGATCCGAGATCATGCACTTGAGGTGATAATCGTGTGCTTGGGTTTATAAGTGAGCTCATTTCATATAAAGACAGAAATTGATCCGGTGCTACTAAATCCTCAAATGTATTATTAAATTCTAGAAATTATCTTACATTAGTTTACGATTAGCAATAACAAGTAAGGTGTGACTGATTTTCTTTTACCTTGGAAAATTCGAGGCTTGATGGGAAGGAAGTCACAATAACAAGAGTACCTTACACTGACACTTTGCGAGGCGAGAGGCATGGTAACCATAGCTGCTATTTTTAAACCCTAAAAATGACATCGCTCTAATTAAGAACATGTTAGCTGCAATTAAATCTCGAAGTAGATTTGGTCTGTACGTCATATCTCACATGTAGGTTAACTAGAAGCATTAAATCGAAACCGCAATATAACATGCCACCGTATATATCATCAATATAAATAACATTCCATCCAAAATATTTCAAAGACAAAATTCATCAGAGGCTCCAAAATATTAAATGCTTGAATAAGTTGTCAGAAAGATAATACCATATAGTACTTTACAGTTTGACTTTAACGTACGGGCCATGACACGGTATAGTTTTTCCTTCTCGATGAATCTTGTCAAGCAATTCTTGCAAAACATGACAAGAAGAGAAAGGGCAAAAGTGGGAAAGCGAAGGGAACATAAAATTACGACACTACGATTTCCTAAGAATCTGACCAGTACCCGCCGGTCCCGGCCTAAGATATGGTGGGCCCCACTCAAACCCAACCTACCGTTGGGCCCACCTATACACCTGTTGACTCCCCTAAATCAAAAATTCATTGAACCGTGGCACTACATAATATATGATTTTGCAAGTTAGCTACTTCCACCGATCATCACCAAGCAAAGCCCCTCTTCTCCTACTACATTTCCCTAGAAACACGATGGCCAGGGGTCTTCCTGAAAAAGAAGAAAGAGAGGTTAGGGAGTCTCGGCTTCAACTAGCAATCGAACATGATGACGTTGATTTGCTACATAACTTAATTGTGGAGGAGCCAAAGCTCTTAGATCGTGTATCTAAAAACCCCTTCCCAAATACTCCACTACACATTGCCGTAGCCAAAGGAAAATTCGAGGTGGCCATGGAGATGTTCATCTTGAGGCCAGAGTTCACTCGAAAGCTGAATCCAGAGGGTTATAGCCCTATGCACTTGGCTTTGCAACATAAGGAATATCAAATTGTGAGGGCATTGATGACCCTTGAACCTGAGTTGATCCGAGTTCGAGGACGACATGGGATCACCCCTTTGCATTACATCGCCGGGGAAAAAGGAGACAAAGAGTTGGAGCTCCTAGCTGAATTCCTTTGCACTTGCAAATCATCCACTGAAGAGTTGATGAGCCGATGCGAGACTGCAATGCACATTGCCGTCAACAACCAAAACCTCGAGGCAGTCAATGTTTTGCTAGGATGGCTTCAGCAAGTTCATTTGACAAAAATCTTGAAATGGAAAGACAATGATGGTAATACCGTCTTACATGTTGCTGCATCCGGAGAGCCGCAACATGAGGTATATAGTTCACTGATTTCATGATTTTTCATGCTTTTATTATGTGATCCTTGAATTTGACTTCATCTAACCCAAGAACAAATTATACGTTAATGAAACACTGGGGTTTCAAAATACATGGATTTAGAAACACACAGAGAGAGGAGATTTGAACAACATTTTGTGCAACCGTATATTTTATAGTATTATCATTTAACGGTTAACATTTGTCGATCTGAGATTGACATTTGAAGTGGTCCAGCATAGTGTTGTAAATTGTAGAAGTATCCATAAATTTGCTTGCTTAGAATGATCTGCCGGAATCTCAAGGAACCGACTGACAAAAATCATTCATCAAGGGATATAACATATTAAAGGTGAATATTGTGATAATTAGATTGTATTGAAGCTTCCACAATAAAAAATAAAAAAAAAATCCATCACTTCCTTTTATAAAAGAAAAGAAAAGGTTGTGAATACTAATGTATGTTATTAAGATATTATGCGAATTCAGATCTCTTTACATGAAATTTGAACCTCAAGTTTTTGCTAATAAACTTTGTGAAAAAAACCCTTTTGTTAACCTCATTATATTATTTTTATGTTTATTAAGCATGAAAATATTTAAGTGTTAAATTCAGATATAATAAAACTTGACGATGTCAATTTAATCCCTCTCTTGTCATTTTAAATACATGATCGAGTCCTATTACAATCATTAAATTGATAAATACATGTTTTTCTCTCTTGTTGAACTACCTGCCATCGCATAAAATATTATAAAAGGACTTCAAGTGGTAGGAATGAGTTAATAAATGTGGATCGGTTCAAACAAGTCAGATAGGATCCTACAATTTGTACATTAGAATGTGTACGGGATAATTGGAAAACTAAATTGACTTATTTAGACTATGTTTGTTTCGCGGAAAAAAAAATTGACAAAAGTTTTTCCTCATTTTCAAGCATTCAGGGCGTGCAAAATAAGTAATAAAAGCAGTGTTTTCCAATCAATAGAAAATATCCTTCTAAAATTGGGAAAATTGATTTTCCTTTCCGAGAGAAATAAAAAATAAAAAATTCCTTTCTTTCTCACGCTTCCTCTCCTCCTCTTACTCGGCCCTGAAATCCCTCCCCGACCTTCTATCGCTCCTCTCGATTCTTCTCTCTGAAATCCTCTCCCTATTCGCTCGCCACTCGGCAATCGCGATCTCTCTCAACTCCCTGTCGCTGGCTGCTGTCTCCTTGCCCCACTCCTTCACCAAGCTCTCTACCGTCACGCGCGCTGGAATTTTTTTTTTTTAATTTTTTTAATCTAAAAATGCTGTCATTTTTCCTTTAAAAAAAAAGATACGAAATAAAAGATACGATTTTTTTTTCCTAATCAAAATCAAGTCCTTTCTTCTCTTTTGATCATTTTCCCGTGCACAAGGTCACCGGAGGGTAGGCTCAAGCCTCATATTGAATCCCCTTTTTATAGGTTGGTCCATTCATTCATTTAAGATAGTCTTTTTCTTCCTAGCAAAAAAAAAAAAAAAAAGCTCATACACAAAATGTAGTTAAATCTTAAATCTTTTCAATTGACCGTTGCATAAATAATTTAGGGTGAAAGTATTATATTGCACTTTTTAAAAGATTCAAGTTTCTTTGTATTGGTTTAAATGATGGCATTTAGTAAATAAGATCTAGTAAACTTTCTTCCTTTGTACATGGGCCGTTGCATCACTAGCATGGTAGCATGAGCTCGTCTGGTGCACAATAGTAAAGTTTGTGACAAAGCAATGCTTTATCTTGAAAGGGATATGCACTTCGTCTTGATTCCTTTTTGCATTTCTTTCAGATGATCAAGTCATTAGCTCGGCAAATGGATGTAAATGCGAAGAACTTCGATAAGAAGACCGCTCTCGAAATCTACCAAGTGCATCCTCGTAAAAAGCAAGATGTTGTGGACGAGTTACAACAAAAAGGACATCTAGAAAGATTTGTAGAAAGATTTCTATAAGGATTTTTTATTCCTAACCTCAACCTCTCTCTATCAAAGCTTTTCACCGCGAGACTAACTTTTCTTGAGAAATGGGCAGCCTATTTCTATATCGAAGATAAATCTGCTCGCGAAGAAATTCTTGTAGTGTCTGCCTTAATGGCGACCGCCACTTACCAAGCTGCTCTCAGTCCTCCGGGAGGATACTGGCAAGATTCCTCTTCAAATCCCCTGACCAATTCCACTGAAATTGCTCATGGAAAACCACATCAAGCTACAAAGATGATCCTCAGCGGCTCACATCTATATCTTTTCACTTTACTCAACAGCATGACTTTTCTCATCTCCATGTGCATAATCTTAGCCGCCTCTGTTCCGCTGTTTCCCGGCACTTCCTTGGTTTGCTGGTCTATGTTTGTTCTCGCCGCTACCTACTTTTCATCCCTTACAACGGGCTTCCAGAACTACAATGATGTTGGAAAAAATTTGATAGTGGGTGTTTTCACGGTGGCAATGGGTTTAGTCTTTGGATTATCCTTTTGGATATGGCTAAGGCACGCCCGAGTCCAACAGAAAATCAATGCCTCAATGAGACGCATTGGTGATTTCTAAAGATCGAAGGATCAGAGATAATTCCCATGCATATTTTACTTTAACTACTCTTGTCCAGTAAGCATATCATGCATGTTTCTTGTCTGAGGTTTGCAAGAACTAGACTCTTTTGTATTTGTTGCACGTGATGGACTCATGTAGCAATTTATTAATGCTGAGAGGCTTTAATCTTGCTTGAAGTCGAGACTTCGAATTAGCTTCTTCTTTTTTTTTTCTCTCTAATTTAGACTTCAATGCAATAGAAATGAACATCAACGAGTTACAAAAGGCAAGACGGAAATCTCTTCGGCTTTTTAATTTCTAGAAAGAGGCAAACTAGATGATTCTATAAAACATGATGAATAAACACAGTAGCAACCGTTTTTCTAAAAATTACTTCTAAATAAAGTAACAGAAAAAAAATACTGAGAATATAGTAAAACCCTAGCCAAATTTTTTTTGTTAAAGGAAGAAGAAGAAGATCGTATCATATCTTCCAATCGGAATATTATATTTTAACACAAAGTTAAAACAATGGAATTAATAAATTCAATTATTCTACGCTCGAAGCTCCTCCCCCCCCCCAAAAAAAATTGTTCTATACTACAAACCGGCTTAATTAAAGAAGGGAAAAAGCTCGGCCTTGAGTGTTTCATGTTGGGTTATCTTACAAGCCGCTCTCAAGCGACGTCCCCATCTCGAGTGACGTCCTTCACCCGAAGCTCCTACGTTTTTTTTTTTTTTTTTTTTTTTTAAAGACAAACCTTGGCCAAAGCTCAACCCGTCACCGAGTTACCACCCTTCCTTCGGGCGGTCACTTTGACTGCCACTCGTCGGCCAACCTCCCCGCCGCCGAACGCCCAAAACATTGAAGCCCGTGGGCTCCGAGGACCGCCACGACGGCCACCGAGGGTCGACCAGCTCCTAGCCAACCCTATGCACTCACCGACCGGAGGGTCACCATTGTTCCAAAACAGACCATACCCGGAGAAAAAACTATGGATCTCGTTCGGACATTATGTCGAACAGCTAGTATATGCTACGGGAACAAGAGATCTTTGGCTGCGATAACAACAGCACACACAGCAGCAGCAAAACGAAGGACGGACGGGGCCGGAGTTCGCGTCAGCCGGACGGCCGCGAGCTCCGGCCTGGCATGCCCAAAAACAGGGCCGAGGCTTACCGGAGTTTCGGAGCGGGAAAGGAGGCACGGCAGCGGGTTGTCGGCCGTGCGGTGGCTAGCGGTCTCTCCCTCCAACTCTCTTCCCTCACTCAAACTCTCACTCGCGCTCTCTGTCTCTCCCCCCTCTCTCGGTTTCTCTACCTTGAACTCTCTCTCGGATCTCTCCCTCAAATCCAGCCCCCGGTCTCCTCCCTTTTTCTCTTGCGCCCACTCTCTCGCTTTTAAGGGCTAGCAACAGGCGCGCATGGCTTCCACCCCGCCTGCCTGCCGCGGCCTGCCTGATTCCCGACCCTAGGATCACGGCTTCTCTACTTTTGCTTGCGGACGTCTGTGTCGCCGCAGACACGCGGGAATGGCGTGAGGGAGGAAGGAGGAAGAGATAGGTACGTGGGCCGGGCCGGGGAAAAAAAGAAGAAGAGAAAATGGGGCAGGGCCTGAAAGAGAAAGAGGAATAAGGAAAATTAAAAAAGGCCGGGCCGGCCCGCCCCAGGCCCGGCCTAGCTTTCTTTTTCTTTTCTTAATACAAAATAATAATGATAATTTTTTTATTGTTCTTAATTAATTTTAGATTAATTTTTTAAATTTTAATACTAGTAATACAAATTCTCCTAATGTCTATATGCCATGCAATTTAGTGAAAATTATTGTCACTAGAGATTAGAAATTAATCCATAATTTTTCTATACAATTAATGAATGATTAAACGTGTCAACAAAATTTAGGTGTCAACTCTTACATGCATGCTTGAAACATATATGCATGAAGGGCCTAGAGAGAAATCTCTTGATGCCAACACAATGGTGGTGATGGCGATTTTGTTGTTGGTTGCAGGCAGTTGGCGAAGGTAAGAAGCGGTAGCGATATGCAGTGGTAGTAATGGTGTTTTTGTTGTTGGTTGCAAGGCAATTGGAGAAGGTAAGAAGCAGTGGCGCATTGGACAACTTGCAGGACGCAGTGGTGGTCATGATGGTGGTTTTGTTGTAGGTTACTTGGAAAGAAGCGAGGTGAGGTCTCAAATGCAAACATGCATGATGAACACAAATAAAATGCTTGACTTTGTCTTAGCATCCTGATCTTGTGTCAAATTTCATGTCTGTCTTCTTGGCGTAACCTATAGATGGTGTTTGCGGGCACCCCAATTATTATACAACTAGCCCTTGAATTTTGCCAATATTCAGGGTTGAATATTGAAATATCAAATTAGAGGTCTTTGGAGTGATTCCCACAGATTAATTAATAATTGTTGAAAATACGTGGATTACATGAGTTGATGAATCATATGCAACTAAGCGATATATATAAGAGAAATAATCATAATGACATATTTAAAATAAAAAATTCAAAATAAAAAGAGAGCAATTAACTGATATACTATATAGAACTACCGCAAAATAGAAGGCTGGACGTGAAAAGGATAATTTATAGATCCAATGTCATCAATTTTGCTTTCGACATCTTGTCTTTAAAAGCCACCTCCCTTTCAACTGACTTACCGTGAAAGAGAAGGTTGGATGTAAAAACGATGGATTCGACAAAAGCTAATAAACCTGAATCCATTGCTATATACCACAACTAATCAAGAAAGTATGACATGATACATCCATCGGATGGGCATCAAGTAGTCAAATTTAATCATAAGTTAGGAAATGCGTAAAACCTTGTATTCTTTTTTAGGGACCCATTATGAATCTTTCTATCTCTAAAATATGATTTGTTGCGGCTAGCTTTAAAAACACACAAAACTAATATAGTAAGAAATAAATTGCATAAATAAAATTTAAAGACAACAAATTTATGTGGTTCTACTATGTGCCTACTACATGGAGAGAGATCGATAAGATGATTCCATCATAATTGGTAAAGAAGATATTAGAATCATTCAATCATAGTCACTCGTAAGTGTTTTTCAATTCTAGATTAAACCCGAACTTACAAGAATCAATTACAAAAAAAGAATTTTATTACACTGTCACACTCTTGGATGAAAGTTATCAAAGCTCTCGTATCTCATGCAAGTTTTCATATATGTTAAGCGTACTCACTATGCACCCGAGACCAAAGTCAACAACAAAATTATTTATATGCAAACAACCGTAAGCCATTCGCCAATGTCAACGTGGGCTTCATCTTCAATGAAGAAAATAAGTCTTATGAGAAATTAGTTTACTTTTTCCATCGTGGACAATTCTGTTGGCAAGAGTGCAATAATGTGGCGTGAGATTTGTTGTGATTCAATTATAGATCGAATTTTAAAAAAAATCTGAATCAACTTCAAGCCATGATCAATGAATCTCCACCTTGGTGAGAAGTCCAATTTCATCTCTTCGGTTGTCATTTCTCCCAAACCCCTATGGGCTCCTCACTTGTTGTAGAAGCTAACCAAGTCCGAATATTATTGAAACTTAGTCAATGCCATATGCTTTGTTAGATCATCCGCCGTGTGTACTTTCTGAACGAGTGTGGTTCCTTATGACACAATATCAGATATAAAATTGTACACGACACTAATGTGTTTCACCCACCCACGATACATTTGATTTTTGATAAATGTCTTGCACTCTAATTGTTGCTAAAAATAACAATCTTGTCTTACAACAATTCTAGATGACTGAACAAACCTTTGAGTGAAATAACTTTCTCAATTGTCTCAGTTGACATCATATACTTTGCTTCAGTTGAGACCATGTGATTTCTGACTATAACCATGCTGTCCAACAAAATATGAACACATAACTTGTCAACGACCTCAGTCCGTTCAAGTGAGAGGAAAGCTAAATCCACATAACTTGTTATATTACAATTTAATTTGATAAGTTGCATCTTCTCAATAGGTTAATTAGAACAACTATGATGCATCGCGCCTATTAAAAAGATTGCACCTTTTGGAGTAAAATTCTCGTCATTTGTTTCCTTGCTCTCTTTCATGCGACTTAAAAATCATTTCACTTCAATAGTCAACCGGCTCAACGGTCAGTATTTTATCAACCTGTTTTGCTCCTCCTTTCTTTTTCTTTCTCCTTCGAAATAAAATCTATAAACAAACACAATGTGAGCACTAATCAATTATTCACACACACAAGCACAAACATACACAACGCACAGGGTAACTATGGCGAAGGAGGCACAAGCGGTAGTGGCTCAAACTAGAAAAGTACTAACAAAATTCTAAACCTATTATATTAGTACCAATTTAATTCTAAACCTTTTAATTATATCAAATTAGTCATAAACCATTTCACATTTCTATAAATTTAGTCTATCTAACCAAATTAGGCCTAAAAATTTTGACGTGGACACTGGTGGTCTCTCTTGGCACATTAGGCCTTGACATGGACATGTCCTTGCAATTTTTTTTCTGAAATTTTCAATTCTTTATTAATTTTTTCTTCTCTTTTCCTTCTTTTTTGTTCCCTACTATGGCTGGTGGGGCTAGAGCTCTCCACCCACTAGGCAAGGGCCTCGAAGCCCTCACTGGCCACCGACAAGGGTTGTGGGCTTCACCTAGATGTGGGTGGGCCGTTGGCAGCTATAGGTGAAGGTGACCTCGCCCGCGGCTAGCAAGGCCATAGCCACTTTTGCTTGCGATTGGCAAGGCCAAGAGAGGGCTTTGCATTGCCCAGTGGCTGGCGAGCTTCGGTGATGCTCATTAGCCACAGTGGAAAAGGAAAGGATAATAAGGAAAAGAGAAGAAGAAAAAAAGAAAAGAAAAATTAATTGAAAAATCAAGAAAAAATATAAAAAAAATATTTAGAAAATATCAATATCAGTGCTAACCATGCCATATAGGATATATGATATCCACCTCAATAAATTTCGGTTTAAATTGGTCAGATGGACTCAATTGGTACTAACATAAAATGATTTAGAATTAAATTGATTCAATTGAAAGGTTTATGATTAAATTATTACTGATATAATAAGTTTAGGACTTTTTTTTGGATACTTTTCACTAGCTCAAATCGAGGTAGAGAGAGAGAGAGAGAGAGAGAGAGAGAGAGAGAGAGAGAGAGTTGCATATGTTCGGGTTGTATTGTTGGGGTTGTTTCATGAGAGAAAGAGAAGAGGGAGGGGGCGAGAGGCAATGTCGGGAAGGGAAAAAAAGAAAGAAAAAAATCGGAAAGGGACAAAATATTTAAACAACCAACATCACGTGTAGTAAATATTGTCACTTTATCACGTAATTTCGGAGATATCAATCGGTCAATTAAAAAGCAATTCGTAAACGTTTCTTCGAACAAAAGAAGAATTGCTTCCACTTTTTAGAACGTGCTCTCTCCAAATTGGGTGTGGCTTATTGGTCTTCTTTGTTTTCTTTTGTATGGTAGGGCAGACGATAGGTTGAACCTTTATTATATGGATTGAAGAAGATCCAACTATTGATAAATTTAGTCTCGTCAGTTATCATCATTTATATGGTTGTTCCGAAATTCCAACTAAAGGTCGACTTTTCATAGTGACAGGATATGAGATAATTAAGTTTAAATATCTAACCCTCCCCAAAATAAACTAGTAGCTATGTAAACGAATTTTGCATTTCGGTTTTTGCAATACGTAGTCCTGATTCACGTGAGTATTCTTGGAACTTTGGGTTAAACACTTTGAGATTAAAAGCAAGTGAATTATTATGGCAGCCATCAGATACATGATTATGGAAAGCTCAACTGCCAATTTCATTAAAGAGAACCAAGTGGTGAAGAACCCACCGATGATTCATCCGTTTATAAATAAATTGTCAAACTTGCCGTGCACCAATGATTCAAAGAGCTTTATTTTCCAAGGTAATTCGATGTTAAACTCAAAACTCAAAACTCAAAATCTTCATTCAATAAACTGTTATAGTAACGAATAGAGAACTTGCCTCCATTTATTGAATTGAATCAAGAAGCAATGCAAGGTCTTGAGCTCGAGGAAATAATCGTGTATTTAGGTTTATAAGTGGACTTGTTTCAAATAAAGGAGGAGGAAGATCTGGTGCTATTAACTCCTCAAATATATGATTAAATTCTGCAAATTATCTTATTTGTTTGGGATTAGCAATAACAAGTAAGGCGTGAATGCGTTTCTATTACCTGGGAAAGATTCGATGGGTTATAGGTAGGGAAGTGGCACTTTTGTTTTCTTCTTTTCTTTCCTTTATTTGTTTTGCCCTCAGCTTCGTTCTTTCTTCACTTTACATGGAGAAATGAAAGAGAGGAAAAAGGAAATTGATAGTGGAGAGAGAACTCCCCTGTCAGCAAAATCACGGTTCCTTTTGGATGAAGCAAAGAATAATGCAGCTTTAGAAACAAGTATGCATCGAATTTACTCATTTCACAAGCATTACATATATTCCAACATATCATAAGATATACACCATATAAACAATGTAATATAGTATAGCTAGCATGCGTCAAACTCATCCTATGCTTATGTCAAGAAGACCTAACAGTCACGCTTCGCTAGGTAATGAGGCACATAAATTATATCTGCTATTGTTAAGTCTCGAAAATCACTTTACTCTATTTAAGTTTCAAACGACACGTTAGTTGCGATTAAGCTCCGAAATAGAATTGGTCAGTACACATGTACATCATGTTGCGTCTCAATATGTAGATTGACTACAAGCATCAAATCGAAGCGATAATACAACATGCCATATTAACATTCCATTTTAAAAAATTTCTAGACAAAACTTATCTGAGGCTCCAGAGTATCCTTGATCCAGTTTTGAGAAAGACATAACACACGGTACTTTACAGTTCGACTTCAACATACGGGCCATGACCCATTATAGTTTTTTCCCTCTTTGTAAATCATGTCGTGCAATTCTTGCAAAACATAAAAACTGACCAGTCATTTCCTGAGAATCTAACCAGTGCACAATACGCATCGGTCTAAGATGTGTTGGGCCCCCCTCACCCCCAACCTGCCATGGGGCCCAACTGTACATTTGTTGACTCAGCTAATTAAATATTTGTTGACCGCGGCACTATATGATATATGATTTTCCAAAGTTTGCTACTTCCACCGATCCTCCCCAATCAAACCCCCTCTACTCCTACATTTTCCCGGTAACACGATGGCCAGGAGTCTCGCCAAAAAAGAACAAAGAATGGCTAGGGAATCTTGGCTTGAACAAGCATTAACAAATGATAATGTTGCTGAGGTACGTAACTTAATTGCGGAGGAGCGAGTGCTCTGATTGCCTATCCACTCCACTACACATTGCCTAGGCCATCAGAAAAACTGACGTGGCCATGGAGATGGGCATCTTGAAGCCGTCGTTTGCTTGGAAATGCCTAATGCACTATGCAACATGAGCATTATCACACTGTGAGGACATTGATGAACCTTGATCCGAAGTTGATTCAAGTCTGAAGATGAGGTGGGATCAACCGTTTGCATTTTGTAGCAGGGTGAAAAAGGAGACAACAAGCAGGAGAACGTGGAGCTCCCGAAACCCCTCCTATTTGCTTGCAAATCGTCTATCGAAAATTTGACAATCCAATGTGAGACGTTGCTGTCAAGAACCACAACCTCAAAGCATTCAAGGTTTTACTTAAATGGCTTAAGCGAGTCTATCTAACACAAATCTTGAAGCTAGAGATATGGTCCATTAATTTTGTAAATATTCTTGCTATTATTGTTTGATCCTTCAATTTGACATTATGTAATCCAAGAACAAATGTCTATTTGACGATTGACATTTGAAGTTGTATGGCATGGTGTCGTAAACTATAAAAATGTCCATAAATTTACTTGCTTGGAGTGATCTGCCAGAAACACAAGAAACGACCAACAAAAATGATTGATCAAGGAGTGTGACATATTATAGGTGAATATTGTGATAGTTAGATCGTATTGAAGCCTCAACAAGAAAAAAATCTAAAACGTTTATACGTCAATTGTGATCAATAATATTTATCATCACGTTACTTTTCGACTTCCTCTTTATATTAGTTAGACTTTTCTCAATTAACTTAGTAAAAAGCCATAAGTTGAGTCTCTTATCATATTGTAATATTTATTAAGAACGAAAATTGTTAACTGTTGGATCATCAGTATCATCATCATCATCATTATATATTTTTTTGTCGAAGTTCGATTGTTATATTGAAAAGTCAACAATTTGTCGATTTGATCTCTCTCTCTCTCTCTCTCTCTCTCTCTCTCTCTCTCTCTCTCTCCCTGTTAACTCCTCATGGCGTCCTTTCAGAATCACTATATTGATTTGTACACGTCTTTGTCTCTTGTTGAACTTCCCACCATCGCATAAAAATATTAAATATATACTTCATGCGAGACATTAATTTGACCTCTCTCTCTCTCTCTCTCTCTCTCTCTCTGTACATATATAGTGATAGAATTCGATTTAATTAAAGGAAATAAAAGTCTGATTTTTCTATTTCCTCGACTCCCAGATGCTTGTTACGTAAGAGAGATGGAATTAATATAAATAATCAGCGCAAAAATCAATTTTGTCTATCTGAATAGAGTCTTGTTCATATAAATCAGGACAGTGCAATTTGCAATTAATGACCTGCGTGAACACTTAAGACGTCATTAGTTGTATTTATTGTGAGCATTCTATAAATAATAAAGCCCACATAAATTGCATTTAATTTAGACTTTTTTTAGCACTGCAAGCTTAATTAAATTATCTGTAATAAGCCTGCAGAAGCATGAAATTTGGTCAAGCCCATTGGATAACCCTTATGGCCAAAAACTGCTTGTGCTTAGCACGTGCGCATGCCAAACTAATTAAGATTGCATTATCTAATTACATTTAAGGAAACGATATATCATCATTGAGGATTTTAATTTTATGGAAGTAATTACAATGTGATATAAAAAAAATTCCTAAGGTGAGGAAGTCAATATATCTATTTAGTTTAAAATAGGAGAGTGATGTATTGATTGGTATCTTGAGATAACCCTAATCCTACGCCTATATGAGCACTATTTTCTCTCAAAATTGAGGGGACGACAATATGTATGGGAGGCACAGATACACAAACAAGGACATTAATGTTCAAAAAAACAAAAAGAAAAAAAAAAGAAAAAGGCGAACCTCGCCTCCTTGGCAACAGAACAATTCCAGCGTATAGTTCACGGGATCGACAAATGGACATTTCATAACTGTTGGATCGTGGTTAAATTTTGTGAAGATACAGTAACACATTGTTCTTGATGTTGTCTTATGGAATTGATGAGAAAAATTTCTGAAAGTATGTCCTTGACGGAGATTTACTATTGATTAGTACATCAAGCTTTTTCTATTCACTAAATAATTTATATATTGCTTTGATTATTGAGTGTTAAATTACTGTCTATGTATTTGCGTGATCACTCATCACATGTTAGTGGTCAAAAATAAAAATTGACCAAGACTGCTTCAGACTATATTTTTAAATAAAGAGAAACGATATCGAAAGAGCATTATATTCATTTAGTGTAATCAAGTCTTCAGATTAATGGCGACTCAAAAATGAAATGATTTGCCTACTTAATTAATTACATTAAAAACACTAAAGTTGTGATTGGCATGGATTTGGGAGAGTCTGTGCTAAGTTGGCATGGATTTGGGAGAGTTCGTGCTAAGTATTTACTTAGTAATCCATTAGTTTATCTTTGGTGGTTCATTTCTAGCGAGGGTAGTAATAGGAAGGAAAAAGGAAAAGGGAAGAAAAATGGGAGGAAAGGATTGTAAGTATAAAAAGAAAGAACAACAAATTTGAATGGCCAATAGCACATGTAGTATCATATTAAGTTTTTGAGAAGATAGATATATGTGACTTTATCTCGCAATTTTAAAGGATATCAATCCATTGATTAGATAGGAATTCATAAACGTGTTTCGTGCATAAAGAAGAATTGCTTCCACTTTTGAGCATGTGCTCCCTCCAAATTGGGTGTGAACTATTGGTCTTCTTTGTTTTCTTTTGTGTTGTAGGGCAGACAATAGTTCGAATCTTTAATATATGAATTGATGGTCTGACAATTTATTGTCTGCTGAACACATGGATGACTTGAGCATATTTGGATTCCAAATCTTGCCCTGTGCCAACATCATAAGAAACAAAGAAACACTTTTAATGGGGCTGGAGCCTCAGACAATAATCATGTTTGAAGATGCCATTAACTAGTCAAGGATGCAAAGTACTTTTCGCTTCCAATAATTCTCCAAGAATTCTCCTTTTTTCCCGACAAGGAGAACAGACGGTTTACATGGGACAGCAAATTTAGCACTTTCCCTTTTTTTTTCAACGATTACCAGCACTTTGCTTTTTGGTCTTTCGCGTAGTCATCACAATTTCGACTTTTAGGAAACAAAGTGAGACACTGTTTTTCTTTCACAAATGGTGTTTGATCGTTGATATGTATATATATTTTTTTATCCATTTATCATATTTTTAAGTTACCGATTGTTTTTTGAAAGTACTAATATTTTTTGTACGTCCAGGATTGCTAATTGTTTTCATAATTAAACAATATTAATTTGTATAACTTACCAACACGATAAGGTGCTAACTTTTATTCAAAATTACCAATCTTAATTTAAGTGATTTTCCCATTTTTCTTCCATTAAGTCACCAATTAATTTTAGCTTAACAACTGCTGTTGGAGTCACTTGTTCACTTTTATTTGACTGTTTAGGAATTACTGATTGTTGCAGTGATTTAGCAACATTTATTTGCGCAGTTTACCAACTAATAATGCTATTGTCTATCATATATAATTACCAACTCTTCACTGACGTTTATTTGATTGCCACAAAATTACCAACTATTCCAATAGTTCACAACATTTATCTTAGAAGATATCATCGGGTTAGAGTTACCAATTCTTACACAAAATTACCAACTTATTTCAAAATTAATGGCTCTCTTAAGAACTGACTAACATTTATTTGTGGAGCTTAAATTATACACTCTTACATGAAATTACCAACTTTAATTTAATCAGTTACCAAAAATTACCAATTGTTCCGATATCTTTTGGACTTTTTTTAGGATTTTCAAAATGTGTTAAAATCACTTATACTTATAAAAAAAATTAGCAACTCTTATTTGGGTTCACTTACCAAAGTTTATTTCATTGTTTCAACAGTACAAATTATTCCAATAATTTAACAGTATTTATTTATAGAGCTTACTAATGGGTTAAAGTTACCAACACTTTTAAACCATGCCCGACTTTTTTGAAAGCTTAACAAATTTATTTGGGAAGCTTGAGTTACCAAGGCTTATTTATATTATACCAAAGAACATTTGATTATTTAGAAATTATTAATTGTTCCAATAATTTACCCGGATTCATTTGTAGAGTTGATTGACGTGTTAACATCATCAACTCTTATACGAAATTACCAATTCTTATTTAAGTCCACTTACCAGCATTTTTTTTCTTTTATTGTTTCAAAAGTATCAACGATTCCTACAATTTACCGACATCAGTTTTTAGGACCTTATCAATTAGTAATAGGTAAGCAAACACTTTTCAAAATAATCAACGCTTTGTGACGCTCGAGTGACCAGATGTAGAACACAGTTACAATCTTACTTGAGTCGGTTATCATCATTTATATGGTTGTTTCGAAATTCCAACTAAAAGTCTGCTTTTGATTGTCACAGGATATGAGATATTTAAGTTTAAATAACTAAGTCCTCCCCAAAGTAAGCTAGTAGCTATCTAAACTAATTTTGCATTACCGTTTTGCAATACGAAGTATAATTCACGGTAGCATTCCTAAAACATTTGGGTTAAAAATTTTGCGATTAAAAACAGGTGAACTATTATTAGCAGCCGTTTGATTTATGACTATGGAAAGCTCAACTCCCAATTACATTAAAGAAGAACAAGCAATGAATCACCCTTCAGTGACTCGCTAGTTTATAAATAAATTATCAAATTTGTCATGCATCCATGATTTAAAGGTCCCTTTTCAATGTAATTCAATACTAAACTTGAAACTCAAAATCTTCGTTGAATAGACCATTTTAGTAACGAGTAGAGAACTTGCCTTCCTATATTAAATTGAATCGAAGAACCAATGCGAGGTCATGAGCTCAAGGAAGTAATCATGTACTTAGGTTTATAAGTGGTCTCGTATCAAATGAAGGAGAAAACAAGTCCGGTGCTATTCACTCTCAAATGCATTACTAAATATTGCAAATTATCTTCTTTAGTTTGGATTTAGCTTTAACAAGTAAGGCGTGAATGCTTTTCTATGACCTCAGATTTGATAGGTTATGGTAGGGAAGTGGCACTTTTGCTTTATTTTTTTCCTTTATTTATTTTGCTTTCAGCTTTATTCGCTCATTATTTTACATGGAAAAAAAAAAGGAAAAAAGGAATTGACAGGTTGGAGACAAACGCACTGTCTAAGCCCCACTTGGCACTCACCCCAACCTGGCATCGGGCCCACCTGTACACCAGACGACTCACCTAATTGAAATTTCGTTGACCGTGGCTCTATTTATGATTTTGCAAGTTCAAGCGCTACTCGAACTTTCATAGACCATCAACAAGCAAATCTTCTCTGCTCCTACATTTCCCTAGAAACACGATGGCCAGGGGTCTGGCCCAGAAAGAAGACAGAGAGGCTAGGGAGACTCGGCTTCAACAGGCAATAGCACATGATGATGTTGAGGAGCTACACAACTTAATCGGGGAGGAGCATCAACTCCTAGATCGTCAATCTAGGGGTCCCTTCCAAAACACTCCACTACACATTGCCGCAGCCGCCGGCAAAACTGACGTGGCCATGGAGATGGCCATTTTGAAGCCATCATTCGCTCGGAAATTGAATTCAGATGGTTACAGCCCCATGCACTTGGCTTTGCAACATGAAAATTATCTCACCGTGAGGGCACTTAAGACCTTTGACCCTAAGTTGATCCGAGTCCGAGGACGACGGGGTATCACCCCTTTACATTATGTTGCTGAGAAAGAAGGAGACAATGAGCTTGAGCTCTTGGTGGAATTTCTATTTGCTTGCAAACCATCCATTAAAGACTTGACGAACCAAGGCGAGACTGCGGTTCACATTGCCGTCAAGAACGGAAATCTCAATGCATTCAATGTTTTGTTTGGATGGCTTAAACGAGTCAATCTAACACATATCTTGAAATGGAAAGACCACAATGGGAATACCGTCTTACACATTGCCGTGATAAAAAAGCAGCCCAAGGTATAGTTCATGCCACTACAGTTCATTGATTTTGTGGTTGTTCATGCTTTTATTGTACGGGATCAACTTGTTTGGTTTCTTTTAATAGGCCTAACAATATTTTGGTTGGAGGATAAAGGAGTGATGTCGAGATCACCTAGTCTGCAGTTTATTTATTGGAGAGTAAAGGCATGATTGAATTTATTTCCCTTCGAACCCCTATAAAATTCAGTTTTTAGTGAGATCAAAATCTCTAAGTTATACCTACTAACTTAAGTCATCATCGTCTATTCTTCGTTTTTACTATTGATTAGCAATTTTTTTTCCTTCTTTCGAAATCGGTCAATCCAAACATATTGTATGAGATAGAAACTAGTGCGGTGCAAGCTAACATGGACAATCCCATACACCCGTAGAATAATCACTTTGTGGACCGGAAAATTACTCCCTGACCAGTTGAATGTTATATATAAAGGCTATAAATATAACTATCTAAGCTAGTCTTCCTCTTCACAGCATAATAAATATACACAAAGCAAATTGTAATTGAATTCTAAACCTTTTAGTTGATGTGATTAAGTTCTAAACTTTTATGAATAATCATAGTCATTTGATTCATCGCTTATGTGATCATCTACGTTATAAATCACATGGGCAACTCCTACGCATCATGTGGATAATTCCAGGTGAAAGGACAAAATTACACTTTTTGAAAAGATTTTGGATTTTGCTACATTTGTTGAAATGATTGTGTTTGATAAATAAGGGTCTAGTAAACTTTTTGCCTTTGTATATCAGTTGTTGCATCACTAGCATTATTCAAACTTATGGGATGAGTTCACTTTGTGCACAATGGTTAAGCTTGTGACAACGTACTGATTCAAATTGAAGGTATACATACTTCATTTTGTTCCCTATATTTCTTCCAGATCATCAAGCCGTTGATTAAATATACGGATGTAAATGCGAAGAACTCTCAGGATAAGACAGCTCTGAAAATCTTTGAAGAGAATCCTTGGAATGATCGGGAAGTTGCAAAGAAGCTACAACCCAAAAGATGTTCTACTCGTGAACCCCTCTCTCTATCAGAGTTTTTTAGGAAGCCACTAACTAGCCTAGAGAAGTACGAATTTTTCTTTGGCTTCGGAGATGAAACGGCCCGTGACATAATCCTTTTAGTGTCAACCTTAATTGCGACCGCCACTTACCAAGCCGCTCTCAGTCCTCCGGGAGGATACTGGCAGGATTCCTCTCCCCCTTCAAATCCCTCGGCCGCCAATTCCAACGGCGCTGATACTGAAAATCCACATCAAGCCGGAGACATCATCATGAAGGGCTGGAGTCTATATTTCTTCTCGATTGTCAACAGCATGGCTTTTTTCACCTCCATCGGCGCAATCTGGGCCTCCGCTATTCCACTATTGCCTCGCACTAACATGGTTTGCATCGCTATGGTCATTCTCGGCACTGCCTTCTCTTATAGTCTTGTGTCCCAATTCCCCAAATCTGAGGAGGGCCCAGCAAATTTGCTCAGGGGATTCTATGTGTCGTTGGTGTTCGCCGGGTTGGTGATCCCCGTGGTTGTTTGGAGATTGCACGCTGGACTCATAAAGAGAATCGATGCCACAGGGAGACCCATCGACACCCTCCTAGGGTCAAACGGTCGAAAATGCAAGCCTTGATTCCTTTAGCTATCTTTGTCGCATATGCATGTAATAAGTGTGTCTAGTCTTGAGGTTTGCAAGAACTAGATTCTTTTCATCAGTTGCTTATTGAAGTCGGGTATTACTTTCCCAATTCCTAGAGACCTTTAGTCTTGCTTGAAGTCGGGACTTCAAATAGCTTTTTTCTACTGCAATGAAATCAAAGAGCACCGAGTCGATGCTCGGAAACACGAACACCCAAAGATTACACGGACGAAACGCGTAGAGCGAAATTTCATAATTTTTTGTACTTCTCTAAAGAGGCAAACGGTAATGGTCCTATAAAACACAACAAATAAGCATGGTTCCAACCTTCCTTTTTCTTTTTAAAAGAAATACTGATAATATAACAAAAACCTAGCTAAACCTTTTTTTTTTAAACAAGATTTTATGGTATTATTAAGTTAAAACAGTAAAAACAATAACTTCAATGTTCTATACTAAGTGAATATCCTAAACTAACTTAATTAAAGAAGGAAATATCAAGTTCCAAATTCCTTCCATTTTTTATGTATGTTCATTTAAATTTCTTGTAGTTATTATTTTTTAAAATATATTCATCAGAAAAAGGACGTAACTCCAAACTTAAGGCGCCCCCATCATTCTCCCTTTATCAGAAAGAAAGCTCAAATTTGATTTTTTAAATTGTCGGGTTATCTTATAAAGCATATTTTCTACAATTCTCATGAAATTTTGAACAGTATACTACAAAATCACACAAAATTTCTTGCTTTAGAAAAAACGTCCCAATCAAAACCTCAAGATCGGTCTTTCAGTTGACTTTTGACATTTGCTGGTATAATGTTGTTATTCTTTCCACTTTCTTTCCCTTCAATTACCTACGCCAGGATATCATCTACATCTAAGTTCAGATCAACATGCGAGGGGCTTTTCCCCAAAATCATCTCTCCATGTCATGGAAAAAATGCTCACCCGGAGATTCTTCATCAAGCTCAAAATCCTCCATATCCTCCTGTTCTTGAAAAGGAATAAAAGACTTGGACTTCTTGTTCTTGAGGCTCAACAACGACCTTATCAATGGGATGGTAGACTGTAGCTGTTTCCGCAACTGTATAATCAAAGCCAAAAGAATTAAAAAAAAAAAAATCAAGAAGTTACAGATATCAAACATTATATATAACACCGTAACAAAAAAATTGAGATGGCACGAGTCTAAAAATTGCGCAACCTTTTGGTAAATGACGAGTCATATTTGAGTTCAATCCCTATATTGTATATTGACTTATATAACACATATCAAGCTAAAGATTGTAAATATTTTTCAACATATTTTTGTGAATTATAAGGTAATGTTTTGCTTGAGATCGATCCTCCTAGGCTTATGACACATCAATTGCAGAAGATAATAGTAAGGCCCATCGGGCCCTGTACGTAAAGAGAAGTAAAACCATATTTTGTGGGACCGTCATTTATATACCCGACTTGGTAAACGGTCGGATCCAATGTTTCATGTGCAAATTTGAAGTGGAATTAATGATAATTTATTTCGCTCTGCAAGTTCATTAAGGGCAAAAAAATAAAGAATGAATGGATAATGTGTTGACAGTATCCAATGGAGCAAAAATTTAGATACCATCCTTGGTGTTTTAGAAATTAGATGACCTAGTCGATTACTTTATCTATTGGGTTCAAAAATGTAATAAGATAGGTCTAACATATGCTTACAATTGAACTGTTATTGACCCCAACTCGAATTGGCAAACGTATATCCACGTGTTTATTGTGTAGAAATGTGTTTGAACGCATATTGACATGTTTAAATATATCTAAAATCATATCAACTCGAGCAATATGTTAACCTGTTCAATGAAAGGGGTCTAACTATGTATAAAAGGGTTGAAAGCATGAAGCATATGTTTGTTGTTTGTGTATTAATTTGGGCTGATCTGGTCATGTCCATGGACATAATTGAGCTCCGACTCAGCACCTATAATCAACTACACGACATGTAAACAAGTTTACCTCCAAAATAATGTTTTTGTTCAACTTAGTTTTCTGCTTTTCTCTTATGCAATGACGTCCCTTAACAGGCCCATTTGTGCACTCAATTATATTTTCATCACTAAACAACATTAATCCGCCATTGTGTCCGTTTCTATGTGATATAAAACGGATGGGGTTGTTGACGCCTAAAATTAGGCTTTATTTTATTTTGTTTTTCGGATAATAAACGAAAAAAAGAAGAAAAGAAGCAAAAAAAGAAAAGCAAAAACAAAAGAAAAAGCGGAAAGGCAGCCCCCCTCCCCGCGTGGGCCTTCGGCCCATCGTCGCCTCAAGCCCGGCCCCCTCTGCGTCATCTTCTTCCTCGCGTCACTAAGGAGCACGCGCGGGCAAGCGCGGCGCCGGAAAAGCTTGAGCAGAGAAGGTTGCGTGCGGAGCAGAGGAGCAGGGGCGTCGACGGGACGTGACCGGAGGAGGCGATGATGGTGGATGGGATGGCGGTCCAGCCGGCGGGTCGAAGCCTCGCTGACCGGCCGCTCCCCGTGCCTATAAATAGGCCCTTCATCCCCGACGAAGGAAGAAGGACGGAGACCGAAAAATAGAGACACGCATAGAGAGAAAGAGAGGGAGAGGCCACCGGAGCTTGGGGTCCCTTGAGAGACTTTAGGGAGCTCGAGTTCTGGCCGGCTGTGGTGTGGTGAGCTCGGAGGGGTCCCCGAGAGACTTCGAGGAGCTCGAAGGGCGAGCCCGAGGGAGAGAGAAGGCAACTTGGCGCCGGAGCTGGTCGGATCTGACTATCCAGGACCCACCGACGCCGTCGTCATCCGCCGCAGTCGTCGTGATCAATCTGCCCTCGCCGTGGCTGCCACCGTTGTAGATCAACTCCTGTCGTCGCCGCCCTCGCCTCCGTTCAAAGAAAGGTAAAAACCGTCGCCGTCGTCGTGGTTCCAACTGTCGTCACCGTCACCGCCGTGGCCATTGTCGCCGTCGGATCCCTTTGGTCTCTTCCTCGGCGCCGCGGATTCGCAAACCCTAGGGTTTGCGATTTTCCGGGTCGCGAAGCGGATCCGGACCCGGAAAATCGGGTAGGGTTTGTGATCCGGGGGAGGGGGCGGCTGCGAGCCGGGTCATGCGCCGGATCCGGGTCGGGTAGGGTTCCGGAGGAACCGGGTCGTGGAGTCGGGCCGGGCCGGGCGTCCCCAAACGCCTGGCCACGGCGTCGTTTTAATTAAGATTAAAAAAAGATAAAAAGATAAAAAAATCCGAGTCGAGCCCGGTCCTCCTTCGGATCGCGCCGGTCGGACCCAACCCGCGGATCCGACCCGGGTCAGTTTTTATATTATTTTAATATAAAATAAATTTTTAAATAAATATATAAATAATATTTTATTTCAAAAATAAAAAAATAAAAAATGTTTTATTTTCAAAAAATATTTTAAAAAATGTTAAAAAATGTTTTATTTTCCAAAAAAATCGAAAAAAAATAATTTATTTTCCAAAAATTTCAGAAAATATTTAAAAAATATTTTATTTTCCAAATAAAAAAAAAAAAAAAAAAAATCAAAAATATTTCATATTTTCCAAAAAATGTCAAAAATCCAAAAAAAAAAAGCCAAAAATTCATGAAAAAGCCCAAAAGACTTGTATTTTTCCAAAAAATACCAAAATCCCAAAATATCCCTTTTGTGTCCAAAAAATTAGAAAATGACTCAAAAAATGTTTTTCCTAAAAAAAAAAAATGCATGGAAAATCCCTCAAACATCAAAAAAAAAAAAAAAACCTCAAAGTTTGAACAAGATTAGGTACCGAAAGGGCATTAGTGATTAACTAGTGTAATCAAGTCCCCGATCCTAATTTCTCTGGTTGCGCAGGAGTGAGTATTTCTCCCGATACTTCACTTGGGTTTCTAATCAACCCACCCCAAATTGATTAGTGGCGACTCCATTTTAAAAATTGATTTACAAGTTAAAAAAATTGAACCATTAATTCGTGAATTGGTGGACTTGGGAGAGTCTGGGCTTTAACCAATTTCAGTCGAGCCATTAGCCTCCCTAGGCACCCGTACCCGATTGCGGGCGCCGAAAAAAAGAGGTCGCGACAGCTTGGCGACTCCGCTGGGGACTTTGAGGACTTAGGCCATTTTTGTCTTGTTTAAATTCTTTACTGACTTAGGTTTTTTCTTTATGCAGGTCAAAAGCTTAGAAATTCATTTTAATTTTGCTTAAAATAGATTATCTTGTGATTATAAACTGTTATACATGCTTTACCGTTTTAGCACTACACATGGCACACACAACCCAGCCGCCGGACCTGGGCCGCCATAGGATTTCTAGGATGGTGTTAAGAAAGATACGACCTTGAACGCGAGACTGCGATGTAGAGGTTGCCTTTCTTTTCCCCGAATTTCTTAGCGGAGGTTAAGGGGGTACGCTGCTAATGCGAGACTGTGATGGGCGGATACCCTTTTAATTTCATCAAGCCTTCTGAGTTAGAAATCGAGCCACACGTCCCATCTGCATGTCTTTGTGCTTGTCTTTTTTACTTAAAAGCAAAGTAATTTTTTTACTTTTACTTAATCTTTTCTGGCTCATGGCAAAATAGGGTCAGGTCGTGTAGCCTCTTTTTTAATGCGATGGGAAGAATCGATATCAAGTTCATTCCTGCCCCAAAGAAAGAACTCCTCAGGTGGTGGAATCAGTTAGATCAGCTCGGCCAAGAGCGTGTCAAAATGAGGATTGGTCATCTCCTCCCATTGCTCCAAATCAATATTCACTCTGGGATCATGCAAGCCCTACCACATTTCTGGTGTCCAGAAACATCCACCTTCGTGTTTGGCAAGTTTGAACTAACCCCCACTTTGGAGGAATATAGTCTCGCCATAGGAATGCCCCTGGGAACGGAGCTTGTTAAGCCATCAATTGGCATCGACCCCATAGTCACTCTATCACGTTTTTTAAAAAATCATTCAGTAAGAGAAATTGTTAGAACCAACAATAATGCTTTCCCACTATCATCCTTAACCGAATGCTTTGAAAAACAGTCGATGTTGCAAAAAACCAAAATCTTCCTTTTGGCGTTCTTTGGATTTATTGTCTTCCCCTATAGAAAGAATGCCATAAATCCTTCAATCGCGGGGGTAATAAATCAAATCATCTTTGGAGCGGGATATGTAAACATGGTTTTAGCCGAAACATTTTTATCCCTTAATCGTTTCAAGGATCAAAAAGAAAAGATCATGAGAGCTGCCCCAGAAATTTTACAAGTGTGGTTCTTTTCCCATATCAAAGGATTTGGGCACCTCATGCAAATATTTGAAATTAATGAGTCCAAGCACCCACTGCAAAAATTCCAAAGCTTGGAGAAATATTCTCCTGACGAAGAATATTCTCGATGGATTGACTTATTAAAAAACCACTCCCAGAGACATTCATATGGCGAACTAAGTGGTTCCTTGCGAGCGAGGCACGTTTCGCTCTTGATTATTACGATCCCATCCCACTGCTGGGCCTCTCTGGAGCTACCTCATACTATCCATATAAGGTAGCTCGCCAGTACAGGATCCTTCAAGAAGTCCCGCCACCACTCAAGACAGGACTGTTTCGGGTTTCTTTCAACCCCACCGGTTATGACTACTCAGAGGAAATCAACATAATTCAGAATGCATGGGATAGATGCCACCCAAAGAGGATTATTGTACCCAGAAGATTGAAGGGATAGGAAAAAGCCCATCATGCATCCACCTTTTACATCCTCAACCATGGGATTCCTGAGGAGTTGCAGCCAGTAATCCCTGATGTAAGCAGCAAGCTTACCAAGCAAGAAATGATCAAGTCTCTTGAAGAAAGTTTGGAGACCAGCAAGAGGCACATATCAAAGTTATCTCAAAAGAGCAAGCGGCGTCGCAAGATCGAGACTTCCCATCGCATATAAAAATGGGCGTCGTAGCTTTTTGATGTGTGTTTTAATGTGAATGTCTAGGGTCGTCTTGACTTGTGTTAAAAATCCTTTCGGCATTGTATAAATCTCTTGTTAATAAATAAGAATGACTTGACCCTTGCCATGAACTAGTGTTCCATATGTTTCCTTTATTTACGTTTTCTCCATTTCCTGTGTGAACAGGTAATCACAACATAGCCATATTCACCAAATCCAAAAGGTTGGATGGTTGAAGAAAATGTACCAAGCCATGTCGAGATTATGGAAAGAGAATTGAAGCAGGTCTTCAATGTGCTTCAACAACTCTCAAAGCAAGTAGATTCCATTCAGGGCAAATTGACTCCTACCCCAGCCTCAATCGAAGTAGTATTACTGCAATCATCCACCCGAGGAGAACAAGGAAAAGAAATCGATGATAGCATGCCTGAATTGGAGGACGACGCGCACCAAATCGTGGTTGAGAAAGTAAAACCCAACATTTCGTCTAAGACCGAGCATGATAAGCGTCTGGAGAAGCTTGAAGAAAGGCTAAAGCAACTGCAAGGCCTACAAGATCCTACTCCAATAGACCTCTCCATCTACTCCAAAGTCAAAATGCCCGAAAAGTTTAAGATGCCTGAATTTGAGAAATACGATGGCACGACCTGCCCAAGGGCTCATTTGCAAATGTACTTGGTTCGAATGACCCAGTACGCTAATAATGTACCTTTAATGATCTAGTTGTTCCAGTCAAGTCTGGTAGGTCCTGCTTTGAGGTGGTACATCAAGAAAAACATAAACCTCATTGAAACATGGAGTGAAGCAAGCGAGGCATTCCTCAAGCAGTACAAATTCATAATGGACATTACCCCTTCTCGTGAGGATCTCGATCGCACGGAAAAGAAGAAGCAGGAATCTTTCAAAGAATATGCTATCAGGTGGAGAAATCTCGCCGCCCAGATCAGTCCCGAACCAACTGACTTTGAATTAAGAAAAATGTTCATCAAAACCCTCCCCTATGAATACCGCAACCGGATGGTGACTACGATCGCTGAATCGTTCAATCAACTCATTCCAGTGGGAGAGTAGATAGAGATAGGGTTAAGAGATGGCTGGTTCATCGAGCCTACACCTGTCGGCAGAAGATTCAGCATGAAAAAGGATAAAGAGCCCCTGAGCGATGTCAATGCCACCTACACCGCAAATACTGGTCACCTCCCGACTGTTCAGACAAGCACAGGCCAACAGCAAACCAATAGCCGTCAACCTCAACGCTACAACAACCGAAGACAATTCACTCCGCTTTGTGGATCTCCTTCCCAGGTTTTGGCAATCCTCCGAAACAAGAATCTCCTCTCGATTGAGCCGAGACGACCCAATGCTGAAAGCTTCGCTAGCTACGACCCGTCCAAAAAATGCGATTATCACATGGGAGAAGTAGGCCATTCAACTGATGATTGCTTCATCCTTAAACATCGGATCCAGAACTTGCTGGATACTAAAGCCTTCTCATTCCAGACGACGAAGCCAAATGTCCAAAGCAATCCGCTCCCTGATCATGCTGACAAAGTAAATGCAATATTCGGTTCTAAAGCTAGCCAAATCAGAAATGTTAGTACCCCTATTGTTGACATTTATTGAGGGCTAGTGGAAACCGGATATTATTCCAATGACGAAATACCACCTTTTGCGACAATGAAAGCAAGGGTATCAAGAATGATAGAAGCCGGAGTAATCATGCATGTTGGTCACACCAGCATAGTTTCAACTATATCGCAAGTCCTCATCAACTGGGATGAGGACTGTGCAGCGCTAAATGTAGAAAGGAAGAAGAAAGATTCCACCCCACCGGAGGATATAATCGAAGCATCGATAGCGGAAGCAGCTATAATCATTGAAATCCCCCAGCCTTATAAATATGAACGTAACAATGTGGTACCATGGTCTTATGACCTTGATGTGGGTTTAGTCACGAGATCTGGGTGAACCTATGCTCACGCAAATACGCAGTCTGCTAAGCCCGTCACCGACGAAGAAGCCAAGGAGTTTTTGGCCGTAGTTAAGGCAAGCGAATACAATGTGGTGGAGCAATTACGAAAATCACCAGCACAGATCTCTCTGCTGGAATTGCTTCAGACATTTGTCAAGCACCAAAAATCCCTTATGAAGGTATTAAGTGAGGTACATGTCCTTGAAACGATTGAACATGACAAACTCGAGGAATTTGTTGGCACCATCCTACTGAAGGATCAAATGGCATTCTCTGATGAAGAAATCCCTGAGGAGGGTAGAGGACACACCAAAGGCCTCTACATATCAATCAAATGCAACGCATCTCACATTGCTCGAGTGCTGATTGACAATGGATATGCTCTTAACATATGTCCACTAGCGACACTCTATCGCCTTCAAATAGATAGATCACGGATCCAAGTACCCAAGACTTCCGTTCGAGCATTTGATGGAACAAAGAAGGAAACAGTAGGAGAGATTGAGATCGACGTTTAAATTGGCCCAACTGTATTCAAAATTTTGTTCCAAATAATGGATATCTCCACAGCGTTCAATTTCCTCTTAGGGCGCCCATGGATCCACGTCGCAGGAGCAGTACCTTCAAGCCTCCACCAAAGTGTGAAGTTCGTGGTTGGAGGAAAGCTAATCACAATTCGAGGAGAAGAAGACCACCGTATCTACCACGAGATAGCCATTCCTTATGTTGAGCCTGGTGACAAGAATGAAGCTAGCTATCAATCATTCGAGCTCGTGTCTATTGTACACGAAACTCGAGGGACCTTGCCCCTCGTCCCCGAAGTATCAAGTGCTGCGATCATGGTAGGAAAAATCATGGTTGGACACGGTTTCATTCCAGGACAAGGACTTGGTAAAGAAGGCCAGGGCATCCGTCAACCTATTGAAGCCCTGAAGAGACCCTACGTTGTCGGTTTAGGATACCTCCCAGATAGAAAAGCAAAGAAAAAAGTCAGCCTTTTATACCCCCGTCTCGAGGAAACTTTCCCAAGCCCAGCCCGGATGATGCGTGAAGAGGAAGGAGCGATCAATACTTCAAATTGGTTCAACCCCGAGAGCTCAAATTTGCCCGTAATCTAGGAGGGCACAACTTGGCCCTCAAAGAAAGAGGGGTCGGATGACATGACCACCATGTTTGGAGACATTTCTATATGTGCTATTGAGGAAGAGCAGTTAGAAGGATCAGACGATAACTTCTCATTCATCCAGCTTCAAAGCCAAGTTGATGAACTACGCAAGACAGTACACCACTTGACGGAGAACTTCGCTCAAGCTACCCGCGCATTCCACTCTCGTCATAATGAAGATTTGGTAGTAAATGAAGAAGACCCTACTGATGCGATCTGGCAAGGGGTCCGGATATCTCAGTCCTCAAAAAGCATGAGGCAATATTCGCCTCTTCCTAAGTCGATGACCATCGTTTTTCCCATCCTCCTAGAGCAAGGGCTAATCACCAGGGAACTGAGTCATCCTACTCCCGAGTACTTCCTTGATTATGATCCATCCAAGCAATGTGATTATCATTCGGGAGAATTAGGACACTCGTTAGATGGCTGTACCATCCTGAAAAACAAGGTTCAGGATCTTTTAGATGCTGGGGTATTCACGTTTCGCTCTCCGTGGTTATGTTTTGGCCAAGATCACCTCCTCGTGGTACCCAGCACTCGTACCATGTTCCCTGAGCATGCTAAGGAAGCACGTAGAGGAGAGATGATCATGGACACTTTGGGTCAGCCAAGTGGTAAATTTGACTATTATGTCAATTATTCAATCCCCCAAAGTTTCTATGATCATCATCGCCACATCGTCCCTGATGGATGGGAAGGCATGGATGATCTAGAATCTGCAAAGCCGCAAGCACAGGGAGACGTGGCTGGTAGCTGGTATGAAGACTTCTTTGTGGGCACTATCAATGAAGGACTGCCAGGGGAAATGGGCGCAAACCCGCTCGAGTAGAATCCTTTTTATTTCCTTCGCATACTCCCCTACGTGGGAGCCTGTACATATTTTTTAAGAGTTTGGCTTGTTTTGTTTTCAACATCAGTTCCACCCAGGGAACCATTTTTTGAAATCACTTTGTAAATCCGTCTACTAATAAATAAAGTTGAAAACATTTTGAGGGCATGGGAGACACACCAAACCGGTCCGTTGATGATAGCCAGCCATCAAATGAAAGAAGAAATCTGAGGCCCGGGTCTCCTCATGTTTCCTTATCCTAATTCTTCAAGAACAATTTATCACATTTCCAAAAAAGAGCATGCATACTACTAACCTTATTTGTCCTCTTAGCCTATCTACTCTATGACACAGGAATAATCTAGCGGTAGGCAAGGGTATGGGAGCGGTCCAAACCAACATCGTGGATAGCCATGATAGCAATTCTGATAGCTCAGATGATGACTTTGATAATTCCGATGAAATTCAACGAGACTGGGAACGTCATGAAGAAACAAGGCCCTCTACCATTGAAGACACCGTCACTGTCAATTTAGGCAGCACAGAAGGTCCAAGAGAGATAAAGATTGGCGCCAACCTTCCTGAAGAAGAAGCTGCGGACTTGATTGCTCTTTTAAAGAGGTATCAAGACGTATTCGCATGGTCATACGCGGATATGCCAGGCCTTGATCCAATGATTGTGGAGCATAGTTTGCCAACCAACCCTGATATAGCCCCCAAGAAGCAGCGGCTAAGAAGAACCAAGCCAAAATTGTCAAAAAAGATTGAAGAAGAGGTGATGAAGCTCCTTGAAGTGGGTTTCCTTGAAGTCTCGCGATACCCCAGCTGGGTAGCAAACATTGTGCCAGTGAAAAAAAAGGATGGTCGAATACGTGTTTGTGTCGACTATCGTGACTTGAACAAAGCAAGCCCGAAAGATGATTTCCCATTACCCCACATAGACGTTCTGGTAGATAGTACTGCAGGGTTCAAACTGTTCTCTTTTATGGATGGATTCTCGGGATACAACCAAATAAAGATGAAGGAAGAAGACAAGGAAAAAACAGCGTTCATTACTCCATAGGGAACTTTCCACTATAAGGTCATGCCTTTTGGCTTGAAAAATGCGGGAGCAACTTACCAGCGAGCCATGGTCACCCTTTTCCATGACATGATGCACAAAGAAATTGAAGTGTATGTCGATGACATGATCGCTAAAACCAAACATGGAGAAAACCATGTGAAGACCCTGGAGAAACTATTCGAGCGACTTCGCCAGTTTAAGTTGCGCTTGAATCCAGCGAAATGTGTGTTTGGGGCAACTTCTGGCAAATTACTTGGATTCATTGTAAGCTGTAAAGGGATAGAAGTAGATCCATCAAAAACCAAGGCGATATTTGAGATGCCTCCTCCCTCGACTGTAAAAGAAGTCCGGAGCCTCCTGGGGAGATTAAATTACATTGCTCGATTCATTTCCCAGCTTTCTGAAACTGCAAAACCTTTCTTTAAGCTTCTTAGGAAAGACGCACAAATTAAATGGGATGATGATTGCCGACTGGCATTTGAAGACCTAAAGCAATACTTGATGAAACCCCCGATTCTAGTACCTCCAGTACCGAGGCACCCTTTAATTCTCTACCTTACAATCAGCAGTGAGTCCTTAGGTGCAATGCTGGCACAAAAGGAGCCCCATGACCAGAAGGAGCGAGCCATCTACTATTTGAGCAAAAAGTTCACCACGTCAGAGCAAAACTACTCCAAATCAGAAAAAACATGCGCCGCATTAGTATGGGTGTTGCATAGACTCCGACAGTATACCTTGCATTACCAAACTTTCCTTGTAACCGAAAGTGATCCGATTAAGTATTTGCTCAGTCGCCCAGCATTGGTAGGAAAATTGGCCAAATGGCAAATCCTGATCTCGGAATTCGACATTCAAGTCATGTCACAAAAATCAGTTAAAGGGCGGGTGATTGCTGATATGTTAGCAGACTATCCTAAAGAAGTATGCAAGGATAATCCCCCGGACGATTGAATTTCTGCGGTAGAAGAAGACACGTGGAATATGTTCTTTGACGGAGCTGTAAATTTGTCAGGCTCCGGCACTGGGGCAGTCTTGATATCCCCAAATGGACAGCATTATCCTGTGGCTGCAAAATTGATGTTTCCATGTACCAACAATATAGCCGAATATGAAGCATGCATCCTCGGCCTGCAAGCGGCTATTGAAATGGGAGTGACGAAGCTAAAGGTGTTCGGTGATTCTACCTTAATAATCCTCCAGACATTGGGCGAATGGAAGACAAAAGACGCCAAACTTGTGCCTTATCACGGTTACTTAGAAAAGTTGGCGGGAAAATTCCAGGACATCTCGTTTGAATACCTACCTAGAATTCATAATCAGTTTGCTGATACACTAGCAACATTATCATCTATGTTGCAGGCAACAAGAGGGTTAGAAGTTGAGCCTTTAAAAATCGAAGTCCTGGCAAGACAGGCCTACTGCATGGCCATAACTGAAGAGCCCAATGGGAGACCCTGGTATTACGACATCATGAAATACGTCCAGAAGCAGGAGTTCCCTGAACAAAGCACTCCCTCTGATCGAAAATTCCTAATGAAAATGGCTTCAAAGTTTTTCGTCAGCGGTAAAAATCTATACAAAAGATTGTATGACTCAGTCCTGCTAAGATGTGTGGATGCGGCAGAAGCCACACGAATAATGCAAGAAATACATGAGGGAGTATGTGGCCCTCACATGAATGGACGTATGTTGGCCAAGAAGATAATGAGACTGGGTTATTACTGGCTCTCCTTAGAGAATGATTGTGCTTAGCATGTACGAAGTTGTCATCGTTGTCAAATTCACGAAGATAAGATAAATGTCCCTCCAACTGAACTGTATCAGTTATCTGAGCCATGGCCGTTTTCAATGTGGGGCATCAATGTAATTGGCCCAATTAACCCAAAGGCATCAAACGGGCATCGGTTCATCTTGGTTGCAATTGATTACTTTTCGAAATGGATCGAGGCCACATCATATGCAAGTGTAACTGCACGGAATGTTATGAAGTTTATCAAACGTGACATAATCGCCCGATATGGCGTGCCAGATTCCATCATCACCGACAACGGGACAAATCTAAACAAAAAGCTAATTGATCAATTATTTTCTAAGTTCAAGATCCAGCATTTGAACTCATCCCCTTATCGCCCGCAAATGAATGGGGCTGTAGAGGCCGCCAACAAGAACATCAAGAGAATCCTAGCCAGGACGGCTGAAAATTACCGCGACTGGCACGAGAGGCTACCCTTCGCACTAATAGCATATCGAACTTCAATTCGAACTTCTACTGGGGCAACCCATTTTTCCCTGGTTTACGGTATGGAGGCAGTTTTACCCGTGGAAGTAGAAATCCCTTCCTTACGAATTCTATCCCAGGTTGGATTATCTAAGGAGGAATGGACACAACAAAGGCTCGAGCAGCTGAACATGATCGATGAAAAGCAACTGAAAGCCCTCTGTCACGGTCAGTGTTATCAACAGAAGATAGCTCGATCATTTAATCAAAAGGTGCGACCCAGGCACTTTGAGGTAGATGAGCTAGTCTTGAGAAAGACGCTGCCAATCTTTCCAGAGCCTGGAGGCAAGTTCGCCCCAAATTACAAGGGTCCTTATGTAATAAAGAAGATACTCCCCGGAGGAGCCTTGATCCTAACTGAGATGGATGGGCGAGAGTTTTCTAAACCAGTTAATTTCGATGCTGTAAAAAAGTACTACCCTTGAATGATGTTCATTGTTTGGCATTGCCAAACACTTCTCTATCATATTGAAAATGCCTATGCACCTTTTATATATGAGTGATGTATTTACACCGTCATGAAAATCGTGTATTTGGAGAAAAATGAATGGTAATCACCAGCGTTCAAGGAAGTGTCGAAAATCAAGTAGCAAACTTGATGGCATAACTTGAGCAAATCGACATTACCCAGGCAGACGCATAAGAGTAATCCATGTCAATTTCGCCTAGCTTGGTGTAAAAGATGCGTCGTTCAGGAGCCAGCTTGGTTAGAAGGAACCTTCTGTCCCAGTCAACAATCTTAGAACCCGGAAACCTCACTTCTTGTTCCAGACGCATGCCCTTGCAAGAAGCAATTGCTATTGGAAAGGTGGAAATTTTAATTGTCCATCTCAAAATTCCATAGAAGCCTGAGATACATGACTTTGCCCAATGCTGCTAGTCAAAGACAGAAGGGGAAGTTCCACAAAAGGAAGGCGTTGAAAGTAAATCAACAGCTAGCAATCATGCCTATGTGGCCACAAATAAGAAAAACCGGTCGAAAGAAGCATGGAACTGCAAAGAGACCATCATCGACATTCAAGAAGCCAGCTCATATAAACTCGGGGGAAAAGCAACTTGGTGTCATTTCTAACACTCACTCTCTGAACTTATATTGACAGGAAGCATTGGGATTCAAGGGCCAGGCTTAATGGTCAAATGGGGCAAACCAAGTGATCCAAACCCGGGACAAGAGCAGAGACACCCGATCAAATTCTCAACCTTTAGCTGATTATTCACGTGTCATATCCCTAATCAATAGAGACATCCATCGACACTCATTTGTGAACAACCCTTTGTAAATAACTCTTTCAAAATTCAACACATTTGTGAATACCATTTCACCAAGCAAGCACCCTTAAAGCTGTTAGTAAGTTTTTCTTGAGTAAAAACCATTCATTTATTTTGAAAGTACAAACTCTTTCGCATCATATGCTGCATGCCTTTTCCAAATGGATTTCGCATGATGATTTTGTCTGTCTAAATCGCTGATTCCATTCAGGATTATTAGAATAGACAACTAAATGAAGAATACAAGATTAATTGAGCATGCTAGATGAGGCGTGTCAGAATGGTGAAAGGCAAGCCATATCCTACACACAGTCCCCTATCTATACACTTGTGAGATGAGTGCAGAAGATTCCATGACTGCTGGGTAAAGAGTTCTCTCGCGAACGGTACGATAATCAAAACAGTGAGAGGCATTTCATTGCTCACCCCTTTGAGCTCCTTACACTGGTGAAGTTTCTGTCCTACCCCCGTCAAAGAACCACCCCACACTGGGGCAGATCGAAGGCGAAACAACATCACGAGGTGAGAAGAGAGATAGAAATTTTCTTGCTTGTACTTGTATCAATCTTTGAGTGTCTTTATTGCATATGAACACTCGCGTTAATTTAAGTGCCCTAGAGTCGTGAAGAGCAATTCTTTATTTATGCACTTGTATCCATGCTACAATTTAATTGAGTCTGTAAATTCACCCTCACATGGAGACAAAGCGGAAGCCACTGTCGTTGGAGCAGCATAATCAAAAGTGCCAACAAAAGATGAAAACTCCATAGTCTAACAAAGGCGTTTGCTTGAACTTGCCAAGATCAATTCCTCAAGCAACAAGAGCAAAAACTAGGGCATAAAAAGCAGTGTACCTGGTAAAAGCAAGGTCAATGCCCATGAACGAAAAATTGAAGAGAGGAGTAGGGGCATAAAAAAGCATTGTGCCTGGTAAAAGCAAGGCCAATGCCCCAAACAAAAAACACAGTCATTTGTATTCCCAAAAGAAATTGTTGTTGTGGTCTATAGAACATTCATCAGACCGTGAGAAGAAAGACCGATGACAAATGCTAAAGCAATCACCGACTCTCACCCTCTTACATGTGAGCCAAGACTACGTTACATTTCCATTGTAAAAGTCTCTTCAGACTAGGGGCACTTCAATTAACGTAGGATTTCATGTGTACATAAGCATCGCTCGAAGAAATACGAGCAAGATTACTCTATCTCTTTTCGCAGGTTCTTGACTTGTAAATCCGGAGATGATCATGCAGCATTTTTATCCATCGGCTTCGACCTCGATGGTCCCATTTGATGAGCCGTTGACCAAGTCTTCATCACAATTTCAACAAAGACCTCTCACATTGGTAAAAGTCGTATCGTTTGCGAGAATACTCGGACCCTTGCTGACATGATAACAGTGAGATAGTGTGGTCCTTATAAATCCTGCATCAATGGTCAGGATAGCCTTCTCCATGAGAGTGAGTGAAAAGTCCTTTCCGACTGAAAGTCCCTCATCTGGCATGCTCAAAGCATCTATATTCCAAATAAATGTTGTCTTTCAAAATCTTCCCCAATGGAATTCGAATGATAAGAAACTGACAAGATTGTCATGCATAAATCACATTTGAATTTATGAATTTACAGTATATACAATCATGTGTGCATATTGTGCAAATAGCAAACATACTCTCAGAGATCAGAGATATTGCCAGGTAAGCATGTCTCTATTTGTCTTAAAGTACCTATCACTGTCTAGGTACTCTCTTATTGACACTCGACCTATTCGAGTCGTCCCTTAAGTTTGGGTGCTTGCAACTGTCTAAAGTACCCCCTTTATCTTTAAGTACCCACCACTTGCCGAGTGCTCCCTCTTATCGACACTCACCTCGTTCGAGTTGTCCCCAGAGTATTGATACTTGTGATTGACCAAGTATCTGTTTATCATGAAATACCTGTTGTTGTCTAGGTATCCCTCTTGTCTTTGAGTACCGGCCACTGTTCGGATACTCCCTTTTCTTGACACTCGACCTATTCGAGTTGTCCCCAGAGTATTGATGCTTGTAATTGACTAAATATCCATTTATTATTGAATACCTTCTGCCGTTTAGGTATCCCCATATCGTCAAGTACCCATCGTTGTCCAGGTACTTCCCTTTCATAGCACTCAGCTCGTCCAAGTTATCCCCAAATAATATAACAGCTGTTCAAGCATTCCATTACTTTGTTTGGCACCGCCGCCCAGGTATGCTTTCTAGCACTTGGACCAGCCTGAGTGGTCCCACATCATATCATTAAATACTTGTGTTTATCCGAGTATTTCAATATTTTTTACACCTGCGGGTACCCAAGTGCTTTACCCCTTTTGAGTGCTTACGGCCATCCAAGTAAGCCTTGTGCTTCATTCATTACCAGGAGGTGAGAGACCTTCATATACGTCCTTCGATGTTCCCAACTACTAGGAGGTGAGAGACCTTCACGAATATCTCTAGCACGCCCTCAATATTCCCAATTACCAGGAGGTGAGAGACCTTCACGAATATCCCAGGTACGTCCTCGATATTCCCAACTACCAAGGGGTGGGAAACCTTCATGAATATCGAGGATCGATATTCCCTAATTGCCGGAGATGAGAGACCTTCATGTGCACGTCCTCGACAGGAGGTGAGAAACCTTCACCCTCAATAATATGAGAAACCTTCACGCGAGGTATGTCCTCGATATTCCCCAATTGCCAGGAGGTGGGAGACCTTCACGAATATCCAATGTCCTCGATATTCCCAATTATCAAAAGGACCTTCATGAATATCCCAGTACCCCTTCGATACTTGTGAATGTACTTTTTAATTATCCAAGTATCCCCCAAGAACTCCTTTCGCAACATCCAACCACTTGTTTGTATTGCGATCATCCAAGTACCCCTTCAATGCCTATGGTCAAAGGCCCAAATATCCCACTTGTTATCCATGTACTCTTTGATATGCTTGTGAAAGGTATCTTCCAAATTGATGCCCCGAAAAGGTCGGTGCATAGTGTCTTTAGTACTTGCTGAATATCTCCGAGAAATGTGTCTTCGACAAAAGTCACAAATTGATCGGTGCATCCTCCGAGAAAGGTCGGGTTGTCTTTGATATATCACCCCACAAATCAATGCCCTGAGAAAGGTCACCACATCTCCCGAGAAAGGTCGGGTACCAACTGGTGTCCTCGATACAAATCAAGCACCCACAAACGAGATGCCTTGAGAAAGGTCGGTGCATCTCCCGTCAAGGCGACCGAATAATGGTTCGGGTCCTAGACAAATCATTGATTGTTTTAACAGGCGATCGAAGAATGGTTCGAGTCCTGGAGAAGCAATTTTCTCGTCACGGCGACCGAAGAATGGTTCGGGTCCGAGACAAACCACTAATTACTCCAACAGGCGACCGAAGAATGGTTCATCTCTTGTCAAGGCGACCGAAGAATGGTTCGGAGTCTTGTCGCGACAAGAATGGTTCGGGTCCTAGACAAATCATTGATTGTTTTAACAGGCAACCGAAGAATGGTTCGGGTCTGAAGAAGCAATGGTTGGTCGAAGAATGGTTCGGGTCCGAGACAAACCAATCTCCCGTGACCGAAGAATGGTTCGGGTCTGGAGGAGCGATCTCCTATCAAGGCGACCGAAGAAAGGTTCGGGTCCTAGACAAATCATTAATTGTTTTAACAGGCGACCGAAGAATGGTTCGGGTCTGGAAGAAGCAATTTCCCGTCACGGCAACCGAAGAATGGTTCGGTCCGAGACAAACCCGATTACTCCAACGGCGACCGAAGAATGGTTCGGGTCTGGAGGAGCAATCTCCGTCAAGGCGACCGAAGAAAGGTTCGGGTCCTAGACAAATCATTGATTGTTTTAACAGGCGACCGAAGAATGGTTCGGGTCCGAGCCAAACCACTGATTATTCCAACAGGCGACCGAAGAATGGTTCGGGTCCTGGAGGAGCAGTCTCCTGTCAAGGCGACCGAAGAAAGGTTCGGGTCCTAGACAAATCATTGATTATTTTAACAGGCGACCGAAGAATGGTTCGGGTCCTGGAGAAGCAATTTTCCCGTCACGGCGACCGAAGAATGGTTCGGGTCCGAGACAAACCACTGATTACTCCAACAGGCGACCGAAGAAAGGTTCGGGTCCTAGACAAATCATTGATTGTTTTAACAGGCGACCGAAGAATGGTTCGAGTCCTGGAGAAGCAATTTTCCCGTCACGGCGACCGAAGAATGGTTCGGGTTCGAGACAAACCACTGATTGCTCCACCAGGCAACCGAAGAATGGTTCGGGTCCTAGAGGAGCAATTTCCCGTCAAGGCGACCGAAGAAAGGTTCGGGTCCTAGACAAATCATTGATTGTTTTAACAGGCGACCGAAGAATGGTTCGAGCCCTGGAAAAGCAACCTCCTCATATCACCAGGTAAGATGACGCCTTGATACTTGCCAAACTTGGGGTTCACACCCTATCTCACTCACTCCCGGTAAGTAACTACAGGTATCTTCTTATCTGTCTTAGAATATATAATGTTATATTGCTCTTTTTGCATAGAACAGTAGGTTCCAAATAAAATATAATCCGCTACGCATATATGGCCAAATTTTAGGCATCATTTTGTCTTTGAATGCAACCTCTGCGAGCTCACCTTCAAAGAGGGGCAGCTGTTGACGCCTAAAATTAGGCTTTATTTTATTTTGTTTTTCGGATAATAAACGAAAAAAAGAAGAAAAGAAGCAAAAAAAGAAAAGCAAAAACAAAAGAAAAAGCGGAAAGGCAGCCCCCCTCCCCGCGTGGGCCTTCGGCCCATCGTCGCCTCAAGCCCGGCCCCCTCCGCGTTGTCTTCTTCCTCGCGTCACTGAGGAGCACACGCGGGCAAGCGCGGCGCCGGAAAAGCTTGAGCAGAGAAGGTTGCGTGCGGAGCAGAGGAGCAGGGGCGTCCACGGGACGTGACCGGAGGAGGCGATGATGGCGGATGGGACGGCGGTCCAGCCGGCGGGTCGAAGCCTCGTTGACTGGCCGCTCCCCGTGCCTATAAATAGGCCCTTCATCCCCGACGAAGGGGGGAGGACGGAGACCAAAAAACAGAGACACGCATAGAGAGAAAGAGAAGGAGAGGCCACCGGAGCTTGGGGTCCCTTGAGAGACTTCAGGGAGCTCGAGTTCTGGCCGGCTGTGGTGTGGTGACTCGGAGGGGTCCCCGAGAGACTTCGGGGAGCTCAAAGGGCGAGCCCGAGGGAGAGAGAAGGCAACTCGGCGCCGGAGCTGGTCGGATCTAACTGTCTAGGACCCACCGACGCTGTCGTCGTCCGCCGCAGTCGTCGTGATCAATCTGCCCTCGCCGTGGCTGTCACTATCGTAGATCAACTCCCGTCGTCGCTGCCCTCGCCTCCTTTCAAGAAAAGGTAAAAACCGTCGCCGTCGTCGTGGTTCCAACTGTCGTCACCGTCACCGCCGTGGCCATTGTCGCCGTCGGATCCCTTCGGTCTCTTCCTCGGCGCCGCGGATTCGCAAACCCTAGGGTTTGCGATTTTCCGGGTCGCGAAGCGGATCCGGACCCGGAAAATCGGGTAGGGTTTGCGATCCGGGGGGGGCGGCTGCGAGCCGGGTCATGCGCCGGATCCGGGTCGGGTAGGGTTCCGGAGGAACCGGGTCGTGGAGCAGGAAGGTGGGGCGGGTAGTCGGGCCGGGCCGGGCATCCCCAAACGCCCGGCCACGGCGTCGTTTTAATTAAGAAAAAAAAAGATAAAAAGATAAAAAAAATCCGAGTCGGGCCCGCAACGCGGGCCCATCCTCCTTCGGATCGTTGGCCCGGGTCGGACCCAACCCGCGGATCCGACCCGGGTCAGTTTTTATATTATTTTAATATAAAATAAATTTTTAAATAAATAAATAAATAATATTTTATTTCAAAAATAAAAAAAAAATAAAAAATGTTTTATGTTCAAAAAATATTTAAAAAATGTTAAAAAAATGTTTTATTTTCAAAAAAATCGAAAAAAAATAATTTATTTTCCAAAAATTTCAGAAAATATTTAAAAAATATTTTATTTTCCAAATAAAAAATAAAAAAAATAAAAAAAAATAAAAAATATTTCAGATTTTCCAAAAAATGTCAAAAATCAAAAAAAAAAAAGCCAAAAATTCATGAAAAAGCCCAAAAGACTTGTATTTTTCCAAAAAATACCAAAATCCCAAAAAAATCCCTTTTGTGTCCAAAAAAATTAGAAAATGACTCAAAAAATGTTTTTCCTCAAAAAAAGTGCATGGAAAATCCCTCAAACATAAAAACCAAAAAAAAACCTCAAAGTTTGAATAAGATTAGGTACCGAAAGGGCATTAGTGATTAACTAGTGTAATCAAGTCCCCGATCATAATTTCTCTGGTTGCGCAAGAGTGAGTATTTCTCCCGATACTTCACTTGGGTTTCTAATCAACCCACCCCAAATTGATTAGTGGCGACTCCATTTTAAAAATTGATTTACAAGTTAAAAAAATTGAACCATTAAGTCGTAAATTGGTGGACTTGGGAGAGTCCGGGCTTTAACCAATTTTAGCCGAGCCATTAGCCTCCCTAGGCGCCCGTACCCGATTGCGGGTGCCGAAAAAAAGAGGTCGCGATTTACGAATATTGGGACACGAGAAGATTTATAAGAGAAAAATAAAACGAGGAACAGTGAAGATGAACACGGCAGATTTATGTGTCAGAATGTATGCCCATGAGGAGGGTTAGCAAATAATTCGCTATAAAATCGGAGCATCATGGAGTTACAATCTCTTACGCTCAAGTGTTTTCCAACCTTATAATTTATACCTGAAATCCACGCTGTTTGATCTGACTCGAAACGAAGGAAGTGGAGACTCTTCTACCCCGAAGCTTAAGTTTTTGCGACCATAGCCCTTTATTAACTAATGGGAACCAACATTCCGCAGGATAGTAGTAGAATTCAAAATATTAAGGAGGAAATTGAAAATCTATGAAGGAGAGCGGAGACATATTAGGGTTTAAGCTCTAAGATTAAATGGCTGAAATGGGAGGAAAATATGAGATATTTTCATGCCATCACTATCCAAAAGAGGCAATGAAACATAATTTTGATGTTGAGATCCTAAGAAGATAACTAGATAACAGACAAGCAGCAACATTAGACCTCAACAATTTCCTTCTTCCTAGATCTATATACCTTGGTAGGGCCTAGAAACTGTGAACCTGTACTGAATCTATGTCCCAGAAGAGGTGGTAATGAAATGAACAATCCGTTAGTGGCAGAACCAACCATGGAAGAGGTAAGGATTGCTGCATTTCAACTTGGAGTGAACAGGGCTCATAGTCTAGATGGTTTAAATTGATTATTCTACCATTATCACTAGGAAGTAATAGAAGAGGATGTTTTTAAGGCAGTTAATGGTTTTTCACATTGAGAATCTTGGATTCGGCTTTGAAGAAAACCCATATTACTCTTGTACAAACAATTCCCAACAAAAGACTTGAGTAGTTTCGTCCAATTATCCTTTACAATTTTGAATATAAAATAATTTCTAAGATAATGACAAATAGGCTTAAATCCTAGATGCTTGAGTTAATTTCTAGATAACCAAGTGTATTTGTTAGTGGAAGACAGATTCAAGACAATATCTTTATTGTGTAAGAGGTGCTACACCAATTGAGTGTAAGGGAACGGAAGGAAAAATTCCAGGTTGTTCTAAAATTAGATATGCAAAAGGCTTATGATAGGGTAGAATGGGAGTTTTTGAAAGCATGTTTGCTAAAAATGGTTTTTGTGAGGGATGGGTAAGTTGGGTTATGCAATGCGTCGTTATGCAATGTGTCACCACAATATCTTTTAGTGTGAAATTAAATGTAGAATCTCTACCCTTTTTTCACCCAACTAAAGGTATCAAACAAAGGGACCCTCCATCACCTTACATCTTTATCCTGGTATCAAATTGTTTATCCCCTTTACAATTTTGCACATAAAATAATTTCAAAGATAATGACAAATAGGCTTAAATCCTAGATGCTTGAGTTAATTTCTAGATAACCAAGTGCATTTGTTAGTGGAAGACAGATCCAAGACAATATCTTTATTGTGCAAGAGGTGCTACACCAATTGAGTGTAAGGGAACGAAAGGAAAAATCCCAAGTTGTTCAATAATTAGATATGAAAAAGGCTTATGATAGGGTGTAATGAGAGTTTTTGAAAGCGTGTTTGCTAAAAATGGTTTCTGTGAGGGATGGGTAAGTTGGGTTATCCAATGCGTCACCACAATATCTTTTAGTGTGAAATTAAATGGAGAATTTCTACCCTTTTTTCACCCAACTAAAGGTATCAGACAAAGGGACCCTCCATCACCTTACCTCTTTATCCTGGTATCAAATTGTTTATCCCCTTTTGAATTTTTGAAATCATGTTTAATTTCGCAATTAATTTCAACTGGGCATGATTTTAGCGTGACCTAACCTACCGAGTAGCTTTTATAAATTTTTAACGCATTTAACCAGTGGTCAATCATTTTCAAGTCACATTGTATATCTTTGACTCATTGGCAACTCTCGGTTGTTGTGAAAATCTCGAGGTTTCAAATATGCAGAGGGTACAGAAATGATAGAAAAATTGGTTTAGTGCTATTCGACGAGAATTTTGCAATTAGGTGGAATCACCCACATTTTAATCACATGCCTCTATCGAAATGACCTATCTCCGTTCTCTAATTGATTTTGACGGTCCTGTATTTTTTTTTTTTTGGTAAAGGTAAAAGGTATTATAGCTAGGAACAAAAATACAAGAAGAAGAAACGGCTCCTAAGCACTCTCAACAAAAGAAAGAGAGTGGAAGGGAGCTGAATCAAGCAAGAGGGAACAAAAAGAACAACAACCAAAAGGAAGGACTGAAAGGTCTACAAGAAGCACGAGAGTGCTAGTACAAAAGAAGACCGTTAGCCGCCAAAAGAAAGCCACAGTCGTCAGCATCGTACCGGATCGGAGCAAGGGAGATCATAATCAGGGAGATTAATCATTTTCCTCACAAACATCGAATATGGCAGGGTCGAAGCCCCAGCTTCTCTGAAGCCTTCTATTCCTCGGGGTGGCGGGAACAATAGAAAAAGTGGCTGCTTTATCTTTGACATTCTTGATGATATGATTCTTCATAGCAGCAAGAACCACCGATTCTCCACGAAAGATAATAGCATTCCTTTTCTTCCAAATGATATAACATATAGCTGCAAAGGAGTGGCGAGCTATGCTGTGATAAAAGTCTTTGCCCTTGAGGAATGACACAGCCCATGAGAGGTTATCTTTCCAAGGCCTAGGACGCCAAAGGAGATTACAACGAGTAGCCCAAAAATAAGCGATGGACGCCGACACATGGCATTCAAAAAACAAGTGCTCAATGGAGTCAAGGACTTCATTACAAAAGGCACAAGTGGCAAAATCAATTCTACCATAAGAGAGAAGAAATTGTTGGGTAGGCAAATGGTTTTTAGCAAGAAGCCAGAGATTGAACTGGAACCTAAGGGTGATGTCGTTGTCCCAGATGAGCGAAGCCCAGGGTACTCGGCTTCCTTTACTTCTCAATCGGTCCCAAGCTGAGCCCACCGAGAAGCAGCCTGAAGGGTGCCAGCACCAAGAAAAACTGTCCGGACTCTGGTTAAGCGTTGGGAGGGAAAGGCCCCAGGTTCCCATTAGGTTGCGCAAGGAGATTCCCATTGGCGAGAGGAGGTCCGCTACCACAGCCGAATGAGGAAGGCCCGAGCTCAAGATGAGAGCCTGCGGTAGGATAGCATCAAGAGAGCCTCTCGGGTGCCACCGATCAAACCATAAGTAAACGGAGAGACCATTCCCAAGCTTCCAAATAAAAGAAAGGCTAGAATCTCTTCTTAGTTGTAGTATCTTCTTCCAAGCCCAAGAGCAGGTTTTGGGGGATGAAGCAATCCAAAAGTTATGTGTCTTTAAAAAATTTGAGTGGATCCAGCGACACCAAAGGGACTCCTTGTCCGTGAATAGGATCCATATGTACTTCAACATAGCTGCCATGTTGCGATCTTTCAATTTGCGGATGCCTAGACCACCCTCCATTTTTGGTAGGCAAACGTCATCCCACGATACCTTCGCCCCGCCTTTACCAAGGGCAGCTCCTTTCCATAAAAATTGTCGCAGAATTTGTTCGATACTGTTAAGGACCGAAGCCGGTAATGTGAACACACTCGACCAAAAAGCTTGAATTGAATGTAAAACTGACCTTATCAATTGAAGCCTACCAGCAAAAGAGAGCAAGCGATGAGCCCAGGACTTAGCTCTAGCAGTGATCCGCTCAATTAAGGTGATGCAGTCCGATTTCCCAAGCCTGGAAGAGATAATAGGCACTCCAAGATAGCGTACTAGGAGTGAACCTTCCGTAAACCCAAAGGCTAATAGGATGTAATTTCGGAGAGTTTGAGAACCACCCGATAGAAATACTTCGCTCTTATTCTTATTCGGAAGTAATCCGCTCCAAGAGGAGAACAAATCCAGGCCCTTCTTTAATAAGGTGATGGATCTCCAATCAGCCTGGCTAAACAAGAATACATCATCGGCGAAAAATAAGTGAGAAAGCTCGACTGACTTACACCGCCAATAGTATTTGAATTCCTTGTGGGATGTGCGGTCTCTTAGAATTCTAGAAAAAACCTCCATCACTAGGGTAAATAGGTAGGGGACATAGGGTCGCCCTGGCGAAGACCACGGCCGCCCGAGAAGAACCCATGTAGTTCCCCATTGACCAAAATGGAGTATTTCGGAGTCCTCACACAAGCCATAATTAACCGAATGAGAAAATTCGGGAATCCAAAGGCCTGTAGCGTTAACTGAAGGAAATCCCAGTCTACGGTATCGTAAGCCTTTTGGAAATCCACTTTGACAGCACATTTTGGGAGATATGGGTCCAAGTGGAAACCAGCAAACAACTCTTGAGCTAACAATATATTATCTCTAATCCTTCTTCCTTTCACAAAGGCATTCTAGGAAGGATCAATGATATCACTCAGGACAGATGCAATGCGATTGGATATGATCTTCGTGATGATCTTGTAAATTGTATTGCAGCATGCTATGGGTCTGAAGTCGGTAACTGCACTAGCATTAGGTACTTTAGGGACTAGAGTGAGGATAGTGTTGTTTACCTCACGCAGGAGCCGGCCCGAAGAGAAGAATTCCCTAACCGCCTCCAAGACAGATGGTCCCACAATCTCCCAATTTGTCTTGAAGAACTCCGTCGTGAACCCATCCGGGCCTAGGGCCTTCCCTTTAGGGAGCGAAAAGAGCGTATCTCGAATTTCATCATCTAGGACCGGGGTAGATAGAGAACTAACCTGGTGCAAAGACAGAGGCCTCCGAATATAGTCTTTAACCTCTTGAAGGGAAAGCTTGGAGAGAGATGAGTGAGGAGCAAGCAGGTTAGAGAAAAAGGAGACAAAGACCTATGGAACCATTTTAGCGTCCGAGATCAGCTCACCCATATCGTTGGTAACCGAGAGGATTCTATTGCGCAATTGTCTCTTCTTGACCGAAAGGTGAAAGAACCGAGAGTTGTGATCACCTTCTTGAAGCCATCGAATTCTAGATTTTTGCCTGTAGAAGGATTCCTCATCCTAGCGCAAATCCACAAATAGGCGACGCCTCGTCTTCTCAAGATCAGCAAGGTCAGAGTCTACCGGATGGAGCTGAAGGTCGATCTGCACAAGGCGGAGGGCTTCTCTAGCTTCCTCCGCCCTAGCTGAAATGTTGGAGAATGCTTCTTTATTTAGTTGCTTTAGTCTACCTTTGAGTACTTTCAACCTGGAGACAAGCCTGTACATAGAGTACCCCTGGATAGGTGAGTCCCACACCTGTTGAACAATGGAGGAGAACTGCGGATGCTTCGACCAGAAATCAAAGTATTTAAACGATCTTCTCCTGAGAACCGGATTGAGCACTCTGACTACCATGGGTGAGTGATCAGAAATGCCCAGGTTTAAGAAGGAGGCCTCCGAGAAGGAGAAGTCCATATTCCATTTGGAGTTAACCAAGACTCGATCTATTTTCCTCATCTTTCTAGCTAGACCAGAAGAAGTCGACCAAGTGAATCGTAGGCCAACATATCTGAGATCCTCCAATTCAGAATGAGCTACACAGTTTGCAAATTCGTCAAAATAAGGAATCCAGTTGTTGGAGCCATCGACCTGATCTGAGGGGTCCTTCAAGGCATTGAAATCCCCACCCACTAGCCATGGTGAATCCTGCAAAAGATTGCTCATATGTAGGAGGTCTTCCCACAGCGGCCGACGTCTGGTGAACGAATGCTCCCCACAGATAACAGATATATGACAACTCTTAGCAGACTGGCGTAGGGTGACCCTACCATGTATGGCTTGATCGGTGATGGCTACTATATCATAGTTAATAAAATCCGGGTTCCAACCAACCCAGATCCTACCCCGGGAAGAGAATTCATAATTTGCAACCCATTTCCAGTCTTTCATCAAGAATGAGGAGAATGAATCAAAGTCATCTACAGAGACCTTTGTCTCTATAAGCAAAATAAAGCAAAGGTTATGCTTGGTAGCAAACTTCCTAACTTCGGCCCTTCTTAACGGATCGCAAAGGCCTCTAATGTTCCATAAGCCTATATACATATGTACAAGGGGGAAGAGGCAGTTACCTCTTTTTTGTAGTTTTTTTCTTGGCCGGCACCGGAGGAGCAGCCAAGGAGGGCGCAGGATCAGGACGAAGCTGAAGAAGCTTATCTTGAAGAGTCACAGCCGGAACATCTACATGGGACGATGTTTGGGATGGGCACCCAACCGAAAGGAGATCTTCATCCTCGAAGACAGCATGCACTTCAGAGATTTCATCCGAGCATTCCTCAAGTACGATAGGCGAGGATGCCGGTTTCTGCCGAACTTGCGCAGAGGGGCTGCAGGGGGCTTTGACGTAGCTAGTTGACTGCTCCCAGCCTTATGGGACAGCTGAGGGGGATCGGTTTTAGCCTGGCCAGGTCCTTTTAGCTTTAAAGAGTGTCCATCTACACTTGTCGGGGCTAGGCTGAAGGATGTAGCTTTCTTGGGGCCTTGCTTCTTCTTGGGTTTTACTTGCCTCCAAGTGTCCACGCCAGAAGAAGGTAGTATAGGGTCCGAAGGCAGGGACGACTCCTGATCAAGCACGGTCAGGGGTGAAGACACAACTGGGACCGGCGGTAATCGCCGGTGGGATCTTTTCCGGAGCTGGAAGCTCCACAGACCGCGCAAGCGTTTCATTAGGTCCGTTTAGGAAGAGGGGATTGTCATGCGTCCTCTCGTCGCTCTGGCCCTGCTGAATCTGCGACGTCGGAGGAGGAAGGGGGACTGGAGGTCTGCCCTGAGGGCCAGAGGGGGCAGCCCGCTCGTTGTTGTGGGATGGGCTCGAGTGAGGAACATCTGGAATGTTGCATCTATGGCCGAAAATGCCACATCCAACACAAGCCAACGGCTTCCATTCATATTCGACCTCAACAATACACGATTCTCCGTGAAGAACCACCTCAACAAACTCACAGTTTGGTTGCCTCGCCGTGATTTCAACACACACTCTGGCAAAGGTGAGCATCTCTAGGTGTTCTGTCCTTAAGTCGACGTAGAGGGGTCTACCGACGTAGCTAGCCACTTTGCTGATTGCCTGAGCCGACCACAGAGCAATTGGGAGGTTCTTGAGCTTGACCCAAACCGGAACCGACATGAGAGATTCCTTTTGGAACTCCAAGGATGGCCGCCATTGCTGCAACACTAGGGGTATTTTCGAAACAATGAAGGGACCCCCCTCGAGGACCTTGCAGCGAAATTCCCTATCCGGGAGGTGGAAGAGGAAGAAACGCTTTCCGGTAGCCATAACTTTGGCCAAGTTTGGACCCCAGGCCTTCTTGAAAGCCGCTTCGGTCACTTTGAATGGTATTCGTCGGCCAATGTAATAGCCAACCAAGCATTCCTTAAGTAGAGGATCTGCAGCTTCGAGGTCTTCTTCGGTCACTTCAAGAAGCGGTTTGCTGTCCACATAAGATGGAGGGCAAAACTCCAAGTCGTACCCCTTGGAAGCCACCTTGGCCACAGCAACATTAGCCCAGGATTGTAAGTTTGCTCTCCCCGACGCCCCACGCCGAGGTTGCAAAGATCGTCTTCCACCACTCCTATCACGCGGAGCAGCAGGGGTGTGATTTAGGCGAGCAGGTGGGGAAGCACCACTCGGACCTGCGGCCTCATGCCCAGTACGGTTTGATTTGGAACGCCAACGGCTTCGGCCCCTTGATCGACTCTGTCGAGTTGAGGGGTTCTATTGAGCGTGCTGCTTATTCTTCTGGGCAGCAGGGGATAGATGAGCTGGCTTTCTATTTTGCCCAACAGGTTGGGGCGAAGTGGACAAGGCCCTACCTGGCATCTCCGGGGTAGCACCTACACCTGGGGAAGGGCTTGGGCCTCCCATGGAGGGACCTGAAATAGGTCAGCCTGCAGGAGCTGAGTCAGAAGCCTCAATAGCAGTTGGGGCCATTTTGACAAACACCTAGATTGCACCGAATCACCACCACAGAAAAACCATCGTGAGGAATACTAGCCCGGTTGGGAGTACGCCTTCAGGAGGAAGGAAATGCAATGCCTAAACGAAACCAACCACCAGGGTCGGCTGCTTCCAAAGTACAACACCCAGAAGAGGCACTGAGCAACGGAACACCGAGAACCACCCAAACAAGACCAGGCCCCTTCAGGAATATCGTCGAACAGCTTATGTGCACGCTCAAACTAAGGCACTTTCAGAAAGAATCCTTCGGAGGGATTGATGATAGGGGGAAGGGGAGGCTTCCTTAGAAATATCAACCCATTCCAACTGAAGCAGGTCCAGGAAGATCACAGAAGACCAGGCGAAGAAAACCAAAACTGACCTGCAGAAATTCGAAGTCTAGGTCGCAGGCTTTCTCAAAAAATAGACCAAACTATCCAAATCCGAACGGTGAAGTTGGAGAAGGTGTTGCATCGATGCTTCACTCCATAAATCAGCCAAATCAAATGGTTAGATCTCCGGGAATGGCAGAAACAGATGTGTTTGCCGGGAAGTTCATCTTCACGAACGTTTGACGGTGCTGTATTGATCCATGCTGATTAGCACGGACGAGCAGTCGTTTTCTAGTCGAATTGTCAAGTCTATTACATTTAAATTCCTTAACAGTTTCACCTGATAGACTAGTTATCTCGTAAGTGGTCAGCTCAGGGAAAAAATCTATAGGCGTGCCGATGAAAAACCCAACTCATTTAATTAAAAACAGAATCATAAAATCAGGATGTCACATAAGGTTTCTTCTGATAAAAAATAAAAATAATGAAAACGATAAATTCATATATTATATTAAGTGAATATCCTAAACTAGCTTAATTGAAGGACATCAAATTTCAATATCCTGAATTCATCAAATAAAAGATTGAAGATGGTATTGGTAGTCAAGTCTGCAAAGTAGATTGCTTTTCGTGTCTCCAAGAATTCTCCTTACGGAGATGATAATCCATGCATTACATATATGATAGCCAGGTGAAAATACAAAAAGGAGCTGACATGTAGCAAGACAAAAACTACAAAGAGAAGAGGATAGAAGAGGAAGTCTATCGGGTAAATGAAATGGAGCATTTACATCTCAGATACATATACTGCATATACCCCTCACCATATCACAAAGGCTAGGGTCGGTCATGGAGTAAATGGTCCACGGAGTCTTGGCCTTGCTATAAAAGACTCATTTTCAGTCTTCTATCATCCTTGAGCTTTATAATTCTTGGGCCTTCAGGCCATCAGGAGAAAGGAAAGAGAAAAAGGAAGCCTTTTGCATGTGGTTCCATATGCACTCCCTTTTTCAGTTCATCGGTCAATTAATAACCGATGATGCCATGATTCTTTTGCATAGAGGCACGCGGGTTTATCAAATACAATGTGCTAAAAAGCAACTTTTACCCATACGCAGCTCCATGCATACAGCTGCGAGCTTCACACGCTATCTCTATTTCACTTTCTATTTAAAGGCTTTGTAGGTCTTGGCTTTATTGCTGCGTGGTCCTCTCTCTCCCCCCGCCCCCTCTCTCTACACTAATGGAAGCTAGCATATGACTTTCTTAGATACTTTTTGGTCACGTTTTGCTGCAAATTCTCTATGATGTTCTTTAATGCTCTTTGGTCTTGATTTAGTTTTCTTCGTAGAGCACAATAGGAGGAAAATATGAAAAATAATTTGTTTATGCAGTTAATTTCTGAGTAGTTTTTAGGATAAATATGTTGAATGCAGTTAGATACGCGTATGCTATATCACTTTTGTTCTAGAGTAGCTTAAATTTGTGGAAAAGTAAAACAACTTATTTTCTATGACAAGATTTAACGTTCTTATTGAATTTGATGAGTCCGCATAGACTTCAAGATATAATTTGTACAACTTGTTAGATGAAATGCCTAATTTTTTCACTTACTTTTTGTTAATGGAATGCCTAGCTATTAAACTATTACTCGGTGAGACTTGGCCAACTTGGAAGAGTCATCTTTTCTTTAGAGTACATGCATTTATGCTAGAGTCCTTTTTTTTTTTCAAATAAAAGAAAAAGTAGGCAAACGCAATTTTGTAATAAAAGATGATTCATATTCGAGTTCAACTGACTTATTCTAAATCGACTTATGTAACCCAGACCAAACTAAAGACGTAAAGATTTATGAACATGTATTTGCGCATTACAAGGTAATGCTTTGCACGAGATAGAACCAAGTAGGCTCATGACATTGACACATCCATGATAGAAACGAACCAAGAAGATAAAAGCAAGGTCCATCGGGCCATCTACGTAGAGAGAAAGTAAAACCATATTCAGTGGGACCATCGTTTATATACTTTAGTTGGTAAATGGTCGGATCCAATGTTTCATGTGCAAATTTGAAGTGGCATCAATGACCATTAATTCCTTTCTGCAAGTTCATTAAGGGTAAAAAAATAAGAAAAAAAAAATAAAGAATGAATACCTTGGATTGATAGTATCCAATGCGGCAAAAATTTAGATGCCATCCTTGGTTTTCTAGAAACTAGATATCCCAGTTGAATAGTTTATTTATTGGATTAGAAGCTCTAATAAGATAGGTCTAATTTATGCTTAGAATTATACTAGGAATTGACAAAAGTCCATTCTCATGTTTAATGTGTAGAAACGTGTTTAAATGTATCTAAAATCATGTTGATGCGATCAACATGTTAACTTATTCAAGTAGATATGCCTATTGCCTAGTATGTTATAAATGGGTTAGAATGGTCATTCGGTGAACCGCACATTTGCTATATGTGTTTATAATTGGGTTGACATATTCATGACACGAACTTAATTAAGCCCAAATCGGGCACTCTTAATTAACTAACGGCGTGTAAATAAGTCAAGTCAAAAAAATCGCTACTTTTAGGTGTTGCATTGAGTCATGTAGCATTGAATACACAAATTATATCTTTTCACGCTAAAACTATAGCACAACAAAGCAAAGTTACAATACAAATAATAGATTGGACGGAAGTTTACCTCTGAAGTAATGTTTGTACAGTTTACTTTTCTAACTTTTCTAACTTTTCTTTTATGCAATGAAGTCCCTTAACTTGCACATTTTGTGCAATCAAATTTTTCCGTCACTAACTTCGTGTTAACCCACTGATGTGTCACTTTCTATCATTAGGGAAAGGGATAATACCTTAAAAAACCCAAAACTGGTATACTTGTAACAAATTTACCCCAAACTATTTTTTTGACCATAAAAACCCCAAACTGGTAAACTTGTGACAAATTTACCCCGACTGATTATAAAAAACCCTAAACTGGTACATTTATGACAAATTTACCCCAAACTAATTTATTCGACTGCAAAAAACCCAAAACTGGTAAATTTGTGACAAATATACCCTATGCTAAATTGGATTAATACCACAAAAAAATCATAAAAATTGTAAATCGTGACAAACGGAACGTAAAATCCTAAATTGATATACTGGTTAATTGTCACGTGTCTTTTAACTTAATAATTTGAGAATAAAAGTTAACGAAAACTAATATAGGGTAAATTTGTCACAAGTGTACCAGTTTGGGATAAATTTGTCAAAAGTATACCAGTTTGAGGTTTTTGATGGTCAAAAAAATAGTTTGAGGTAAATTTGTCACAAGTGTACTAGTTTGGAATTTTTTAGGGTATTATCCCTTAGGGAAAAAAATAGAAAAAGAGAAATTCCGTTTGTTGGTAAAGATATTGAGGTCTGATGCAATCTTGCTCGTTTCCTAATGATTTTACTCCTTGTCAGCTTCGAGTCAGACATTAGTGGCGACGTGGAGGGTCATCCATCCTAAGCATTTCATAGGGGGAGAGAACTTGCCGAAAGCAGGAATGGGTCGCAAAGCTACTCTCTTTGTGCTTGGCACTATTGTGAAACCATTCATATCGACTTAATTACATCATGAAAGCCGAAGGGACCAAAAAATCCGAAGAAAGGTTCATAATGAGAACACATTGACAGACATTGAAACATAGAATATAGTACTGTTCATTATTGAGATCACAAAAGAAAAGCAATCAACGTATCCAGTCAGTTTCCCGTATAAACATTCATTTTATACTGTTTATCATACGGCAGTTTGACATCGACCCACTCCGGCCGGACCTTTCCAGTGTACAGACAAGAGACGACGTGTGAATGTGGGCCTTGAAGGGAACTACATGGACGGAGATTGTAATGAACACATGGAAAAAGACAGCATGTGGATATGGCCGTTCAGATTTGTCTATTAACTTCACGTGACTTCTTGACTTCCAAAAGGAATCTTTGCAGATTCAGCTCAATACCCATTCAACAGCAACATAAAGAGGTCCCAAAAGAATCAGATCACTAACATTCTCTCCTTGGACTGTACTCTGAGCCTGAGAATGATCCATCATGACCAGCTGTATGTAGAGACCACCGCAAATGAAAGCATAATCCATGCGAAGTTGACAAATGTGAAAGTTACTTATTTACCCGTATTTCTCTTGCAGGCAGATGCTATAAGAGACTAGGATTACTACGGCGTGTTAAGCCCTTCTTCTTTAGGAAGTGAAAAACAAAATTGTCACTGGTCAAGAATGGAGCAACCCGAGATTACTCTGGAGTTTCCCTCTCCTATCAGCCCAAGAAGCTTGAACCTGATGGTCACAACCTCGAAAATTCTGGTGAATGAATCTTTCTTTAGTGAACTTTTGATGTTGGGTATCGAGATAAAGCACCTTCTTTTCGTTGTATGATGTTTGTGTTGAATTATGTTTTTGGATTTTTCTTTGCACTCTGCTGAATAAAAGGTGTCTGATCTATATATGAATACTGTGACATCCTGAAATTCGACCCCGTTTCGATAAAGTGAAATGGGCATTTCGTCGATATGCCTATGGCCCTTTTTCTCTGAGCTGATCACTCACGAGTTAACTAACCTATTTGGTGAAGCCGTTAAGGGATGTATCTGTAGTAAAATCCCCAAAAGCTACCTAATTAATTAGATTGGGCTAAAATAACGTCTGATCGATTTTTAACCACGAAATTGAACTCGATTTCGGGAATCGAATATTAAGCGCGTCATAATTCTTTTATTTAGGACATTGTCTCATCGTTCGTCAATTTATTGACGAGTCCGAAATTTCAATAAAGAAATTATCGGAGGAAAATTGAAGACCGAAAGGAAATAGAAAGAGAAAGAGAAAAGAAAAAAAATAAGAATTGAAGAGACACACGGGCTCGGTGACTTGATGCATCGCCTTGGAGAATGCACGTGGGCTCACTGATTCAAAATGACATTTTAAAGAGTATGTGGCTCGCTGATTGGTTTCATCACCTCAGAGAATGCACGTGGCTCAGTGATAAAGAGTATCGCCTCGGAGAATGCACGTGGCTCGATGATTGGTTTTATCAGTTGAGACTGTATAGCAATGACTAGAATGACCTAGAGATGGTCCGGCTGAAAAGTAATTGACTAAGTCGATTGATCATTGCCTTGAGTCTGATGTTGTAAATTGAATGACTGAATGGAAATGACCGTGAGTGGTCTTATTGGCTTGTAATCAACTAGGTCGATTTGATCGATACTTCGATCGGTGATATGATTGCTTGAGTGCCTATTGTGAATTGTACTGACTTGTAGGTGGGTGCTTGTTTAGGCAGCCTATAATATAATGGTTTACCAATCGGGCTTAGTGGGGTAGAACTCGCTGAGACGTGGCCTCATCCCAGTTTGGGGAAAAACATTTCAGGACCCCGATGAGGAGCTGAGGAGGAGGAGTATGAGAAGGAGAACTCGAAGGTGAAACCTGAGGAGAAAGATTTTTGAAAGGAGAAGATAATACTGAGAAGAGTCTTGAATATGACCCAGATGGTCTAAGATTCTATCTTCTTTTGAGATCTCTATTTTGATGTGAATAGAAATAGAGTAAAAAGTTGTGAAGAGTTGTGGTGTACTCTGGTTTGTGTCATGTATAAAACTTTGGTTGTGGATTTCCACATGAAAAATATGGCCTTGCTTTTCTATCCCATTGTTTTATTGTTTAGGGATTTATAACTGCTTCCGCATGTGCATAATAATTGAAAAGGTCGGCGATGCATTGTCTCGGGATATCGCATTTTGAAATCGACCCAGTAGAAGGATATGTGCGTGCCCGAGGATCGGGGCGTGACAAATACCACGGTGAGTTTTTACGGCAAAGCCAACTGAAGCAAAAGTGCAATTCAAATGGGAAATTGGTTATTAGTATAACTTTCGCTGCGAGTCAATCATGGGGGTTTAAATTTGAGAGAAAATGCCCTGCTTAGAACTCAACTTACTATTTGCTTCTGCATCTGTTGAAACATGACCAAGCCTCTGAATTAGCGTGCGTGTTAACATAATGACCTTTGATAACTGAGCAAAAGCATGTCTCATAACCGGTTGTAACAAGCGGTTCGAAAGGTGAAGGGGTTCATTCGCTTTGTTTGATGAATGGCATGAGCAATATTACATAACCCATCTTTCATTGGAACTTTTATTAACTGTTGCCAAGTTGCTCTCAACAATCATTCACCAGTGGATGGTGAATTGTCTGCAGATGAAATAAATGATTCTCCAATTGAGGACGTGAGATTGACCGTTTCAATTGAGGATGATCCGACCTTACCCTGCTTGACATTTCGAACATGGTTTCTGGGAATCACCGCGTGCGCAATTCTGGCCTTTTTGAATCAGTTCTTTGGCTTCCGCCAAAACTCACTCTCTTTGACATCAGTTTCTGCTCAGATTGTGGTACTTCCTCTGGGAAAATTTATGGCGACAGTTCTACCACAGGAAGTGATTCGTGTCCCAGGAACAAGATGGTCATTCTCATTGAATCCAGGACCCTTCAACTTGAAGGAACATGTCCTGATAACCATATTCGCCAACGCAGGCTCAAGCGGCGTGTATGCTAGCAACATCATCACCATTGTCATTACCTTTTATCACCGTCATATTCATCCTCTAGCAGCTATGTTGCTGGCACAGACAAATCCGAAACCCACGAAATGGGTTTCTAGCTGCTTCGGGCCCGCTTTTGGGCCGTTTACGGGCCCCGAACCCGAGCCGTCCTTTGGGAAGAATCGTTCTTCGCGTCGCCCCCGTTGAATTGATCCGATTTGCGCGCGATTTGGTGAGTAATCTCACTAATCTTGGATTAGTGGCTAATTATGCTAAAGGTTGGTTTACTTTTGATTAATTATGTTTAGGTTGTTAGATTAGAATAAATTAGCAATTATTAGTCAATTGTGATGCGATTTAGATAAATTGATTGCGCAATTAGCAAGTAGACGTGGTCTAATATTTATTGGAAGTATCTCGGGAATTTTCCGACCCCTAATCGGGCTTCAATTTGGCGATTCGGGCCTAAGTGGGATTTTTGGCATTTAAATATTATTTTTCGGAGTTAAATTAATTAATTATTTATTTTCCGAAAATTCAATAGGATGGCCAGTGATCAGAATATTATGCTGATGACTGTGGTGAAGTCTGTTTATTTAATCGGCCTTTTTGAATCAGTTCTTTGGCTTTTCACCAAAACTCACTCTTTTTGACATCGGTTTCTGCTCGATTGTGGTACTTCCTCACGGGAAAATTTATGGCGGCGGTTCTACCGCAGGAAGTGATTCGTGTCCCAGGAACAAGATGGTCATTCTCATTGAATCCAGGACCCTTCAACTTGAAGGAACATGTCCTGATAACCATATTCGCCAACGCAGGATCAAGCGGCGTGTATGCTATCAACATCATCACCATTGTCATTGCCTTTTATCACCCTCATATTCATCCTCTAGCAGCTATGTTGCTGGCACTGACTACGCAGGTATATTTCTTAGTAATCACTCCTGGCCTGGGGTTTGACAATCATTATTGTTGATGTTTTCTTGCTCTATAATTATCAACCCTCCATGATGGATCAAAATGTACGAAAATTGCAGATGCTCGGATTTGGATGGGCAGGGATTTTCCGGAAGTTCCTTGTTGATTCGCCATACATGTGGTGGCCAGCGAACTGGTTCGAGTCTCCCTATTCGGTATGCCTCGAAGACCACTTCTTTATTTGCTTCTTTCTTCTCGTTACTTCATCCGTTGTCACGAGTCTGTTTTCTCACTCTCCCTCTCTCTCTCTCGCACTCTCTCCTCTTCCCCTTCTTTCTTCTTCGGGCGAACAGAACCAGAAGTGGAAGAAGCCGAGACAGCAGCCCGTCGCCCGTCCCGCCGCCGCACGCCGCTCGCACGCCCACCGCTCGCCGCTTTCTCTGCACGCCCCGCACTCGCCGCTCGCTGCCATCCCTTCCCCGCGCGATTCTAGCCGGCGCGCCCCGGCTTGGTCCGGCGCCTCCGGTCACCGCCCGGCCTCGTCCGGTCACCGCCTGGCCTCCCCGGCGTCCCCCTCACCCTCCGCCGGCCTCCGTTCGCCGCCCTAGCCGCTGGATTAGCCTCGGCCAAGACAAATCCGAAACCCACGAAATGGGTTTCTAGCTGCTCCGGGCCCGCTTTTGGGCCGTTTACGGGCCCCGAACCCGAGCCGTCCTTTGGGAAGAATCGTTCTTCGCGTCGCCCCGTCGGATTGATCCGATTTGCGCGCGATTTGGTGAGTAATCTCACTAATCTTGGATTAGTGGCTAATTATGCTTAAGGTTGGTTTACTTTTGATTAATTATGTTTAGGTTGTTAGATTAGAATAAATTAGCAATTATTAGTCAATTGTGATGCGATTTAGATAAATTGATTGCGCAATTAACAAGTAGACGTGGTCTACTATTTATTGGAAGTATCTCGGGAATTTTCCGACCCCTAATCGGGCTTCAATTTGGCGATTCGGGCCTAAGTGGGATTTTTGGCATTTAAATATTATTTTTCGGAGTTAAATTAATTATTTATTTATTTTCCGAAAATTCAACGGGATGGCCAAAGTGATCGAATATTATGCGATGACGTGGTGAAGTCTCTGTTTATTTAATCGGCCTTTTTGAATCGGTTCTTTGGCTTTTCACCAAAACTCACTCTTTTTGACATCGTTTCTGCTCAGATTGTGGTACTTCCTGGGAAAATTTATGGCGGCGGTTCTACCGCAGGAAGTGATTCGTGTCCCAGGAACAAGATGGTCATTCTCATTGAATCCAGGACCCTTCAACTTGAAGGAACATGTCCTGATAACCATATTCGCCAACGCAGGATGAAGCGGCGTGTATGCTATCAACATCATCACCATTGTCATTGCCTTTTATCACCCTCATATTCATCCTCTAGCAGCTATGTTGCTGGCGGCGACGCGCAGGTATATTTCTTAGTAATCACTCCTGGCCTGGGGTTTGACAATCATTATTGTTGATGTTTTCTTGCTCTATAATTATCAACCCTCCATGATGGATCAAAATGTACGAAAATTGCAGATGCTCGGATTTGGATGGGCAGGGATTTTCCGGAAGTTCCTTGTTGATTCACCATACATGTGGTGGCCAGCGAACCTGGTTCAGGTCTCCCTATTCAGGTATGCCTCGAAGACCACTTCTTTATTTGCTTCTTTCTTCTCAGTTACTTCATCCGTTGTCACGAGTCCTGTTTTCTCACTCTCCCTCTCTCTCTCTTGCACTCTCTCCTCTTCCCCTTCTTTCTTCTTCGGGCGAACAGAACCAGAAGTGGAAGAAGCCGAGACAGCAGCCCGTCGCCCGTCCCGCCGCCGCACGCCGCTCGCACGCCCACCGCTCGCCGCTTTCTCCGCACGCCCCGTACTCGCCGCTCGCTGCCATCCCTTCCCCGCGCGATTCTAGCCGCTGCCCAGCTTGGTCCGGCGCCTCCGGTCACAGCCCAGCCTCGTCCGGTCACCGCCTGGCCTCCCCAGCGTCCCCCTCACCCTCCGCCGGCCTCCGTTCGCCGCCCTAGCCGCTGGATTAGCCTCGGCCAAGACAAATCCGAAACCCACGAAATGGGTTTCTAGCTGCTTCGGGCCCGCTTTTGGGCCGTTTACGGGCCCCGAACCCGAGCCGTCCTTTGGGAAGAATCGTTCTTCGCGTCGCCCCCGTCGGATTGATCCGATTTGCGCGCGATTTGGTGAGTAATCTCACTAATCTTGGATTAGTGGCTAATTATGCTTAAGGTTGGTTTACTTTTGATTAATTATGTTTAGATTGTTAGATTAGAATAAATTAGCAATTATTAGTCAATTGTGATGCGATTTAGATAAATTGATTGCGCAATTAGCAAGTAGACGTGGTCTACTATTTATTGGAAGTATCTCGGGAATTTTCCGACCCCTAATCGGGCTTCAATTTGGCGATTCGGGCCTAAGTGGGATTTTTGGCATTTAAATATTATTTTTCGGAGTTAAATTAATTATTTATTTATTTTCCGAAAATTCAACTGGGATGGCCAGTGATCAGAATATTATGCTGATGACTGTGGTGAAGTCTGTTTATTTAATCGGCCTTTTTGAATCAGTTCTTTGGCTTTTCACCAAAACTCACTCTTTTTGACATCAGTTTCTGCTCAGATTGTGGTACTTCCTCTGGGAAAATTTATGGCGGCAGTTCTACCGCAGGAAGTGATTCGTGTCCCAGGAACAAGATGGTCATTCTCATTGAATCCAGGACCCTTCAACTTGAAGGAACATGTCCTAATAACCATATTCGCCAACGCAGGATCAAGCGGCATGTATGCTATCAACATCATCACCATTGTCATTGCCTTTTATCACCGTCATATTCATCCTCTAGCAGCTATGTTGCTGGCACTGACTACGCAGGTATATTTCTTAGTAATCACTCCTGGCCTGGGGTTTGACAATCATTATTGTTGATGTTTTCTTGCTCTATAATTATCAACCCTCCATGATGGATCAAAATGTACGAAAATTGCAGATGCTCGGATTTGGATGGGCAGGGATTTTCCGGAAGTTCCTTGTTGATTCGCCATACATGTGGTGGCCAGCGAACCTGGTTCAGGTCTCCCTATTCAGGTATGCCTCGAAGACCACTTCTTTATTTGCTTCTTTCTTCTCAGTTACTTCATCCGTTGTCACGAGTCCTGTTTTCTCACTCTCCCTCTCTCTCTCTCGCACTCTCTCCTCTTCCCCTTCTTTCTTCTTCGGGCGAACAGAACCAGAAGTGGAAGAAGCCGAGACAGCAGCCCGTCGCCCGTCCCGCCGCCGCACGCCGCTCGCACGCCCACCGCTCGCCGCTTTCTCTGCACGCCCCGCACTCGCCGCTCGCTGCCATCCCTTCCCCGCGCGATTCTAGCCGCTGCCCAGCTTGGTCCGGCGCCTCCGGTCACCGCCCAGCCTCGTCCGGTCACCGCCTGGCCTCCCCAGCGTCCCCCTTACCCTCCGCCGGCCTCCGTTCGCCGCCCTAGCCGCTGGATTAGCCTCGGCCAAGACAAATCCGAAACCCACGAAATGGGTTTCTAGCTGCTTCGGGCCCGCTTTTGGGCCGTTTACGGGCCCCGAACCCGAGCCGTCCTTTGGGAAGAATCGTTCTTCGCGTCGCCCCCGTCGGATTGATCCGATTTGTGCGCGATTTGGTGAGTAATCTCACTAATCTTGGATTAGTGGCTAATTATGCTTAAGGTTGGTTTACTTTTGATTAATTATGTTTAGGTTGTTAGATTAGAATAAATTAGCAATTATTAGTCAATTGTGATGCGATTTAGATAAATTGATTGCGCAATTAGCAAGTAGACGTGGCCTACTATTTATTGGAAGTATCTCGGGAATTTTCCGACCCCTAATCGGGCTTCAATTTGGCGATTCGGGCCTAAGTGGGATTTTTGGCATTTAAATATTATTTTTCGGAGTTAAATTAATTATTTATTTATTTTCCAAAAATTCAACTGGGATGGCCAGTGATCAGAATATTATGCTAATGACTGTGGTGAAGTCTGTTTATTTAATCAGCCTTTTTGAATCAGTTCTTTGGCTTTTCACCAAAACTCACTCTTTTTTACATCAGTTTCTGCTCAGATTGTGGTACTTCCTCTGGGAAAATTTATGGCGGCAGTTCTACCGCAGGAAGTGATTCGTGTCCCAGGAACAAGATGGTCATTCTCATTGAATCCAGGACCCTTCAACTTGAAGGAACATGTCCTGATAACCATATTCGCCAACGCAGGCTCAAGCCGCGTGTATGCTATCAACATCATCACCATTGTCATTGCCTTTTATCACCGTCATATTCATCCTCTAGCAGCTATGTTGCTGGCACTGACTACGCAGGTATATTTATTAGTAATCACTCCTGGCCTGGGGTTTGAAAATCATTATTGTTGATGTTTTCTTGCTCTATAATTATCAACCCTCCATGATGGACCAAAATGTACGAAAATTGCAGATGCTCGGATATGGATGGGTGGGGATTTTCCGGAAGTTCCTTGTTGATTCGCCATACATGTGGTGGCCAGCGAACCTGGTTCAGGTCTCCCTATTCAGGTATGCCTCGAAGACCACTTCTTTATTTGCTTCTTTCTTCTCAGTTACTTTATCCGTTGTCACGAGTCCTGTTTTCTCACTCTCCCTCTCTCTCTCTCGCACTCTCTCCTCTTCCCCTTCTTTCTTCTTCGGGCGAATAGAACCAGAAGTGGAAGAAGCCGAGACAGCAGCCCGTCGCCCGTCCCGTCGCCGCACGCCGCTCACACGCCCACCGCTCGCCATCGTCCCGCCATCCGCGCACGCCCCGCACCCGCCGCTCGCTGCCATCCCTTCCCCGCGCGATTCTAGCCGCTGCCCAGCTTAGTCCGGTGCCTCCGGTCACCGCCCAGCCTCGTCCGGTCACCGCCTGGCCTCCCCGGCGTCCCCTTCACCCTCCGCCGGCCTCCCTTCGCCGCCCTAGCCGCCGGATTAGCCTCGGCCAAGCCAAATCTGCAACCCACGAAATGGGTTTCCAGCTGGTTCGGGCCCGCTTTTGGGCCGTTTCCGGGCCCCGAACCCGAGCCGTGCTTTGGGAAGAATCGTTCCTCGCGTCGCCCCCGTCGAATTGATCCGATTTGCGCGCGATTTGGTGAGTAATCTCACTAATCCTGGATTAGTTGGCTAATTATGCTTAAGGTTGGTTTACTTTTAATTAATTATGTTTAGGTTGTTAGATTAGAATAAATTAGCAATTATTAGTCAATTGTGATGCGATTTAGATAAATTGATTGCGCAATTAGCAAGTAGACGTGGTCTACTATTTATTGAAAGTATCTCGGGAATTTTCCGACCCCTAATCGGGCTTCAATTTGGCGATTCGGGCCTAAGTGGGATTTTTGGCATTTAAATATTATTTTTCGGAGTTAAATTAATTATTTATTTATTTTCCGAAAATTCGACTGGGATGGCCGGTGATCAGAATATTATGCTGGTGACTGTGGTGAAGTACGTTTATTTAATCGGCCTTTTTGAATCAGTTCTTTGGCTTCCACCAAAACTCACTCTCTTTGACATCAGTTTTTGCTCAGATTGTGGTACTTCCTCTGGGAAAATTTATGGCGGCAGTTCTACCGCAGGAAGTGATTCGTGTCCCAGGAACAAGATGGTCATTCTCATTGAATCTAGGACCCTTCAACTTGAAGGAACATGTCCTGATAACCATATTCGCCAACGCAGGCTCAAGCGGCGTGTATGTTATCAACATCATCACCGTTGTCATTGCCTTTTATCACCGTCATATTCATCCTCTAGCAGCTATGTTGCTGGCACTGACTACGCAGGTATATTTCTTAGTAATCACTCCTGGCCTGGGGTTTGACAATCATTATTGTTGATGTTTTCTTGCTCTATAATTATCAACCCTCCATGATGGATCAAAATGTACGAAAATTGCAGATGCTCGGATATGGATGGGCAGGGATTTTCCGGAAGTTCCTTGTTGATTCGCCATACATGTGGTGGCCAGCGAACCTGGTTCAAGTCTCCCTATTCAGGTATGCCTCGAAGACCACTTCTTTATTTGCTTCTTTCTTCTCAATTACTTCATCCGTTGTCACGAGTCCTGTTTTCTCACTCTCCCTCTCTATCTCTCGCACTCTCTCTTCTTCCCCTTCTTTCTTCTTTGGGCGAACAGAACCAGAAGTGGAAGAAGCCGAGACAGCAGCCCGTCGCCCGTCCCGCCGCCGCACGCCGCTCGCACGCCCACCGCTCGCCGCCGTCCCGCCGTCCGTGCACGCCCCGCACCCGCCGCTCGCTGCCATCCCTTCCCCGCGCGATTCTAGCCACTGCCCAGCTTGGTCCGGCACCTCCGGTCACCGCCCAGCCCCGTCCGGTCACCGCCTAGCCTCCCCGGTGTCCCCCTCACCCTCCGCCGGCCTCCCTTCGCCGCCCTAGCCGCCGGATTAGCCTCGGCCAGGCCAAATCTGCAACCCACGAAATCGGTTTCCAGCTGGTTCGGGCCCGCTTTTGGGCCGTTTCCGGGCCCCGAACCCGAGCCGTGCTTTGGGAAGAATCGTTCCTCGCGTCGCCCCCGTCGGATTGATCCGATTTGCGCGCGATTTGGTGAGTAATCTCACTAATCCTGGATTAGTAGCTAATTATGCTTAAGGTTGGTTTAGTTTTAATTAATTATGTTTAGGTTGTTAGATTAGAATAAATTAGCAATTATTAGTCAATTGTGATGCGATTTAGATAAATTGATTGCGCAATTAGCAAGTAGACGTGGTCTACTATATATTGGGATTGCGCAATTAGCAAGTAGACGTGGTCTACTATATATTGGAAGTATCTCGGGAATTTTCTAACCCCTAATCGGGCTTCAATTTGGCGATTCAGGCCTAAGTGGGATTTTTGGCATTTAAATATTATTTTTCGGAGTTAAATTAATTATTTATTTATTTTCCGAAAATTCAACTGGGATGGACAGTAATCAGAATATTATGCTGATGACTGTGGTGAAGTCCGTTTATTTAATCGGGCTTTATTTTGAGCCAAATTGAATTTTTGATATTAATTATTTCATTTTCAAAATTAATTAATTAATTATTTATTTTCCAAAAGTTCAATTGAGATGGTTAGTGACCGGAAATTTATGCTGGTAATCTTGGTGCAGTCCGTTTATTTAATTGGGCCTTATTTTGAGCTAAACGGAATTTTTAATATTTAATAATTAATTTTCGAAATTAATTAATTATTTATTTATTTATTTTTCGGAAATTAAGATTGAGATGGCGGACGACCGAAATTTCGTGCTGATTGTCGTGGCGCAGTCCGTTTCTTTATTTGAGCTTTAATTTGTACTAAATTGATTTAATTGTGGATTTTTATGATATGTTCCTAAATTGATTATTTGGGTAAATTGAGTACGAATTAAGGTTGTGGATAATTACTTTAGAAATGAGATGAATCGTTATGAAAGGCACATGGCTCGGTGATTAGTACGTCGCCTTGGAGAATGCATGGGGCTTGATGATTAGATATGTCACCTCGGAGAATGCACATGGCTCGGTGACAAAGTATGTCGCCTTGGAGAATGCATGTGGCTCGGTGACTAAATGTATATATATCACCTCGGAGAATGCACATGGCTCGGTGATGAAGTATGTCGCCTTGGAGAATGCATGTGGCTCGGTGATTAAGTGTGGCATCTTGAAAGAGACACGTGGGCTCGGTAATTTGATGCATTACCTCGGAGAATGCACGTGGTCTCAATGAGTACATTTGGCATCTTGAAGAGACACACAGGCTCGGTGACTTGATGCATCGCCTTGGAGAATGCACGTGGGCTCACTGATTCAAAATGACATTTTAAAGAGTATGTGGCTCGCTGATTGGTTTCATCACCTCAAAGAATGCACGTGGCTCGGTGATAAAGAGTATCACCTCGGAGAATGCACGTGGCTCGGTGATTGGTTTTATCAGTTGAGACTGTATAGCAATGACTAGAATGACCTAGAGATGGTCCGGCTGACATGTAATCGACTAAGTCGATTGATCATTGCCTTGAGTCTGATGTTGTAAATTGAATGACTGAATGGAAATGACCGTGAGTGGTCTTATTGGCTTGTAATCGACTAGGTCGATTTGATCGATGCTTCGATTGGTGATATGATTGCTTGAGTGCCTATTGTGAATTGTACTGACTTGCAGGTGGGATCTAAGGCCAAGGTAAGTCCTCTGCCCTGTGCGTGTTTAGGCAGCCTATAGTATAATGGTTTACTAATCGGGCTTAGTGGGGTAAAAATCGCTGAGACGTAGCCTCATCCCAGTTGGGGGAAAAACATTTCAAGACCCCGATGAGGAGCTGAGGAGGAGGAGTCTGAGAAGGAGAACTCGGAGGTGAAACCTGAGGAGAAGGATTTTTGAAAGGAGAAGATAATACTGAGAAGAGTCTTGAATATGACTCGGATGGTCTGAGATTCTATCTTCTTTTGAGATCTCTATTTTGATGTGAATAGAACTAGAGTAAAAAGTTGTGAAGAGTTGTGGGGTACTCTGGTTTGTGTCATGTATAAAAGTTTGGTTGTGGATTTCCATATGAAAAATATGGCATTGCTTTTCTATCCCATTATTTTATTGTTTAGGGATTTATAACTGCTTCCACATGTGCATAATAATTGAAAGGGTCGGCGATATATTATCCCGGGATATTGCATTTTGAAATCGACCAAGTAGAAGGATGTATGCGTACCCGAGGATCGGGGCGTGACAAATACCACGGTGAGTTTTTACGGCAAAGCCAACTGAAGCAGAAGTGCAATTCAACTGGGAAATTGGTTATTAGTATAACTTTCGCTGCAAGTCAATCATGGGGGTTTAAATTTGAGAGAAAATGCCCCGCTTAGAACTTAACTTACTATTTGCTTCTGCATCTGTTGAAACATGACCAAGCCTCTGAATCAGCGTGCGTGTTAACATAATGACCTTTGATAACTGAGCAAAAGCATGTCTCATAACCGGTTGTAACAAGCAGTTCGAAAGGTGAAGGGGTTCATTCGCTTTGTTTGATGAATGGCATGAGCAATATTACATAACCCATCTTTCATTGGAACTTTTATTAACTGTTGCCAAGTTGCTCTCAACAATCATTCACCAGTGGATGATGAATTGTCTGCAGATGAAATAAATGATTCTCCAATTGAGGAAGTGAGATTGACCGTTTCAATTGAGGATGATCCGACCTTACCCTGCTTGACATTTCGAACATGGTTTCTGGGAATCACCGCGTGCGCAATTCTGGCCTTTTTGAATCAGTTCTTTGGCTTCCGCCAAAACTCACTCTCTTTGATATCAGTTTTTGCTCAGATTGTGGTACTTCCTCTGGGAAAATTTATGGCGGCAGTTCTACTGCAGGAAGTGATTCGTGTCCCAGGAACAAGATGGTCATTCTCATTGAATCCAGGACCCTTCAACTTGAAGGAACATGTCCTGATAACCATATTCGCCAACGCAGGCTCAAGCCGCGTGTATGCTATCAACATCATCACCATTGTCATTGCCTTTTATCACCGTCATATTCATCCTCTAGCAGCTATGTTGCTGGCACTGACTACGCGGGTATATTTATTAGTAATCACTCTTGGCCTGGGGTTTGACAATCATTATTGTTGATGTTTTCTTGCTCTATGATTATCAACCCTCCATGATGGACCAAAATGTACGAAAATTGCAGATGCTCGGATATGGATGGGCGGGGATTTTCCGGAAGTTCCTTGTTGATTCGCCATACATGTGGTGGCCAGCGAACCTGGTTCAGGTCTCCCTCTTCAGGTATGCCTCGAAGACCACTTCTTTATTTGCTTCTTTCTTCTCAGTTACTTCATCCGTTGTCACGAGTCCTGTTTTCTTGGACATTCAGGGCACTGCACGAGGAAGAAGTCAGGCCCAAAAGAGGATTGACGAGACTGCAGTTCTTCCTCGTAGTCCTAATATTGAGTTTCGCGTTCTATGTTGTTCCAAACTATCTGTTTCCATCCATAACTGCCCTATCATTCGTATGTTGGATATGGAAACACTCAGTCACGGCACAACAAATCGGTTCTGGACGTCGTGGTCTTGGTATTGGCTCTTTTGCCCTGGATTGGGCTACCGTTGCTGCCTGGAATGGATCTCCATTAGCCTACCCGGGCTTTGCAATTATAAACATAAGCATTGGTTTCTTCCTCACGCTGTACGTGCTAATCCCGATTGCTTACCAGACGAACGCATTCGAAGCCAAGCGGTTCCCCATTATCTCGTCACACGTGTTTGATGCTAACGGAAACAAATACAATGTCGGATTAGTTCTGCACGAGACAAACTTCCAATTCAATCAGCATGGATATGATGATTACAGTAAAGTTCGCCTGAGTATCTTCTTTGCTTTTGCTTATGGATTGAGCTTTGCGACCTTGGCAGCTACAATATCTCATGTCGCTCTCTTCCATGGCTGGTGCATGCTTTTTACTCTTCTGCTGATCATGAGTATCACTAGATGGATCGATAACTACATTGATTCTTTCTTTTAATCACCTGCAGAAAATATAAAGACACCCCACAAAACTTTTACCGTAAACCAGAATAGTATTTATTAATTAAATGATAAAGACCATGAAGTTCACAAAGTTAATGGTGCACAAACTTGCATTGGGGATGAATTATCTCAAAAAAGGGATTCCGACATTCCATTTACAGGACTATTTGGCAACAAACAAGGGCAACTTTTCAGGACAAGTTTGATGACGTGCATACTAGACTGATGAAGAAGAACTATGATGCTGTCCCACAATGGTGGTTCTATTCGCTGATGCTGATAATGACCTTACTCGCCATGGTTGCTTGTGAAGGATTTGGCAGACAGCTTCAACTTCCGTACTGGGGAGTCCTCCTAGCACTCGGATTAGCTGTATTCTTCCTGTTGCCAATTGGAGTAATCACGGCCACCACAAACCAGGTATAGTCAAATATAAATCGTTTCCAATCTTCTGTGAAAATCTCCTCTCGTTATTGATGAGACATGGACTTTCGTGTTCAGCAACCCGGATTGAATGTCATCAGCGAGCTGATAATCGGTTTCATGTATCCTGGGAGGCCTCTGGCAAATGTGGCATTCAAGACACATGGTTACATAAGCATGGTGCAGGCGATGACTTTTCTCTCTGACTTTAAGTTGGGCCATTACATGAAAATCCCACCAAAGTCCATGTTCATTGTTCAGGTAATTTCCGAGTTTCAATACCACACGTTAAGTACTGTTGTCAGATAATTATACACGTTCAAACAGTCTACTTTGGCACGGCCTGGTGGCTCCTCGCATCTGTGGATAACATCTGCGACCCTTCCAAATTGCCCGAGGGAAGCCCGTGGACATGCCCTGGGTATGATGTATTTTACTATGCCTCCATCATTTGGGGCGTGGTCGGACCACTCAGAATGTTCGGCCGCCTTGGGCCATATGCCAAGATGAACTATTTCTTTCTCTTTGGAATTCTCGCTCCGGTCCCGGTCTGGATCCTCTCCCGAATGTTTCCCGAGAAGAAATGGATAAGGTTCATCAACGTGCCTATCATCATAAGTGGCGCAGGGAATATGCTGCCAGCAACGTCCGTGAATTACATTTGCTGGATAACCGTCGGAGTTTTCTTTAACATATATGTGTTCAGGAGGTACAAAAGTTGGTGGGCAAGGCACAACTATATTTTGTCAGCTGGGCTCGATGCCGGCGTCGCCTTCATGGCCATACTTTGCTATTTCACATTGCAGATTAAGGACATTAACGGGATGAATTGGTGGGGCCTGGAATTGGACGATCACTGCCCTCTCGCTAGTTGTCCTACAGCTCCGGGCATTGAGGTTAAAGATTGCCCGGTTTTTCGTTGATCAGAGGGCATCTCAAGTTCTTCGCTGATATGAAATGTCAAGGGGAATAAAATCTGTACTTTTCACTTCATGCTCAATTGCTAGGAACACTAATACTGCCCAAATCTTGAAGTGCAAAAGAAGAAAACGAAATAGATTTTGTAGTGTGCATGGATCTTTTGCCCTTATTTTTAACTACAACCGTTAATTTGATGAATCAATCAGCATCATAAGTTGATAACCATGGTGAAGAGAATGAGAGGTGTAGAAGCCGAACCAAAAAGAGGACACGCTTCTGCTGACGATATCATAATATCAGTGACCCTAACAATCTACGTGCTAATCTTTGCTATAATTCTTGCTAGTAACGAAGCATTTGTTGGTTTCGACAGGCTTTATTTTCTAATTTGAATCTGGAGTTCGCTAAAATGCTGTTGTGATAATTCAATGGAATGAAACCGTGCTGAACGAGAGATGTGCTTATGTGCACGATACTTAGACTTCGTTCATTTTACAGAAAATGTAACATTTCTAGAAAATATTTTCCTAAAATTCATTTTTCAAGAAAATAACGATATTTTTTTGTTTGGCAGAAACGTGAAATTGAAGTAGAAAAAATTTTTCCATCATCCGGTATCTAATTTGATTTTTCTCCATGCAATTCTTTTGATCATTATTTTTATTTTTATTTTATTGTGTTTTTTTATTTTTTATTTTTTATTTAAAAAATTTAATTTTAATTTTTTTATCCTTCTTTTCTTTCTTTTTTTTTTTCCTTTTCTTTTCTTTTCCTTAGTCGATTGCTTGCGATAACCAACAAGCACAGCCTCAGACCTCAAGCCTCGCAGATTCGTGACATGAGTGTCACCGATCTAGTGAGGCCCAAGCCTTGTCACCATCTAGCGGCACTTGAGCATATTATCGATCTGCAAGGCTCAAGCCTCGTCATCGTCTAGTGATGGTTGAGTGTCACTGAAGTAGCGAGCTATAAGGCCGTCAACCGACCAAAGAAGAAGGAAAATAAAAAGAAAGAAAAGGGAAAAAAAGAAAATAAAAAATAAAAATAAAATGAAAATGAAAATGAAAAGATATTTGTTGAAAGAAATTGAGGTGAAAGAAAATATGGAAAATGTTTTCCTCTTTGTCAAAACTGAAAAACATTTTCTCATTTTTAGAAGACTTTTTTTCTTTGATGTAAAATGTTTTCCAAGACTAGTTCATTTTACATGAAACAAATACTAGAAAATTTAGAAAATATTTCCCTAAAGGTTATTTTCCGTTAAACAAATGAAGCGTTAAGACTAAATTTGAGAATGGGCTGCAGACAAAGATAAAAAGGCCAAATATTCCTAGATCTTCATGTTGTGAACCATTAAAAGTCATCACCTTCTACTATGGAGGCATCCCATCGTTTTTTTCTTATGATGATGCATTTTTTTTTATTGACCTTTCAATATTATTTGCTTACCAAATTAGATTGATATTTTGATAGTATTATTTTTTTTCCAATAGGAGACCAATTTGAGATGATCTTTTAATATTACTATTTGTCAACGATGGATATTAGATAGGGATCCCTATATTGCAAAACTCTTTTAAAATCTTGTCATGAACAATTATTTTTAAACATATGATATGTAGGATATAGGTGTTGTAAAGTAGAATCTATATATGCATAAACCATTGTATTTAACATTTTATTACTAAAACATTTATATTTCTATTATTTCTTGTACATTAGTTAAAGTTATATTATATGAGAATTAGAGATCTGTTGAAGTGATTATCAAAAGCAAATTGTTTAGTATGATATGATAATTTGACACCCAACCACTTGGCCAGGCCCCTCTATCTCTACAGTACAGACTGCACATTACATGTGAATGCGTGCCTTGAAGGGAAGGATAGGGAAGGGTAAATTAACGTATACATGGAAGAAGACAAAGCCTGTGATGCAAAATTTCAGAGGTGAAATAGCCCCATCACAACTTGTGGATATGGCCGTTCAGATTTTTTGTCTTTTAATACCAAATGACTTTGTTGACAAAAAAAGAGGAATCCTTACAAATTCTTCTCACGTTCATCCAACAGCAACTTGAGAAGTCCCAATAGAATCAGACACCAACCTTCTCTCCTTGCACTGTTCCTTCGTCTCGTACTCTTGAGTCTGAGAGTGATCTGTCATGTGCAGCGTGTGTGGTAGAGACTACTGAAAAATGAAAGCATAACTCAACCTGACATGCCAATATAATCCATGCAAAGATGACAAACTTAAAAGTAACTTAACCGATATTCTTCTCGCTGGCAGATGCTATTTAAGAGACTATGATTTTTGTGACATGTTAAGCACTTCTTCTTTAGAAAGTGAAAAACAAAATTGGCACTGGTCAAGAATGGGGCAACCGGATGACAACTATGGAGTATCACTCTCTTATCAGCCCAAGAAGCTTGAACCTGATGGTCACAACCTCGAAAATTCTGGTGAAAGAATCTTTCTTAAGTGAACTTCTGACGTCAGTTTTGAGACAAAGCGGCTTCTTTTCATTGTATGATGCTCGTGTTGAATTATTTTCCAGGATTTTTCTTGCACTCTGCTGAACAAAAGGTGTCTGATCTATAAATGAATACTACAGTGAGTTTCAACCGCAATACCAAATGAAGCACAATTAACTGCAAACTTGGATATTATAATTGTTTTGCAGCAAGTGAGTCATGCAAGATAGCTTCTGAATCAGTGTTAACATAATGGCCGTTTGATAATTGATCAAAAACATGTCTCAGAACCGGTTGTAACGAGTAGTTTGAAAGGTGACGGGGTTCATCCATTCTGTTGGATGAAAGGCATGAGTAATTATAATATACAACCCATCATTCATTGGTTCTTACACAAATTGTTGCCTAGTTGCTTTCAACAATCATTCACTATAGGATAATCTGCAGATGAAGTGAATGATGCTCCAATCAAGGGAGTGAGATTGACTGTTTCGATTAAGGATGATCCAACCTTGCCCTGCTTGATAGTTCGAACATGGGTTCCGGGAATCACCGCATGCGCAACTCTGGCTTTTCTAAATCAGTTCTTCGGCTACTGCCAAAAAGCACTATCTTTGATGTCTGTTCCTGCTCAGATTGTGGTACTTCCTTTGGGAAAATTTATGGCAGCGGTTCTGCCGAAGAAAGCGGTTTGCATCCCAGGAACAAATGGTCGTTCTCATTGAATCCAGGACCTTTCAACTTAAAGGAACATTTCCCGATAACCATATTTGCCAACGCCAGCTCATATGGTGTTTCTGCCATGAACATCGTCACCATTGTCCTGGCCTTTTATCACCGGCATATTCATCCTCCAGCAGCTAAGTTGCTGACGCTAACTACACAGGTTTATTCATTATTAATCACTCTCGACCTGGGATTTGACAATCATTAGTCTTCATGTTTTCTTGCCCTGTCCACACATTACAGTGATTATGGACCATTTCTGATGGAACAATATGTACCAAAAATTGCAGATGCTTGGATATGGATGGGCGGGGATTTTCCAGAAGTTCCTTGTTGATTTGCCATGCATGTGGTGGCCAGCGAACCTGGTTCAGGTCTCACTCTTGAGGTATGCCTCTAAGACCACTTCTTTATTTGCTTCTTTCTTCTCAGTTACTTCATTTGTGGTACTTTCAGGGCACTGCACGAGGAGGAGGTCAGGCCCAAAAGAGGATTGACGAGACTGCAGCTCTTCCTTGTAGTCCCCATGTCGAGTTTTGCCTGCTATGTTGTTCCAAAATATCTGTTTCCATCCATAACTGCCCTGTCCTTTGTATGTTGGATATGGAAGGACTTGGTCACAGCATGACAAATTGGGTCTGGACGTCATGGTCTCAGTAATGGCTCCTTTGCCCTGGATTGGGCTACAGTTGCTGCCTTCATTGGATCTCCTTTAGCCAGCCCAGGTTTTGCAGTTATAAACATAAGCATTGGTTTCTTCCTCACGCTTTATGTGTTTATCCCGATTGCCTACTAGACCAATGCATTCGAAACCAAGTGGTTTCCCATTATCTCATCGCACATGTTTTGATGCTAGTGGAGGCAAATACAACATCAGATTAGTCCTGAACGAGACAAACTTCCAATTCAATGAGCAAGGATATGATGACTACAGTAAAATCCACCTGAGTATCTACTTCGCTTTTGCTTATGGATTGAGCTTTGTGACCTTGGCAGCTACAGTATCTCATGTTGCTCTCTTCCATGGCAGGTGAATGCTTTTTACTCTCTGTACTGATCACTGAGTATCACTCCCTGGACAGGGAACTGCCTCTATCCATTCTATTCACCTGTGAATTATATCAACAAATCCTACAAACTTTTGCAGTAAAACAGAATAGCATTTAGTAACTGAATAATGAAAACCATGTGGTTAGCAAAGTTCACGGCACACCAAGTTGCAGAGCCGTGAGGATTAATCATCTCAAAAATGGATTCTAGCGTTCCATTTACAAGAATATCTGGCAACAAGCAAAGGCAGCTTTTCAAGATAAGTTTGATGACGTGCATACTAGACTGATGAAGAAGAACTATGATGGTGTTCTACTCACTGATGCTGATATTGATCAGACTTGCCATGGTTGCTTGTGAAGGATTTGGCAGACAGCTTCAACTTCCCTACTGGGTAGTCCTTCTAGCAATCGGCATAGTTCTATTCTTCATGCTGCCAATTGGAGTAATCACAGCGACCACAAACCAGGTACAGTCGATATAAATCATTCCTGATCTTCTATGGAAAGTCTCCCCTTCTTAACGGTGAGACCTTGACTTTCATGTTCAGCAACCTGGCTTGAATGTCATCACAGAGCTGATAATCAGGTATATGTATCCTGGAAAGCCTCTGGCAAATGTGACATTCAAGACATATGGTTATGCAAGCATGGTGCAGGCCATAACTTTTCTCTCAGACTTTAAGTTGGGCCATTACATGAAAATCCCACCAAAGTACATGTTGATTGTTCAGGTAATTTCCAAGTCCCAATATCTGCCATCATGTCTCATCTTATGTTTAGTACTATTGTAGAATAATTATACACATTCAAATAGTTGGAACTAACAGTGACTTATTTCTCCTGAATGAAGCTGGTAGCAACAGTAGCTGCATCTTCAGTATACTTTGGCACGGCCTGGTGGCTCCTCACATCTGTGAATAACATCTGTGATCCGTCCAAATAGCCTGCGGGAAGCCTGTTGACGTGCCCTGGGGACGATTTATTTTACAATGCTTCCATCATTTGGTGTGTGCCTGGACCACTCAGGATGTTTGGCCGCCTTGGGGTATTTGCAAAGATGAACTATTTCTTTCTCATCGAAATTCTCTCTCTGGTCCCAGTCCAGGTCCTCTGTTGAGCGTTTCCCGAGAAGATATGGATAAGGCTCATCGAAATGCCTATCATCATAAATGGTGTGGGGAAAATGCTACTGGCAACGTCTGTGAACTACATATGTTGGATAACAGTCGGAGTTTTCTTCAATTTACATGTGTACAGGAGGTACGAGAGTCGGTGGGCAAAGCACAACTACATTATGTCCGCAGGGCTCGATGCCGGTGTCGCCTTCGTGGCCATACTTTGCTATTACACATTGCAGATTAGGGACATTAATGGGATGAGTTGGTGGGGCCTGGATTTAGATGATCACTGCCCTCTCGCTAGTTGTCCTACCGCTTCAGGCATTAAGGTTGGAGATTGCCCTGTCTTCCGTTGATTGGAGGACATCCTGATTTCATTGCCGTTATGGAATGTCAAGAAAAAAAAAATCTGTACTGCCTTGTGCTCAATTTCTAGGGTCTGATATAGCGTAAAATCTTAGTTTTACTACAACCATTGATCAGCATCGTAAGTTAATAACCATGGTGAAGAGAATGAGAGTGTAGAAGTCAAACCAAAAGGAGAAGACACGTGCTTCTGCTGACATTATCCTAATATCAGTGAGCTTAACCATCTATATCATGAATCCTTTACATCATGCCAATCTTGCTGTAATTTTGGCAAGTAATTAAACAAGGGTTGGTTTTTACGGACTTTTCCTCTCTAACTTTGATTCTTGATTTGGCTAAAATGCTGTTCTGATCTTTTCAAAGGAGCAAAACCGTGCCAAACAAGAGTTGCGTATAGATGCACTATAGTTAATGACTGAATTTGAGAGCAGGATGCAGACAAAGATGGAGAGGCCTAGTGTTCCTTGATCTTCACATTATAAACCATTAGATCGTCGCAACACGCAAGCAAAAGTCTGAACTGTTTAATGTACTTCATCTGCATAGATTCATTTCTCGACAAATACTTTGCTGCGTAGTTTACCCCAGGGTAATTCTTTTTCCAACTATAAAGAACATCATCTAGGTTTTGGAATCACCCATACTTCGGTAGTCAAAGGCAAACTTTGCGTGTGAGATGCCTGAAAGTGGCCCTTTTGTTTATTGGCACCAAAGACAGAGGATCAGCTTTTTGGTAACTAAAAGTGCCGTCTTGGACTATAAGGACAACTAATCTCTAGGCAGATTTCTTTCTTTGGCCTGCAAACATGTCTTACGTGCTAAACGCAGGTACCAAGTGTGATGGTGACTAGAGAATCATTGTTAATGTTCATCTGAAAGAAAGGGAAGGTCCAAGTATAGCTTTGGAACGTTGATCAAGAAAAACCAGCCTACAGTAAAAATGGACCAACTGAACTGTATAGTGATTTCTATATAGATATTCTTGTGACGGTATACAGTGGATCCACCAATTGACAATGTATTCGCCGGCCAGAACTAGTATATAGAAATCCTTCGGCAAGATGGGGTGGACAAGGAACAATTGACAAAAAGAGCGGTGAGGAGAGGCAGAAGATGCATCTGAGTATGATAGGAATGCGAAACAGGTCAGGTCCATGACTGTGTTGAGAAAATTAGAGCAAGGGGAAGGGAAGAAAGAGTAGAATTGCTGTCGGAAAACGGTGGTTTTATTTTTTATTTTTTATGGAAATTACACAAATGCCTTGAACTTAGGTTATATAATGTGATTCATGAACTTTTAATACATATTCAATTTAATATTTTGACTATTTGAAAATATTAAATATTGATCCTAATCTTGAATTCATAGGAGGATTAAATTCAATATTTTCATATAGTTCAAGGATTACATTGAACATTTGGTTAAAGTTCAGAAACCGCATTATACATGAAACCAAGATTTAGGGATCATTTATGTCATTATCCCTTTTTCTTCAGGCAAATCCATGTCTCGTGAGTTAGACCTTCGCTTTCAATTGCATAGTCTATCCCAAGGCACTCGGACAAAAGTTTCAAGAGATTGCATGTTCTTTGTCTGAAACTTCCATGCTCTGTTTTTCTCTCGGTGCAGAGCTCGCGGCCTATGTCCATGGAGGTCGCGACCTCCGGATGCTAGCCTCGCGTGGTCATAGAACAGGGTTAATATTTTTGCATTCATCTTTTTTTTCAAAAAAAAAAATATTTTTTTGCAGTTTATTGTCATCACTTTCTCTAATGAGCGTTTATCATTTCATGATAATAATCAAGGTTTGATAGATCATTAATTGTCCCACTTTGTGTAATTTTCACAACAAAAATTTTGGTTTTTTCTTTTTTCTTCACGGTCCTCTTCTGAGTTAAACAAATAACATGTGTGAATAAAACCAAATGTCTAATAAATAACCGTAAACTTTGCTAAACCAAATTCGGTTTCTAAATTTTTATTCATCTCGAAGCATAATTGATATACCTTTACTTATTGTATATAAATCAATAAAATGATAACTTAGATCAAGAGATTATAACCATATGAACCTCTAAGAGATTAACTTTTTAAGATTGAATAAATTCATATGTTCCAAACAGAAAAAATGTGTTGCGCTTAAAAATATCTTAAGTCGTTACAAAAATGATGTCAATGATGAAATTAGAAAAAATAAAATTATGTTATTTGATGCTTTATAATTAACATATATAATGAATAGATGTTCTGTGTAACGAATTAGAACAATTTTATCTGCATCTTCTGCGAAGATGCTCTAGACAAGAGACATAATTTGAAACCAAATTTTGTGTGTTTCCAAAATTATAGATTATCGTTCTTCATACATGACTATATGTTTACAACATGTGTTCTAATTTGCCGTTGAAAACACTGTGATGTAAGATAAGATGCGGCCCCATTTGCAACGCAATGTGACTCGTTACTAGTTAAAAAGAGCCAATAATTGCCCGAGAGTGCTAACAACCGTCCATAACTCACTAGACAAGAGCACATGAGCATGTCACGTCGTCCAACCTCGCGCAACTTTTATATAGTAAATATACCCCTTTTCAAAGATTAACATTATAAGTTTGACAACAACCCATTCGGCCCCGTGATCTTCTACTGGTCTTTAGAAAGAGCTAATAATTGTCCGAAAATTCTAATAATCACTGATAACTCAATAGGTAAAAGTATGTGAACATGTCGCATTGTTAAATCTGGAGCGACTTTTATATAGGATATATACCCCTTCTTAAAGACTAACATGGTAAATTAATTTGACACCAACCCACTCGCCCTGTGATGGTCTTCTAATCTTTAAATGAGCCAACAACGTCCGGGAGAGCTAATAACCATTGATAACTCAATAGACAAAAGCATGTGAGCATGTAACATTGTTCAATTTCTAGCATGATAACTCAATTTGACAACAGGCTAGTAAAGAATGCATGCGAACGCTTGTCTTGAAGGGAAGGATAGGGGTGCGGAAATTAATGAACACATGGAAGACGACAAAGCTGGTGATGCCTTTGGAGGATATGGCCGTTCACCAAATGACTCGTTCACTTCGAATGAGGAATCTTTGCAGATTCCTTCTCAAGCCCATCCGGCAGCGACTTGAGAGGGTCCCAAAAGGATCAGATCGCCAACAATCTCTCCTTGGACTGTACCTTCGTCTGGTGCTCTGAGTCTCAGACTGATCCATCATATGCAGCTGTGTGCAGTAGACAAAATGAAATGCACCTTGACCAATGCTCTCCTTGCCAACAGATGCTCTATGAGCCGGTCATCTCTACGGCGTGTTATGCCCTTTGTCTTGAGAAAGTGACAAAAAAGGTTTATCACTGATCAAGAATGGAGCAACCAGATGACGACCATGGAGTATCACCCTCTTATCAGCCCAAGAAGCTTCAACCCGATGATCACAGTTTCGACAGTTCTGGTGAGTGAATCTTTTCTTTAGCCAGCTTTTGATGTTGGGTTTCGTGACGAAGCGACTTCTTTTTCATTGGATGATGTTCGTGTTGTATTATGTTTCTGCAATTTTCTTTGCACTCCGCTGATTAAAAGGACTGATCTATATATGAATACCACAGTAAGCTTCAACTGCAAAACCAAGTGAAGTAGAAGTGCAATTCAACATTAAACTTGGTTATCAGTATTATTTTCACGGCAAGTCAGCCATGGTAATTTTAAACTTTTGGAAAGTTCACAGCTAAGAACTCAACTTACTATTTGCTTCAGGATCTGTTGAAATATGACCAAGTCTCTGAGTTAGTGTGTGTGTTAACATAGTGGCCTTCTGGTAATTGAGCAAAAGCATGTCTCAGAACCGGTTGGAACAAGTAGTCTCAATTGATTAATGAAGTGAGCAATAATACATAACCCATCCTTCATTGGAACTTTCATATATTGTTGCTGTCGCTTTCAACAGTCATTCACTAATGGATGATGAATTATCTGCAGATGAAGTGAATGATTGTCCAATCGAGGAAGTGAGATTGACTGTTTCGATTAAGGATGATCCAACCTTGCCCTGCTTGACAATTCGAACATGGATTCTTGGAATCATCGCATGCACAACTCTGGCTTTTTTAAATCAGTTCTTTGGCTACCGCCAAAACGCACTCTCTTTGACTTCAGTTTCTGCTCAGATTGTGGTACTTCCTCTGGGAAAATTTATGGCAGCAGTTCTGCCGAAGAAAGTTGTTCACATCCCGGGAACAAAATGGTCATTCTCATTGAATCCAGGACCCTTCAACTTGAAGGAACATGTCCTGATAACCATATTCGCCAACACAGGCTCAACCAACGTGTATGCCATGAACATTATCACCATAGTCATGGCGTTTTATCACCGTCATATTCATTTTTTAGCAGCTATGTTGCTGACACTAACTACACAGGTATATTCAATAGTAATCACTCTTGGCCTGGGGTTTGACAATCATTAGCGTTCATGTTTTCTTGCCCTGTCTACACATTACTGTGATTATGGACCCCCCCTGACGGAACAAAATGTATGAAAAATTGCAGATGCTTGGATATGGATGGGCGGGGATTTTTCGGAAGTTCCTTGTTGATTCGCCATACATGTGGTGGCCAGCGAACCTGGTTCAGGTCTCTCTCTTCAGGTATGTCTCTGAGACTTTCATATTTGCTTCTTTCTTTTCAGTTACTTCTTCAGGGTCGCAATTCCAATTTAGTTGAACTTTCAGGGCACTGCATGAGGAGGAGGTCAGGCCCAAAGGAGGATTGATGAGGCTGCAGTTCTTCCTCATAGTCCTCATATCGAGTTTCGCCTACTATGTTGTTCCAAACTATCTGTTTCCATCCATAACTGCCCTATCCTTTGTATGTTGGATATGGAAGGACTCAGTCACAGCCCAACAAATCGGTTCTGGACGTCGTGGTCTCGGTATTGGCTCCTTTGCCCTGGATTGGGCTACCGTTGCTGCCTTCATTGGATCTCCTTTAGCTACCCCGGGATTTGCACTTATAAACATAAGCATTGGTTTCTTCCTCATGCTCTATGTGTTAATCCCAATTGCCTACTGGACCAATGCATTCGAAGCCAAGCGGTTCCCCATCATCTCATCACATGTGTTTGATGCTAATGGAGGCAAATACAATGTCGGATTAGTCCTGAACGAGACAAACTTCCAATTCAATCAGCAAGGATATGATGATTACAGTAAAGTTCACCTGAGTATCTTCTTTGCTTTTGCTTATGGATTGAGCTTTGCGACCTTGGCAGCTACAATATCTCATGTCGCTCTATTCCATGGCAGGTGAATGCTTTTTACTCTTTGTACTTATCGCTGAGTATCACTATATGGAAAAAGAACTACCTTTATTCTCTCTTTTTATCACCGACAAAAATATATCAAGATATCCTACAAAACTTTTGCAGTAAAACTGAATTGCATTCCGTAATTGAAATATAAAAACAATGTCGTTTTACAAAGTTGGTTGTGCAGAAAGCTGCAGAGCTGTGAGGATTAGTAATCATCTCAAAAACAGATTCTAACATTCCATTTACAGGACTATTTGGCAACAAACACAGGCGGCTTTTCGAGATAAGTTCGATGATGTACACACTAGACTGATGAAGAAGAATTACGATGCTGTGCCACAATGGTGGTTTTATTCACTGTGGCTGATAATGATTGGACTCGCCATGGTTGCTTGTGAAGGATTTGGTGGACAGCTTCAACTTCCGTACTGGGGAGTCATCCTAGCAATTGGTGTAGTACTATTCTTCATGTTGCCAATTGGAGTAATCACAGCCACCACAAACCAGGTATAGTCAACATAAGTCGTTGTCAATCTTCAATGAAAATTTCCTCCTGCTATTATTGAGACATGGTCTTTCGTGTTCAGCAATTCGGATTGAATGTCATCTCGGAGCTGATAGTTGGTTATATGTATCCTGGAAGGCCTCTGGCGAATGTGGTATTCAAGACATATAGTTATGTAAGCATGGTGCAGGCAATAACTTTTCTCTCCGACTTTAAATTAGGCCATTACATGAAAATTCCACCAAAGTCCATGTTCATTGTTCAGGTAACTTCCGAGTTTCAGTATTTTTAATTACCATGTCTCATCTTATGTTAAGTACTGTTGTCAGATAATTATACAAATTCAAATAGTAGGAATTAACATTGACTTATTTCTCCTGAATGAAGCTCGTGGGAACGGTAGTTGCATCTTCAGTCTACTTCAGCACGGCCTGGTGGCTCCTCACATCTGTGGATAACATCTGTGATCCATCCAAATTGCCCATGGGAAGCCCGTGGACGTGCCCTGGGGACGATTTATTTTACAATGCCTCCATCATTTGGGGCGTGGTTGGACCACTCAGGATGTTCGGCCGCCTTGGGGTATATGCCAAGATGAACTATTTCTTTCTCTTTGGAATTCTCGCTCCAGTCCCAGTCTGGATCCTCTCTCGGATGTTTCCCGAGAAGAAATGGATAAGGCTCATCAACATGCCTATCATCATAAGTGGCTCGCCATCTATGCCACCGGGAACGGCAGTGAACAACATATGTTGGCTAACCGTTGGAATTTTCTTCAACGTATATGTGTACAGGAGGTACAAAAGTTGGTGGGCGAGGCACAACTACATTTTGTCTGCTGGGCTCGATGCCGGTGTTGCCTTCATGGCTATACTTTGCTATTACACATTGCAGATTAGGGACATTAATGGGATGAGGTGGTGGGGCCTGGATTTGGATGATCACTGCCCTCTCGCTGGTTGTCCAACCGCTGCCGGCATAAAGGTTGGAGATTGCCCCGTTTTTCATTGATCAAAGGACATCCTAAATCTTCACAGATATGCAATGTCAAGGAAAAACAGATCTGTACTACTCATAAATGCTCAAGTTATAGGGATAGATATAGTGTCAAATCTTTAAGTGGACAAAAAGAAAATGAAGCAGAACTTGTAGTGTGGGTAGAGCTTTTGCTGCTGCAGCCATTAATTTGATGAACCAATCACATCGTAAGTTAATAAGCATGCTGAAGAGAATGACAGCATAAAAGTTGAACCAAAAGGATAAGACACTTCTGCTGACATTATCCTCATATCAGTGAGCTTCATTATAGAACATTTACATCCTGTCAATCTTGCTGTAAATTTTGCTGATAATTAAACATTGGTTGGCTTTGACAGACTTCCCTTTATTATTTGAATCCTAATTTAGCTAAAATGCTGTTCTGATCATTTCAATGTAGCGAAACTGTGCTGAATGAGAGTTGTGTATATATGCACTATAGTTAATGACTGAATTTGAGAATGGAAGCAGATGAAGATGGAGAGGCCAAATTTTAGATCGTCACAACACACTATTAAAAGTCTTAACTGAATGATGTACTTCATTTTCGTTGACTCATTTATCAACAAACTTCGTGGTACAGTTAGGCCGACATGACAATTTTTTTTCCAACAGAAAAGAACATCATTCCAGTTTGGTATCGTGCATATGTTGGTGTTCGAAGGCTGACTCAGTGTTAGATGCCTGAAAATGAACCCTTTTTTTTTATTGGCACTCAAGAGAGAGAATCAGCTTTTATGTTTGAGAAGTAGCACATCATTTGGCAACTAAAATTGTTGTCCAGGACTATAAGGACGAGTAATCTTCAAAGCAGTTTTCTTCATTGGCCTGTAGAAGTCTTGTGTGCTCAGTGCATGTAACAATTGTGATAGTGACTCTTCTTTAGTACGGTTGCTCTTTGTAGATAAGAATCTCAATGATCATCTGAAAGAAAAGGGAAGGCCATGTACAGCTTTGGAACATTTATCGACAGACTAGTTTACAGTAAAAATGGACCAACTGAACTATATTGATGTCAATATCGAATTGAGGCGTCGGAGCAAACAAGAGTTGCATAAGATTTTGAACCATTCGAAATCCAATTCTTGTCTCCCCATACTATGGATCCACCAATCGACAATGAATTCACCGACCTGAACTACTTTATAGAAATTTTTCCAACAAGATGTGGCAGAGAAGGAACAAGTAATTGACAAAGAACCGCGAGTAGAGGCAGAAGATATTGATGGGAATCCAAAAACGATCAGTGATGCTGATGAGAAAATGAGAGCAAAGGGATGGGAAACAGTGTAGAATTTCTGGGAGATTGCGGCTTCGCAGTAGGTGGCATTGGAATATGCAGTCGGACCGAAAGTGGTCCTAACGTTAAGGCTTGGGTCACAAGAAAACGATATCAAAAGGGTCCTTTCGAAGATGCGGAAAGACGAGAGCTAACGAAAATCAAGAATAGAGTTGGTGCTGCTTGTGCTTTCGACAAACAGAAGGTAATGGTTTGACTTTGACAACTCAAAGTACTGAAGCAGAAATGGCAAAAGTAATAGAATTGCTTCAAACAATTGCGACATGGCTAGAATTTGACATATCTCCTCGAAAAAGTATTGTTCCAAAAAAAGTTTAAATGTGGGTACATTTTTCTCTTTCCAGATATCTGCACAATTTTGATCCATATAATGTCGATTATTTCATTCCAATGATCGATGATAATTCATAGTAATTTGCAATAAAGTGAATACAAGATCTTTTAAATGTCGGGTTTTTCGCTTACAAGCAACGGGTGTGCACTTTTGCTAGTTATTCTATTATAAACCATCCTTTTTTAATTTTCGAGCAAATGAGATAAATAATATGATTAAGAGCCCAACAAAGTTAACCAACTGTCCAATAAAGCAGATGAGGAAAACAACAGAACATTAGACCATGTCCCAGGTTCATTGTGTTTTTCCATGGAAAATCTTGGTACTCTAACTCAGACAAGAGCAATCTAGATCCAGCCCAAATGCAGAACTGTGCGATGATTGTGCTGTGAAATTGAATTTGTACAGATTGGTAATTACTTATAAATTGGGATTACCTGAAAGTAGCTAGTAAACTTCTTTGATTAAAAAACATCCAGATCCCAAAAGCTCCTCAATAATGCATAATTTAAGTTTTTCCCGGAACATCATGGCACTACATTGTAGTGCACCAAATATAGAGCAAGCATAATTTGATTGATCAACGATGCATATTACTTGCTGCAAGCATTATTCGAAGTCAAAAGTACTTGAATTATAACTAAAGTCTCCATCTCAGCGAAAATTACTTAGGAAATAACAACTATGAGTTTAATGTTCACCATAAACTTCCAACATTGATCAAAGAGTTCAGGCGAGGAGATAGATAATATGCAGGCCCAGAATCAAAGTGGTCCAGAAAAGGTCCTCCTCAAGGGTCTAAAGCCACCAACTTCACTTGGTCCTGGCCCATGCTGAGAGAAAAATAAGATGAACAGGCTATAATCAGTTCTCATAAATGTGATGACAGTATGGAGAAGGAGAATTTGAGCTAACAAAACTACACTTCAGAGTCAAGAATATATGAAGTTCCGATAATTGATATGTTGAGTTCTTGCATATTAATTTCTTCATTAAGCATGTTCCTTCTCTTTCTCCTAACCGAAAGTATCTCAAAAATATCTTTATAGTCAAGGATTTCTGTTCTCGGTATTGGCACGAACCGTGCATCTCTCTAACCATGCTAGCGGCATTTACAAGACAGACCAAACGTAAATCCGTCCAATTCTGCCTTGTGATGATTGGGTTTAGCTACAAGGGAGGCAAATCAAGTGGACAAGGGGTGTTTCTTGGGTCCAATAATGACTTGACTCATTACTTTGAATGCCTCGCTTGCTTGTCCTTGGTTCTATAACTTAGACTTTAATCACCGTATTAGGCCAATCCAATGAAATTGGGCATTTCAATTAATTATAATCTTGGAGGAAGAAAAAGCCAGCGAGCGGTGGTGGATGAATGATAAGTATGTGAATTAACCATCTCTTCAGTTCTTAAAGTGCAGATTTGTTATTAATCTAGCATTAGTTGTAAATTCTTTCCAACATCAAAGATAAGCACCTAATAATATTCTTGAAAATCAATCGTAGCTTCAGAGGAAAGGGTTGTCCAAGGATGACTACTAATTCATTCGACATAGAAGACAATGCGGATCAATTTCGGGAGAACAATGTGAGAGAGAGAGAGAGAGAGAGAGAGAGAGAGAGAGAGAGAGAGATAGTGAGTTTAAACATGATTACCGCCAACAGCTTTCTGCGATTATCATTTTCCCTGCGCATCCTCACGACCTTTCGCTCCAATTCGAGGATGTGATTCTGACCAATTAGTGGCATCAACAGATTCAGAACCTCGTAAGGAGAAGTATTTTAAACGAAATTCTAGCTTACCAAACAAAATCCGTAGCGAATACTTGTGATCCGGCCTCGCCGACTGAGATTACTGCAATTGTTGTTTGACTGAATTGATTATACATATAGGGAACTTTTACCTGAACTTTCTCGTGAGAACGAGCAGCAGCCATTCTGTTCTTAATCTTGTTGAACTCTCGCCTTTGAGCATATTCCAAAGTGCCCCTTTTTAATCTTTTCCCTTTGGGCCATTTGTTTTCAGTTTCGGTGGCATCTTCCTGAAGGATCTGCAAAGATCGGTCATATTCAGTGCGATCCTTATTTCATGTATTACTGAGGAAGACTGCTAAATCAACAAACAAAATGCATGAGGAATAATTGTACAGTAAAGTAAGCATATAATTCTAACTGCTATTAGGCCAGAAAAAATCTTGGGCGTGACACACAAAATTTGCCTTCCTGGACACGACAATATGCACGAAATTGTCTTTTGGTCACCATGTGTCCTTCAATTCTCTGCCGGCCAGTTACTTTCCAAGGAGGGAAAAAAAAAACATGAACAATGAAAACGATTTTCTTGAACAATAAAGGAAAAATATATGAAGAAATAACTACGAAACTGTATTCTCTTTTTATCTAGCAGGCACTAGCGATGTGTTTGGAACGGGTGACCCTGTCCAAATTCAATCACATCAAAGCATGTCTAGGTATTTCAAACTCAGCCCTCTAACTAGGAAGCAGCTAGAAATGCAAAAAATGTGTACACTTCTAACAAAATGCTCATCTTGCTCAATTAGATTATATTCACCATTCAGTGTAATTTACATCAAAAGCTACGACTCCTTTTTCGTTACCTTAAGGGAAAATTTCACAAAATGGCTCATGCCAAAATGATCATTTTGACTCAAATCCTAGTTCACAGCACAAATTCTATCTGCTGTAAGTTCATTCAAGATGATTTATCGGGGGTTATCCAGAGTTATTACCTTCCTTTTCTCGATGGCTCCATCTACAGCAACTCCATACTTCATATTGTTCGGCTCGCACTGCCGAGCATATTCTGGAAAACCCTTCTTACACCTTCCCTTGACATGTTCAGGTTCATTGTGTTCCTCAAGGATTCGCATGCAGAGGTCATATTTAATGCAGGCGTTATTGTCATCTGGGGGATGATGATCAACAGAACCCAAGTAGTGGTTCTCCAAAGGCTTGGATTCACGTAAAAGCTTGGTCTGCTCCGAAGAGTCTTTTTCTTTGATACAGTTCAGTGAAACCATGATTTACTTTGTAAGGCTGATATGTTCATAAGCTTCCTCAAGCCGAGTTTCATTTATGGCTCAATACCGACGAAGGATGAAAGCTTTGTAGGACACCATCAAACACACCGTCACACTTCTTTCATGCATCACGCAATTATTTCGTGCATTAGGCGCATCACTTGTGAAGGGACGCTAAACCAACAAAGAAAATGCATGCAGAATAATCGTACCAGTCTTTCAGAGCACCTTTTCCTTGTTTGTTTGTCCGGAGTGGCCAAAACATGTTTTGATATTGAGTGAAATATAATTCTGGGTCCTTTGTGAAACAAAGAGAATCATTCTCGGGCGGGTCACGCTCAGATTGCCATCAAGACACCAGCACATACATTAGCATGTCCTTAGTCGCAGTTCTCTTTGAACCCCGGATGGCAATGTACGTAGTAGCTTGTACGAAAACAATTGTAAAGAATTTTCGTTGAACTTTTACGTATCATGATTAATGAACACTGCCATTAGTATAAAAAAGAAATAGCGGTGTTCTTGATTTGATGGTACCATATTTTCAAAGTTCAAGTCAGTTTAAGCTCAACTCGAGCCAATTAGACTAAATTTTACCTGTAAAACAGGTTAAATCATACTCAATATCTTGACAAATTATGATCCATCGAGCCTCAAGCTATGCATAATCAAGCCAAGTCGAGTTAAGTGTTAATTTGTGTAGACTTGACTCGCACCATTAGAATCGATTGGACCACGAACTTAGATAAATTGTCATCCCTTGATTATAATGGGAGTAATCTTCTAATATTTAGTCAAATTCCTGGTAAAAGTACTTTACAGTCCACATAACTCTCAATTTATAAACTAGCAAAGAGTATAACATGGCGCAACACCATTACCAACACCTGAGGCTAGGAGTTCTGTGTCGTTATGGGAATAACAATTCCTTTATTGGTGATGATATGACAAGTGAGAGGTTGAAAACTCAGCCTCCAAGTGAAGTAATGATTTCCATTGGAAGCTAAAGCTTCCATTTTGTCCAAAGATTCCTTGGAAAGTAGATGAACAATGTACTGGGAGAAAGAATATTTTGCTTTCATGTGCATAGGCATAAGATTTTGAACCATTCAAAATCCATCAAGATGTGGCGGAGAAGGAACAAGTAATTGACAAAGAACCGCGAGTAGAGGCAGAAGATATTGATGGGAATCCAAAAAAGATTAATGATGCTGATGAGAAAATGAGAGCAAAGGGATGGGAAACTATCACACCCCGATTCTCCGAGCATGTACCCATCCCTCATCTTGGTCGATTAATAGCGACGTCCCAGGACGCATCGCCAGCCATTTCTTTATAATATGCATACGAAAGCATTATAAAATCCTTAGACAATAAAATAATGGGATAAAAAAGTAAAACCAAGTTTTTCACAAAAAACCTTTTTTATAAACACATAGGTTTATACGCGGAAGTCTAGAAAAAGGAATCAACTTTCAACAAAAGAGAAATGTCCTAGGACTAACTAGTCAGACATGCTTGCCGATTCTCTAGGCTTCACTTTCTGAACTTCGAGCCTCGGGTCCCTCACCACTGTCAACTAGGGCTTGAAAATGGTTATATAATAACCAGTGAGACAATGTATTAACAAGTTCAACTCCCTAAGACCCAATTAGGAAGCAAATACGCCCTAAGGGCTGCCTAAGCACACCACCGATCAAAGGACTTACCTTGGCCTCAGTTCCACCCTGTAAGTCAAATATCGTTTACAAATGCCTCAAATCACATCAATCAATTAATTCACAACATCAAATTACATCATTGATCAATCGACCTAGTCGATTACATGTCAGCACGACCCTTTCTTGGTCAGCTCATCTCATACTATTTATAAGTCCACCCGTATTAAGACTGCTCACTGCTAAGCTGATAAATTGATAGTATAGCTCGCTTATGAGATAATCGGGATACTGCTCTCAACTAAGTTGTCATATCGCCCTTAGGTTAATATAGTATACCGACAATGCTCAATTTAAGCTGATAAGGTATACTGCTCTCTATTAAGCTACCATATCGTCCATAAGCTGATATAGTAAACTGACATGTTCCATCAAAACTAACAAGGTATACAGCTCTCTACTAAGCTGATATATCACCCGTAGGCTGATATAGTATACTATCCAAATCATACAACCAATTCCATCTTTTATCATTCTCGATAAAATAGTTGTGTGTGAGTATACGATCGGCCTTAGCCAAAATATAATAATTTCACTTCCACAAATTCCACCATTTTATATAGTCCACCAAAATATTTTTGGCATTGTAAATCAACGCTCGGTTATTTTCCAATCAATTACTAAAATAATTAATTTAGGAATAAAATCATAAAATCACAATTAAATCAATTCAGCACAATTTAGAGCTCAGATAAATAAATAGATTGCATCATAATAACCAGCATAAAATTTCGGTTGTCGACTATCCCAGCCTAATTTCCGAAATATAAATAAATAATTAAATAATTACGAAAAATATTAAATAAATACAATAAATCCAATTAAAGCCCATAATGCCTAATTGGACGTCGAAACGAACCTAGAAAAATTTCAAGGTTTGTTAAATAAATAATAGCGCGTGTCTACTCGCTAATGGCACTATCCAACCACCTAACATACATCGGCAGATAATTAAATTAACTAATCTAATTTAATCTATCAAACTAATCCACGTCTAATTAATCTAATCAACCCCTAAGCGTAATTAACCGACTAAGTAAGGTTTAGTGAGTTCAACTCACTTGATTCGTGATCTGTTCGGTTCAAAACGTCGGGAACGCAATGGGGACCGACTTTCTCCAAAGTAGGCCAAACTTTCGAGGCTCGGAACCACATCAAAATGGGCCAACAAGCTTGTTGAAAACCCACAAATTTGCTCTCTGTTTTGAGTTGCAAAAGAGAGAAATCAAAGCTGAAAGGGGCGGCAAGGATCGGCGAAGGCTGCATGGGCACTCGGCAGGTTGAACGACGGCTCTAACAAGCTTCCACGGCCACTCACAGCAGCTGGACAACTTCTTGGATGCACAGAAAGAGGTAGATGGCGGGCCGGGACGCGCGGACAAGCAGCATAGCGCGAGAAACGTGCAGCCAGCAATGGCGAGCGCGCGAGGTGATGGACGGTGATGGCATGTGGTGGCGCGGCTGATCCAGTGGCTTGCTGGCTCCTTTGCGGTTTGTTGAGCTCGAGACAAGCACAATGAGGGGAAGAGAGGAGCTGGTCACCGATCTTGGAGGGAGAGAAGCAAAGGGGCCTACCAAGCCTTGTTTTTCCACCAATTTGTTCCCTTGACTATTCCTCCTCCACTAGCACCTCCTTGTAAGTCAACACTCCTAGAATTTATTGTGGCATCCCAAAATTTCATGGCAATTTCTAGAAACATTATGACCTATGGAAATGTTGATGGAAGTGTCATTGATTTATGTTGTGACCATTAGACCAAAGAATTGTAATAGACTAAGACCGAGTACTTTAATGGAAATGTATTTTGTATTCATGGGTTATCAAGGTTGGTGCTATAGGACAAATTGATAAGGAGGATTTTGTTCTTGATTATGCACCATATAGATTTGATTCTTATGGTTTAATGTTACAAAGTTTTTATGGCTATATGATATTGTAATTTGGTATTTATATAAGTGGGGATTTAAGGTAAATTATTAAAAGTAAACATGGACTTATTTAAGAAAATTTTGCGCCATTTAAGTTTGGACTTTAGGCTCAAGAGTGTTGAGCCTAAAGTGGGCCAAAAGGCCGGCCCATAAAGCCCCATTGGGCGGTCTACCAAGGCTGGCCCAAGCCCAGCCGAATGAAGCCCATCTTGCATGAAAATTGCCAAGTGGCACTGGCATGCAAGATCAATGATTGTTAATCATTGAAAGGAATAAAATTAGAGAGAAAGAAGGGGGCGGATTAAGCGAGGAAAGGGAGAGAAAGAGAGAGTGTCACACGAAGAGAGAGAAGAGAGAAAGAGAGAAAGGAAAGGAAGAAAGGAAGAGAGAAAGGGGAGACCGTGCGTGCAAGAGAGAAGAAGGAGTTCTGTTCGTCGTCGATCGTCCGCCTAGCTCGCCGCCTTGCCCCTCCGTTCGTTGCTTGCTGTGTTCGCTTGGGCTAGAGGCAAGTAGAGTCCTAAAACCTACCATTTGCTTGCTGTGATGTGTGTGTAGAAGATGGTGAACTTCAGTTGTGGTGGAAGTGATGAAATTTCGAAGCTTTGGGGAGAAATTTGTTGGCCTAGCATGCTGTTTTCTGGAAAAATCAGTCCGACCCTTCATGAGTTTGTGGGCTGCATGCGACTTTTTAGTTAGAATCTCGCTTTAATCTTTTAATGAAAGTTGTAGAGAGCATCTTAAGAAGTAACATACTAAAATTTGAGATAAAACGGACAAATATTGCCTGGTGAAACGATTTTCCTTTGGAGAAATTAGATCTGGAATCTGTTGTGCTGACCTTTAGTGATTTTGTGGACTGTAAAGTAGCTTTTTTGAAAAAATCTCACTTTTATTTCTTAATGAAAGTTGTAGGTAATATTCTGAGGTATAACATACTGAAAATTTAGAAGAAACTGACATATGTAGGTAGGTGAAACAAGTTTCCTTTGAAAGAAGATAATCTAGAAAAACGACACCGAGAACAGGGGGAATTAATCATCTATATCTATTAATCTAGAACGATTTGGGTTTTAATTTCTTCACGATATATTTACCTTTAGGACGTTTCTATAACATATAAAAATTTCAGAATTTTTGGAGGTCATTTGGATATTTAATTTAAATTACTTCTGAAACTGTGCAAGCTGAAGTGTTGAAATTTTGAAAACTGTGATGCATGGACCGTACTATTTTGTGTGAGATTCTTTTGGTATGGTTTTTTTCATGAGATATTTGCCTTTAGGTCTCATCTATAATGTGTCAAGTTTTCAGAATTTATTAATATCATTTACTAATTTTTCTAGAGTTTTAACTAAAGGAGTGCATTATGTTTTATACGAAAATTGATGCATTTTCAAAAATAAATGAATTTTTCCATGTGATGCAATGCTTTGAGCAGTTGATTTTGTTGCATATGTGATGACATATGACATGTTATATGGCATCAAAAGCTAGTTGAGACCCTTGATATTGTTGCATCAAATGCTATGTTGAAATTGAAATACATGTGTAAATATAAATTGAGATAATAACAAGACCGTTGGAGGTGTGAGGCGACGATGCCTTGGGAGTTTCGAGATGCCCAGAGTGTGTGTGCCGAATGCCCGAAGTGTGTGTGCCGGATGTCCTTGGGAGTTTCAAGAAACCCGGAGGTGTGTGCTGGAAGCCTCGGAGGTGTGTGCCGGGGTAATATCCCGTGATGCTAGTTGGGGTACGAGATGCTCGGAGTGTGTGTGCCAGATGCCCGAAGGTGTGTGCTGGAGGTTCCTTGCAATGCTAGGTTGGATGCGAGCGATAAATTGTGGGATGCAAACATTGGTCTCTAGAAAGAAAAATAATGTGATCTAATTGAAAGATAAAGATCAAGGATTGAATCATGCGCATGGATGTATGCTTGATAGCATGGATGATATAAATCTTGGTGATATAAGTTTGGCTGCTTGATGATACATGTATAAGTGCATGGTGGTATATGCACGTTGCATGATGATATGCATGGCTGCTCGATGATATAAGTACAGGTGTATGGTGATATATGCACGTTGCATGATAATATGCATGGTTGTAAAGTGAGGTATGCTTGAATGCATGAAAGATATGTGTTTTATTCTTGATTGTTCTGCTTGACGCATTGTGTAGTTTGATGGATCTTTACTGTTAAGTGGTTGTACTCACTCCTTTTGGGAATTAACATTTCAAATTAGAAAGATGTCTTTGCTACCAATTGCACACAGTATCTATTATGGATTGCCATCTAATGTCGAGGTGGAGTGCACAGAGCATTCCTGCACTAGTGTACCTAGTTTGGTGTATGTTCGAGTCCATGTCTTAGTGATGTACGATGTGGGTCTTGCTAATAGCCTGGTTATCCAGGAACTTTTGTTTGTTCATCTTTGGCATGGTGGAGTGATGCTAGGAATGCTGCCGCCGCCGCCACCCGATGCACTGAGTTGGGTGTGATGGCATGCATAGCTGATGGGAGCTAACACTTTTGGGGAGATAGCCGACACTTGTTGATGGAGGGGTGCCTATGTTCGTTGTAGGGTCGAGTTTTCTTTTGAGTATAGCCAAGTATAGTTAAAATCTTGGCCTTTTTGATGTATTGACCCGAAATATCCATCTTGAAAATATAAATAAAAGTGACTCGGCTTTGTCTTTTTCATTTGGAGCGTAGGTGGTGTGCATTGCATTATTGTTATTGAAGGGAGGATTGGTGAGATACGTTTATGCTTCCGTTGATGAACTACGCTGGGACCTTTACAAAAAAAAAAAAGGAAAATTATTCTATTGATCAACCCCTATGAACTGTGGTTTCATTTTAATTATAAAAAGTCATTAGACCGGTATGTAATAGGACGAGTGACAAGTATCTGTGGTGACCCTAACGGATTGGGGGCCGTCGAGGGGTGCCATAATTCCATTGATCGATGATAATTCATAGTAATTTGCAATAAAGCGAATACAAGATCTTTTAAATGTCGGGTTTTTTGCTTACAAGCAACAGATGTGTTTTTTCGATAGTTATTCTATTATAAACCATCCTTTTTTTAATTTTCAAGCAAACGAGATAAACAATATGATTAAGAGCCCAACCGAGTTAACCGACTGTCCAATAAAGCAGATGAGAAAAACAAGAGTACATTAGACCATGTCCCAGGTTCATTGTGTTTTTCCATGGAAAATCTTGGCACTCTAACTCAAACAAGAGTAATCTAGATCCAACCCAAATGCAGGACTGTGTGATGATCGTGTTGTAAAATTGAATTTGTACAGATTGGTAATTACTTATAAATTAGGATTACCCAAAAGTAGCTAGTAAACTTCTTTGATTAAAGAACATCCAGATCCCAAAAGCTCCTCAACAATGCATAATTTAAATTTTTCTTGAAACATCATGGCATCACATTGTAGTGCACCAAATATGGAGCAAGCATAATTTGATTGATCGATGATGCATATTACTTGCTGCAAGCATTAGTCGAATCCAAAAGTACTTGAATTATAACTAAAGTCAGCATCTCAGCAAAAAATTACCTGGGAAATAACAACTATGAGTTTAATGTTCACCATAAACTTCCAACATTGATCAAAGAGTTCAGGGAAGAAAATAGATAATCTGAAAATATGAATCAAAGTGGTCCAGAAAAGGTCCTCCTCAAGGGTCTAAAGCCACCAACTTCACTTGGTCCTGGCCCATGCTGAGAGAAAAATAAGATGAACAGGCTATAATCAGTTCTCATAAATGTGATGACAGTATGGAGAGGCAGAATTTGAGCTAAGAAAACTACACTTCAGAGTCAAGAATATATGAAGTTCCGATAATTGATATATTGAGTTCTTGCATATTAATTTCTTCATTAAGCCTGTTCCTTCTCTTTCTCCTAACCGAAAGTATCTCAATAATATCTTTATAGTCAAGGATTTCTGTTCTCGGTATTGGCACGAACCGTGCATCTCCAACCATGCTAGCGGCATTTACAAGACAGACCAATCGTAAATCCGTCCAATTCTGCCTTGTGATGATTGGGTTTAGCTACAAGGGAGGCAAATCAAGTGTAAAAGGGGTGGTTCTTGGGTCCAATAATGACTTGACTCATTACTTTGAATGCCTCGCTTGCTTGTCCTTGGTTCTATAACTTGGACTCTAATCACCGTATTAGGCCAATCCAACGGAATTGGGCATTTCAATTACTTATAATCTTGGCAGGAAGAAAATGCCAGCGAGCGGTGGTGGATGAGTGATAAGTGTGAATTAAATTAATGACCATCTCTTCAGTTCTTAAAGTGCAGGTTTGTTATTAATCTAGCATTAGTTGTAAATTCTTTCCAACACCAAAGATAAGCACCTAATAATATTCTTGACAATCAATCGTAGCTTCAAAGGAAAGGGTTGTCCAAGGATGACTACTAATTCATTCTATATATAAGACAATGCGGATCAGTTTCGGGAGACCAATGAGAGACAGACAGACAGACAGACAGAGTTTAAACATGATTACCGCCAACAGCTTTCTGCGATTATCATTTTCCCTGCGCATCCTCACGACCTTTCGCTCCAATTCGAGGATGTGGTTCTGACCAATTAGTGGCATCAACAGATTTAGAACCTCATAAGGAGAAGTATTTTGAACGAAATTCTAGTTTACCAAACAAAATTTGTAGCGAATACTTGTGATCCGGCCTCACCGACTGAGATTACAGCAATTGTTGTTTGACTGAATTGATTATACATATAGGGAACTTTTACCTGAACTTTCTCGAGAGAACGAGCAGCAGCCATTCTGTTCTTAATCTTGTTGAACTCTTGCCTTTGATCATATTCCAAAGTGCCTCTTTTGAATCTTTTCCTTTTGGACCATTTGTTTTCACTTTCGGTGGCATCTCCCTGAAGGATCTGCAAAGATCGGTCATATTCAGTGCGATCCTTGTATCATATATTACTCAGGAAGACTGCTAAATCAACAAACAAAATGCATGACGAATAAATTGTACAATAAAGTAAGCAGATAATTCTAACTGCTATTAGGCCAGAAAAAATCTTGGGCATGACACACAAAATTTGCCTTTCTGGACACGACAATATGCATGAAATTGTCTTTTGGTCACCATGTGTCCTTCAATTCTCTGCAGGCTAGTTACTTTCCAAGAAGGAAAAAAACATGAACAATGAAAACGATTTACTTGAACAATAAAGGAAAAATATATGAAGAAATAATTATGAAAATGTATTCTCTTTTCATCTAGCAGGCACTAGTGATGTGTTTGGAACGGATGACCCTGTCCAAATTCAATCACATCAAAGCATGTCTAGGTTTTTCAAACTCGACCCTCTAACTAGGAAGCAGCTAGAAATGCAAAAAAATGTGTACACTTCTAACAAAATGCTCATCTTGCTCAGTCAGATTATATTCACCATTTAGTGTAATTTACATCAAAAGCTACGACTCCTTTTTCATTACCTTAAGGAAAAATTTCACAAAATGGCTCATGCCAAAATGATCATTTTGACTCAAATCCCAGTTCACGGCACAAATTCTATCTGCTGAAAGTTCATTCGAGATGATTTTTTGGGGGTTTAAATCCAGAGTTATTACCTTCCTTTTCTCGATGTCTCCATCTACAACAATTCCATACCTCATATTATTCGGTTCGCACTGCTGAGCATATTCCGGAAAACCCTTCTTACACCTTCCCTTGACATGTTCAGGTTCATTGTGTTCCTCAAGGATTTGCATGAAGAGGTCATATTCAATGCAGGCGTTAATGTCATCTAGGGGATGATGATCAACAGAACCCAAGCAGTGGTTCTCCAAAGGCTCGGATTCACGTAAAAGCTTGGTCTGCTCCGAAGAGTCTTTTTCTTCGATATAGTTCAGTGGATCCATGATCTACTTTCTAAGGCTAAAATGCTCATAAGTTTCCACAAGCCGAGTTTCAATTTCTGCTCAATACCGGAGAAGGATGAAAGCTTTGTAGGATACCATCAAACACACCGTCACACTTCTTTCATGCATCAGGCAATTATTTCGTGCATTAGGCGCATCACTTGTGAAGGGAGTTTAAACCAACAAAGAAGATGCATGGAGCTTAGAGCACCTTTTCGTTGTTTGTTTTTCCGGAGTTGCCAAAACGTGTTTTGATATTGAGTGAAATATAATTCTTGGGCGGGTAATGCTCAGATTGCCTTCAAGACACCAGCACATACATTAGCCTTTACGTATCATGATTAATGAACACCGCCATTAGTATCAAAAAGAAATAGCGGTGTTCTTGATTCGATGGTACTACATTTTTGAAGTTCGAGTCAGTTTAAGTTCAGCTCAAGCTAATTAGACTAAATTTTACCTAAAACAGGTCTGATCATACTCAGTATCTTGACAAATCATGATCCATCGAGTCTCAAGCTATGCATAATCAAGCCGAGTTAAGTTTATGTAGACTCAACCCAATCACACTCGCACCATTAGAACTTGATTGGATTGCGAACTTAGATAAATTGTCATCCCTGGATTATAATGGGAGTAATCTTATAATATTTAGTCAAATTCCTGGTGAAAGTATTTTACGGTCCACATAACTCTCAATTTATAAACTACCAAAGAGTATAACATGGCGCAACACCATTACCGACATCTGAGGCTAGGAGTTCTGTGTTGTTATGGGAATAGCAATTCCTTTATTGGTGATGATATGACAAGTGAGAGGTTGAAAGTTCAGCCTCCAAGTGAGTGATGATTTCCATTGGAAGCTAAAGCTTCCATTTTGTCCAGAGATTCCTTGGAAAGTGGATGAACAATGTACTGGGAGAAAGAATATTTTGCTTTCATGTGCATAGCCATGATCTGGGATCCATTCAGCCTCCTTCCTAATCGGACTGGGCAAAAAATTGGGTACCGAGGCTGACCAATGCGGTGGCACCAACTAAGACCTGGCCGCCCATAAATGGAACAACAGCTTCTCTTTTGGACTATCTTAGATTAGTAGGCCCATTTGATGGAGTGGAGATTGACTACGCGCAATTGAAAAGGCTGGGAGTTACTATTCAAGCATTTTTATTAGGTTCATTGCCAATAATGCGAAGCCTGCGTGATTACTCCTGCACGGACGATACATATGTATGTGAGGATCAATTATGCACAACTCGTCCAGTAAAACATAGCGGGTCACCTATCAAATGTTTACCGTGTAATTTGTTTTTTTTTTTTTTTTTTGCCATGTTATCTTTCATCTGAGATTAGAGGAAATTTCCTTCTCCCTCGGGATGATTTCAAGAATGGGATAATAGCACAAATGGTCCTTTAACTTTGGTCCAGTTTGCAATGTAGTCCCTCAACTTTTAATTTTTGCAATGTCGTCCCTGAACTTTGACCTAATGTTTAATATCGTCCCTAAACTTTTAATTTGTTCAATATAATCATTGAACTATTAGTAAATATTCAATAGATTTATTAACTTATATGAAAATATTTAAAAGTTCAACGACCACATTGAACATTATATTAAAATTCAAGAATTATGTTGAACAAATTAAAAATCCAAGGACGATTTGTACATTGGACCAAAGTTTATAAATTATTTATATCATTTTCCCTTTTGGAATTGTGTAAAAATATTATATTTGTAGGTGATTCCCCATTGCTAGTCCCATAAACAGAACCCTAACAAAAACACACACTTTCTCTCTTCAACCAACCATAACAACACCACCTCAGCCACTTGGCCACAACCAACTTCAAGCTTCATCACGGCGGTACCAACCCCATTGCCATCGATGGACCACGCGCTACCTAACTTCACGGTCTTCCTTGATCAAGATGAAGTCCATCACTAATTGAGGGTGATGGCCATTGATCGACGATGATTATGACACATATGCATGGGAGTGCACACTCGCGCGTGGGGAGAGAGACAGAGAGAGAGTTGCGGACCCCATTTTCTTTATTATGTTAAGAAGGTCCCAAAGTCCCTGTTTTAGTGCCACTCCTTGTCTTCCATAGGCTAAAAACTTCATGTTGCCTGGCAGCCATGCTCACATATTGGCATGCCATAATTACTTCCGCGAAACATCTCCTCTATGTCTCTATAGCTGCAGGATGCCCTTTTTCTTCTGACCTGAAGTCCGCACGACACGATATTTTGTTGTAGTTGCTTTTGAGGACTTCATGCCCACATCAAAGTGTGTGTGTTGTGGTCTACATAGACCCCTAAGTTACTCTAGCTTCAATCATGCCCACTAGCGAGAAAATGGTGCCAAATCAATCAAAACCAAGTGAAAAAAGGGGGAGAAGAAGGTAGAGTCAAAAAGATCCTGCCCTTTGGAAGAGGGAGAGGCTAAGAGCAGCAAGATCAGTAGCTCTCTTGACAATTGTAACTCAATCATCCTGATTGAAATTGTTGAAGGTCATCGAACACATGTTAGAAGTTCATATTAATAAATTAGATTCTTAGAAACATCGACACTAGTTTCATAAAATCTCACTGCAATAATGATTGTGGATGAATAAAGCAGTACATTCAACTCTTTTGAAAGCGTAATCTATAATATCGAGAGCATGAACTATCATCGATTTGAAAAAAAGAAAAAGAAAATCCATTCTATCTTTAGCCTCGCGGGCTTATCCAACCCACATGATCCCTCCCTTTTTCCCCTATAAATAACTATATACGAAAGTTAGTTGATAAAAAATGAATGTTTATGAGAACAAAAACGCGGCAACCGCTAACTGACTATCGGCGCATTTATTTAATACGCACATGCAACTACCACGGCATGATTTGCCCTGAATTACGCGAACTCATAATCAAGCGAATAAAAAATCTGTTGATGCCACATAATTTGGGGCGATCAGGTAGTACTCATTAGTCATGCCTTGGACGCAAAATCCAAGATTGACTGCGAATCTCACCCAGCATACGAACGAAGAGGTCGGGCGATGCAACGTATGTTAAAATGGTCCATTGGGGGACCATTTCATTAAAATATAGTTTGGACATTTGCTTTATCGGATGGTCCGCCTTGGACCATGAAGTTTATATCATTATGTAGCCATAGTCCTTGTTAGCTTCCAGCTAATAAAATATGCCTAATCTTATAAAAGTGAAAGAAGTAGACATGATAATACGAAGAGATAAGATATCGCTATACATCCAATTTCTTTTGAGTGGCGATTAAGAGGTACTTAATGTCCGTCTTTGCTTACTAAGCACATCTCCCATGTGCTACCAAAGGCACGCGGGTCACGTCAAAATTAGGGGATTATTGTCCTAAAGATGTCGGGCAACTAAGAATAAAACCCTAGACAAATCTTACAACTTCTTGAAGCGCAAAAGCGCAAAAGCGCAAAACCATAGTTTCCATCTGGTTGAATATGTAGCAATTTTGACCTGTCTTTTCTCGACTTTAATTTCCACTTAGGATGCTATTATTATTACTTGTAATCAACATGCTCTGGGGCAGTTTCCTTTCGCTAATGAAGTGTCACTTTGCAACAATGAGTATACATAATATGTAATTAATGCATGAAGTGGCGGTTCTCGAAAGTTTTCTAAGGCACATGGCCGGCATCCGTCCAACAGATGGCAATGTTAACATGCAATTTGTAAGATTTTTAAAGGTTCATTTGCATTAAAAGGCGGGGCATGTCGTTGATCAGTGCAAATCATCATGATAGTCATTATCATCCTCCTAATCACATCACTTTCTCCGATATAGGGGCCAAATTGGGAAAAGAAAAAGAAAAGAAAAAGAAAAGAAAACAGAAAAACAGAAAAAAGAAACAAAAAGGAATATAGAGTTTAATTTTTGGGTGGGGAATAAAGTTTATAAGCAATAAATATAAGTCGACCCCTCTTAGGTTATGAAGTATTGATTGAAATTAAATTATAAAATCTCTTTGCGTCACGAGATATCAAATGATTGTTGAATAAGTGTTGACCTAGGAAGAACCTAACATAAATCTTTTGCATGATATAAAATCATGCTATTCTCTCTCTAACCAAAAAATCGAATAGGTTCGTCTTTATGAATTGGTATTAATCAGCGATGGACAAAAGATGAAGACATGAGCATCTACTAGACATTAGACAAATCCCTAAGCTCATCAAGACATGAAGGTGTCAGAATATCCAAAGATGTAGATCGTATACACCTCTTTTCATCAAAATCAATGTTGAGAAACTTTTATATGGGACGAGATTATCTATTTGTATATATTAGGCTTTACAAAATTAGTATTAGCCTATTGAAACCTCATATTGAAAAATAACATTTTAACCCTTCACTTGAAAACTAGATCGAAATCACTTAGAGAACGGACGGGGAATTGAAGTATCAAGGACAAGACTAGAGTCAAATCCAAAAATGAAAAATGTGAAGCTTGGCTTTGGTTAATTCAAAAGTCGAACTCAAATTATTAAGTTTTAAGTAGAGAGAAACTATACACAGATGAGAGAGAGAGAGAGAGAGAGAGAGAGAGAGAGAGAGAGAGAGAGAGAGAGAGAGAGAGAGAGAGAGAGAGAGAGAGAGAGGGATCAAGTTGAGCCGAGGGTCGACGGAGGTTATGGGACATTACAAGCGGCACAAGTGGTGGATGGTCGTCAGAGAAACGCACATTATATCCAGGAGGAGGAGGAGGAGGAGGAGGAGGGTGGCAACATGCTCCATTCATTGGATGTCCATGTGTCACTGTTTCATGTGTCTAAATGAAGATGATATAGTTTGAGAATAATTGGATCGGATTTTGATCATTAGAGGATAGGCCGTAATCCCTCACATGTTAGTATTAAGAAATTTTAAGATGATTTTATGCTTTTGGTTTTTTATAAAACTATATCCGTCTTGACATGATAAAGATTATGCTTGTTAAAGCTCTCTTTAATTCAACCAAGAGATTAATTGCGGTATTAGTTTACTCTTGATGGTGTAACCTAACTATCATATTTTTCAATAATTTACTTTAAATAATTGAATTTTCAATTCAACTAAATACATGCAATCATCTATTGAACTATAACATATACCCGTAGATTGCATTTGTATGTCTAATGTAGAGTCTGAAACTTGATATATTTTTTCTTTCGAGTAGATTATAATGCATTCAAATTGAATTTGATCAGATACAAGCTGGATAAGCATTATGAATATGAACATTTTTCGGTGAATGACCTCTCTCTCTCTTTCTCTCTCTTAGAACACCATTCTTGCGCCGATCACTTGGTGAAAGCGATAATACATGAACACCAAAACACCTAATTCGATAGCATGTCTATACTCGACGTAATATCCAGCTATGACCAAATGAGATATGGTACGTACACGAGAAAACCCTCCTTCATTCTATCCTCGTCTTATCACGTTCATTCCGTTTATCTTAACGACAAAACACAGATTGTAAGTCCATTGCCCCCTCGAATGGCGAAAACTCCGGGGGGCCTTCCTACCAGGGACGCATTAACCCATGTGGATCCCGAGACGATCGCATCAAATCACGAAATCAATGATGCGCCATGAAGACTTGCGCACGCACGGGCACAGCGCAAGCTGCTCCGATGCTACAAACAAGCACACGATGACACCGGGCGAACCCTTTGTCTGCGTCCGGCCTCCGAAACCACCAACAAAGCGAGCGATTCCATTACAATCCAAGTCAAGGAGGCCCCAAGGGGAAAAAGAGGGAGGGGAGGGGAGGACCCAAGTCCCATCAAGTCAAGAGATGATAACTTCTCAGACAGCTGAACCGACGGACCACATGCGACACGTGGCCGACATGCAATTCAAAAGAACCGAACCTCCTTCGCCAAATGGGGCCGCTGCGAAGGAGAATATACTCGAAAGATAGTGGGGAGGAGAATGATGATGATCCCGAAGATGGAAGAACAGGAACGTTTGACGTAACCCACGGATCGATGCTAAGATCCCTGGACTAAATTGACTTACAAAGTGACTTAATATATTTATGTTAACCGAAGCCAGGATCCATCACTCTGTGATTCGATCTTGCTTGCAAACCTCGCGTAGTTTCACCATGTTTCTAGTGATGGGTCCCGTTTGGAGCCCACGGTTTCACGAGGAGCACTTAAGATAGAGAGAGGTCAGTCCACTTGCGATTGCATGCTTTTTGTGAATTCAATCATAGAGCCCCAGTGTTTCTCAATATGTGGGGGAGACAGTTCAAGAAATACAGGGATTGCTTTTTAGCTTTCCTTTGCTACTTGTTTAATGATTGTACATACGTCTCTCTCTCTCTCTCTCTCTCTCTCTCTCTTCTCGGTTCAGTCTCGGTTTTATGACAGCATCCTTTTATGCATTAACATATGTTGACTAAACCTAACGAACCACCTCTCTACTTTCCTTTTCCCCTCTTTTTTGATAAAAATATAAGTCTTCTCCACCCAATTCTCATGGTGAATACACCCATCTTTCTTTTTCTGGGCCAATTGCTTCATATCTCCGAAACTTCTGCGTCTTTGTTCCATAACGGTTGAGCTCTTCCAGAGATGACTAGCTTGCATGAAGAAGCAGAAAAGTCATCTCTTCTGCTTCGGTGCTGATATAGGTTTCTTGATGTTTCTGGGATTCATGTCCAAACTGGAGCCTGTAAACTACACACTGACATCAATCTTGTGTAGCCACTCTAGAAGGGTGAAAGCAAAATCTGGCGAAGTTTCACAACCTGCCTAGTTAAACCTTTGTGATTTCGTGGGATCAAAGAAATTCCCAGGTATGTTTTTTCTTACCTCTTTCAGGTTATTCCCATGAATCCCGCCGTAAGCTTACTTGCTGCTTTTTGTCATTCAATAATTAGTGTTATCCACAAGAACATTATTTTGCAAAATCTGCTTAGTGGATGAAAAGGTATAGATGTCTAGAGAAAATCTCCTGTTGGGTTATTAGTTAGGAAAATCCAAATAGGATGTGGACAAGAGGAAATTATTTTTGACATTTTCTCAATGACATTGAGCAACAAATAAAACTTTTTCTAGTGGGCACACTTCAGCAGCATCTTTCCGAAGTTTAAAAAGAGAACTTAACTCAACAGGCTAGATGACACATAGAGGAGATCAGATTTTCCCAGAAATGAGTCTGAGATTCTGCAATTTTTGCGCCTAAAAAGGTGACTGAAGCAAAGACACAACATTTCTGATTCTTCACATAAGCATTGGGCCTGACCTGAGGCTGAGGGTGAAGTATAAAGCTAACTTTCTGAAAGGTGGGTTCTGAGGTTTCTGCAATTTTTCTATGCCTTTATTGGTTTAACCAATTGAAAGAAGAACCTCAAGGGCTTTTTTTCCTTTTTAGTTTTGTGTTACATGGCCAGTACTTGCCTTGAATGAGCCTAGCCTACATGTGCATTGTCACTCAGCTGCTTTCTTTTATCTCCATTACTCTCTTTTCTGGAAAAAAGGAATAAAGAAAAAGAAATAAACTTGGCCCTAGCCAAGATTTTAGAAGATCACTGGTGATAAAGACAATCCCCAGAGACATAATTGTACAATAGGACCACTAGCACACAACACACAGTTGGACGTGGGGGCAATTCTTGTTTACTTTTTTAAGGGATTGAAGGAAATGTCTGTGTCCTGACAGAGGTTTGAGCAACATATATATCATGCAATTGCAGGTCTCACACTCATCAACCATGTCATCTACAGCTAGTTTCAGATAGCGAAAAGTACATAAAATAATTGTTAAGAAAGAGAGCCTCAGTTAGGTGAAGCCATTACTTCTGATGTCCGAATCCAATATCAAGATTCTGCAGAAAGAAATTTCAAAGGGTGATTGTTACAAGGTACAGTAGCGGCTTTTATTTTATGCATCTGCATTACATATGAATGGCTAGAAATTGCAAAAATTAAATGCTCAGCATTCTCAAATTAAACTTCTACTATGACTGGCCCAAAAAAATTGTGTTATTAGTGCGTCAATCTCATAGTAGATGAGAAGCAGCCAAGAGATTTTGGACATTGGTTCAGGTACTCAATATTTCTCAATTGTTGGAAAGAAATTCTATAAATCAAAATTCAGCGATGTTAGCACAAGATATCTACAATACATCTGTTTTGCTAATTCAAATATGTATCAGTGATGCACACAGATCTTGTTTAAAAAGAAGGAAACAGATGCCAAACTATGCTGGAATGTTTGTGCACTTGTCACGACTACTCTTGTCAGAGTTCGGTTAAAACCTGAATTAATAGGTTTTATCTCAAGCAAGACATGTTATTTAAGAAAGATTCAAATCCGATTCCCATTCTTCGCCTGCGTATGTAAGAGGAAAACTGTGCAAGTTTAATATTGCCTTAGCTTTTTCAGAAATTATTAGCTTAGGCTCTTTGTGAGCCAAACTACAATGCAAATTATGCTGAAAATAGTTGGAGCATCAATTCAATTGAATTACAATATATTTCTCGAGATTCAAAATATTTTAAACATTTCTCGGCATATATGGAAACAAAAATCTGCAAAACTAGATAAAACATGACCTGTTACGCATAACTTCTTAACAAGTAAATGTCCTCTCCATTATTTTTCCTCTTTAAATTCTCGAAAGCAGTACTGCCTTCTCCTGGTGTGTCAGATTCTATCATTTTCAAAATCAGATTTCCCATAACTCCACAGTAACTGAGGTGCCAATTTTGTTCACAAGCAAAGGGTTGGTCCGATGCGGTAATGTATTACTTCCTTATAGTATCTATGAAATGAGCAATGAATGACGCAATAAAGGTAGTATTTATATGGTCGAGAGCGAGATAGCTACTCAGTCAATGCACGTAACTGCTGACCTCATCTTTTTGAAATCCAAAAGTCTCGTCATTAAGTCTTCTTTTTCTACAATTGTCAGCATTTGTCAAAAAGGGTAGAAAATCCCAAGATTCTTCTTGAATTGAATCCGATTTCTCATTGTCAAACTTTAATAGACCAGTTGCTTTTAAAAAGTTTTTGTCACTTACCATAAACAACAGAGGCGAATCTGCACGACTTTAAGCAGAGTGCAGAGTGCTGTCCTAAGAGTTGGAGCCCCTTTCATATCTTGGCATTTCTTCAGGGAAGTGTTAGGGCGGTTCACGTCTAGAGGGAATTTTAACTATAAAAGCAACCCATTTCTGTTGGAAGCATTAATGAAAAGGTGAAGCTGCTTGGTTTTCTGTTCTATTCTTTGTTTTCTTGTTCTCCTCCTTTCTGAGTTCTCCATCAAATTTGAAATGCATTCCCCTTTTTCTGATTAGGGATTTGTGATCTTGCCTTCTCTTCCTCTTCCTTTTTCTTTTTCAGTTTGTTCCTCAATGGTTCGTTAGCAGATAGTATTCGGGTTTTGGTGTTTCCGTTCCATTTTTTTTGGTTCAATTATCTTGGCTATCCCTTTTATTGCCATTTGCTTTTTGGTTTTTACTTGATCGACCTCCGTCTCTATTGATCTCTATCTTTCAATATTGAGTTTTAAATTGCTGGTGATCCTCAATTCGCATTTGGATTTGCTGATCAGTTTTTTCATTAGAATCTGCCGGTACCGACTGAAATTTGTGCTTCAACTAATTGATACATTGCCTTCACGAGGAATAGAATTTGGGTATCTCAAATCACCCGGTTTCAATCTTTTTTGCTTTTCTCTTTTGGGCATGAATAGCGTACAGGATAATGGGATTGCTCTGCTTTTGACGACTTCTTTCTTACTTTTGTGCCGAAAGCTCCTGTTTGTTGTTGATCGATTCGTAGCTACACTTTGCTCGGAAGCTATTCCAAAGTTTTGCAATTGCTCATCTTAAAATGGATAGACCATAATTGGTGGAATTCTTGGCAGTTTGAAGCACAGTTGCTGGAAAGGTGAGGCTATCAAGACTTAGAATCTGGTCATGAGCCCTGGAATTTGGATAGGAAGAAAAAGGAACCACGAAGATGAAGTTTATGAAACTTGGGACAAGGCCAGACACATTTTACACAGAAGAAGCGACAAGGTACAGATAGTAAACAAAGATGGAGGCCTTTTGTTTCTTTTTAATTTTATTTTGGGCAAATACTGAGAATACTTGCGACTGACATCTTAGTTTTGGACAAACATTTGCAGAACGGTAACTTCAGATACACCGCCAGACCTAATTTTACGAATCAACAACATCAATTATCTTCTCCATAAGGTACAGGTTCAGAAAATCCCACTCAACATAAATATTAGGACAACTCAATCCTGCTGATATTAGTTTGAATTATGGAGTGGAAATAAATCTATGTGTGCGTAAATCAAATAGCAGAAGATGAAACTTCTTGAAAGTCTTTAACACAATCTCATCTTCCGATAAAAAACGGAACACACTGAAAACTCATGAGTGTACAGAACTTTTTATGTTACTTGAATTGTTTATGTCGATTTATTTTATAACAAAGAGCTTTTAGTTGCAGTTCTCTCTGCTACCGAAATGCGGTCTCTTACAACAGCTTTGCCAAGTGGATGATGGTGAAATTACCATAGATCTCCATGACATTCCCGGAGGTGAACAGGCTTTTGAGATGTGTGCTAAATATTGCTATGGAATTACCATCAACTTCAGCGCTTATAACTTTCTACCGGCATTTTGCGCTGCCAAGTTCCTCCGAATGACCGAAGCGGTGGAAAAGGGAAATTTCGTGATGAAGCTTGAGGCTTTTTTCCAGTCGTGCATTCTCGAGGGCTGGAAGGACTCCATCATCACGCTTAAGACTACATCAAAATTACCTGATTGGTCTGAATCTCTCGGAATTGCTAGGAAGTGCATCGACTCAATTGTGCAGAAAATTCTCACCCCTTCGCCGAAGGTTAAGGCATTTCTTTTCTTCTTTTATCTACTTTTTCTTCATTTAGACAAATTTTCACTGAAAAAATAAGGCCGGATTGTAACATATATGCAGGTCACATGGTCTTATACTTATACAAGACCAGGATATGACAGAAAACATCGACAATCAGTACCTCGTGATTGGTGGACAGAAGATATTTCTGATCTAGACATAGACCAGTTCCGATTTATTATCATTGCATTACGAAATATGCTCCCTTCACAGCTTATTGGTGAAGCTTTGCATGTCTATGCCTCTCGCTGGCTACCAGACATGAGTAGGACTAGCACTATCGGAAGTACCACATCACAACCAGAAGAAATCACGATGAAGAACCGGCGAATCCTAGAGGCTATTGTAAGCATGATCCCAGCGGAACGGGGTTCTCTTTCAATTAATTTCCTGCTAAGGCTACTGAGTCTTGGAAACTATCTAGGGTCATCTCCATTAACCAAAACTGAACTTGTCCGGAGGTCCAGTCAACAGTTGGACGAGGCGACGGTGAGTGATTTGCTGTTTCCTTCTTATTCCGCATCAGACAAACACTTTTACGATGTGGAATTGGTACGGTCCGTGTTGGAAAGTTTTTGGGTACTGTGGAGAAGGCAGCCTCCTGGATCTTCAGAGAAGGGAGAGTCTATGAGGTCAGTTAGGAAGGTTGGGAAGCTCATTGATTCTTATCTTCAAGTGATATCCAAGGACGTCAACATGCCTGCGTCGACAGTAGTATCTCTTGCCGAATGCTTGCCTGATATTGCCAGGCCACTGCATGATGAACTCTACAAAGCTATTAACATCTACCTAAAGGTAATATATTTGAAGCATTGACACATAGAAAATCGACGAAATTGAGTAGTTGTTCTTAATCTTGACTTTCAAGGTACTCGTCTGTTTATTGGATGGCTTAACAATTGGCTTCATGCTACTTCATGTGCTGGCAGGAGCATCCTGATTTGTCTAAAGCCGACAAAAAGTTCCTCTGTCGGATTTTAGATTGCCAGAAGCTGTCTCCTGAGGTACGAGCGCATGCTGTGAAGAACGAGCGCCTGCCCTTACGCACGGTGGTTCAAGTCCTCTACTTCGACCAAGAGAAAACTGCCAGGGGAGCAACAACACCTCACAGCTTGGCTTCACATGACACCAGAACTAGGGGAAAGGAGACTCTCGCTGCAAGAGAAGATCAAGGCAAGCAAAAGCTAAGCCCGGAAGTTGGATTTCCCAGACCAGATGACACGACGATATCAATAGCCGAAACCAGCACTACAGATCATCCTAGGATAATGCAACCGGAAATGAAGCTACCGCGAGAATTGGAGAGGAAGTTGGTGATGAGGGAGATGGAGGAAGGAGTAGAGTCATCAGATAAGGCAAAGGATGTCGCTGCAGACGAGAGATTGCAAAGAAGCACACTGGACCCCCATAAGATCGGGAAAAAGACTGGTAAAACAGACCGTGGCCATAATAAAGGGCGAGAGAGATAGCAAATTGGCCGATGGTCGTATACATCAGCAGGAAGGCGTTGTATTGCACTTCAGGATCTGTAACTTTTCCTGTGCCCATCAATTAGTTTGGTTCTGAGTCATTATTTGCAATGTAATCTGCGATTTGTGAGTAGACATAGCTTCTATAAGATGAGAGCCTCCATAAACCAAAGAAGAAATTCTACAGGATCTAATCCTAAGCCATTCATATACCAATATACCAGCAACATAGGCTGCTCTATGTACCTCATACACTCCTTTCCTCTAAAGATATGGATTTTTTTCTGTCAGAGTTCCTACTGATGATGTTTGGTGTGGACCTAGAGAGTCAAATTCAGATAAAAATTGAGAAGATAGGCTGTTGCGATATGGAATGGGTTTTTCCTGCCAAAATAAAAGTTCATTCTACTAAAAATCAACAATCTCGTAAATCTACCTATTAAATAGAGTCAAGTAAACAAGATTTAATCTCGTAAATCAATTCAGCTTTAAATCATAAACAGTACATTGCGTGCTTTTCATAGTAAATGAACTTCGAATAGTAATCCTTTACACATATTAAAAATTCAAGTTAATATCACAAAAAATCTCTAATTAATACACCTATAATCAATTTACCCCAAATTAAGTAACCAATAAAAATTTCAAATAAGTACACATGCGATAAATTAACCTTCTATTAGTTTCCGCTAAATTTTAACGTCAAATAACAGAATTTGATGGCAAGGTGTACTAGTTTAGGGTTTTATCTTTTATTTGTTGTTAATTTGTGATTTTTCGTTGTATTAATCCAATTGCACGAAAACTAATGGTAGTAAGTTTGTTACAAACTACAATTCTGGATTTTTTATGGTAAAAAATTTAATTTAGGATAGAGCTTTATTTGTTGATATCTTATATTCCCTTGGTGACCCAAAAAAACGGGGAGAATTTTCTTTTTTCCAACAGGTGGGATCTTATATAGAACGCTTCAGATGCCCCAACAAAAGCTCTCACTTTTCACATTTCAGCGCTCAAAAAAACACCTGCAAGAACCCAGCAGAGCAAGAAGACGAACTCGAGCTTCGGTTCTGCTTCCACCCCCCCCCCCCCCCCCCCCCCCTCAGGTACGTCCGCCTCGTGCACCGCCCCCCTTCGCCTCCTCCGGCCTGCTAGTTCCGGTTTCACCCATTTCAAGATTCGACGTGATCGTGCTATAATTTGCATTGATTTCTTGGGTTGGGGTGTTGCAGAGGCTGGTCATGGCGGAGAAGGGAGGGAAGGGGCATTCGCTGCCCGGCAAAGCGGCCAAGTCCTCGCTCAAGTCCACCACTCCCAACGGAGGTAAAAGTTAGCGCGACCCATTTTCGCTTTCTTCCGATTCTCGCGTCGTTGCTTCGTTTTTCGATCGCATTCTTGTTTTTGTGGCAATCGGCGTCTCTTGCTGTTCTTGGGTTTATGCTGAGAGAATTTTTCATGGTTGTGTGTGTTGACGTGTAGCGTCCGCGAAGGGCAAGGACGATGTTTCTGGGAAACCCAAGAAGGGGAGGAAGGTTCAGTTTGATTCCGAAGGTTTGCATAGCGTTTGGGTTGTTTGATTCTTTTTCGTGGTTGTTGATTATAAGTGGTTTGGAGATGTGGGTTCTGTGACTATCCGGGGTTCGCTCCGTTTCCTTGTGGTGATGTTTCTTTGTTGTGGGTGGCTATTTGCACAGGTCTCGGGGATGGAATTTTCGGGTTTTCATCCGGCAGCAAAGCAGACAACTTGTTGAATAAATGTCCGTCTCCGAATTCATCATTTTCAGGCTGTTTCTGTGGATTTATTGCTTGGCAGTTCCATGTGGCTTTGGTTGCTTGCGATGTGTTATTTGCTACTTACTGCGTGCTGATTATTTTGTCCTGGCAATCTGTGTATTTTCCTTAGTGAATTTGGGCAAAGGAGGGAAAGGAGATAAGACTGGCAGTGCTGCCAAAAGTTCCGCTCCCAAAGAACTGCCTCCTCTGGAGCTCAGAGTTGAGCAGGGTAGGTGTTTAGCTATACTGCTCCTTTTTTTTAGCGGTGTAGATTGAATATCTTACTTATGGGTTGCTTCAACCTCTGACTGTCGGGTATAACTACATGTGTGGAGCTTCGCTTGAATTGGTTTGTTTTAGGTATGAAAATCCAAATGAGATCAGTAATTGGCCTAAATTTTTTTATTTGAAAAATTTGGGTTCAAGCGAGATGGGCTTGGCAAGAAGGTGGCAAGAAGGCATTTAATACGAATGGAGAGACAGATGCCTTACAAATTACGTCTACCTTTAGCAGTTAATAAACTTACCCAATCATTGACTCATGCTTGTAAGCATAGGTCTGTCTGCATGTTGGCAACCTCTATGATTGTTTCGTTTCTGACTTACTAGAGTCATACAGATTGGACTTCAGCAGGTTCATTTTGGACTGTGGAGTCATGGTTTTTCCTCTTCTGGCCAAAGAGCAGAGTTGTATTGAATTTTTCAATTTATTGGGCATATTGGTGATGATGCTACGTGTGAATAATACTTTACCTTTTCATCAATTTAAAGCTTTGGTTTAGACTAGTTACTGTGTTGGGTATGCTCCCTGATCTTGTCAATTTATTGAATTTATAGAACTCCCAAAACATGCCAAATGTCTGATGGACTGTGAAGCTGCTGAAATCTTACAAGGAATCCAGGAGCAAATGGTTGTATTGTCTGAGGATCCAACGATCAAAATTCCTGTGTAAGGAGTACATTCTCGTGGGTATTCTTTTGATCCCTCTCTTTCAACATACCTGAGTCAACTGTCCTTTCAGATCCTTTACTCGTGGATTGCAATATGCCAAAAATGGAATTCACTATACAGATCCGGGATCAGTGAGAAGAGCTCTAGAGTATCCTTGTTTTTGAAGTTTCTTTTGAGTGCTTTAATAATGTGATTACCAATTCTCCTAATGAGGTCCCATGCAATGGATAAAACATTGTTAACCATTAACTCATCTCAAAGGCCTCTTACACAATATGGTGTCACTGAGGGCGAGGTACTAATCTCAACTTTTTGGGTAACATTTCTTAAGAAGACGCAGTGCCATTAATCTCAGATTTGGTGCAGATATGTGTCATTGGGAATGTCTGTCCAGAAACTCCAGATGAAGTCTTTGCTCTTGTTCCATCCTTGAAGGTACTCTATGACCATACTTTAAGATCTTTAGCTTGCCATGGACAATTTTCGATATGGCTGGTAACCTGCATTAGTAGAGACAATTTGGGCACCTCTGTTCAAAGCTGTTTTCATCCCCTGAAAGGCTTTTCTTTTGTATGTTCCATTAGTGGAAAATTTGGCCTGTGCTGGATAATTGTGAGAATCAAGCATGGCGAAACATGCTAATATCATTTTAAATTGAAGAATTGAATGCAAGTTCCAAGTTTTGAGTCAACATTTCATGCTGTGGATTCATAGGGTTCTTTTCACAACAGAGATTTTCATCTTGAGTTGCCAGTTAAAAGAAATTTAGATGATATCCAACTAGGGTCATTGAAGTTTAAGCTTTTTGTTTACAGTTCATGTTGGGGTAATATGTGTATAAATATTCCTGCATGCTGAAAACTAGAGACGTCATAAAAGTCTCTGTATATGTCATTCTGTCTCCTTATGGCATGTTTGCTATTCGGCTTTGCAAGCCATTTTTGTCAACTTATTGATTCCTTATTTAAGTGTTTAGAAAAGGAAATTCGTCTGTACAACTAGGCTACCATTTGGAATCGAGTCTGGTTGTATAATCCCTCCGGCTGCCTCCTTGTCATCATTACTGATGCCTTGTCTTAGACAAAGTTTTGACCCCAAGTTTTGTGCAGTCTAAGAAGAGCAAGCTCGCTGAGCCTCTCAAAGATGTTTTGGCTGAACTAGTTAAGCTCAGAAAGGCAACGTGACACCCAGCAGAGATCTGCAGTAAGATACCACAGTTGCTGATCGACTGACATGGCTTCTTCTCCGCTCTTGCTTTTCCTTGGTGCTGATTACCGACTGGTCTTTAGTGTTAACTGCAGGTTTTTTTGTTTATAATATTTACTGTATTTCTGCTCTCGGAATTCAGGGTAGAGTTGTTCGGTGGGTTAGATTGTGTGTATAGCTTCACCTAGCAGAACAAGAAGCAGTATCCTCAGGACTTTCCTGCGTCATTTTGTCACTTGTCGGATTCAGTTTTGTACTTGAATCTAGAGATGTAAGGTTTATTCTTGAGGAAAGTGTTACTAATACTTTTGAAGTGTACTGTGCATATGCGTTGACTCCCTGAAGACGATGGTGTCTTTTTATATGATATGCATGACGATCATCTCATGTACTCACCTCATCTTCACGTTGTTTGGAGCCAGTGAATTTGGTGCTTCCATTAGCATTTCGTTGTACCCAGACTATCGTCTCAATGGTAGAGTTCACTGAGTGCGGTTTCTATGCAGTTCATTTCCGATCTTTAGCACTCTCTCTCTCTCTCTCTCTCCAGCTGAACTTAAAAAGTCCATCCTTTCACTATTAGTTGTCCAATCATGGGTCTTTAATGACTAAAGGTCGAGTATTAATAGTCACAGCGTATAACCTTGTCTTTTTTTTTTTTCTGCATCATTATTTAGTTATAATTCAGAGAGTATTCCTGAAACTTTTGGGTTAAAAGCTTTCAGATCAAAAGCTGAGTGAACTATCATAGTAGCCATCTTGATTTATGATAGTGGAAAACTCGAATGCCAATGACTCACCAGTTATGGACATTGATCTAATCTTTTTGACAGTAATAAGCATAAGTACAGAAATAGGATCTAAGATTTGTGAAGTTGGTCAATTGACTATTCAACGTCTTGTTTTGGCCACTTGAGGATTTAAAATTAACAAAAACTCAGTTCGCCATAGCTGTGATTTATCAAGAAAGCCTCAGCTGCTACCCCTCGCTACTTCAAGTGATTGGGGAGACATCGGCTTCAGCAAGCAATAGAGCATGACAATGTTGATGAGCTACATGGGTTAATAAAAGGATGAGCCAAATCGTGTATCTTAGGGCCTCTTCCCAGAGACTCCCTTACACATCACCACGGCCACCAGGAAAACCCCAATGGGCATGGTGATGGCCATGTTGAAGCCGTGGTTTGCTCGGAAAGTGAATCAAGAGGGTTACGGGCCCGTGCGCTTGGCTTTGCAAACAAGCATGGGCACTGATGACCCTCACCCTCAAGTTGATCCAAGTCCACGAACTACACAGGTTTTAAGCCAACTTTGCATTGTGTCGCTGAGAGAAATAGAGAGACATTGAGCCGGAGCTCCTAGCCGAGTTCCAATCTGTTTGCAAATTGTCCACTGAAAACTTGATGAGCTAGTGTGAAACTACAGTTCACATTGCCATCAAGAACTGCAACCTCCAAGCATTCAAGGTGCAGTTTGAATGGGCTTGAGAGAGTCAATCTGACGACAATTTTGAATTGGAAAGACCAAGAGGGTAAAACTATCTTACATATTGCTGCATTCGTAGGTTAGTTCATCAATTGCGTGGTTGTTTGTGCTTTTATTGTTCATTCCTTGAATCGACATAATCCAACTCCGGAACAAATGTAATGGTAACAAAGATAACGGGATCACCTCATTCGGTTCTTTTGATGGAGAGAAGAAAACGAATAAGGGAGAATTACTATCACTCCTTCCCTCCCAATCTTCTACTTCCTATTTTCTTTTTGTATTGAATACAGTTTTTACAGCTTGATCCATTCTTTTATCTTCTTTTGTTTCCTTAGTGATTACTCTAATCATTTTATTTCTCTCCAAATCACTCGATCCAAACTTGTAATAGACTTTTTATGCTATTCAACTAGGTTGTGAAAGTGAGGTCAAGAAGTAGCGTTTCTTCAAAAATAGGAAAATTTAGGAACTCATATTAGGATAGTGACAATATGCGTATGTAAATTATTTTTAAATGTATTCATTTAATTTACTTGATACATATTGGCCTGTTTCAAAATCCAATTAACCGTTGGAAATTACAAAATTTAACACAGACTGAGATTAAATTTGCATGATAATCCCGATCAATATTCGATTTAAAAGACTCAATTCGATCAAAACATTCACTTTTTTTTTTTAATCAGAAAAGCGTACTTCTCATTACTAGGGTAACGATTGTCGGTACAAAAATAAGAATTCAAACAAAGAAGAGCCCATTGGGCTTCAGAGGGTTTGGACAACCAATTAAAGGCCAAGTATCTATTTCTACAGGCTTTAAATATAGATTATGTTTAGTAGCTCGGATTAAAGTCTAGATAGAACAATTTATTATCCTACTCTATATTTGGGAATGCCACTCGGACCAGAAAAATTGGGATACCTCCAGATAAAATGATTGATTAGAAATTCAAGATGGGGTGGAATAGATCCGGATTGGATTAGAAAAAAATTAAATTAATTTTAAGAACAATTTGCTTTCTCCTGTGACGACCAGGGCCATCATTGCAACACAATTTCTCCGGAGAGCGAGTTGCACCGGTGGGAGAGCTCGTCGGAATAGCGAGATGCTCTGTAGTCCATGATTTCTCCGGGGATCCACGCTTTCACTGCAGATTGATGGTTCGTCTGCTGCTACGCCATCGACATAAGTCTGTGCTAGAACTTCCTGCTGCGTACGCTCCTGCCAACGACAATCCTTCCCCGTCGGCAACTGTTGACCCTAATTCCTTCTGCCAGCACGTTTTTATTTTTCTTAAGCATTACAATTTTTGTTTTATAATTTTCATATTTTTAATTTTATTGAATTTTTACTTATTTTCAAATCTTATGTTAAGTGTATCGAATTATAGGATAAGATATGTCCATCTTTACTATTCGGAGGATTTTATATCATACTTTATCCTATCTTATCCAGATCTTTCTCCTGACGATCAAACGCAGAGGATAAGTGAGGAAAACATAGCAGTGACATAGAGATCGCCTTGTTTCTAGTCTATTAAATGAATTGTAAAGGTATGATTAAAATTGTTTCCCTTCCAACCCCTTTAAAATTCATGTTTAGTGAGCTCTAAATTTCTCTAAGTTGGATGGTTTTGGATACATAATTTCCTTCCAACTCTTTCCATCATGATTGCTCCTACCTTATTAATTAAATCATTATTTTCTGTTAATTGGTAACATCTCTTTCCTTCTTCAAAAATTGATTCGTCTGAACAGATTATAGGAGATAGAAGCTAACAGGTACAATCCGACACAGCAATAAAATAACTAATTTGTGGACAGGAAAATTACTCCCAATCAGTTGAATCTCGTGCATATAGGCTATCGGGATACCTCTCCAAGGCTGTCTTTCTCTGCATAGCCAAACAGCTCGTGTACAACATGTAATTGAATTTGAAACTTTTCAATTGATGTGAATTCGCCTATGATGACTCACATGTTAATTCCTAGCTATCACTAATATAATTTTCGTTGATTGGACTGAATTGTACTTTTTGAATAGATTCAGGAATTCATTACATTGGTCGAAGTGATTCCATTCAATAAATAAGGTCTACATGCTTCGTTTCTCTCCCAGTGCACATGTGCGAACGGCACATCCAAGTTCTGAATCGAATCGACGTCACCAGGGAACATTTCGGCAACTTCCTAGGATCAAACGATCGGAAATAACTCCCAAGTATCATTAACCATAGCTATTCTTGTCGCGTGTCCATATAATCCATCTTTCCAGTCTTTTAAGGTTTGCCAGAAATACTCTTTTTCAGCAGTTGCAAGAGAGTTGGGCCGCGACGCTGGGGAAATCTGCCGAGGAGTACACGTGGAGATGGGCAGGGGAGAGAGTTCGGTGGAAGGTGTGGGTTGACTGAAGGAGACAACCGAAGATGGTTGGCAGAAACGGTGGAGGGAGAACTCGGTGGCTTCGGGCTTCGTGGAGTCGACTTTGAGGGAGTTTGCTGGGCTGCTGTTGACTCGGTCGAGACGTGGACAACGACGGAGCAGCTTCGGACGAGATGAAAACGGAAGCAAGGCAGCTGGTGGGGCTTCGGATGAAGAAAATAAAGGAAAGCAGAATCAGAAGTTTGTGCGAAGGAGGGGCCGGCAGAGTCGTGATCGACAAGTCTTGGAAAAAGGGGGAAAAGGCCAAAATATGCGCCGCCCCCCCCCCCCCCCCCAAAAAAAAAAAAAAAAAAAAAAATTTTGGCCACTTGTTGATTTAATTTTTTTTTTTTTAAAAAGGGCTATAATCAGATTATCGAGTTCACTGCTAGTGGAATTCGAGCATTGAAACCTTATGCTTTATTTTACCCCAGATTACCCAAATGACAAGCGCGTTCGCGGGTGTAGTAATAATTTATCAAGGACAGCCTTAGCTGCTATTCCCCACAGCTTCATGTAGCTGCGGAGAAATGACCCCAAACGATATTAAAAAGGAAAAAAATCAGACCAGAAATTACTGGGTTTAGGTTTAATTAGACTCCTTCGATTAATTTCAATTATCTTGCTGATTGAGCTTTCATATTGCGAAACTTCGCATATAATTTCTCCGACAGAGAAAGATCCCCAATTAGTTGCGTTTTTTCTTCTTTATAAATTATAAGCAATGACTCGCCTTATTAAATGGCGTTGACGATGGAGCTATTTATGATTATGTAAGTTCGCTACTCCTACTTCCATCCATCATCATTACTGAGCAAATCCCCTCTCCTGCTACATTCCCCTCCTCAAACAATGACTCTTCAAGAAGCAATAGCAGCTGATAATGTCGATAAGCTATACAGCTCAATTGAGAGTAACAAAAATCTCTTAGATGATGCAGGCCCCTTCACAAATACTCCGCTACACAATGCCACAGAGGAGGGGAAAACTCAAGTGGCCATGGAGATAGCCACCTTAAAGCCGTCATTCACTCGAAAGTTGAATTGCAGGGGTTATAGCCCCATGCACTTGGCTTTGCTAAATAAGCATTATAACACTGCGAGGGCACTGATGACCCTCGACCCTGAAGTGATCCGAGTCCGAGGACGAGACGGGTACACCCCTTTACATTTTGTAGCTGGGGAAAAAATGCAGGATCAAGAGGAGCTCCAGGAACTCCTGGCAGAAATCCTGTTTACTTGCAAATCGTCCATTGAAGACTTGACGAACCAGTGTGAGACTGCAGTTCACGTTGCTGTCAAGAAGGGCAACACCAAAGCACTTGAGATTTTGCTTGGATGGCTTAAGCGAGTTCATCTAACAGAAATCTTGAACTGGAAAGACCAAAATGATAATACCGTCTTACATATTGCTGTATCCGGACAGCAGCAACTTCAGGCCGGACAGCAGCAACTTCCTGTGGCTATATCCGGACAGCAGCAACTTCTTGTGCAACTTCCTGCGGCTGTATCCGGACAGCAGCAACTACTCACGGCTGTATCCGGACAGCAGCAACTTCAGGCTGGACAGCAGCAACTTCCTGTGGCTGTATCCGGGCAGCAGCAACTTCCTGTGGCTGTATCCAAAGAGCAGCAACTTGAGGTATAGTTCATGCCGATATACTTCATTGATTTCGTCATTGTACGTGCTTGTATTGTTCAGTCCTTAAATTCGACATAATCTAATCCAAGAACAATTGTTATGGTAATGACATGGGAGGGACTGAAAATACATGGTTTTAGAAACATTCGAAGAGAAGAGACTTGAACGGAACCCCTTGTTTGGTTTGTTTCGTAGGAGAGAAGAAAAGGAATTATGGGAGGGATGGATATCATTCCTTCCCTCCCAATCTTTTAATTCCGATTCTCTTCTTGAAAATTTTCCCGTGCACAAGGTCATGGTAGAGTGGGCTCCACCCGTATATTCAGTACGTTTTTTACAGGTTGATCTATTCGTTTATCTTCGTTTGTTTCCATAGTGATTAATCATTTCATTTCTCTCCAAACCCCACCATCCATACATATATAGTTGACTTTGTATGCCATTGAGATGGGTTGTGAAAATTAGGTCAACAAGCACCGTTTTTCTTTTGCTTTAGAAATAAATCAAATCCTAATATTAAGAAGTTGATCGTATTCAGTGATGTACTTTTCATGGTCATCTTATATTTTCAGCGTTGTACTTTTCTGTTTTAGCACAAGCCCATAGTTCATTTCAAGGCTGCTAGTGCGGAAACTAGTTTGAGCTCCTGATGCTATTACGAGTTCTTTTTTTAATTGGCCCAACAACGTTTTCGGTTGGAGCGATACAGAGATCACATTCTTTACAGTTTATTTAGTGGAGAGAAAAGATATTATTAAAATTATTTCCCTTCGAACC